>CM075071.1:2920000-4120000 GCA_037428765.1 Rubia yunnanensis
CCTTTACCTTTTATTATTCTAATCAAACCCGGTCTTTCCATAAGCCTATGGAAAGACCGTCTTTCCGAAGACTTTCCCATATATATATATGTATATATTTATATATATATATATATATTTATATATATATATATTTATATATATGTATATATTTATATATATGTATATATTTATATATATTTATTTATATTTATATATATGTATTTATTTATATATATATCTTTATTTAGATTTATATTTATATTTAGATTTATATTTATATATATATATATATATATATATATATATATATTTATAATTATAATTATAATTATATTTATATATATATATATATTTATATTTATGTATGTATATATATATGTACATATATATATATATTTTTATATATATATATATATATATATATCTTTATTTATATTTATATTTATATTTTTATATATTTTTATATTTATATATATGTATATATTTATATTTATATATAACTTTATTTCTATTTATATATATATATTTATATATATATATATATATATCTTTATTAATATTTATATATATTTATTTATATATATATCTTTATTTATATTTATATTTATATTTATATATATTTTTATATTTATATTTATATATATCTTTATTTATATTTTTTATACATGTATATATTTATATTTATATATGTATATATATATATATATATCTATATATTTATATTTATATGAATATATTTATATTTATATTTATATTTATATATTTATATATATACTTATATATATATTTATTCATTTATATATATTTATTTATATTTATGTATATATATTTATATGTATATATATATTTATTCATATATATATATTTATTTATTTATATTTATGTATATATTTATATTTATATATATTTATATTTATATATACATTAATTCATATATATATTTATATATATTTTTATATTTATATAATTATATTTATATTTATATTTATATAAATATGTATATATTTATGTATATAGTGTTGTTAAAGTGGCAGAGTGGATTACATGTACATACTTGAGGATACAATGAAAAGGAATGTCGAATGAATATGAATTAAAAGTTATGTATTTGTGTATTGCAGTTTTACGATGTTTTTGACGGTGTATATGTCATTAGGAAAAAAATGCGTCACATGAGCGCAAAAGCTGACTTAAGTATTTTCAGCAAAAAAATATTACATAACATGAGGCCGCATTTTTAAAATGCGTCCTCTATTACTTTTATGCTAAAAAACATTACTCTTAAATTAGCGGAAAAAAAAATTCCATGAGGACGCATTTGATAAATGCGTCCTCTATTACTTTAAAGCTTAAAAAAAATAACTCTTCAATTAGCGGACTAAAAATAAAATTACATGAGGACGCATTTTTAAAATGCGTCCTCTACTATTTCAGACCCAAAAAAAATTATTCAAGAGCCTGAGGACGCATTTTTATAATGCGTCCTCTACTTTTTCAGACCAAAAAAAAAAATATTCAGGAGCCTAAGGACGCATTTTAAAAATGCGTCCTCTACTATTTTAGCCCCAAAAAAATTAATTCATGAGCCAGAGGACGCATTTCCCTAATGCGTCCTCCATCTTGTTGTCCATTTTCCAGAACCACCCTACCCGCAGCCAACATTCAAATTTTCAGCATAGTAAATTCAAGAACTCCATATGTTGGCACACTTTGAATTAATGCTACTTTCCGCAGATACCATCTAAACAAATTGCCACTTGTTTGGTTCGCCGGAGGTTGCAGTTTGATTTAGTCGTCGATGACCCACACCACCGCTAAAACCCAGCACTTGTTCAAGGGCTACTATTTATTGTTTGAGGCTGCTGTCCCATTTTTGTCGTACCTAATTGAACCTGAGCAGCGACTGGGGTGAACCTGCCGGCGAACCTGAATGCGAATCTTCCGGCAAACTCAAAGGCGGTGAGTGAGCGGTGCTTCACATGGCTAGAGATGTTAGTTTGGCTAGAGGCGTAGCGTTCAAACAGAGGCAGGGAGTTGGATAGTGCGCGACTAGTGACTGGTTCGTCGATGACTGAATCGACCGGAGGTGGTGCGGCTGAAGTGGGGGTGGCGCTCAGGTGGATGGTGGCAGGAGGTTTGCTAACGATTTGCCAGAGAGTGTCATTGTCGGCGAGTGTCAATGGGAGGGTTCGACAAATTGCAGGGATAATAATATCATTTTCAATTAGATTCTGAGAAAATTCTATGTTTGTGGCTACAATAGCCACAAACGGAAGAGAATAGGGAGGACGCATGTAGAAAATGCGTCCTCTCCTACCTTTTTTTTCGTGAATAATTCCACGCTATTTTTATTTTTCGTGAATAATGCCACGCTGAGGTGGCGAGAGGACGCATTTTGTTGATGCGTCCTCTGCTTCCGGTCAAAGTTGGCAGGCAGGGTGGCAGGCGGTGTGGCAGCAGCAGGGAGAGGCCGCATTTACAATATGCGTCCTCCGATTCCCTCTCCCAGGACGCATTTACATAATGCGTCCCCTGTTTTTCATTTTTTATGTATATATTTATATATATATATATATATGCATATATTTATATATATATATATATGTATATATTTATATATATGTATATTTATATATATATGTATATATTTATATTTATATATATATATATGTATATATTTATATATATATATATATGTATATATTTATATATATATATATATATTTATATTTATATATATATATATATCTTTATTTATATTTATATATATTTTTATATTTATATATGTATATATTTATATTTATATATGTATATATTTATATTTATATATATGTATATATTTATATTTATATATATCTTCATTTATATTTTTATACATGTATATATTTATATTTATATTTATACATGTATATATTTATATATATATATATACTTATATATATATATATATTTATATTTATATTTATATTTATTTATGTGTGTATATATATATTTATATTTATATGTATATATTTATATTTATATATATATATATATATATTTATATTTATATGTATATATATGTATATTTATTTATTTATATATATATATTTTATTTATATATATATTTATATATTTATATGCATATATTTATATTTATATTTATATATATATACTTATATATATATATTTATTCATATATATATTTATTTATATTTATGTATATATATATTTATATATATATATATATTTATTCATATATATATTTTTTTGTATTTATGTATATATTTATATTTATATATATTTATATTTATATTTATATTTATATATTTATTCATATATATATTTATATATATTTTTATGTTTATATATTTATATTTATATTTATATCTTTATTTATATTTATATAATTAGAGGAAAAAAATAAAATTCCATGAGGATGCATTTGATAAATGCGTCCTCTATTACTTTAAAGCTTAAAAAAAATAACTCTTCAATTAGCGGACAAAAAATAAAATTACATGAGGACGCATTTTTAAAATGCGTCCTCTACTATTTCAAACCCAAAAAAAAATTAGTCAAGAGCTTGAGGACGCATTTTTATAATGCGTCCTCTACTTTTTCAGACCAAAAAAAAAATTATTCAGGAGCCAGGACGCATTTTTAAAATGCGTCCTCTACTATTTTAGCCCCAAAAAAATTAATTCATGAGCCAGAGGACGCATTTCCCTAATGCATCCTCCATCTTGTTGTTCATTTTCCAGAACCACCCTACCCCGCAGCCAACATTCAAATTTTCAGCATAGTAAAATCAAGAACTCTTAGATTCTCTTCTATGCACTCTCTGATGTGCGAGCATGTGTATTCTTATATACGTATGACAAAAACTCATTACTTAATTAAATTTAATATTATATTATATCATAAATTTTTGTTCATAAATTCGTGCATCGGCACGGGTGTTATCTAGTTGTGTAAAATTGATATTAATAGAAAAAGGATGAGAACCTTATAAACCTTTTTCCCAGTAACGATTATTTTTTTAAAATAACAAAAAGAGTTCAAATTTGTTATGATTGTGAATTTTACCACATATAAATTTGATGAGTCTGTCTCTTGAAAGACGGTCTTTCCATAAGTTATGGAAAGACCAAGGTTTAAAGTGTAAATTAGAAGAAATTAAGATAAAATTTTTGGGTTGCATGAACCAGGTTATAAATTTTATAACTACCACATGTTTCATACTAAACCTTTAATATTGCAACTAAAACCTTTTACCTTTTATTATTCTAATTAAACCCCGTCTTTCCATAAGCCTATGGAAAGACTGTCTTTCCCAAGACTTTGCCAAATTTGATAGACTAAATCTTAGAAAAGACATCATATATCACGATAAAATCACTAATTTTTTAATATGAAAATATGTATCCTTTTTATCTATATTCGTAATCTAATTTCAACATGTCACATGTTATTAACATTTTCAATACAATTATAGAAAATAGGCACAATTGACATTTCAATTGTAATCATTCAAAAGTTAGCTTGTACTTAAAATTAATAAATCATTTTGAGAAAAGTTTTGTTTTAGTCGAACAAATTGGTTCTAAGTACATCATAGTTCTTGTAAATAAGATTGTTATAACCCGAGGCTTAAAAAGGGAAATTCAACTCAAAGTCATAAAAAGGAACGTAGCAGATAGAGCAAGGTTGAAGTAGTGTTCATCCATCCATTCCGGCTCCCTTTTATAGTTAGTTTGGTGGTTAGTTGGTTAGCGGTTAGATTGATTCCATGGTATAAATACCTTGATGAAAATTAGTTTAGGTATCGGTTATTTTGTATGAATACTGATCACATGGTGAATGCCATTTTTCTCATCAATTCATATTTTGTTCTTTCTCATTGTAAATAATATAGGAGGATTTGTAATGATGGAATGTACTGATTGTATTCATCGATTGTACAATATATATAGAGAGAGTGAGAGAGAGTACAAGTATGTAACTAGATCCCACTATGATAGGAATTCTACTAACTAACAGTATTGACTGATTCTACCAATTCTACGTAACCATACAATCAGAGGAGTAGCTGACTAGACTAGGTCTTACAATAAATCCATGACTAAGTCAACAGTAAATATATACGGTTAACACCCTCCTCTCCCCACAAGCTTATGGTCGAGGATGGACATGAAGCTTGGAACGTAGAGTAGTGAAATGTTGATTCCCAACGACCTTGGTGAAGATATCTGCAGTCTGGTCAAGAGACCGAACGTGGTGAATAACAAGATCACCAGAGGCAACATGTTCCCATACAAAGTGATAGTCAATCTTGATATGCTTGGACCACTGATGGAAGATTGGGTTGGCCGAGAGAAAAGTAGCACTCAAGTTGTCGCAGAGGAGGATGGGAGGACGTTGAACGGAGACATGCATTTCCTGAAGAAGCTGCTAAAGCCAGATGAGTTCAGCAGAGGCAAAGGCAATGACTGTATACTCTGCTTCAGTGCTGGAGCGAGCAACAACTTTCTGCTTGCAAGAAGACCGGTTGATTAGATTACCACCAAAGTAGATGGAAAAGCCATGCTGGGAGCGACATTCATTGGGATCGAATGCCCAGCCCGCATTAGAAAAAGCCACAAGTCGAGATTCACGAGCCTTTTTCAGAACAAGGCCGGAGGAGATAGTGCCTTTGAGATACCTGAGGATGCGTTGACCGCACACACGTGATCCTCCGTAGGTGAATGCATGAACTGGAAAACTCGGTTAACAACATAGGAGATTTTTGGCTGAGAAATACTAACATACTGTAGAGCACCCACAATGTTGTGATAAATGGACGGATCCGAGAGGACTTTCCTAGCAGCAACCAGGCAAGACCCAGGTTCAGCAGGGGAGCAGATGAGACGAGCACCAGATATTTCACTCCACTCCAAGATGTCACATATAAACTTTTGGTGAGAGAGCTGCAGTGTAGATTCATTGCGAGACACCTCAATCCCTAGAAAGTAGTAAAGGGGGCGAAGATCCTTCAGTGCAAAGTCACGATGGAGAAGACTGACAAACTCATCAATGAAGGCAGTATGAGACCCAGTGATGACAAGACCATCCACATATACAAGAACATAGACCACATGAGAGCTAGATGTCTTGACGAAGAGAGACGGGTCAGAGACACATGCCTTGAAACCATGACGGAAAAAAAGGTAGCCAGCTCGTAGTAACAGGCCCTAGGTGCCTGTTTCAAGCCATACAAAGCCTTCCAAAGTTTGCAGACATGAGAGGGCTTGTCCAGAGCAACAAAACCCTGCGGCTGATCCATAAAGACTATCTCAGAGAGGTCACCATGAAGAAAGGCATTATTGATATCAATCTTCCAAAGCCAAACGAATGGTAGTGGGTTTGACCACTGGACTGAAAGTGTCAAAGTAATCAACTCCAGCTTCCTGGTGAAATCCCTTGGATATGAGGCACTCTTTGTAGCGCTCAATTGAGCCATCTGATTTCCTCTTGACCCTGTATACCCACTTACAGCCAACAACATTAGCATTCAAGGGACGAGGGACTAAGTTCCAAAACCTATTAGTCATTAAAGCATCATGTTCATTTTGCATAGGATGCTACCAGTTCGGGTCTTTGGAGACTTGGTGAAAAAATTTGGGTTCAAGAGAGGCAGTGAGAGCTGTGGGAAGAGGACATTTAGTAGATAGGCTAGCTTTGGGCTTGAGGGAATGAGTGGTGGAGTGGTGGTCATAGAATGTGTAGACACCTCAGATGGACGAAACCATGTAGGAGCATTGGGATAAGGGGATGGGTCTGCCAGAGGTGGACATGAAGAGGGTGGTAAAGACTCAGAGCCAAAAGATGACGAGGGAGGGGAAGATGGTGATGACGGGGAAGGTGGAGTGGAATCAGGTGGAGGTGGTGGCGTATAAGGGGCAGTCGGTGGGGACAAAGGGGATGGAATGACGGCAGCCTAATCGAGAGGTTTGAGTGGGAATGGACAGGAAGAGGGTGAAGATGAGGGAGAGCTAGATGAGGACATGTCCGGATAGAGAAAGACAGTCTCGTTAAAGACAATAAAGCGAGAGATGTAAGTGCGAGAGGTGGGTAGATGAAGACACTGATATCCCTTGTGTTTGGAACTGTAGCCAAGGAAAATGCAAGGAAGGGAACGATATTCAAGTTTGTTGGAAGTGTATGGACGAAGGAAAGGTTAGCACAAGCAACCAAATAAACGGAGAAGGCTGTAGTTAGGGACTTTATTGTAGAGACAATGGTATAGGGATTTATGGGAAAGGGTGGGTGTGATGGTGCGGTTGATGAGATAACGGTATGAAAGGCTTGTTCCCAGAACTTGGTAGGTTGGCGAGAGTGCAAGAAGTGATAGACTATTTTCGACGATCATGCGATTGCGGCATTCAGCAGACCCGTTTTGTTTAGGAGTATGAGGGTAGGAAACTTGGTGGCGAATTCCATGAGAGGAGACGTTTCAGTATTCACCGCCCTAGTCAAACTGAAAAGCCTTGACTTGGGTTGAAAATTGGGTTTGAACTAGTTTGAGAAAGAGTTCAACGACAGAGTATACTTGGATTTGGTAGATAGAAAATATAACCAGGTGAATTTAGTACAGTCATCAATAAAACTGACACAAGCAAAAGTAGATAAATCAGAGGATGGTTCCCACACATCAAAATGAATTAAATTAAAAGGTTTTAATGAAGTACTAGTTCGAGTAGACAAAGGTAATCAGTGACTTTTGCCAAGTTATCACGAGCCATAAATCGAGTCTAGTTTATTACTAAAAACATGAATATTATAACTAGAAACAAGATGACGAAGGATGGACTCGTGCGGTTGAGCCAGACGGTGATGCCAACATTGAAGTGAGGTTGAGGAATGCGGTAGGAGAGGTGGGGGCTGCGGCAAGTGGGAAGAGTGTGGAAGACAGTAAAGGTCATTTTCAACGGTTCCCTTTAGCAATATCCGGCCCTGCAAGGTCTTAACAAGACAATGGTCTGAGTGAAGTTCAACAAAAACAAGATTATCACGAGTCAATTTAGAGACACTAAGCAAAGATTTGGTGATTTGCGGAACATACAAAATATCATTCAGTTTTAAGGATTTAATAGCATGCTGAGCACTAAGAATAGATTTGCCATAATGAGTAATATGAATGGATGTACTGTCACCAACTGTGAGTCTGTCATTACCATTGTAGTGGTTCTGAAGAGTGAGGTTGCCCAAATCAGCTGTCACATGATGACTGGCACCAAAATCAATGTACCACTGATCAACAAGATCAGACGGACTGGAAGCAGATGCAGTAAATGCTGATTTCCCACCATGGATGCATCAGAATCGAGCCATAGCCTGTGGATTGGTGGCGGGGAAAAGCTTGAGATTGAACCTGTTATAGAAGTTCTTACTGTCATGCCCAGGTTTGAGACAGATTTGGCAGTTTGGGCGCTGATCCGAGGAGTAATGGCCACGGCAGGTAGCAACACCACCATTATCGGCGACGACACCAACGTTGACTGGCGACCAGAGAACTTCTGAGCATCGTTCACTGTCGGTGATCTGAAGGCGACATTCTCATCCTCCTAACGTGCTTCCTCTTGAAGCAAGATGCCAAGAAGCTCATCTGAAGTAACCGAATCCAGGTGAATTGAAATCGCCGATCGGAGGGCTGAGTATTGGGGACCCAAGCCATAGAGTAGACAACCCACAAACTCATCATCTGGAACAACACATAGACAATTGGACAAGGAATCAATAAGATCCTATTTTTTTGTCAAAGTATTCCATCACCGACAAAGAGCCCTTCAGCAGTGATTGGAGCTACTTTCAGAGGTGCATTTGGTGTGCTACGGCATG
Source organism: Rubia yunnanensis (assembly GCA_037428765.1). Classification (NCBI taxonomy): domain Eukaryota; kingdom Viridiplantae; phylum Streptophyta; class Magnoliopsida; order Gentianales; family Rubiaceae; genus Rubia; species Rubia yunnanensis. The sequence continues at coordinate 2,928,842 of CM075071.1, forward strand.
GGCTTGAAAGGTTCGGCCAAGAATCGACCATGCCTTTGTGGTGGAGGAGGCCCGACTATGCCAAGCATTGTCGTTGTCAGGGTAGAACGAATCCAGAGAAGGACGAGCCTGTCCTTTCTCAGCCACACGGCCAGAGCCGGATTCGGCTCCGTTCTTACTGGGGTGCCAGTGCTAGGATCAGCAGGGTTCATCGGTGGCACGGTGGGATGGGTTACTGTGGCTGGCGGCGATGTCACATCTGTGAGGAAGGAGTCAAGCCCGTAAGTTTCAAGGGTTGACTTGATGGTGCTTCTCCATAAAGAATAGTTGGACCGGTCAAGATGTATGGCCAAATTGGGAAAATTGTTTAGGCTGATACTATGTAAATAATATAAGGAAAATTTGTAATGATGGAAAGTGTTGATTGTATTCATCGATTGAGTACAATATATATATATATATATATATATATATATATATATATATATATATATATATATATATATATATATATATATATATATATATAGTATAAGTTTGTAACTAGATCTCACTATAATAGGGATTCTACTAACTAATGGTATTGACTAATTCTGTTAATTCTGTGTAACCATACAATCGTAAGAGTAACCACACAATCTCAATTCTCAGCTATTTTGCTGCAAAATTACATTTCTGCATTAGTGTTTTTATATTTCATTACGAGTGGTATCAGAGCTCAACAATTCTCAGACGAAAATCATGGCCGATGGAACCAGATTGAAGAACAATGTCCATAATTTGAAGCGGGTGATGACAATTGTGTTTAAGGAGATGAAGGATCAAAGTGCAGAATTCAAGTCTCGGATGGAGAGATCTCTCGAGGAGATCAAATCGAAGTTCGCTGTACAACAAGCTGAGCTGGTGAAGCAACAATCTGAGAATAGTAGACAAATTTAGCTGTGGATTCAAGGATTGTAGAATAAATCTAAGGAAAGAGAAGGCGAAATTGAAGCAGGAGGTAGTAGCAGATCTGTGGCAATAATGTCTCAGACTCCCACAGTGCAACCTGAGGTGGTTGAGATACGAAATTTAACTGAATCATCTAAGTTATCTGAGATGCATTTTGCACAACCTGGAGCTTGATTTAGAGTGGTAGATGCAGAGCTTGATGCTAATAGGGAAGAGATGAACAATTCGTTCGAAGCAATGATGACTCCGTTTCAGAAACTGGACGTGGAGAATAATTTGGGGCAACGACTTGAAAAGTCAACGGAGAAACTCCACACTATTGTCTCATCTTTCAAAATGCCTCTGGAGATTGAAGCAGAGAGTCCCGTCAAAGAAAATTGGGGATTGAAGTAGATTGAAGGCCTAAAGTAGGACCGATGTCAAGATTGAGTAAAAAGCAAGAAGAAACACTATCCTCAGTTGATAGGTTTTTGGAACCAATATTCGATGATGATTCTCAGATTCTGTTTCTCGCTGAACCTTCTTTGGGTAAGGTCGATCTCAACTTTCTTGATAGAAATGAAATTCATATTGAGTCATTGATGATGATGGATTCTAGCAACATGTCCTCATATGCTAATGGATTAGAGTACGTTAGTGTTGAGAAGAAATTAGTTATTGATTCTGTAGGAAATGGTGATGGAGCTTTAAAATTGGATGCTAAGAATTATGAAGTTAGGAATTGGGTTTTCAATTCAAGTAAATTCTTTGACAAAATTTGGCTTCGGGTTGAGAATATGGAAAATAATCATATTAGTAGCGAATCTGATGAGCCTATTAGGTGTTTTGATCCTGGAATTTTTCAGGCTCTTTATGGAAAATATTGTTTTACTTTTAGTTGGAAAGAAAAGGACCTCCTTAGGGAGGCAAAATCTACTGTACAAGGCTTTTTCTTTGATCGTGGAATGAACTTGTGTATGCTTCTCCAAGTCCTGTATAGGTATGGAGTTTGGGAATTTACTGATCACTGTGAAACTCAATGGTATGTAATTGCGAATAGATATAAAATTGGTGCTATCTATGATAAGCTTGTAGAAATAAAGTCTGGGATGATGAAGATTGCTAAAATTTTGGATGATATAAAGGTTGAGATTAAAAGGAATGCAGCAGAAGTTGTGCGAGAGATCAATATGCTAGAAATAACTTAGTTGTGGGAAAAGAGTTGCGCTGTGGGATATGAGAAATTATATGATTGTTTCAACCTGGTTGTCAGCAAGATTGTTCCCAGGGATGGAATTATATATTTGATGTCTCGGTTGAAAACTCAGGATTGAGATTTTTCAGAATAGCTAAAGAGTGCGTGTACACCTTTAAGTTTGGAGTTCAAGAAATTAGCTGGCAACATGATATAAGTCGACAATGCCTTCCCCTGAATACCCGGTGTTTACTATCCTTACATAATATTGTCGAAAACATGCTGTTGGAGAAGATTATAAGGGAATCAATGATGTGTCTGGGTGACTGGAGTTCTAATGATTTCAGAATGAATATGGCCTATAATACTATAAATTGTGAGGGGATTTCAGTAGACATTCAGCCCAGGACAGTGCTAAATTCTAGTTCAGAAAATGCATCAGATGAGGTTTCAACTGTCCGAATTCAGTTTCCTCATCATTCAAGCTTGAGGACAAGCTTGTACTTGAGAAGTAGGGGAATCTCTGAGATTATTATGTCACTTGTAAGAATTGGCTATTCTAGAGAACTGAAAGGATCTAGCTTGGACATTCAAAGGGATGTTAGAGTCGACTTTCGAGTGTTGGGGATCATGGGGGAAGCAAGTAAATGATGTTCATGCCTGGATAAAAGGTGTTGATGAAAATGCAGCTGAACCAATTGGATCTTTCCAGAGAATTATGGCTACAATAGCACACAGTGGCTTCAAATGTGGAGAATGCATTCAGCAAATGCGTTCTCCCACTTCCGGAATTTTTTTTGTTTTTGATTTCTTGCGGACGCATTTGACAAATGCATCCTCTGTAATTATTTTTCCTTCCCGTTTGTTTTCCAAATTTCAAAGTGCGGCCACCACGTCAATGAGGACAAATTCTTGAAATGCGTCCTCTAATCCGCCGTTGAAGTCCTCGCTGCCACGTCGACAAGGACTCATTCACAGAATGAATCCTCCCTTGAAATGCCCAGATTTCCAGAATTATCCGATCATTTTCACATTGTCTTCTCCACCTCTTTCCCGCTGACTTCACGTTCGCCTCACGTAGTTCGCCGTTGCTATCTGTTTCAGACATTAATTATGTTCCCCACTGCTCTCTGTTTCCGCATCCTTCCCACTTTCTGTTCACGTTTGCCTCAATTCGCGACTTCACATTCCCGACTCTTCCCCGCTCTCTGTTTCCAGCATTATCCTCGCCGGTTCTCGTCCCATTGTCCTCGTCACCGCCGCTAATCAAGGTAGTCAATTTTCTTAGCTCTCCAATTTTCTATGTTCGGGTGTTCTTAGTTTTTTTTGTTGAAAATGATTCTCACCTTGTAGCCGAACACGTCCGAGGGTATTTCGTAGGAGATTTCACCGCCATTGACCATCGTTGACTGCTATTGACCATCGTTGATTGGCGATGACCGCCGTTGATCGGTGCTGAACGCCACTAATTGATGTTGACCACTGTTGCAATCACCTTGTCCGTGAGTTTCAGACACCCACCTAGTCAATTTTTGAGTTTCCTAAAGCTAATTGAACCTTACATGATTTTATGAATGTGTCGAACGGTTATGGGTGAGTTGTCCTAAAACATGATAGTAGTAAGTGGTGCCTTGCCTTTAATGAGGGTGATCGACGTTGGGGAATTCTCACAACCAATTTTTCAGAGAGTTACAACAACTGTTTACGGCGCCCACATCATCTCCCGATAAATGTGTGTGTCAAAGCAACGTTTGAGCGAACAATTGAAATGTTTGCCCAAAGGGTAATGGACGCCACAAATTGGAGGTACTTTCCTTATTCATTACAGTTCTTTATGTGTTCACAGACCAGTTTCTTGATTCTAAATTGTTGTTCGTTTGTCTAGACCTGTGTTGCCTAGCAGGAATTGGAAAAAGTTTCAGAAGCAAGACACATGGGCACATGGACATATCGTCACAGTGTTTGGTCATGCGTCGCAGACTCATAGGGTTGTGACAAGGACCATTGATGGGAGCATTAGTGAAAGGCAGTAAACAGTCAAATATCGGAGAAAGGAATGTACTTGTCGTGAATGGTAAATTTTCTGTTTCCCTTGTTCCCATGCATTGGCCATCTGTCGGCATAGGCGTGAAGATCCTTCTAGTCTATGTGACAAGGTATACACACGACCACCTATGTTCAACAATATAGTCATTGTTTCATGCTTGTACGAGATCCATCACTTTGGCAATGTGCCAGCTGGAGGTTGATTCCAAATATTGAAAAGATTCGTAATAGGAGGCGTGGTTAGTTTGTGGAGAGAAGGATAAGGAATCAGATGGATGGGAGGGTAACGGGTGAATCCAGAGGCATCCGTAGGCGAGGTCGTGCTTATTGTCCTGTTTGTAATACGGTGTTTGTAAATTCTTTTGTTTTTCATTTACTTTATATTACATTTTATTTTAATTATTGGCAGTTGTGGGCATGAGAAGGCATACCATCCATCCGACTAGCCGGACGACTCCCAGTGACAGTCACGATGAGTGTTCTTGGGTCCCGGTACGTATCGAATTAGTCAAGAGACAATTGTTAAACCATTGGCAATTCCAACAAATGGCTAATATAATTCATTCTGTTCCTCATAGGTGGAGAGCCCGGTACGATTTATCACAATCACATATGCATGTATTGAAAGTGTACCGTGAGCAGCTGACATCCCTCCATGACAGTCAGGTATAGGCCAATTCGGATTTTCTTTCATTGACTTGGTGGGATAAAATTTTTTACTTACCTAACCACAACACCTACCTGTTATTTCAATTTATTTGGCAGCTATACACAGAGGATGTCGTGGAACAACTCCCGTGGTACTGTACAGTTGGTAGCAACAACTAGCTACTTTGCGTTGACATCATTTGCTGGTATGTCGTGGAGTACCATCATGCACATCGTGTTCTCAGGTAGTTTGGCCTAATACAGCTAATACCCACCCAGTTGGTCACTAGGGATGAATATAAACTGCTTCATACTAGCGACTGTCGAGGAAGGTCTGGCATGGATTGACGTGTGGAACTGAGAAGATATCTCGATGCTTGGGAACATCGATTCGATCAACAAGTAAACGCACTTGGATGTGCGGATCCATACACACGTAATCGAGAATACAATGGAGTGGTACTTTCGCAGGACAGTGACCCTGATTAATCAGCCAAGACGGCCCCTAACAATTACGGAGGGTTTCCATGAAGACGGTGCTACTGTGGAGTATATGGTATTTCCTAAATTTCTAATACTGTTAAGATATAATACTTTAGATTTCCTCAATATTAAATATCTAACATATTTATCTAGTTTATGTAGTTGCAAGCAATTACCGAGTTGCACATCATGTCAGATATTAATTTGGATGAATGTCCCCCACGTTTCACGAACGTTATCAGGGGAATGCATGGTGTTGCTACACGTACTCTACGATATGCACATGAGCCCTCCAGACTGCAGTATTATCAGCTGTATGTGCACTGTGAGGAGCCTCCCCCTGGTGTGAGATATACTGACATCAGAAGCCACCGTCCGACTCCACCTGATCGACGGGGAGGTCGGAGTCCTCGTGCTTGGGGCCATGCTGAACACATTGGTTTGTCACAAGACGGACCCTCACATGGGAGTCCAGCGATTGGCGGACCATCACATGATGGACCCTCACAGTATGGCACGACTACAGTAGATTTCATTGCATATCGTACTCCCACTGCTAGTCATGCCGGACCATCACATTGGGAAACCTCCCAGCATGACACGACTACATATGATTTCACTACATATGTCACTCTCACAGCTAGTCATGCATACATGTCGCCTACCGCTCCAATACAGGTAGTGTTCCACATGTTCATTATGATTCGAATGAGGAGGCAGGAGACAATATGGAGGAGGAAATACCAGAGGTAGCTCCACATGAGGACGTACATGTATCCACTGAGATGGCTATTCCACGACGGACATCCAGGACTATACGTCCTCCCCCGTGTGGAATGGGTGGAAAACTTTGCAGAGGTCATCATTAGGACATTACATGTTATTCAGCACTCATTTCATTACATTTCACACGTCTTGTTTGGCTAATGTACATTTCTGCTTATTTGTATTCATTCCAACTCTATGCAATAATTCATTTCTATTCTATATTCGAGACTAGATAAAAATGCAAATCACACGATCCAAAATTATCGTTTTACTATTTTTAAAAATATCATCAAACAAACACAAGTCTACTTATGCACAATCTTCACCAAAAACAAAAGTATGAAAAATAATAACTTATACATTGCTGGATTGAAAAAAAATTCATTTCTTAAATTCACGACGCATTTTGAAGAAAAAAGCGCATTTGTTGAATTCATGACACATTTTTAAAAAATTCAAGATGCGTCCTCTACCGATTCTGTAAAAAAATATTTAAAACAACGAGACGACACATTCTGGAAACAAGACATTATTACAATTTTCTGGAAAAAAATCAAGGTGAGGATGCATTCGGAGAATGCGTCCTCTGAAATTTCAGAAAAATATTGACTTGCGATGAGGATGCATTCGTAGAATGTGTCCTCTACCACCACCGGGAAAAAAACATAATTCTCACTAAGGACGCACCGTGACGTCCGAATTACACAACATGCACACCTGCATCCAAAATTTTCCAATCATGCACGGACAAATCAAGCTCAATTTCAGACGAGGGTTTGTTATATACCGAGGGTTAAAAAGGGAAATTCAGCTCAAGGTCATAAAAAGGAACGTAGCAGATCGAGCAAGGTTGAAGTTGTGTTCATCTATTCATTCCGGCTCTCTTTTACAGTTAGTTTGGTAGTTAGTTGGTTAGCGGTTAGATTGATTCCATGGTATAAATATCTTTGATGAAAATTAGTTTAGGTATCGGTTATTTTGGATGAAAACTGATCACATTGTGAATGCCATTTTTCTCATCAATTCATATTCTATTGTTTCTCATCTAAATCTCAATTCTCAGTTATTTTGCTGCAAAATTACATTAGTTTTTTTCTATGTCATTACAAAGACCCGAGATGGGCCATCTCTTTATAACTCTATTGGGCTAATAACTCATTATATTCCAACAACAAAACAATGGGTTTATAAACGGACCAGAAACAAAAAATAACAATACATCCCGTTGTTTCCTTATTTTAATAAAAGTTAGGGTTAGGAACACAATTTAGCCAATAAGCCCTCTTTGATTCCGACCGGCCTCATACAATCGTTACTTGAAGCAACGGTGGTGCATTGGTGGCTTAGCGGAGGCGCGACTGGACCGAAACCCTTAATCGATTTTGAAATTCAAAATAAGGATAATTCAACTCAAATAACCGTTGTGAAATATCCCAATTACAAAACTCTAGATACATGTGAAATATATATTTTAACTTAATAAATAGATTTTTTCCAATAATGTTAAAATTGTTTACGAAGTAAATTAATGGTGGATATACTATTTTAAAATAAAAAATTTAATACTTTTTTTTAAAAAAAAATGAGACAAAATTGCAAACGGATCAAAATAGATTGATTTGGGTCAAAATTTGTCTCGATCCATTTTAACCCAAATGAAATATTGACCCGACCCAACTCAACCCAACCCAAATGAACAGAGTCAAAATGAATCGAATCAGTTTGGGCCATTTGAACACACTTATCCTTATTTTTACTACTAATGCATCCAGACTTTCCCTAATTGCCAGATTCCATTCCATTTCGACAACCGATATCACTGTTTCCCCAATTCCATTCCATTCCAACTTTTCGATTTTACCGTTTCCCTATTCCATCCCGACTTCTACCTAACTTCGACTTTACGATTTCATTTCCGAAATTCGCGTGCAATTTTAAAATTCATGGTGTTAGAGCATTTTCAATGCAGGGTTCGTTGGAGTAAATTTTAATTACCACATAAGATTTACTGATGCCTGTCATTAAATTGAATCTCCAATTCAGGTTGAACGTCGATATTATGTGGCTGAAAATATGAGTGATCCCGTCGAAATGTACTTCTAATCTCCGAGAGTGATATGGAGGCCGCACTTTGCCAAATCAACCAATTTTTTTTTATTTGGGTAGATACTTTGGTGTTTTGATGTAGTTTTGTTTGGAAAAATCCTCAATTTCACATTTACCATAATTTTGTACACCACTGACAGTAAATCAAACTACATTGGAAAATGAAATGGCAAAATTAATTTTAAACTTTGATTTATTTTTATATATATAATAAAATAATAATTTAAAAATATTTTCAAACTACGTGGTAATGTGTGTATATATATATGTATAAAGTTATCCTCAAAACATTATAAATATTAGTCTATTAACATTAGAATTCAATTTTTTTTCAAATTCCCCAAAGTAACTATGAATTTATAGATTATAAAATAATTGAATGATATATTTTAATAATAATGAAAAATTCATATGTTAAGTGCTAAATATATTCATTTATATTTAATAATATATAAATAATAATGCACATGGTATAGATTGGCTAAAATAAAAATTAATTTTAATTCAAATGAACTCGTTCATTTTATTTTTTACTCTTTCTCCATAAAAGTAAAATCGAGACATAAATTAGAAAGTTTCTTAACTCATTGTCTATTTAATAATTAGTTAATTTAATTAGAATAAAAAATTAATTTCTAGAATAGAATCAATTTTATTTTAAACATGAATTAAAAATAAGTTAGTGTTGATTAGTGTTATAATTGAGTTCATAAAAACTATTTTATTGAACCAATATAATTATTTATTCTCCATCATTACTCTTTTCAAATAATTAGATGCATTCAAAATATAATTAATTGTATGAATATAATATTTGTTGAGATCAAATATAATATTAAAATACAATTTCAATATTATACATAGACAAGGTCTTGAATAGACGGTATTTCCATAGGTTTAAGGAAAGAATATTAAAACCGATCATCTTGCTGATGGTTTTACCAAGTTACTTCCTCCAGTTTCAGCAGTTAACCTTCTGTCCAAGATGGGATTTTGTGCTTCACTAAATGCCTCATCTTGAGGGGGATGAAGGAATATTAAAACTGATCATGTTGCTACTACCTCATGTCCATTCCTTCCTGCTGCAAATAAAGCTGGTCTTGCTGCTGCTTGATGATCCATCTGGAAGCATTTGGAAGGCAGCACAACATAGAGCCAGAACCTCCAGAAGCATCAGCAATCAGAAGCTTTCAAGAGTTAGTTAGTTAATTAGTTAGCTTCAGTTTCAGTTTTTCAGTTAGCATTCAATTAGTTAGAAGTTTGTTGTTGATTAGTTTGCTAGCTGGTTTTGATGAGACTATAAATGTACAGATTGTATACCATTTTTGGTAAGTTAATTAAGCAATGCACTAAAGAATTTTCCCTCCCAAAAACTCGAAATCAGTTTCTTTATCATTTTTCAGTTTTGATCATTCTTGCAGCTTTCCTGACTCCTTTGTGTTCTTGCTGGAAATCCTTTCGGATTTCTTCATGGTATCAGAGCTTCAGGCTCTTGATTGAATCAAAGATCTCTTCTAGAAACTCTGCTTTTGAACACCGGATTTCTCTGAAATGGCTAGATATGTTGCTAATGATGATGGTTATGTGAGGATCAGGCCTAATGATCCTCTGTTCTTTCCGGCTTCTGATCATGCTAGCCTTACTGTGGTTTCGGAATTATTGACTGAAAGGAACTATGTCATCTGGAGCCAAACAATGATCACCACCTTCTCTTCAAGAGGAAAGTTGCAGTTCATCACCACTGGAGTTCCAAAACCAGATCATGATTCTCCTGTCTATGATCAGTGGATGAAGGTTAACTCCACACTTGTTTCATGGATCCAAAGCTCAATCAGCAAGGAGCTGGCTAAAAGCTTCCGTTTCCACACAGATGTGAAAATACTTTGGGAAGAAATCAAAGAGAGATTCTCTGTGAGTCAAGGACCTTCGTTTTATGAACTAATGAGAACATTAGGTGAATTGAAGAAAGGATCAAACTCAGTCACTCAATATTTCTCAAATATGAAGAGCATTTGGAATGAGATTGACATTATCAGGCCACGGTTAAGATGCACATGTTGCAACTGTGATTGCAGATGTGGATTTCATGATAAGGTGGAGATGTAGGCCAATCAGGATAGACTGCAGCAGTTTATGATTAGACTCAACAATGAATTTGATGCCCTGAAGGATCAACTCTTAGTTATGGATCCTTTACCAACTGTTGGAAAGGCTTACTCACTGTTTCGAAAGCAAGAGCAACAGAGAGGAATGCAGGACAATTTTGGTAACATTACTGAGAATGCTGCAATGATGGTGAAGCAGGCATCAACTCAGTTCAACATTAACAGATTCAATCAGAAAAGGAAGGAGGGAGATAACAAAAAGTTTTTGAAGTGTGAATACTGTCAGAGATCTGGACATCTGAGAGAGAATTGTTTCAAGTTTAATGGTTATCCAGATTGGTGGCCTGATTCAACTAAAGCCAAGGCAAAACCATATGCTAATGCAGTAATTGCAGAAACTGAAGAGAAGGAGCAGATCAGTAACACTCTTTTGGATGCGGAAGATGGTCATCAGTTTGAAAATGTGCAGTCAATGATTGTAAACATGATTCACAATGAGTTTAGCAAATTTGTAAAAGGGAAAACAAAGGAATCAGGTTCAAAGATGGGAGACAAGATCAACTTTGCACACATTGGAGAATACTCAGGTAATCTGCATTCCAATGCTATTATTACTGCCTGCTGTTTTAAGTTTGGTGAATGGATTCTAGATAGTGGAGCATCATCTCACATCTGTGGCAATCTTTCTATGTTTGAAACTCTTAGATCAATTGATCACAAAATGCCTATCACTCTACCTGATCATTCCAGTGTACTAGCTGATTCCATTGGATCAGTTAAACTTACTGATTCAATCACTTTGCATAATTATCTCTATGCGAAGTCTTTTAAGTTCAATCTTTTGTCAGTCAAAAAGTTATCACATCAATCTCATCTGTGTTTTGTCTTCTATCCTAATGCTTGTGCCATACAGGACCTCAAGACTAATTCCATCATAGGGGTAGCCACTGAAAACAATTGACTATATCTACTGAATCAAAAATCCTTTCTGCCATCAGTAATAAAGAGCTTCCTCATCAGTCAAGAGTCAAGTCAGATAATAAAGCATAATGCCTTGTATTTTGCTAGAAAACTTTCATATGCAGAAACTCTGAAAATGCATTACATATTGGGTTATCCATCAAGAATTATAATGTAGCATTTGAATCTTCCTACTCTGAATAACATTTGTACAGTTTGCCCTTTAGCAAAGAAAGTTAGAAACTATTTTCCAGATTCAGTATCTCATAGTTCTACTATCTTTGATTTGATTTACATGGATGTATGGGGGCCTTTTAGGGTTAAAACCACTGCTGGAGCACAATACTTCTTAACCATAGTTGACGATCATAGTAGAGCCACTTGGACTTTTATGCTAAAATCCAAGGTTTTAGTACACTGTCTACTGAAATCCTTCATACTTATGGTTGAAACTCAGTTTAATAAGACCATTAAAGTCATCAGAAGTGACAATGGTACAAAATTTACAAATCAAAGCTGTCAGTCTTTGTTTGCCTCTTTGGGAATTGTTCATAAAAAATCTTGTTCATACATTCCTCAACAAAATGGTGTTGTGGAAAGAAAACATAGACATATGATTGAAATTGCCAGATATTTCATGTTTCAGTCAAATTTGCCACTTCATTTTTGGGGAGATTCAGTTCTAGCAGCTACATACACTATAAACAAACTGCCTAATTCCATTCTTGGCTGGAAATCACCATATGAAATCTTGTATGGAAAACCACTTGACCTATCTTCTCTTAGAACCTTTGGATCATTGTGCTATGTCTCTAATCTTAGTCCACTCAAACAAAAATTCAGTCCTAGATCACAGCCATGCATATTCATAGGATATCCTTGTGATCAGAAAGGTTATAAGGTACATGATTCTAGTCACCAGAGACATACTCTTTAATGAGCACATCTATCCTTTTCAAACCAACAATCAATATAACAAACTAGTCATGCCTGATCCCACTGATCAGGTTTCACAGTCACAAGTTATGGTTAACACTGAGCCTGACATTCTCTATCATACTTCTCCATTTCAGGCACCTAATCACAATTCAGATCAATATCATAATCATGATAGACATGCCTCTCCTTCTCACAGTCACACATCCCATACAAATTCCCTCACTGATAATTCTATTTCTAACATAGATAATCCACCAGTTCTTAGGCAAAGCACTAGGATAAAAAATAAGTCTTGTTGGATGCAGGACTTTGTGGTCAATTGTGCTTCCTCTGATGTCTTCATACCAACTTTTTCTGCCACTCATAGTGCTTTTGTTGCAAAACTGTCAAAAATTCATGAACCTCACACTTATAAACAAGCATGTAGTGATGAACATTGGGTGTAGGCTATGGAAGCTGAGATTGATGCACCGGAAAGTAATCAAACTTGGGACTTAGTTTCTCTACCTACAGGAAAAGGGCCAATAGGATGCAAATGGGTGTTTAAAGTTAAATGCAAAGCTGATGGTTCAGTGGAAAGGTACAAGGCTAGGCAGGTGGCTAAGGGATACTCACAGATTGAAGGGGTGGATTATTTTGATTCATTTTCACCTGTGGCTAAGCAGGTTACAGTCAGATTGCTTATAGCCATCACAACATCTTACAACTGGCATTTACATCAAATAGATATGAACAATGCATTTCTGCATGGTCATATCACTGAAGAGCTATATATGATGCCTGCACAAGGTTACAAGAAGGCCCTTCCTCATCAGGTTTGCAAACTCAAGAAATCCTTTTATGGCCTAAAACAAACATCCAGAGAGTGGAATGCTGAATTCTCCAAATAGTTGATCAGATTTGGATTGCAGCAGTCCAAACATGATCATTGCCTATTCTTTAGGCACAGTGCTCAGTCATCTCTCACTCTCCTCATTTATGTAGATGATGTCTTGATCACTGGCTCTTCTGATACTGAGATTTGGGGCCTGCCAAATTCTTTCTGGGAATAGAGATAGCTAGATCTGATGCTAGCATTTTTCTGAATCAGAACAAATATGTTACTGCCATTATACATGATATGCACTTGACTGATTGCACAGCTCTATCTGCTCCTCTTCCTACTTCCTGGCAAGTTGAAGACAAGGCTACTCCATTGATCACTGATCCAGGGCCTTATAGAAGATTAATTGGAAGATTACTGTACTTATCTTTCACCAGACCTGATATAACATTCTCTGTGCATCAGCTTAGTCAGTTTGTTCAATCACCATCAGAACATCACTGGAAAGTGGCTATCCATATTGTCAGATATTTAAAATGATGTTCATCTCATGGCCTGTTCTTTCCAAGTCAGAAGTCTCCCACTCTATCAGCCTATTGTAATGCAGATTGGAATACTTGTAAAATCACAAGAAGGTCTGTCACATGTTATTGTATCTTCCTTGGCCAGTCTCTCATCTCCTGGAAATCAAAGAAGCTCACAGACGGAGTTTAATCAGAATAATAAAAGGTAAAAGGTCTAAGTTACAATATTAAAAAATTATCATGCAACGTGTAGTAGTAATAAAGTTTATAACCCGATTCATGCAATCCAAAAATTTTATCTTCATCTCTTCTAATTTTCACTTTAAACCTTGGTATTAAAAATTTATCACACGGCGTGTAGTAGTAATAAAGTTTATAACCCGATTTCTGCAATCTGAAAATTTTATCTTTATCTCTTTTAATTTTTACTTTAAACCTTGATCTTTCCATTATTTATGAAAAGACGGTAAATTTACATAATAATATATACACTGACAGTTTGTAGCATATACACGTCAATTATTTATTTAAAATTTGGATGGGAGAATGATTTCAATCTAGACTTATAATAAGTTCCAATCAGATTATATCATTGGTACCCGTTAAACAAGTAAGAGCATTGGAGATGCTCTTAGATGGATTGAACGTGATGGATTTGGGGCGGAGAATCAAACCCACAGATGATTTTCTTATTAGAGTGCTTCAACTATTATCCGCCGGCTGTAGCTTCGACCTCTCAGTCACCACAAATTTCTGGGAGACCTAACTCGGATTGATCTTTATGGGCCGGGGAAGAAGTCCTGACCATATTTTCAGGAGAGCAAGAGATTTGGGAGCTGAGTGATGAAGCAGATTCCGAGATGACAATAAGGCACAAATATGTGGTAAGCAAAATTTCTAAAATTGGAAAGAAGAATGTTTCCAGAGCAGTAGGGGCTGGGTGTTGGCTAGACAAAAGCAACAAGGGCAAATATGTGATGATCGCTGTCCAAGTGAAGGGACAACGCAAGACTCTGACCTGTGAGTACTATGGTGATGATGAAGGCAAGTGCTACTATTACTTGCCGACTTGCGTTTATCCCATGATGCTCTTCACTCTTCAGAAAGTTGGGGTTTCGAGCTCCGATTATGTGATTTGTAGGGGGTTGAAGAATATGTCGAAAGGTTGTATAATCAAACGAGGCAAGAAGCAGCGAGAACAGGAAGCTAGTTGCTCGGAACAGGTTTCCAAGAGATGTCTTAACACAACGACTTCTGATGTGGAGGTGGTGAATGTAGCACTAGTGGTGGTGGTGTTGGATGATGAGCTACAAGGTGATGGTGATGTGGCAGAGCCTTCGTGTTTGGAGGAATGGACAGACGTAGATGTCGGGGAATTGGAAGGGGCACTAAATTCCTTTGGCGACGTAGATGCCGGGGAATTGGAAGGGGCCCTGAATTCCAATGGTGATGATGTTTTTGCATTAGATTTGAGTGGCTTGGATGGTTTTGTACTAGATTTGAGTTTTTGAGTGGCATAGAGTCCTTCTGAGTATGCCGGTATATATTCTCACCAGATCTTTTGAGTGGCATAGAGTCCTTGTGCACAAAGATGGGAAATACTCGGTTGAGACTAGGTTGGCTGGAACATTCGGGTATCTTGCTCTTGAGCATGCCGGTATGTATTCTCTCTTTTGTTCCTCGTGTATGCATTTCCATGATTGTCCCAACTCCTTTGTCATGTAGTTTGTCATGATTCATTTTTTTATTTGGATATGGAAGTTATGACATTCACTTTGTACTAATTAGGTCTTCACTTGAACTTGTCTTCAGTTAATGCTATATATTTCTGCATCATATCGCAATTTCAGTTCCTAGTTGAAACTAAGTAGTGTGATAAAACAAGATAGTGGGATGTGGTTTATTTGCTCAGAAAATTTTGAATGTGATGGGATTTTACATAGATGATCAACTATTCTTGTTAATTTTCCTTGAAATTAGCTACCTCTGACCATAAAAGCTGAAAGACTAGCTGAATAGATTTTGGTTTCAGAGTTTGCTTAGAAGATGGTGCATATCACTTATAGAACAATTTTACCTCTTTCATGTATTATCTTTCCTACAAGTGATCTTATATGCATGCTGGTGCTTGTTTGGAGCTTTTAGGCTTTCGCATATTTTCAGTTGGATACGTTTTGAAAAATTATACTCCCTCTGGTCCACTAATATTGTCCTACTTTCCATTTTGGTATGGTTTTTTATTTATGTCTCTTTCCCCTTTTGGTAAATCCTAAAATGTTTTCATCCACTCATTTTACTTTTTACACTCCCAATTCAACTCACACCACTCCTTTAACTTTTTAAAAAAAATTGTGCCATTTGAAAGGGGGCCAATATAAGTGGACCAGAGGGAGTATATTGTTTGGATGTTTATGCTTTTGGAGTTGTTCTGATGGTAATCATCACGGGTAGAAAAGCCCTAGATGAGCCAATGTCAGATGAAAGATCTCATTTGGTAACCTGGTTCCGTCGTGTCCTTGATCCTGATGAGGAGACTTATGAAAACATCTACAGAGTAGCCGAATTGGCAGGCCATTGTACTGCCCGCAATCGGACATGGGACACGCTGTTAATGTGTTGGGAATTCCTCCCTAATTCTAGAATTTTCCTTTGTTAAAATTGGAAGAAGATTCTAGTATGATGGGGGATGCATCTAGACCATGAAGCATTTTCTAGAGATACCTCCTAGAATCCTCCAAGCATTAATTGTGGTAGCTGGAGAGATGGAGAAGAGAATTCTAGAGCTTGAGTGCTCATCTATAAATAAGGTGCTCTTGGAGAGGACTTGATCATCAAACCAAAAATCATTTCCTTTCCCTTCTAGATATCCTCCAAGAGAGAGTAGTAGAGAGAAGTCTTCATCCTCTCTAGTTGATAGATATCCACCATAGTGTGAGAAAACCTTTGTAATCCATCCACATTTTGGGTGAGACTTTGTAACCCCACTTTAATCATATAGTGGAAAAGTTGGACTACCTAGTCCCGCGGTTTTTCCCATTTTGGGTTTTTCGCGTAACCAAATTTTGGTGTCTTGCTTATTTTTATACTATTTTCTCATTCATCATCCTAATCACACAAAGAGGGAAACTATTTTTCCCAACACTGGTATCAGAGCAAGGTTGATCGGCGTCATATTCTTGTGTGATTCAAGATGGAGGCGGGAGATATGTTCAAACTCACGACGGAAAATTACGCATATTGGAAGCCCATGATGGAGGACCATTTATATTGCAAAGATTTGTATGAACTAATCACTGAGGAGACCAAGCCGGAAGGAAAGGATGACAAAGAGTGGGAGATCCTAAATAGGAAGGCGGTCGCCATGATCCGTAAGTACATAGATCGAAGTTTATTTGAGCATGTTTCTACATACACCAATGCTTTTGAGCTATGGACAAAACTTGAGTCTATGATTCAAAAGAAGACACCACGTAATAAAGCCCACCTAGTAAGGCGGTTGGTGAAATTGGAGTACAAGGATGGCCAAAATATGATCGAGCACTTGAATAGCTTCAAGGGGCTTGTAAATCAATTGGCAAAGACCGAAATGAAGATCGATGATGAGTTGCAAGCTTTTTTGCTCCTAAGCTCACTACCTGAAAGTTGGGACACTTTAGTGGTCACGCTTAGCAACTCGGCTCCAACAGGAAAGCTTACTATGGATGATGTAGCCGATAGCTTGATAAATGAAGAAGCACGGAGAAGAGAACGTGGCACAACAACCTATGCGGAGGCAAACATGATCGAGAATCGTGGAAGAAATGAGTCGCGTGGAAGATTTAGAAATGGTGGACGTGACAGATCACGAGGCCGTTCAAAGTCTCATTCCCGAGTTACTTGCTACTATTGTGGCAAAGCAGGTCACAAGAAAGATGAATGCCGCAATCTCAAGAGAGACCAGAAGAATGGCACGGTCAAACCTGATCAAGTCAATCCAAAGAAGAAGGAAGAAGAAAGCACTACGGCGGTGGCATCTGTGGAGCATGGTGATATCTTTGTCATTGACGATTATGTCAATCTCGCCTACGATGAAAATTTATGGATCGGTGATTCCGGTGCTTCCTTCCACGTTACCCCACATGAAGGGCTCTACTCGTCCTACCAGCGTGGAGATTTCGGCATTGTGAAGATGGGAAATCAAGTCACAAGCAAGATTGTCGGCAAAGGCGACATCATCTTGAAGACAAACACAGGATACAAGCTCGAGTTGAAGGATGTGCGACATGTCCCAGAAATGTGGCTAAACCTTGTCTCAGCGGGGAAGCTTGACGATGCTGGAATGATAAGCCACTTTGGAGATGGAAAATGGAAGATCACTCAAGGCAATATGGTGATTGGTCGAGGAAAGAAGGATGGATCCTTATATGTCATGCAAGGACAAATCTGCAAGGGAGAGGCTAATGTTGCACATGAAACCTCGAACATGGAGTTGTAGCATAAGAGGCTTGGCCACATGAGCGAGAAGTGACTTCAAATCCTCGCACAGAAACATATCCTCCCTGACATAAAAGGTACAACACTTGACCCTTGCACTGATTGTTTAGCCGGCAAACAACATAGAGTTTCTTTCCTCAAGCCTGCTTACCCCCGTAGAAGAGAGAATATTCTTGACTTAGTGCATACTGATGTTTGCTCAATGACCGAAAGATCCCTTGGAGGTGCATAATATTTTGTAAGTTTTATTGATGACCATTCTCGAAAGGTTTGGGTGTCTTTGTTGAAAACTAAAGACCAGGTACTTGAGGCGTTCAGGGAGTTCCATGCAAGGGTGGAACGTGAGACAGGCAGAAATTTGAAGTCCGTCAGAGCTGACAATGGTGGAGAATATCGCGGCCCATTTGAAGAGTATTGCAAGTTGTACGGGATCCGACTTGAGAAGACACCACCGAAGACAGCTCAGTTGAATGGAGTTGCAGAGAGGATGAACCGCACCATTGAAGAACGAGTTAGATGCATGTTATCTTATGTAAACCTCCCTAAAGGTTTCTGGGGAGAAGCTGTGAAGACTGGTGTAGATATCATCAACTTGACCCCTTCAGTTCCCTTGGATGGAGACATACCGAAGGAAGTTTGGTCAGGGAGAAAGGCTTCATATGACCATCTAAAGGTATTTGGATGTCGAGCATTTGTTCACATTCCCAAGGATGAGCGGGCCAAGCTAGATTCAAAAACAAGAGAGTGTATCTATCTTGGCTCACCCAAGGATGAGTTCAGTTATCGGCTGTGGGATCCAGCCCAGAAAAGGATCGTGAGAAGCCGCGATGTCGTGTTCTTTGAGGACCAAACCATTAGTAATTACAAGGAATCGCGAGAAGCTCAAACCAGGCGGACCAGAGAGCCTTTAAAGTCCATGCCATCTCCCATGGTGCAAGATAACGCAAGAAGAGAATCACTGGAGGATGTTCACGATGAAGAAGTTGAAAACCGTGATCCCAGAGAAGATACGGAGCAATCTCAAACAAGTGGCGAAGCAATGGAGGAATAAAATGACCCAACAGTACCCATGCTTCGGCGTTCAACTAGAGAGAGACAGCCTTCGACCAGATATTCACCAGATGAGTACGTAACACTCACTGATGAGGGGGAGCCTCAACACTATGGTGAAGCTATGGAAAGTGATCATAAAGATGATTGGGAAAAGGCTATGCAAGAAGAGATGAAGTCCTTGAACGAGAATCATACATATGATCTTGTAGAGCTACCAAAAGGGAAACGAGCTCTAAAATGCAAATGGGTGTTTAAGCTCAAGACCGAAGAAAACAATCTCAAACCCAGGTATAAGGCTCGAATCGTTGTTAAAGGTTGCAACCAGAAGAAAGGTATAGATTTTGATGAGATTTTCTCTCCCGTGGTAAAGATGTCATCAATCCGAGTTGTGTTGGGTCTCGCCACTAGCTTAGATTTGGAGGTTGAGCAACTCGATGTTAAGACAGCTTTCTTACATGGAGACCTTGAGGAGGAGATTTACATGGAGCAACCCGAAGGATTCAAAGAGCCGGGAAAAGAGCATTTAGTGTGCCGTCTCAAAAGAAGTCTCTATGGTTTGAAGCAAGCACCCCGTCAATGGTATAAGAAGTTTGAATCCTTCATGAATCATCGTGGATTCAAAAAGACACACACCGATCATTGTGTCTTCATGAAGAGGTACGATCGAGGTGACTTTCTCATACTCATGCTTTATGTTGATGATATGCTGATTGTCGAGCAGGATAAAAGAAAAATAGCTGCTCTTAAGAAAGCATTGAGTAATTCTTTTGCGATGAAATATTTGGGGCCAGCGAAGTAGATTCTTGGGATGCGGATCCCGCGGGATTGATCTGAAAAGCTACTTTGGCTATCTCAAGAGAGATATATTGAGAAGATTCTTAAGAGATTTAATATGCATCAAGCCAAACCTATTAGCGTACCACTTGCCGGACATTTCAAGTTCGATAAGAAGAAAAATCCAAGAAGGGATGAAGAAATGAGAGGTGTTCCATATTCTTCAGCTGTTGGTAGCCTCATGTACGCCATGATATGTACCTGGCCGGATATTGCACATGCAGTTGGAGTTGTAAGCAGGCACTTGTCAAATCCTGGGAAGGAGCATTGGGCTGCTGTGAAATGGATACTTCGATATCTCAGAGGAACAACCAAAAGGTGTTTGCGCTTTGAAACAACCAAACCTGTGTTGGAGGGATACACGGATGCTGATATGGCCGGAGACTTGGAATCTCGAAAATCAACGTCGGGATATCTGACTACTTTTGCAGGGGGAGCTGTATCTTGGCAGTCAAAACTTCAAAAATGTGTTGCCCTTTCTACGACGGAGGCTGAGTACATTGCTGCCACCGAGGCTTGTAAGGAGATGCTGTGGATGAAGAATTTTCTACTTGAATTGGGGCTAAAGCAAGAGAAGTACGTCCTCTTTTGTGACAATCAGAGTGCCATCCACTTAGCCAAGAATTCAGCCTACCACTCCCGAACGAAACATATTGATGTTCGCTATCATTGGATTCGAGACGTATTGGAAGAAAAGCGACTACAACTTGAAAAAGTTCACACCAATGATAATTGGGCCGATATGATGACTAAAGCACTACCAAGTAAGAAATTCGATGATTGCTGCAAAGGCGCTGGTGTGGAGATCCCTTCCAATTAGGTCAGAAGGGGGAGATTTGTTGGGAATTCCTCCCTAATTCTAGAATTTTCCTTTGGTAAAATTGGAAGAAGATTCTAGTATGATGGGGGATGCATCTAGACCATGAAGCATATTCTAGAGATACCTCCTAGAAGCCTCCAAGCATTAATTGTGGTATTTGGAGAGATGGAGAAGAGAATTCTAGAGCTTGAGTGCTCATCTATAAATAAGGTGCTCTTGGAGAGGACTTGATCATCAAACCAAAAATCATTTCCTTTCCCTTCTAGATATCCTCCAAGAGAGAGTAGTAGAGAGAAGTCTTCATCCTCTCTAGTTGATAGATATCCACCATAGTGTGAGAAAACCTTTGTAATCCATCCACATTTTGGGTGATACTTTGTAACCCCACTTTAATCATATAGTGGAAGAGTTGGACTACATAGTCCCGCAGTTTTTCCCATTTTGGGTTTTCCGCGTAACCAAATTTTGGTGTCTTGCTTATTTTTATACTATTTTCTCATTCATCATCCTAATCACACAAAGAGGGAAACTATTTTTCCCAACATAATGTCCCCAATCCTCTAGTTGAGCAATGGAAACCTACCAAGAACGAAGAAGACGGCAGCTACGCCATTGACCTCCACATGAGCCTTCCACAAGCCCTTCTAAGATGACTATCTGTTGAGGGTACTTCAAGAATGTTCAATGATGTCTCACACAAGCAATCACAATCTAGCACTCCCTCCTAGTCTCAACCTAGTTTTTTTGTACTCCTATTCTTTTTTGTAGTTTATGCATTAGTTCTTTGTGCAGTTAGTAGAAAATGGTAGCCTAATGCATTTTGATAAGGAATTGAGATGTTTTTTTCGTAAATCCAAACAAAGTTTGTATTCTTTTTTTCAATTCAGTAATCAAATTCATGTGCCGCTTGACTCTACTTTGATGTTGATTTAATTGAAAGCATTAAGATTCTTTTTCCAGACACCTTATGGTAGGATAAAATAAGTGAGTTTGAACATGATTTTGGTAACTGTGGCATTCATTAAACATGAGATTAACTGAATTAATAGAATTAGAATAACCTTGTTCTCGTACATCATGTACCTTAAGTTCAATTGTTGCTAATATGATATTATTCTATGATGTTTCAAGTTATGCGGAGTAAACCAATTTGGAAGTTCTGACATATGATTGCCTACCTTCTGTTGATGTTTGTACCATCTATTGAAAGGTACAAATTCACTTCTTTTTTTGGATCCAAATGTCTTTTCAATTTCTTAAAAGAAGTTGAGTTGATTTTGTTTAAGTTCCCCCACAAAAAGGAGAGGGTGTACGAATCTGTGAAATATTATCATAGGCAAGTAACATATACGGGGCTAGGTAGATGGTTACTACTTCCTACATTCTTTTGTATGCTACAGCTTCAATCCAGCAACCATGATTAAGAGATGTTAACTACAGCTTTAATCACTATCAACCTTCCTTCTTCAAAACATCCCCGTCTGACCTCCGGGGACTCATTAACTTCTTCTCCACGCCTTCGACCACAACAGGCGTGGCAGGAGTAGCCACATCTATTGACAAAACCGATGCCTCGTCTCTAGATGTATACCACGAGTTGCCACAAGCTATGCAATCCAGCTGGGGGAAGAATAAATGTATCATCATTAAGGGCGGACTTTGTATTCAAAGATTCAGAAAGTGTGACACAAACTATGAGATTGTCGTTCCTCTTTAAATGAAGTCTAATGTGTTTAAATGCAAAATGCTACAAACCTGATAGCGGTCCCCATGGCCAGTTTGGATGATTTCTGTCAGACCAACTTTCTTCTCTTCACACCTTTTGCAGCGAGCATCTGTCATCTGTATGGTAAGCCAAGGCGAGAAGTTAAGAGCATGTAACATATCCTTGAAGTATATAGGATGAAGGAGAGTCCCAATGCCCTCTTTCTGCATAACCCTATACAAGCTCAATGATTTTAATACAGGCTATTCCGTGGCCATTGTAAAAACTTCAACTACTCTTCTAAGATACTGAGAACAAACTAGCTTTTTGGGGCTAAAGATAAGTATGAACTTCTCTGTAATCTGAAAAACTGTCATTTGTTCTTCTTGCATGGTAAGAAACCAGTTATTCAGAAAGAGTAAATCATAGCAAAATCTTGCATTAAAAAGACTACCCGAATGTGCTCAGTCTCCTCAGGCTGCCTGTGTGCGATCTCCTCCGCAGTCAAACCCTCCTGTACCATAAAACAACAGAGAGATAAGCATACATATTCAAGTATCTTGCATCATAGTATTGATGGGCTCAATGCAAAAGAGCTTCTGAAGCAGTGGTGCAAGGCACAGAATGCCCTTTAGCAAATTAATCCTCAGCAAACTAATCCCCATGGACCAATCACGATAATATAAAAGATGCAGTGATTATATACGAGGAAAATTGCCGACTTAATGCACACTGGACCACCAAAGCAAATTAATGTTTTTTATTTGATGCTGAATAATCCACTCTTTCCCTGTAATAGCATACCATTTTCAACCGTTTTGGGGGAAAGAACAGAATCGTGATAGAGGCATATCTGCAACGGTCTAGAGGATTTATATATTCGAGTAGGACTACAATAAAACAAACTAAAATTTGGCCAAAGAAAGAAAAACCAACATTTCATTTATTTTATCCAAGGATAATAGGGGTTTAAGGCTATACCTTTAATTCGTCAGGAGTCATTTTTATCAATTGTAGAGGCTTCAACTCTCCATTAACAAATCGTCCAGCTAAAACAGCATTTCTCTGCAAGTACAGCCGCAGAAGGATTAAATGATGTACTGAACACCCTCAAAGCTACAAGAGATGCTTAGTGTGAACACACATTTAATAAGTTTAGTTCCAAATTCTAGTACTATGAAGAAAGTAGAATGTCTTTAAAAATCAGACTAGCACAATTGCAGGATAAATGCACCCAGCCTTAATCATGTAATGACTCCCAAGACCTGGAAGATATTAAACATGTAAGTTTACCCCGAGATTGAAATGCAATGACCGCATCTTTTGATTATACTTTGTAAAATCTGCCTGACTCTCATGACAAGCCTTCTCAAGTGCAACTATAGCAGTAACAGCACCGTCTGGCCAGCAATTAGATAGATTATCCTGAAAAGAACAAAAAGATACGATTTGGTAAAACAAGCATCAATCTTGTGAGGAATTAAGACAAGCCCAATTTATTCTAATAGAAATCTGACAAGATATCCTACTGACATTTAGTTTCTGGATTCCATTTCCATTTTCAGGAGTTCCTTTGCCTTGACCAGCACTCTCGCCATTGGTGGCAGGATGGCATAGAGTTTTAATCGAATCAAGCACTTTTTCCATCCACTTATCCCGTTGTGTTTCTCCTGTCAAGGCCTTGATGCTTGAAAGAATGGTATAGTATTCTGATGGCTTACTTGAAGTACTTCCAGGTGTCTCAACTTTACCCGGTGTCATAACTTTACTAGACTGGCCTGCCTTTGAAGGTGCTTCATCTTCTCGAGAAACATCCAGTGGCGTCATGCTCATGCTCTTTCTTCTTTGAAGTCGACTAGTTCTCATTTGGTGCTCATGATCAGCGGCAGCATTATTTGGCTCAATGTCAGGAAGATCTTTAAGGCATGACATGGTCTTCTGAACAAGGAGATCAATCTCTTCCTGTTTGTTATCCTCATAATCCTTATCTGTAAGCTTGAAAAGTTTTCGCTGGTCAGTGTCGTACACTCTTTGAACTATGAAGCCAGGATGCTGCTTCCTGTAAGGGATCTGCTTGTTGAGAGGGATGAAATGCACAACGCACTTGTGCATTACTGATTCTGCAGGAACCTGATCTCTGTGGAAGCTGTAAAACAGCTCTCTTGTATCAGTGGATTCCCAATTCCCCCCTGCTTTCTTCTCTGCCTCTTCCGGGCGATAAAACCACTGCCCAGTTACCATCAGACTGCCATTTCTCGTCTGAGAAATATCCTGCAAGTACATTTTGTAGATTCAAGGGCATATGAGAAGTGCAAAAACGTATCAATATAATGTACACCAAGGATCAATCAAGTAGAAATAACAACTTACTTCCATCTATCAGGAAAACCTTACATACAAATCAACCAAAATGAAGGATTCTGCACTCACATATGAACTGTTACATCGCAAGTGTTGATATTTTTATAGAAAACCAGTATGAAAGGTATCCAAACAGGCATTGGTTATCATGAAATTTGCTATGGATGGAAAACAAGGTCACCACCAAAAACACAGTTTTGAAGGAACTATGAAAGAGATAAAAAATCCAAAATGGCAAAGCAGGAGACCATTTACACCCTGTTTAAACACAATCTTCAGTACCCAGAGTACACATAACATATCTTGTTCGCAACCAAAAGTATGCTACTAAGCCTACTATATCATAAGTAACAAATTGAAACCGGGAACTAATACCTAGAACAAATCACAAATTGAAACCAGGAACTAATACCAGGAACAAATCGACATGCATTTGTAATTTTCCATCTGCCCCTTCCTCAAAAATGTAATAATTGAATACACAATTACCTTGATAATGGCCACATAAGGCTTCTTTTCGGCCTCCTCAGGAACTAAGAGCACAGGATCCTCCTATAGAGAAATCAAAAGATAAGACAGACATAAGAAATTAGTTTATACTTTCCATACAAGTCTTTGCCTCTCATAAAAAGCATCAACAATAGGCTGCCGAGTGAGAAGTTATACCGAGAAATGCATGAGTACAGAAAAAGTATAGCGGCGAATGACACTATAATTGAATCTTGAAATCAAAGAACTAGCTTGCTTTTAACTTCATTTCAACCCTCATTACATCACTATATAGACAAACCACACCTAACAAGAATGAACCAACAAGTCCAGTAATTCAAGCCATCTAAAATGTTCCAGAATGTTATTATTATTAAAAACATTCAAAAGCTTACGCCACTGTACCAAGTAAAACCAACATCAATATTCTTCAGTGGCATTAATTCTAACAACAGACGGGTTTCAAACTGGCTAGTAACTTGATGTATAGGAATAGAGTATAAACTTCATTTTGGCTAACAACTTTGGAATGTCAGTTTACGAATTAAATATGCTACTAGCTAGCCCTTAGTAGTCAACTAAAAGTGTATCCAGAAGCAATCAGTTTTATTCCGATCCTCCACTCTAAAATGATCTGAGTTGCTCCAGAAATCTAACTCACAGCCTACACCATTTCATTTCCACCCCATAAATCAGCAAAAGAAAAAAATAAGTAATCTATAACTCAAACATAGAGTACATATCAATCGTGACTCATCATATATGTGGAAGAAGACCAATATAAATTCAATTGAATGCATACACTTCAGGTCCTCCTTTACTAATCGAAAATAACAAGCAAATCCAGTAGAGTAAAAACGCCCAAAATGTCATCACGATCACCAACGTCGAAATGTTCAACAGAAAATTAACAAACAAAATCCCCAATTTCAGAAGCACAAACAAAACGCGGGAAGGAAAATTCCACTCACCAAGTCATACCGATTTCCGTCGTACTCGAAGGAATCGTAATGATTCTTCCGCCCTTGCCCTCTCCCCGAAACCCTAATCGGATCGCCCAGGGGTTTGGCCTCCTCCTCCACGGCATCCTCCTCCTCCTCCTCCTCATCGCCATCATCAGCCTGAGCTAGGGCTTCCCTATCTTCCTCTTCCCTAGCTTTAACTTTCTTCTTCGAACCGACTTGCTCCTCTTCCTCTTCTTCCTCGTCGACGAGCTTCATTCTCTTCCGCTTCAGCCTCACCTCTTCTTTGCCGTTCCTCGGCGCATCGCTCTCGTCGTCGCTAGACGCCACGAACCTCCTCCGGTTCCCCATTTTTCCGGTACGGTGTGTGCGTGCGTGAGAGAGAAAGAGTGTGTGCAGAGAGTTCACAGAGCGTTAGGTGAGAGGGAGTTCCGGTGATTGGCGCTTTAACTGTTACTTAACGGGGATGGTGGAAATGAAAAACAAATGCCGCGGGGTTGTCTTTATTTGCGAAATTGCCGTGGATTTTATAAATCAAGTTCAGTCAGCTATTTAATATGTTTAGGAATGGGCATAATGTTAGTAAGCTCGGGAACATGAGCAACTAACTTATTTCTTATGTTTGTTAAATTAAATATAAAATTTAAAATTTTAAAAAATATTTATTTATATTATATATTTTTACTTTTAAATATATATTATTACTTTTTTAACTTACAAAATACAATATTAAAATTTTATGAAAAATTACATTTAATGTTATGGAAAGTCAAGTTGCTATGAATTTTATAAATCAAGTAAAGTCAACCCTTTGGACTATCCATAAACTAATGGAAAAGTCGCATTTCCATATATTTACCTAAATCATGAATGCCATATATAAGTTTAATCATAAAATTCTGATAATATACGTATATTAAGAACATTAACAATTTATATTATATTATATTTTTGTATTGTGAATTTTAAAAATATCAACTTTCTATGATTGTTGTAAATAGTTAGAAATATTATTGGAATTGTAAAAAGTTAAATTGCGTAATTTTAGGAATTTTTTTTTCATGAATTGCATACTCCCTCAGTCCCACATCAAACTGTAGCAAGAGAAAAAAAAGAATTTTGGAACAGTAAAAGGGTTTAGGATAAGGGAGAGATCAGAGAGGATATTTAAAAAACTCTGAGAGAGAGTTGAGGATAAGGGAGCGTTGGAAAACTCCCTGTCTCACTAAATACGCATCATCTGCCTTCTCACTAAAAAAACCCTAACCTTACCAGTCCTGTGGGGAGCCTCTGCCGCCGGAAACTTCTACCTCTAGTGGCTCCCCCTTCCCAATCTCACATCCCCAACACCCCTATCTCCTGTTACCCAGTAGTACCATGACAGATTCGACTCCAGATCCGAAAAAAGGCGGTTAAGCATTGGAGCACCGGATTTTGAAGCGTTAGTGAAACACCGGTGTTGAAACGAGTTTGAAATGTCAGTGTTTAAATGGAGGGAAGGGACCATCTTTTGAAGCGGCGTCGAAGCGCTGATGTTTGAAATGCCGGTCACACAATCGGCGTCGAAGCACCGGTCAAACAGAGGTCTTCTTTCACAGCGATGCTTCAGGTTTCTACGGTGGTGCGCCACGCGACTGCAGTTCACTGGCGGCGTTGCTCCCAGCGATGTGGCGGCGGGGCCGTTTTGCTCTGGTGGTGCTCCCAGCGGTGATGGTCCACGCGAGATCGATTTTCTTCAAGCTGAGGTTGAGTTTCTTCAAGCGACACCGACGGTTTGTTCGAGCCAAACTAATCCATTTTTCATCTCGTCGTTAACCCTTCAGATGTGAGGTTTATATCCTCAATGTCACTAAGGTAAAATGACCAGCCTGGAGAATTTTCCGAGTCTACTCGGATCTGAGTCGGCCACCTCAGATCCAGTAGGGGTCAACTCGGTCTCAACTCAGGGCAGGGTTAGCTCAACTCAGTGACGAGCCAATAGTGAGTCAACTCGGGTCAGTGACTCAGCTCGAACAATCTTTTGGGTCAACCAACAACCGAGTGTCGAGTTATATTCCGAAGGTATCAAGGTCACGAGGGGGTAATTCTCCATTTTTGTTTTATTCTTCATCCTTTTATTTTCTGTTTTCGGGTGAGAGGCTATTAATTTGTGTCAGTAATTTATCTATTTTTTTCTTTTTTTCAGTTTTTAAATTGGGCAGTTCTTAAATGGTTTTTTGATTTAGAGTGTCGGAAGGAATTATCTCTATCAGTGTTTATTTTTTCGGCAGCCTAAGTCATTAAAATATGGTTGACTTTAGATTTGATATCTAAAGAGACGGTAAGGAGAAATCCAAGTCAAACTTGTAATATACAAACTTTTGGTGATACTGCCTTCTAAGGAAGTAAATCAAATTTAAAGATTTTAATCCATAAGGAGGTTGAGGCCATTTTTACTAAGAAATCGATTAACTTGGTCCCTAATACCTTTTGCAGTCAAGTTAAAGATAATTCCATGCATTAAAAGTGATTTCAGTATACCGGTGAATTATATTTTCGGCAATTAAAATGATAGGTCTTAGTCTCCTATACAAGGGAAATGGTCTTTACGGGTTATATGGAGACAAACTTGATCTTTAGTTGGGGAGCTTCATTTATTTTGTTTTTATTGCCTTAGATGTTTAATCAAAGGTGTTCTTGGGTTTTGTGTGCGTATCTTTCGATACTTCACCGTGTTTGTTCTGAAGGTAGTCTTGTGTCAACTTATTGTGTCTACACTATGGCAATAAAATAGGAACCATTTATCCTCCACTGTCCTTCTCATTGTCACATAGGCTTTTGCTCAGTACCCTAATATTGATTAGGGCTTATGTGTATATCTCTCTTTATGCCATTGAGACCTTTGACTATAAATGCAATATTTAGCTAGCGTTTCAGTGTTAATGGATCAATCCCATATCATATGTTGTTATGACACATTGCGCAAATTTGAGCTTAATATAAAGGGGATGAGAGCCCAATAAACCCTCTCCCTAGTGACGATTTAAATTTTTTTAAAAAAAGATAAGGAAGCGTTGGATGAATTTAATCAGCCGCAACAGTGATCACGTGATGCCATAGGGAAGATAAAAAAGGTAATGCACAAGTCAGCAATGGGTTGGACAGCTCAAATCACAAACCTTAATGACCCTTTAATCAACCCACTGGCCCAGAAATTTCACTTAACTTCAAGGACATTCTATACTTTCCATTTCGGGTCAACTAGGCTGAATTTGACAAAGTTCAGATTGTGCAATTTAAGACGGGACATGCCAAAATAGAAAATGTGCATCTGACCTAGGAAGGAGAGAGTAAATGGTATTCATCATATCATAAAGTCTTGTCTTGTGCATATATTTAAATTTAGGGATAAGTGTCAATATAATCCTATCTATTTGCATAGGTGTCAATATAAAACTTAGATAATTTTTAGTGCAAATATAACCCTAACTATTTAATGTAAGTGCCAACATAACCCCCAGATCCACTTTCCGGCATTGATTATCATTTTTCCGGCGTTGACTTTATCTAAAATATCTAAAATACCCTTTGTGTGAAATATTGAATTGAATTTGATAAAATTACCCTTTATTGTCCCTGGGCCACACCCCAACTTTGTTTTTAAGTATTATTTGCTTTTAAAAAATTTCTTTTTAGTCTTGTCTCCCACATTTCGTAAAAAGCCTCTACACTCCACACCATTCCGCCCCCTACGAGGTGAGATTTTCTGTGGAACTGGTGGGGAGAAAACGAGAATTGTTTGGGTTAGGCGGAAATGGAAGAGAAAAGGAGAGTTGAAGGCCTGGGTGCAATATGATCTTTATCTATTTTTCAGTTTTTAAATTATTTTTAAGGAGGGGTAAAATAGATTTTTCCATTGATTCCGACCTTCAACTACCAGATTGAATAAAATTACACTTTCATCAACTATATAGGATTATATTTGGTTTCTATCTTTCAATTTGAGCTCTTCCGTAAAATATCTATCTTGCAATTTCGGATACTTATCATTCGAATAAAACACAACAAAAAAGACTCGAATCCTCTGACCAAGATCATTAGCAAGTTAACACCATCCTTAAAACAATCAGCTCATCCAGAGTTTCCAGTTCTAAAACGCAAATGATAAAGGTTATATCAAATTAAATCTCGTTATGATAAGGTTAGGGGTCGGGTGTGAAAAGATTATAATGACCCTAATCTCAAGCACTATATAATAGATATTGTTTGGTTTTTGCCTGTTAATCGGGGTATTTAAGTTTTTTTGACTACTCTAAGTTCAAAAAATTGTCTAAAAATAACATTTATACCAATATTATAATATGTTACTAGTTTTAATTCTCTACTATGCATAATCAATCATAACTTATTAACATGCAAATATTATAATATGTTAGTGATTTTAATTCTTTACTATATATAATCAATCATAACTTGTTAAAATATATAACTTCTAAAGATATATTTAAAATCATTAATATCTCTTTATAATATATATATATAGACAAAGTCTTGGGAAAGACTGTCTTTTCATAGGCTTATGGAAAGACGGGGTTTAATTGAAAAAATAAAAGGTAAAAGGTCTTAGTTGCAATATTAAAAATTTATCATGCAACGTGTTGTAGTTATAAAGTTTATACCCCGATTCATGCAACTCAAAAATTTTATCTTCATTTCTTCTAATTTGCACTTTAAACCTTGGTTTTTCCATGGCTTATGGAAATACCGTCTTTTAAGAGACAGACTCGTATATATATTGAAGAAAATCCAAAGAAATACATAATATAAAATAACAAAATATTCGGATTTTTTTATACAATGATAGAGTACTTTTCATAGAAATATGTATACATATTTATTTATTTATTTATATGCGATAAAGACTTATTTTATACTGACCAACTGTTAAATGGGGACATTTTATAATTAGTGAGACTAATAAGGTGATTTAATATTTATTTTTATTCATTGTAATGAGATATATATACATATAATTATGATAAACTTTTAAAATGAATGTCAACATATGAATAATTATTTTTAAATAATTTGAATGAAATATTATAAATTAATCAATATTAGGCAAAGTCTTGGGAAAGACGGTCTTTCCATATACTTATGGAAATAAGGGGTTTAATTATAATAATAAAAGGTAAAAGGTTTTGGTTGCAACATTAAAAATTTAGTAAGCAACATGTAGTAGTTATAAAATTTATAACTCGGTTAATGCAAGCCGAAAATTTTATCTTCATTTCTTCTAATTTACACTTTAAACCTTGGTCTTTCCATGACTTATGGAAAGACCGTCTTTCCATGACTTATGGAAAGATCGTCTTTCAAGAGACGGACTCTTTTTATTGTATTCAATATTTAACGTTTTCCAAATAAATTAATTATTTCACTTCATAACTCATATAACTTTCCTTGAATGACTAAAGTTTAAAATATTAAATAAAACATAATTTAAATATTTTAATTAATGATATCGCGCAACGCACTAGGATACTTCACTAGTTTTTATAAGGGCAAAATATCAGACTCTATGTTTTGGAAGTTTGTGCCAATATGACCATGTGAAGTTGAAAAGTGCTATTGTAGCCCTATGTTTTGCATCAGAAGTGCCGATATAACCTTTTGACACTATTTTGGCGTTGACTTAGAAATTTCTGGCTTTGACCAAAATTAAAAAGACTAAACTACCCATAGCATTCAAATTACAAGTTTATAGACTAAAATACCCTAACTTTCATCTCCAGAAGCACCACCACCACCACCGCAACTCAACCACCACCATCGCCGTTGCAGCACCTCCACCACCACCACAACAAGCGCTCCACCACTACCGTCGTCGCTCCACCATCACCACCACAACCGCTCCACCACCACCACCACCGTCACCGTTGTTCCACCACCACCACCACAGCCGCTCCACCACCACCGCTACTCCATAGAAATTGAAAAACTCATAAACACAAATTGAAAAAGAAAGACTCCACAAAAATTGAAAAACTCGTAAACACAAATTGAAAAACGAAGACTCCACAATCGCCGCCATCGTACCCCACCATCGCCATCGTACCCCACCATCGCCACCGTACCCCAACATCGTTACCCACCGTCGCCCTCTCCCTCCTCATCCCCCTCGAGCACCACCACCAATTGACGAAAACCCTAGCCCCACAGCTCTTCCCCAACTATCAATTAAACCCTAGCTCCACTCTTCCCCAACCACCGGGAAACCCAAGCCCCGCCGCTGCTACACTGGAGAGGAGACACACTACTGGAGGTGCCGACGTGTCAGACGAGGACGGAGAAGAAAAGAGAAGAAGAAAATGGAATCGAGGAAAGAGAAGGAAAAAGGAAAATTTGTGGTTAATAAACAATGAAGCCATATTTGTCTTTTTACATTTTTTATTTTTATTTTTTAAAACACAAGTATAATAGTCATTTCATGTATTTCCGGCCAAATTCAGGCCTCTAGGGTTATATTAGCACATTCTAGCAAAACACGGGGTTAAAATAGCACTTTCCAACTCCACAGGATCATATTAACACAAACCCTTAAAACATAGGGTTATATGAGCACTTAACTCTTTTTATAATATAGATATGCTCATTGATAAAAAAAACAATTTATACAGTTTCAACTTGACAAAGCTTTTATCTGGTTACTATATAAAAGGATTACTTCGAAACGGCACGCTTGTGTCAACCGTCGTCATGGGCAAAGTGGTCATTTCCCAGCAGAGCCAAGCGTGTGCCCTTGTATGTGCTCTCAAGTAGCTACCCAAAAAGACATCGTTTTTTGCACCACTTTTGTTCTCTTTTGAATCCCATTTGTCAAAAGTTGTGGCGTCTCCATGTGGGCCAGTATGTGCTGCCAGGTGGCCAATGAAAACGCCGCTGTTTTGGGCACCCTTTTGGGCACCCTTTTGAGAACACAAGACCCCTTCGAGGCCCCAAGACCCCATCGATGGCACGATGCACTGCCCCTTCGAGGCCACAAGACCCATTCGAGCGCACGAGACACTACCCCCTTCGAGCCTATGAGTCACTACCCCTTTGAGGGCACGAGACTAAACCCCTTTGAGCCCACGAGGCACTACCCCTTCGAGGCCACAGAACTACCCCTTCGAGGCCAGAATGAACAACTTCTTGGAGCCAAGAATTAAAAAACCCTTTGAGCGCACGAGGCACTACCCTTTCGAGCACACGAGACACAACCCCTTCGAGGGCACAAGACCCCCTCGAGGGCACAAGACCCCCTCGAGGCCACAAGACCCCCTCGAGGCCACAAGACCCCCTCGAGGCCACAAGACCCCCTCGAGGCCAAGATGCACTGCCCCTTCGAGGTTACAGTACTACCTCTTCGAGCCCACGAAGCATATACCCATTCGAGGGCACGAAGCACTACCCCTTCGAGACCATATGACACCCTTCGAGGTCCCAAGACCCTTCGAGGTCCCAAGACCCCTTCGAGGCCAGAATGAACAACTCCTTAGTGCCAAGAATTAACCTTCGAGCCCACGAGGCGCTACCCCTTCGAGACACTACCCCTTCGAGCACACGAGACACAACCTCTTCGAGCCCACGAAGCATATACCCATTCGAGGGCACGAAGCACTGCCCCTTCGAGGGAACGATGCACTACCCCTTCGACGCCACGAAACAACCCCTTCGAGGCCACAAAACTACCCCTGCGAGGCCACAAGACCCTTCCGAGGCCACAAGACCCCTTCGAGGCCACAAGACCCTTTCAAGGCCACGATGCACTGCCCCTTTGAGGTCACGGTACTACCTCTTCGAGCCCACGAAGCATATACCCATTTGATGGAACGATGTACTACCCCTCCGAGGCCACGAAACAACCCCTCCGAGGCCACAAGACCCATTCGAGGCCAGAATGAACAACAACTTGGAGCCAAGAATTAAAAAAACCCTTCGAGCCTACGAGGTGCTACCCATTCGAGACACTACCCATTCGAGCACACGAGACACGACCCCTTCGAGCCCACGAAGCATATACCCATTCAAGGGCACGAAGCACTGCCCCTTCGAGGGAACGATGCACTACCCCTGCGAGGTCACAAGACCCATTTGAGGCCACAAGACCCCTTCAAGGATAGCACTGCCCCTTCGAGGCCTCAAGATCCCTTCGAGGCCACAAGACCCCTCCGAGGCCACAAGACCCCTCCGAGGCCACGAAACCACCCCTTCGATGCCACAAGACCCCTTCGAGGGAACGATGAACTACCCCTCTGAGGCCACGAAACAACCCCTTCGAGGCTACAAGACCCCTTCGAGGGAACGATGCACTACCCCTTCGAGGCCATGAAACAACCCCTTCGAGACCATAAGACCCCTTCGAGGCCACAAGACCCCCTTCGAGGCCAGAATGAACAACTCCTTGGAGCCAAGAATAAAAAAACCCCTTCGAGCCCACGAGGCACTACCCCTTCGAGACACTACCCCCTTCGAGCGCACAAGTCACTTCCCCTTCGAGGGCACGGGACAAAACCCCTTTGAGCCCACGAGGCACTACCCCTTCGAAGCCACGATGCACTACCCCTTTGAGGGCACGATGCACAACCCCTTCGAGACCATAAGACCCATTCGAGAGCACAGGACCCCTTCGAGGGCACAGGACCCCTTCGAGTCCACAAGACCCCTTCGAGGCCACGATTCACTGCCCCTTCGAGGTTACGGTACTACCCCTTCGAGGCCACAAGCCACCACCCCTTGGAGCCTAGAATGAACAACTCCTTAGAGGTAAGAATAAAAAAACTCCTTCTAGCCCACGGGGCACTACCCCTTCGAGGCCATGAGGCAAACCCCCTTTGAAGACACCATTCACGGCTCCTTCGAGGCCACGAGACCCATTCAAGAGCATGAGACACTACCCCCTTCGAGCCAACGAGACACAACCCCTTCCAGTCCACGAAAAATATACCCATTCGAGGGCACGAAGCACTGCCCCTTCAAGGGAACGATGCACTACCCCTTCGAGGCCACAAAACAACCCCTTCGAGGGCATGCGACCCTACCCCTTCGAGACCACAATGCATAAACCCTTCAAGGCCACGACACTACCCTTTCGAGTCCACGACAGAACCTCTTCAAGGTCACGGTACTACCCCTTGGAGGCCATGAACCACCACCCCTTCAAGCCCACAAGGCACTACCCCTTCGAGGCCACGAGGCACTACCCCTTCGAGACCACGAGGCACTACCCCTTCGAGGCCACGAGGCATTACCCCTTCGAGGCCACGATTGACTACCCCTTTGAGGCCACAAGGAACATACCCTTCGAGGCCACAAGACCCATTCGAAAGCACTAGACACTACCCCTTCGAGGCCACGAGGCATTACCCCTTCGAGGCCACGATTGACTACCACTTTGAGGCCACAAGGAACATACCCTTCGAGGCCACAAGACCCATTCGAAAGCACTAGACACTACCCCATTCGAGCCCATAAGGCACTAACCCTTAGAGGTCACAGTACTAGCCCTTCGAGGCCATGAGACACCACCCCTTCAAGCCTAGAATGAACAACTCCTTGGAGACAAGAATAACAAAACCCCTTCGACCCCACGAGGCACTACCCCTTCAAGGCCACGAGACAAAACCCCTTCGATGACACGATTCACTGCCCCTTCGAGGGCACAAGGCACAGCCCCTTCGAGGCCACAAGAACAATTCAAGCGCACGAAACAACCCCTTCGAGGGCATGCGACACTACCCCTTCGAGTCCACCACACTACCTCTTCGAGGCCACGACCCACCACCCCTTTGATCCCAGAATGAACAACTCCTTGGAGCCAAGAATAAAAAACTCATTCGAGCCCACGAGGCACTACCCCTTCGAGGGCACAAGCTAAAACCCCTTCGATAACACCATTCACAGCCCCTTCGAGGCCACGAGGCACAGCCCCTTCGAGGCCACAAGACCCATTCAAGTGCCACGAGACACTACCCCCTTCGAGGTTACAAGGCACTTCTCCTTCGAGGGCACGATGCACTTCCCCTTTGAGGTCACGGGATAAGACCCCTTCGATGCCACGAGCCATTACCCCTTCGATCCCACGAGGCACTACTACTTCGAGGACACGAGACACTACCTCTTCGAGAACACGAGGACCTGCCCCTTCGAGACCACAAAATGACCCCTTCGAGACCACAAAATGACCCCATCGAGCCCACAAGACCCCTTCGAGGCCACGATGCACTACACCTTCAACGACACGACACTACTCCTTCGAGGGCACAATGCACTGCCCCTTCGAGATCATGAGATAAGATTCATTCGAGATCACAAGACACTACCCCTTCGAGCCCACGAGGGATGGAGTCTTCAGTCCTCGAGGGGGTCCAACTCTCAGGCCTCGAAGGGATGGAGTCTTCAGTCCTCGAAGGGGTCTAGCTCTCAGTCGTCGAAGATATGAGCTCTCAGCCCTCGAATGGGTCCAACTCTCAGCCTTCGAAAGGGTCCAGCTCTCAACCTCGAAGGGGTCTAGCTCTCAGCCCTCGAAGGAGAACATTTATAGCTTCAATTACAACTCTTTTAACATTCCTATACAATTTCTATAATTTTTTATCAAAATCAATGCACAACGCGCGGTGTATCCATACTAATGTATGGAACGAGAATTAAATTTTAAAATAATGGGGAGTCTCATTTATATTTGATAATTGTTGGGGAGTAAGCCCGTCAAAGGGATCGGGTCACCCGTTGGATAATCGTTATCCATATACTATTTTCACTTATTGGATACGACTTATTGGATAATGACTCATTGGGTTAATGGATATAATTGAGTTGTAGCTATTGGATTTAGTTGGGTTGGATAATGGGTTACCCGTTTGATAATTTTGGGTGGGTTGAGTTGGATTGGGTAATGGGTGACCCATGGATAATTTCATATCACAAGATAACTAAATTTTCAGAAGTTTGATTACGAATGATTTAATTTTTCCCTAATATATAATCATTTATTATATTATGTAATATAATATTATGTACATTATATTATATTTGATAAATATATATATATAACATGTTGGCTTTGTAAACTCGACGAAATTGACGAACAATATTAGTTGGGATTGAGCTCGAGCTCAAATACTGTACGAGCTCGAATATTGTACGAACTCGAATACTGTACAAGATTGAGCTCGAATACTGTACAAACCCAAATACTGTACGAGATTGAACTCGAATACTGTGAGAGATTGAGCTCGAATGTTGTACGACTCGAATAGTGTACGAGATTAAGCTCGAATACTGTACGAGATTGAACTCGAATATTGTGCGAATTCAAATACTGTACGAGATTGAGTGTGAATTTTGTAAGAACTTGAATACTGTACGAAATTGAATTCGAATATTATACGAGCTCGAATATTGTACGAGATTGAACTCAAATAATTTGTGAATTATAATTTGTATAATTTGTTAAATATTACACATGCATTTAATTGGGTAATTTTGGATATTTATTGGGTATTTGTTATGTTCCCATTGAGTTAACATAATATGGGCCCATTGAGATCAAAATTTCCCATTAACATAATTATTCGCATCCCAAATCCTAAAAAATAATAAGCATTTAATACTTGATCTCATTGGATAACGGCAACTTGTAACCAAAATCGATAGAAAATGTTTAATGATAACTTATTGGGTTAATTATATAATGACTTATTGGATAATAACCTATTGGATAATATATTTTAACTCATTGGGTTATATGAATATCTCATGGGTTATCTATTTAATGACCCAACTCATTATGACTCATTTAATAAATGAGTTAATTGGATAATAACACATTGGATAATGACTCATTGGGTTTGGATAATGGGCTTATCCAATTAACCCATTTGACGGGCCTATTGGGGAGGGATTATGCCCGTCAAAATTAGCTGCATTTCAAAAGGTACATAAATATGAGCATCTTCACATCATCCTTCTCATTAAATGAGGAATGGGATAGTCGAACTGCCCTTCTGATCGCGCTCAGCTATCTCCTTCAAACTAGTCCACGAATTTCTCTTCCGCTTACTCGATGAAATGCTGGATTTCCCAGAATCAACAGCAGCTGAACTATTCTCAGACTCAACCGCGTTCTTTGATCTTGACCTATTCCTTTTTCTTTTCCCCATTTCCAACAACGTAGCTCCCTTCATCACCGGAGTTGAAGGACAGCTAACCAGATGGTCCAGCAATGTAGCTGCCTCTGTCAATGGAGGTGTAATATCTAGTGAGGCAATCACGTCTTGCTTGGATATGGGATCATCAGCCGTCGTTGCCTTAATCTCTGCTTCGGAGGGCTTCACTGAAGTGCATGCAGTGGGACCTGATTTGGGAGGCACTTTTGCCTTTGGTGGATATAACTGTTTCATATAGCCTTTTGGGGTTCCTCTCTTTTGATTTTCGTGCGAACAGAAATAGCACTTGTAAACCACGCTGTTCTGGGTGGTGACTTTACGTCGTCGCTTAGCCTTTTTCTTGATTTTCTTAATGCGGACCGTGCAATTAGAGCCAGGCTGCAGAATAGACTCACACCTGCAAAAGAAGAAAAACAAGTTTCGCAGTTTACAAGGATGCAAAATCCATGAGAAAATCAATTGAAGGTAATTACATGAAAATCTGAAACTATGGGAAAAGTTGAAGCAAGGGAAATATGTCTCACGAAATTGAAAGGATAACAGCGTTCATATTCTCTCTCACTCTAGACTACTACAAGTCAATTTTGTAAAAATGTAACACAAACAATTGGAAAGAGAGCTTATTTCAGGCGAGCTGTAGCTCTTTCCCCCCCCCCCCCATGAGAATAGGGCAGGGACGCCCTTCACTCCAATAAGCGATTTAATTTTTGTAAAAATACGTTAATATCCAGAAACTCCTTGCCTATAAAAAATTCAAGTCAAAGTTTAACCATTTTAGAACAAGGTACTGTACTAAAGAACATTTGTTTTAAACCCAAACTAAATATTGTGGTTTTCTGAGATTAAACCCGAGTCATCAGCTTCTTGCCCCTGACAGAATTTATTTCCACAATACATAACAAAATAGAGAGAACATGCTACATTAGAGAAAAAGTGAAGCACCATAACTGGTTGATCTCTTGTCAAAGGATTCAATAAGTAAAACAGTCACGTAAAGTTGATACCAGTACTACAAGACTACAAGCAGAAAACAGCGACTTTAGGAGAAAAGAGAATTCCTCCACTATTTTCATGATAGAGGAAGTAACATATGCAGAAATCAAAGAAGATGAACAAATTAAAAGTAGAAGCCGTATAAAATAAGCTAAAATCCAATAAAATAAGCTGCTACAATAGTCGATAGAGCATGCCATCGGGACCTGCAAGTTAGAATCAAGCTGCTGGTAACCATAAACCATCAAACCAGTAAACGTAGCACTACACTCACATACTCAACACCCAACCACATCACACATTCTATCATTGACTAATTTTCAAACACTTCGACCAAGAACATATGAACCAAACATAGTTGTACCCTACAATGATCAGAGCTATTTCAAAAATAAAACTCGTATTCTACAAGCCTTAATCTTGCTTCAACAAAACTAGTATTCTACAAATTACGTCATAAGCTTTCATCATCAACAACAGCAACAACTAAGCCTTACGTGGGGTTCACTATCCGATCATATCCTCGTGTTCAGTTTAGAGTCTAAGATAAATCCTAATTTCATTGATGATATAAATGCAGTACAGAAAAATCATACCTTTTCCAGGAAAAGAATGAAGGATCGGGGGGAGCACCAAACTGCTGTGCACTAGCAGCCAGACGATTGCCAAAGAAAGCACCGAGTGCAGGTATGTAAGCTTCCGCAGCAGCCCAATTAGAGAGGCTTTTGAAGTGGTCTAGTTTCAGCATCGATTTCACATTTACGCCACCGTGTTTCTTCCCGCTCGACTCTTCTCTCAACGTTAATGAAGCCACCGCCACCGACGACGTTTTCTTCTTATTACCCATCTTCCCCGAATTCCTAACCCGCCGCCCCCACCAGCTGGTGCCTAAGGCCTTCACACGCTGCGACTTTGACGACTTTGAACAAGAAGAAGGCCTAAGCCCACTTCTTCGAACAAGAAGAAGACCTAAGATCTTAAATCTTCGAACAGGAAGGATGAGTATACTGCGAAAATAAAGAGCTCTGAATTTTACCACGCCACCGGCGTAATATTCAGTCTCGTGCTCAACGAGTAGAACAAGACCACTTCTCAATGCGTTGGAGTGAGCTTAACGCGTTGGAGTGAGCTTAACGCGTCCAATCTTGATAATTTTGGCAAAACAAGTCAGAGTGGGCTTAACGTGCCTAATATGAATCTTGATAAGAGGTGGCAGTGGGAGGTTAGGGCAGAGGATGGGTGGGGCTAGGGCTGAGAACAATTTGATGATCACTAGGTCTCTGATGCGGGAATTCTTTGAGAAATTAGAAGTGTGGTGATGGTGGTGGTGGATTCGTGATGGGGCCATTTTTGTCTTTTAAAATTTTGTATTAGGTTAGAAGGATATTTTGGTCATTTCAGGTCAAAATGGCTAGTTAATGCTGGAATATAGTTTTAGGGTTATATTTACACTTATGTATAATAGTTAGGGTTAAATTTGCACTAAAAATTATTTTAGGGTTGTATCTACATTTTCTCAATTATATAGGGTTATATCTACATATTTCCCTAAAAATAATTATTCCCTCCGTCCCAGAGGAATCTGCACACTATCCTTTTATGGGTATCCCAGGCAAATCTACACACTTTCCGTTTAAGGAAACATTTAACCTCTAAAAAGACATTTTCACCCTTAAACATCTTAAAATTTACAAAATCCACCAAACACCATACTTCTCTTTTCTCTCTATTTCCCACTTCCCCAAAATGCAAAACTTCATAACACATCTCTATGCCCGAAACCCTATCACCGGAGGCTGCCACGTTCAACTCCGGCAGCCTCTGCCATTAACTCAGCAGCAGAGACATCTCTAAAGGTGGCCTCCGAGTCATCAAAATGAAGTAAGAGACTTCTCCAAAGGTGGTTTCGCGACTTCTCAAAAGGTAATTTCGCTAGGGTCGAAGGCAGAGACGCGAGGCTGTCGGCGGAGAATCCGCAGTAAGGTAGATTGAATCGGGTTTAGGGTTAGGTAGATGGAATCAGGATGAGGTAGATCGAATCAGGTTGAGGTAGATTGAATCGGGTTTAGGGTGAGATAGATCAAATCGGGTTGAGGTAGATCGAATCGGGTTTAGCTGCGGCATGGTTGCAGAGAGATGGGTCGGGAGAGGCAAAGATGAGTCGGAGAGGCAGAGATGAGTCGGGAGAGGCAGAGATGAGTCGGGAGAACGGCACTTGAAGGAAGGCGGCGGAGGGAGTTGAGGAGGAGACTCGAATTTAGGGTTATGAAAGACAGGGGATGGAGGACAGAGCCAAGCATTCTTTTTACGCATTCCTTTTACGAATTTTGCCCCTTGATGGTGTTTGTGGATGTGGCTGGTGGTCCAAGGGGAAGAATGTGCAAGGGGAAAAAGGTGCAAGGGCAAGGAAGACATCCACGTCTGATCCTATGTCAGAGTTGAATAGCACAGAGGTGGAGGCGGCAAAGGGAGTCAAGGTGGCAGAAGGTGGAGTTGAGGAGGTGGAGAAGGAGACACGGTGGAGGGAGGAACAGAGGAGGTACGACAGAGGGAGAGAGGAGGAGGTGTTGAAGGCAGGGGCAGAATGGTCATTTCAATCATGGCAAATTCTGAGAAGAGTTTTCTCTTT
Source organism: Rubia yunnanensis (assembly GCA_037428765.1). Taxonomy (NCBI): domain Eukaryota; kingdom Viridiplantae; phylum Streptophyta; class Magnoliopsida; order Gentianales; family Rubiaceae; genus Rubia; species Rubia yunnanensis. Next base: position 2,970,855 of record CM075071.1, read on the forward strand.
CTGCAGAAAGCCCTGGGACGGAGGGAGTAGCAAAGTTGTAAATTTTGAACTACTTCTTTAAGCGCATATAAGACCCTCAACTTTTAAAGGCCTTGTCCAGTTGGGTTTATAAGGTGTTGAATTTAGTTTAAAGTTAGAGTCTGTCTCTTGAAAGACGATTTTTCCATAAGTCATGGAAAGACCGAGGTTTAAAGTGTAAATTAGAAGAAATGAAGATAAAATTTTCGGGTTACATGAATCACGTTATAAACTTTATTATTACTACACGTTGCATGATAAATTTTTAATATTGCAACTTAGACATTTTACCTTTTATTATTATAATTAAGCCCCGCATTTCCATAAGTCTATGGAAAGACTGTTTTTCCCAAGACATTGCCTTAATGTTAAGTGATAAAAAATATCCCCACCTTTGAAAGTGTTAATATAACCCTGCAATTTCAAAAAGTGTCAAAATAACATTTGACTTTGTAGTCAACATTTCTCTAGCCGGATTCTGATGAAAAGAAATTTTGCCCTCGTATTAAAAAAATGAAAAAGAGTAAATCGAAGTCTCTTCTTCGTTCTCGCACCTTTTCTCCTTCCCTCCCACCGCTTCTTCTTCAATTTCTGTGAATTGGTGATCGACGGCGAATTGGTGGTTGGCGGCAACGGGTTAGGTTAGTGGAGGTGGGTCTGCACCATCCCAGGCCTCATGGCTTTGCTTCATCCTCACTGGGATCTCCCATTTCAGGTGCTTAACATGTGCGAGTCGGCAGATGCCCATGTTGTAGTAGCAGTAATTGCAAATCTGCTAGCGGCGGAATCTGTGGCGTGAATCAAGATTGTTTCTCCTTTCCCGGCGAGAGACAGGGGCTACAGCGTAGAGGCGGTGGAAAACATGAGGCTAGGGCGGGATGAAGCCGGAGAAGCAGGGGTAGGGCGGTGAGAGGTGGTGGAAATGGTTGTGTGGTTTTGAAGTAGGTTTGTCACAGGTATTTTTGTCATTTCAATTGCTGGTCATGATTGAATTCATTTGGTCGATGTCGAAATTCTGGAGTTTGGTTATATCGGCACAATTTTTTTTGAAAGTTATAGTTAGATTAGCACATACAATAATTAGTTAGGGTTATGGGTATTCATGAACCGGTCCGGATCGGTAAAATGGACCGGACCAGACCATAATACAAAGACCGGAACCGGATATATAGAATTGCAGTCTGATCTTCGGTCCATGTTTTTTTAGGATTCCAGATTCCGGTCCAGTTCAATCCAAGACTGGATTTTTTCGGTCCCCTACAAACTATCTTTTACTATGTTTTGGTCCCCAGTTGCAAAACCACCGTTAGATGGTACCCTACAAATTCAAAACATTGTTTTTGGTCCCCACACCCACTTTCTGGCCAAATTTCTGGTTTTCAGGTGCATGTGCCGGTCACGTGCCATTTTTTCCGTATGGTGAAGGGTAATTTGGTAATTTCACAAATTATAAATATTTAATCATTTTTTCCATCCCCCATCGTCTTCTCAAATCTATTTTTCTGCTTGGGTTTCTTTCAATTCCGCCTTCATCCCCCTTCGTCTTTCTCAAATCTATTTTACTTATTCTTGGGTTTCTTTCAATTCCGCCTCTCGATTCTGATCTGCGGATGGTGGTGGCAGAGACCTCGCGGGGAAGGTGAGCAGCGGAAACCCTAGTTTTGGGTGGGGGAAGGCAAGCGGCACCGTGGGGATGAGGCGGCGAGGGAAGGCGAGTAGAGGGAATGAGGCGGCGCTAACCCTAGCGGTGGGTGGGGGGAAGGCGAAACGGTGGATCGCCGGAGGTGGAGCAGGGCGGCGGGTGTGGTTTTTCAACCAATTTTAAGTTGGGGCTCGAAGTTGGGGCGAGGCGGGGCAGGGTTGTGGGAATTAGTGGCAGAGGCTGGGCTGTGATGGCGGAGCGGAAGAGCGGCGGTGACGCGGGACTTCTGAGAGAGTTTAAAAGCTGCGATTTTTTTTGTCTACCTATGTGTGCAGAATATTGTTCTTGGGTTTCTTGACATAAGGCTCCCATTCAACATTGTTTTTGTATGGTTTTGAGATTTGCCTGCTTTCTGAAAGATGGATTTTTACTGATGCAAACAGTGTTTCCAATGGGAATAGCGTTTCCTATGTTTTTCAGCTTTGTTTTCTATTTGGCGTTTGAAATTTGTTTAAGCAAGCAAGCATTTGGTATTGTTTTTCGGTCTACTATCTGGTGGCTTATGTATGTTTGTTGAGATATTGTGACACACTTTGTTGTATTGATGTATTTGGTGATGTTCTTTTTCTAATTTGGTGTCACTAAGATGGTGGCGTTGTCCTTTTAGATTTTAATGGAGGGGGATTGTGTCTTTTGAGAAGAGATGGCAGAGTAGAAGTGGAGCAACAACGTGGAGGCCGAGAAGTGGTGGCATTTCAGACCAGAGTGTATTTGTAAAAAAATTAGTTTAAAATCCATGGGTATTTTTGTCTTTTTGTGTTTGTGAAATTAGTGTTCGCCCCAATTTCAGTAAATTAGTGTTTGTGAAATTACCAAACTACCCCTTACCATACCGAAAAAATGGCACGTGACCGGCACGTGCGCCTGAAAACCAGAAAGCTGGCCGGAAAGTGGGTTTAGGGACCAAAAATAATGTTTTGAATTTGTAGGGTACCATCTAACAGTGGTTTTGCAACTGGGGACCAAAAGATAGTAAAATATACTTTGTAGGGGACCAAAAAAATAATTTAGTCATTTTAAATTTTAAGTACTAGTTTAGATTTATTTTTGTTGGGCTAGTAATCTTCCATATTTTGAGGCAACTTTTTTTCTAATAAATTCTAGTTTACTATCTTTTTTTAAAAAAAATCAAATCCAAATATTTTTTATAAAAGAATAATGTTTACTAAAATTCAGTCCAACAGGTTTGTATCGATCCAAAATTGGAATAATTCCGGTCTAGCCCCAGTCCTAACAATTACTAACTGGTCTGGTCATTGATCCGAGTTTTTCTGAGATTTCGATTCCAGTCCTAACCGGTTTCGGTCCGGTTCGATCTGGTCATGGACGGACTAACACCCTAGTTATTGTTAAATTGGCACTTTCTAAGATTGCATGGTTATATTGACATTTTCATACTAAAGTCAGGGTTATAAATGTATTTATCTCTTTAGTTTATTTGTTCTAAATTTAATTTACTAGTGCTGACTTTAGTTTATTGGTGCTGAATTGAGTTTATTAGTAGTTTTTTTCTTGGGAGAGACATGAAATTGTAAAAAAAAAAACTCATTAAATTGAACTAGAGTAAAGTTATTCGAACCAAACACAACTAAAATAAAAATAAATGTTTCACCAAACTGAACGGAACTAAATCAAACTAAATGTAATTGTACTAAAAGAATTCAATTAAAAAAATCTAACTCATTATGCAAGTGGAAACGATAATGTTTCAAGAAAAAAAATGAATTCAATATATAATAATCCAAATGTTGGATACGAATCAAAAGAAAGAATAATAAAGTTAAAATAGATAAACATAAATTAATATGACTAATAGTTCGGTTTAGAGCTTTTCCAATGCAACATTCAATACTCCACTTCTGTGTTGAGTTTATTGGTGCTGAATTTAGTTTATTGGTATTGAATTTAATTTATTGATGCTGACTTTAACTTATTGGTGTTGAGTTTAGTTTAATAGTGTTGAATTTAATTTATTTGTGCTAAGTTTAATTTACTGGTGCTGAAATTAAACCCAACTAGGCATGGCCTAAATGCAAATCTGAGTTTCTTCAAAATGCTCATATAACTGTAAATTGACAATAATTTAAATTTCTTAATCTCTTTAATTTTTTATCGGTCTTAGCTTGAAATCCCCCCCCCCCAAATAAGTAATATAAATAATATAAATATCTTGAGTAGTTTGGCGGACTTGATCTTCAATTTTCGGGAAAATGCCCATACAACATCTGACCGATGTATAAGTTTCCAAAAAGTGGTAGTATAATCTTGACTAATATTAAAAATTATAATTTAACCTCTCATAGTGTTTTTCGATTAGAATGATTAAATGACAAACAACCTTATCTATTTTGCAACTCTAAATCATTGATTTCGGTCAACATCAACATTGTCACAACATCGTGTTGTCCACCTCTACCCACCAATGCCGCTCAACTCAGCGACACCCCTGTAGCGACTCATCGCATCACCATCATTTACACCACCCACACCCTATTTTTTCGTGTCTCACCACTCCCTACCCCCACCTCCTACTGGTTCTCTTTCTCTCTTCCCGCCACCACCATCCCCTTCGCTACTATGTCTCCATCAAAATTTCAGGCGGCCCCCGACACCTCAGCATACAATCTTGCACCATCTTTGCTTACTTCGCATTCCCTCCCACAAGATAACCATCCAAGTCACCATTGCTTGAGATTCGACCGATTCTCTGGTCAATATAACCCTAGCAACAAAAAATTAGGTAGAATATGTCAACGATTCCTTCAGTCCTGGAACTGGTCCTGGAACTGGTCCTGTCATATACCTCCTCCAAAGATGGCACCCTATGTTGCAATGATGACGTTGAGTACTCGAAGAAAGATGGTGGAGATTCTGATCACTCAAAGTTAATGTGATTGTTAGCGTTTCTTCGATCGAAATTGGGCCAACTCATCATCTGAATACATATTTCATGGTTTGCTAAGCTATCTCTCTTCAATTTTTTTTAAAATTGATGGACAATATGAGTTCAGTTGTATAAAAAAAAGGCAATCAAAGAGTGCTCCGACCAAATTATTCAAGAGAAAATGACGATTTTTTTTTCAGATTGTTAAATTGGATTAGGTTTGAGAGTTTTTAGGTCATTTTAACATTATATGGCCTAAGCCGACATTAACTCAAAGCTCAGACCAACTTGGTGGTATTTCAACACTTTTGAAAAACTCGGGGCTATATTGTAGCATGGGAAGGAATTGAGAATTATAGAAGCACTTTTTTTCTTCTTTTTTTACCATGTTAAATTCGAGGAATCTCTTATCATTTCAGTATTTGGTGGTATTAACTGCAACATTAGGACAATTTGAGATTATTTCGGCCCTTTCAAATAAAATTTGTGTCATATTATCACATAACAAAAAACAGAGGGTTGCGAGAGCATTTTTTTCAGTTTTATTCTTATTTAGCAAATGCATTATAAAATTTCGTTTGTTTAAAATGCAACTTAAATTTTTTAAAGTGCATATTAATCCCCATCTCACATAAAATGGTGGCCAACTTCAATAAATTAGTTAAATGACTAATCCGCCATCTCCAATGATGGCTCAATTTGGTAGACATGTGATTACAAGTAAAATTGATTTATTTTTAAAATGGAGAGAGATCAACTTCTGTTTTTTCCCTAAAAATGAATTCTGCTTTCAAAATAAACTGATTTTTAGTATTTTACCAATCACTAAAAAAAAATTGCTCAAAAGCTCTATCAAAGCCATTATTCAATATGTTTCAAGTTATGCGGATATAAACCAATTTGGGAGTTCAGACATTTGATTGCCTAACTTCTGTTGATGTCTGTACCTTCTATTGAAAGGTACAAATTCACTTCTTTTTTTCGATTCAATTCATTGTACGTATAACTCAAACAAAACAATTTTCTTTTCAAAGTTAAAACAGAAGTTTAATTGATTTTGTTGAAGTCCCCTAAGTACCCACAAGAAGGAGAGGGTGTACGAATCTGTGAAATGCTATAATCATAGGCAAGTAATAAATACGGGGCTAGGGCCACTGGGTAGATGGTGCCCCAGCCCCAGTCCTCTAGGGGTATTTTAGTGATCGGTTCTACAGCTTCAATCCAGCAACCATGATTAAGAGATGTTAACTACAGCTTTAATCACTATCAACCTTCCTTCTTCAAAACATCCCCGTCTGACCGCCGAGGACTCATTAACTTCTTCTCCACGCCTTCGACCCCAACAGGCGTGGCAGGAGTGGCCAAATCTATTGACAAAACCGATGCCTGGTCTCTAGATGTATACCACGAGAAGCCACAAGCTATGCAATCCAGCTGAGAGAAGGATAAATGTATCATCATTAAGGGCGGACTTTGAATACAAATATTCAGAAAGTGTGATGTAAAGGAACACAAACTATGATATTCATTGGCGGATCTATTGATACGCGAGGTAGGGCTCCAGCCCTACCTCGGTCGCCGGCCGGAGCTTGGAGGAGGCGGGAGCGCGTCTCCGGCGCGGCGGCAGCAAGGGCCAAGCCCTGCTCGCCGGAGAAGAAGGCCGCGCTGCGGCCTTCTTTTTTTTTAAACTGATACGCACTAAAACGACGTCGTTTCACGTTAGTGAAACGACGTCGTTTCACGTTAGTGAAACGACGTCGTTTCGTTTGGATTTATTTTTTTATTAACTAAGTAGTAAAACGACGTCGTTTCACTAAGCAAGACGAAAAAAAAGAAGAAATCAGCAATGGATTGGGCCAAAAACTGAGCCCAATCCAAGCCAATTAATCCATTATCCATCCTTTAAAAGCTGGACGAGAAGGACAGCAATCCAAGCTCTCCTCCTTCCTCCTCTGCCTCAGTCGCCCTCTCAGCCCGTCGCCGCCACCGCGCCACCGCCGTCCACCACCGCCGGCTGCTTGCCTGCCTCGTCCCGCCGCCTCTCCAAACCTGAAACCACGGTAAGTCTTCTCTTCTCTTTATGCTAATATATATTAATTTTAGGGTTTATAATTTATTGTCTTTTTAATTTATTTCTTCAAAACTTAAATATATGTATAATGTGAACATATTTCTAGATTGGATGTTGGTTTGAATTGAATTTATATGGTTGTATTATATATGATTGTTGAAGTTTTGTTGAATTGCATAAATTGATTTAGTTGAATTGCATATTTAGTTGGAATTTAGTTGAAATTTAGTTGAAATTATAATTGTTTGATTTATTTTGCATAATTGTATGTGAAAATGAAATTGTCAATTTGTCATAATCGGTTTATGGAATTATCAATTAGGGATATTTGTCAAATTGAATTTAGATGTATATGATTTTATAAATTTTTTGTTATCTCAATTTGTTATTGTTTCGTAACTCTTTTAGATTTTTTAACAATAAATCAATTTGTTATTGTTATCTCAATTTTTTTGTTATTGTTATTGTTTCCCAAGGGTGGAACCAGAAAAATTTTTCCAGGGGCGAAAATTTTTCAGCCTCCCCTGAAAAAAATTTCTGGTTCCGCCCCTGATGATATTGTCATTCCTCTTTGAATGAAGTCTAATATGTTTGAATGCAAAACACTACAAACGGTCCCCATAGCCAGTTTGGATGATTTCTGTCAGACCATCTTTCTTCTCTCTGCACCTTTTGCAGCGAGCATCTGTCATATGTATGGTAAACCAAGGCGAGAAGTTATATCCTTGAAGTAAATAGGATGAAGGAGTCGTAATGATTCCTTGAAGCACCTCTACCTTGGGTGAAAGGATTAGGATTTCTGGGAAAGGGAAATGGCAGAGGAATCATTACGATTCCTTCGAGTACAATGGAAACCATGTTGTTGTCTTTATTTGCGCAAATGCCATTCATTCAGCTGCTTCAATATTGTTGAACTTTTTAAATTTCCATAATGTATACAGGGCAGTCCATTTTTTTATTTAAAAATTAAGTAGAATTTCATTCATAAATAATTAAAAGGTATTTATTGGAATTATGTTTGATTCATTAGTATATTTATATAAAGAATCATTAAATTTCTTGTTTCTTACACTGGTCCTATTACATGTGCTGAAACATACATTTCTAACATACAAACTTGACATACATAACAATTTTATAATCTTTACTAATGATAATTTTTTAATATTATTTTAATTATATGTGATTAAAGATATTGACTCATATAATTTCTTGAATATATCCCATTAATAGTGCAAGACCTTTTTAGTGGGATGAAGAAGTAATTTACAAAACATTTTGTCCCTTATCTATCTTTTTTTTCCTTTCTAAGTTATTTAAATAAGTACTCCCTCCATTCCTCTATCATTGTCACCATAGGTAGAGGTGCTTGGATTTAGGTGAAGAAAATGAATTGATGAAATTGAGTGTAGAAAGTAAAGTAGAATGAGTGGATGAAAATTCTGGATTTAAAAAAGCGCAAATTGCAATGAAGCGCTAATGGTAAAAATTACCGAAGCGTTGAGCGCAAGCGCGCTTTTTGGATAAAAGCGTACGCAAAACATGAACTAGGATTATTTCATTAAAGACACAGTATAAAACTTAGAATAATATCACAAAATTATAAAAGGCAAATAAAGCTTTCAACACAATACCAAATTCAAAGTTTTATAGGTAGTAAGAAGAACTGAACGAAGGATTCTTAAATTATTATGAAATCAATTAAGGCTCTAAACTCTAGTCATCAGAAAAATCATCATCTCCACCAAAAGTATCCCCGTAGACCTCATCTCCATCGCTAAACTATGTTTTGTTGATATTACTGAATTAGTTAACCCTAAAAGCTACCCCATTTCAGCCAAAATATATAATTATATAGAAGGAAACAAAATGCAGAAGCCCATTTAAGCCCAAAAGGCCAAAAATGCGCTTTTGCCCAAAAGCGCACTTTTTGGAGCGCTTTGCGCTTTGGCAAAAGTGCTAAAAAGCGCGCGCTTTTCATCCTGCTCAGCGTTTCGTGATACAAAGCACTCAACCTTGCGCTCAGCGCTTTTTAAAACCCAGGATGATATTGAAGGAATTTTGTCAAAAATGAAAAGTGTGTTAATATAGAGAAAAAACATCTCACTGAGGCAAGTGAGCCACTAATAGAGGAACAGAGGAAGTTGAAATATCCATGCTGAAAATCACATTTTATTATCATTGAATACTTTAAAAAAACTACATAGAAAAAAAAACTCTCACTTACAATAAATTATGTAAAAAGTTGAAAACGTAATGTAATGGGCACAATATTACTCAATTTCTTATTTTAAACTATAATATTTTGCTTGATTAAAAAAATCTCGTTATAATTAATATTTTTATATTACAATATGTGAACGTTCAAAGTTGGTGAATTGATGGTGTATTGGTGTTCAGTATCTTCTTCAGTCATTTTGCAATCGATTGTTTTCTCAAGATTAAAAAAAAAGAATATAGGAGGAAGAAAGAGAAATGAAGAAGATGAAGATTTTATAGTCTTTTTTTTTCAAAGGCGCTTTTTATCCTAATTATGGGGGGATTTTAATTTTAGGAAATTTTCCCTTTTTCTCTTACCTCTTCGAATCTTACATTTTAGAGGGCAGTGTTAAACGTTAATGTGGGGATGAAATTCCACTTTTCTTCTTCGATTTTTTTCATAAAATACAATACCAATTGTATTTTCCTAATGCTTTACGTTACATTTTTACTTTACATATAATACAATACCAACCAGTTAAATATCAAAAATAAGAGAACGAAAGAAGTAAGGTAAGGGAGATCTCATTTGAACCATCCATTTTTCTATTGACACCATTTCCTGTTATTGGAACAAACTTTTAAAAATTCAGTTTAGCTTACCAGTGACTATAGCTATAAATTAATCTATTATTGTATATTTTTTTTAAATTACTTTAGTTTTAAGTTTTTAGTGTATGAATGAGTTCTTCATCGTATTTATGAATGTTTAGTTTGAGCTTATGAACGAATCTTCAAGGATCTGTAGTTGTAATTTTATATCCACATATGTTTAATTTTCTTTGCCAAATTATTATGAGACACTAAAAAATCTATCTAAACATGTATATGAACAAAATAATTTTGTTGAGAATTTTAACTAGTATGCAATTTAACTTATCATCAATTTCTAAAGGTTTCTCACTATTACATTCCATTCTTATTCATATATTACATTCTGTAGTTTGTTGAACTCTATACTAGAAAGTTAGGAATAGATACCTATACGATTAGGAAAATTCAACGAATCATTTCTATTTAAGGAGACAGGCCAGGTTATGTACTTCTGCTCTCTTAAGAAACCTCTCTTGTCAGAAAACAAGCTCGACTAGAAATGGAATGTAATTATTTAGTACCTAGACCAAGAACTAGACCTAAACCCAAAATTACAGTGGTCAAGTGATTTAAACCTGTAAAAGGAATCAAACTCCATGTTGATGCTGCTTGGAAATTAAAGTAGACTGGAATTGCAATAGTTGTTGGAGATTTAAAGGACAATTTATAGAAGCTTGCTGCTCTGTAACTGAAGCTGTTACTCCAATGCATGCTGAACTGCTAGCTATAAATTTGGCATTTAGCAGTAAACAGAGGCGTGAAGTCAATAGAGGTCCCTCAAAACTACAAGCAGAAAACAGCAAATTTAAGAGAAAAAAGAATTCCTCCACTATTTTTAACGATAAGAGGAAGTAACATATGCAGAAATCAAACAAGATGAACAAACAAAGAGTTGAAGCAGCTTAAAAGAAGCTAAAAACCAGTAAAATAAGCTTTGCTAGTCGATAGAGCACCACAATCAGTAACTATAAACCATCAAACTAGTAAATGAAGCACTATACGCACATATACTCGACAGTCAAAACCACCATCACACATTTGATCATTGTCATTGACTAATTTTCTTCAGTGCATTAGTTCAAACCACTCAGCAAGTACTTTACCACTTCGACTTAAAACATGTGAACCAAATAAATGATCCGAGTTACTTCAAAAATCAAACTCGCATTCTACAGACCTTAATCTGGCTTGAACAAACTAGTAATCTATAAATTTACGCACACTCTATGCCAACCGTGTAGTAGGCTCTCATCATCATCATCATCATCATCAACAGCAACAGCAACTAAGACTTCCGTGGGGTCCACTATACGATCATATCCCGCATCGTGTTCCGTTAAAGTGTCTTAGACTCGTAACGACATTTATACATTAAACATAGCACGGATAAGTCAAACCCTAGGCATACAAGTTTAGAGTCTAAGACACATAATGTCATTGATAATATAAATGTAGAATGGATAAATCATACCTTTTGCGGGAAAAGAGTGAAGGATCGGGAGGAACACCCAACTTCTGTGCACTAGCAGCCAAGCCTCCTCAGCTGCCACTTCACATTTAAGCCGCCGAGTTTCTTCCCGCTCGACTCTTCTCTCAACGTCAATGAAACCGCCGCCGCCGCTTCCGCCGCCCATTATCCCCGTATTCCGATTTCTAGCTGTATATTGAATCATCACAGCTTAATTGCATAATCAAACAAATCTAATTCATATCAACCGCTGCCGCCGGTGCAGCAGAGATGTAACTGGACTAAGTTACCTGCAAATTCAGTTTCGCTGTCGCAATTCAGGCGGCGGGAGTATGCAGAGCTCTGTTGAGCGGTTGTCTTCTACTTTTCGGGCATTATACGTTAGAGAAAAGTGGTTAGAGTGTGAAATGGGTCGACAATTGAATACGGGTCGGACAACATTGATAGTTTAAAAAATTAAGTATAGTCTATTTTGATTCGTTTCATTATAAATGGGTTTGATTGAAATCTACTCAATCTGCTGGTCGAAATCATTCAGTTTGTTGGTTGAAAATGAGTGATTTATATACCAACCAGTATGGTTGAAACTCACGCAAATTCTAACACATAATATTTGACTCATATGGATCTATATATCAACTTATATTGGTAAATTGCGGGTTTCAATCCATATGTCGATGCATGTGGGTTTATATATCAGGTAAATTCATAGATTCGACTCAAATGGATAAACTTTTGGTCAACCCACAAATACCAACCTAACCGACTCGTGTTTTATAATTACTCGTCTAACTCGTTACTCATTTAACTTATTACTCATTTAACTTATTACTCATTTTATCTAATTTCCAAATTTAAAAATAACAACCCCCTTGACTTGCGGGTTACGAGTTTATTTTGCCACGTGTAGTGCTCTCGTAACCCATTTATCGTGTGACATCATAACCCATTTATCATGTGACATCATAACCCATTTATCATGTGACAATGGTATCTTAAATTTTTTTTAAATATTGAAATAAATTTAAGTTGGTTTGAGTTTGAAATTAAAGCCGATCAATGGCGGCTAATGATAATATAGCCAAAATGTCCTCGAATTTAGTATGGCTAAAAATGAAAAAAAGTATTCATGTAATCTTAGATTTCTTTATATGTGTGTCGGGTATTTTTTGAAATTGTCGAAATATTCTCAAATTGGTCTAATCTCGCGATTAATGACATTTAAAGCCATCTAATGTTAAATGCCCTAAAAGTAATTGAATTTAATCTGTTATATATTTGGTAAAAGGGGGATCGGTGGGTCACTCAATAGTTGTCATCTCCTTACATTTGACATCAGATTGTTCATTAATTTAAAATATTCTAAGAGAGTAGTCGCAAACTTGATCGGTGAAATGTGAACGATCACACTGACTATAAGATATCATAATCTCTATCATCCACTTCATTTTCCTTTGAAGACTCAACGTATTCGTTGCATCATTCCAAAATTGAAGAGATATTTGCCGATGAATTTGGCCTAATTTGTCTATCGCTAGAACTTTCCGAACTAGAGAAATTCATGATTTCTCTCGAAACATGTAAAGCAAGAAAAGCATTCTCTTCACAATGATGGTGGCGCCTGAAATCAATAGGCATGAATCTCAAATATGGCGATTTGGGGTGGATTTGATGCAAGGGGTGGGGTGGGGGCGAAGACGAAGTAAATTAAGATTATGAGTGGTGGTGCACAATTGTACGCTTCTAGTGTTTATTGGGGCCGCTTTAAATTTTTTACGGAGATATGGAGCGGGAGGGATCGAGGTGGTGGGAAGCCAAGAAGGGGACCGGTGAGGGAAGGGGAGTGTTGAGGTGTGGAAAGGGATGGTCTGTGGTGGTGCTGAGATTAATGGTGATAGTGATGCAATGAAGCACTATGTTGAGTAGGGTGGCATCGGTGGGATAGAGGTGGACAAAGCGGTGTTGTAAAATCGAATAGGACAAACTGAAGTGATATTGAAAAAATGTACTCCCTCCGTCCCAGCTCTTTTTGCACTCTTTCTCTTTTTGGACGTCCCAGCTGTTTTTGCACTACCTCATTTTTTACCATAAATGGACTGCTTTTATTATTTGTTTACTGAATTTGGGCCTAATTTCTTATTTTTTTAACCCAATATTATTAGCCCACATTATCCCATAACCCTTCATAATCTCTATTTAATAAAATCTAACATAAATATAACCCTTCCCACCAAATTAAAATCCCTTCAACTACCCAACCACCTTCATTACTCTCTTTGCTTTAATCACGCGTGTGATTTTTTCTTCCCAATGGGCTTAGCATCGAGATTCACCGATGTTGTTAAAAGGTGTGAGCACGCTTATTTCTTTGCTTCATCTGGGTTTCTGACTCCATTATTCGTTCCCACCCTTTTCTCTTCCCTCTCATCCTCTGAGATTTTCTCACGCCGCTCATCTCATTCCAGATCGTCCCTCTCATCATCCTTGCTTTTCAAAAAATATAGTGGGTTATGGAAAGGGGCGATTTCGTTGGTTGTGGGTTTAAATGTGATGGGTTTTGTTTGAAATGTTATGTCTCTGATTCTGGATCCTCATCCCGATCTGATAGTTTCTCTCCGGCGGGTGATGGTCCGGCCTTGAGAGGCCCTGACGCCGGAGAAGAACGAACAAAGGTGGCGCTGCCCAACCACCGGTGCGGTGTTCAAAGTCGCAAATCCGACGGGTCTGTAGGCAGCGCCACCACTATCGACCTGTCAGCGACCTCTGTTTTGATTCCAACAAAACAATTGGAGGTGGCGCTGCCCACTCGCCGGCGAGGAGAAATAACTCCCGGTGGGTCTGTTGGTGGCGCTGCCACCAACCAAGAAAAACACGGCCTTGTGGCCTCTGTTTCCAGATCTAGAGAGTCGTGCAGTTTGTGCGGCTGTGTGGCCCGAGAAAAATTGACTGATGATCCATGCGTTGTCCCTGCTGGAGTGAAACGCGGTCACTGTGAGGCTGCTGTTGGTTCTGGAAATGATGACGAACACTACTCTTCTATCCCTTCGATTCGAGCACTTCCCTGGTATGCGACAGAGTCCAGGTCTCCCTCGGACGTCATGCCGGAAATGAAACCTCTGAGTTTGGATCAGATTGATGCACCTTTTCGTGTGGCTGAGATAATGATTCCGGGTCTGAGGGAGCTTCTTGGCCAGAATAGGGAAAGGGTAGAATAAAAAGTTAAGTCTGTTCCCTTCAACTTCATCTAATGAACTTTTGCTTGTATGATTAGCAGTTTATGTTTAATAAAATTGCCAATATTTCTTGGTTTCCATGTTGGATTGCTGATTTGATCCCTTTTTTTGTTGACTTGCAGAGCCACAATCATCTGAGATATGCTATGGCTCAGTTGATTGCACTTCATGATTGTTCCAGGAAGATGTATATATCCCCTTGAAAGCCCTTTGGACATGTTTGTAAACAGCAAAAAAAGGGAGTATATTGGTTCATGTTTGCGTGTTTTGTGCTTCTTGTTTGATTTCTTGTGGTATGTGGCTGCCGTGTGGCTGTACTTTGTGTTGTGATGTACTCTGTGCTGTGCTCTGTGCTGCGCTCTGTGTTATGCTTTGTGCTGCGCTCTGTGCTGCGCTTTGTGCCGTGCTTTGTGTCGTGCTTTGTGTTGTACTTTGTGTGGTGCTTTGTGTTGTGTTGCGCTCTGTGTTATGCTTTGTGTTGCGCTCTGTGTTATGCTTTGTGCTGCGCTTTGTGTCGTGCTTTGTGTCGTGCTTTGTGTTGTACTTTGTGCGGTGCTTTGTGTTGTGCTGCGCTCTGTGTTATGCTTTGTGATGCGCTCTGTGTTATGCTTTGTGATGCGCTCTGTGCTGCGCTTTGTGTCGTGCTTTGTGCCGTGCTTTCTGCTGTACTTTGTGCGGTGCTTTGTGTTATGCTGTGCTTTGTGCTGTGTTGTATGTTGTGCGAACTTAAGTGTTGTGCATTATAAAAACTCCTATTGCAGAAACTTGCATCAGTTTGAATTGGGTTACAAAAAAACTTGTTTTTTCACACCAAAAGAAACAAGTTTTAAGGTTTTCAAAATATTACCCTAGTCTAACCCAATGTGCATACTGAAATCCCTTACTGCTGCAGTTCATATCCCATGGCTTGCATCATCTCCCTCATGCCTTCAGTTTCCTGAATTGTGATAAGGTGTTCCAGGCCTTCACGAAGTATTCCCTCATCACAACTTAGCATCCTAGGCAATTCTCCTCTCCTTATCAGTGCATCCTTTGACATGTGGGGCAACTTATAATTGTTACATCCCTTGACTCTAATGATTTCTATCATTGTAGCTTGATGGGTGAGGAAAACTTTATTGATTGTTGCTGGATCTCCTCTGTCATATGCATTGTACACTGCCGTCAGTAACCCATCCAGTGTCGTGCTTGGGGTTTCATGTTGTTGAGACTGTATCAAGTTAAAAAAAAACGAGGTCTAGTACATTAAGATCAGGTGATTTAGCTGGTTAAGCCACAAAATGTGAAGCAATTTTTTACTCTGTGCGAATTAACGTGCGATTTCACACACTAATACTATTCTTCTTCTTCACCTCAATTTCTAACTACCAACGGTTACTTCTCAGTTCTCTGGTCTGAAATCACCACCTGTTACTCACCGGCGGCCGACCATGGCGTCGCCAACGTCACCTCCGCCACCTGATCCTATGCCCCCTATCCCAATCCACAAAAGTTTCATCCAAGCGCTCAACACAAAACAATCCCCGCTTCTCACATCACTTCCAGATACTCCGAATCTGCATCTCATTACGGAATTTAAGGGCAAAATAGCTTATATCCTTTCCCCTGAAGAAGGCGAACTACTAGCCTCGCACTACCAGAATGCCCTCGTCGGAAAATTCATCCGAGGGAAACCCCCAATGGATACCCTGCAATAGGCCTTCAAATCCATTGGTTTTAAATCAAAATTTCAGTTAGGTTCAATTGATTACCGACATGTTCTTATTCGGTTTCAGGAAAGCGAGGACTACCAAAGATGTTGGATGAAGGGTCAATGGACTATTCAAGGATTCACAATGAAAGTTCAGAAATGGTCTCCGGACTTCTCACCAACCGTGGAATCCTCCATAGTTCCAGTTTGGGTAACATTTCATAAACTGCCTTTACATTTCTACAACAATTCTGCAATTGTGGGCATTAGCAGCCAGATAGGTAGATTCCTTAAGATGGATGCTGCCATCAAAGCTCTAACTAGACCCTCTGCTATAAAAGTCTGTGTTGAGATTGATTTGTTATCACAGCTCCCCAACACTATTGTGGTAGGAATAGGAAACAAGGTGGCAGAATATCCTATTGAATATGAAGATTTGCCATTATACTGCTCACATTGTAAAATACTGGGTCACAGTAACACAAATTGTAACCAGTTGCATCCTGAACTGAGGAAAAAAACTTTGAAAAAAACTGAGGGAACTGAAGGAAATGCACAAAAGGAGAAAAAAGGACTAGAGCACCTTCCAAAAGAAACAATCAATATCGAGGGCTCCTCCACATTATCTGTCTCACAAAAAGAGAAGGAGTTCCAAACTCAAAAACCATTTTCAGGAATTCAACATGAAAGTAACATCAATTTTTTTAAGGTTAGCCATAAGAAAAGAAATGCCTCTTTTTACTCTCTTGATGACATTTCTAAGCCAATAACCACATCTTTCTGGAGAAAAAAGAACCAGACATTCGAACTCCCTCTTATCCAGGAAAATGCTTCAAATGGTAACACTGTAACAATTTCTAATGCTTTCCAAACATTAGATGACCTACAGGATGATCTGGATGGAGAGGTAACGGAGATATTTCATGAATCTTTGGAATCACAGGAAGTTACACCAATACTCACCTCTGAGAATAATCATACCACATTATCTAATCCTCCTATTCTTGAGCAACCTCTAACAAGTGTCACTGAGCAAAACACCTCCTCAGATACTAATGCAGGGGAGCAATCAGACCTGGTATCAGAGAAAGAGGAGAACATGCAGAATAAGGTAAGCAATTCTGAACTGAAGTCTACCTCGGTTAATATTGAAAATAGTAATGTCAAATCAGGTGACAAGGGTAAGACTTCAGCTAAGACAGGTAGAAACCTAAGATCCTCACAGAAAGCTAATCCAAAAGTTTTTAAATGATAAAGCACTCCATAATAGGAAATATTCTAGTCTGGAATGTGAGGGGAATTGGAACATCTCTTGAAAGACTAAAGGTTTTAAAACTTAATCATAAGATTGATATTCTGTGTCTAATAGAACCCTAGCAAGACAAAAACATGTTAACACTATTAAAGTATTAACTTGGATACCATAATGCTTTCCATGCTCAATTTGCCAAAATTTGGATCTTATGGGATCAAGCTCTCAACATTACAACTTTAAGTGAGACAGATCAATTTGTTCATGTCAATATATCTGATTCTGCTTCCTCTTTTAACTGGCACTGTTTCTTCATATATGCTAGTGTACATAGACAAATGAGGGAGGCGTTATGGAATGATTTAAAGGCTGCAAAGCATAACCCTTCCATATATATAGGAGATTTTAACACTGTTATGTCTGTATCTGAATATAAGGGTCGGAAATCCACCCCCAAAAAGAGTATGAAACAGTTTAAAGAATTTATAAACACTATGGACTTGCATGAAATTCCTACTGTGGGGAATTCTTTCACTTGGAGCAACAATAGGTATAGGGATAAATGCAAGGACTTAATGTTTCAGAGGTTGGACAGGGGTATAGCTTCCCTAGACTGGCTAGAGCTATTTCCTAATAGTTCCATTCATGTTTTAAATAGGATGACCTCGGACCACTCCCCTTTATTTCTTTCTGTTCAATCATCTGAAGAACAAGCCCCTAGACCATTTAGATACCAAGAGATGTGGTCAAATAGACAGGAATTTCAGGACCTGGTAGCTAAAACCTGGCAACTATCATCTCCCTTCAATGGGATGTACAGATTAGTCTTTAAACTTAAGAGGTTAAAATTGGAAATCAAACAATGGAATAAAGTTTTCTTTGGTAATGTTTCCGAGAATTTGTCACATTATGAGAATGTGGTCAATGACCTGGAAATCTCTTTCCAACAAACACAAGATGATTTAATCCTAGCTGAGCTAAATAAATCAAAACATTTGCTGATGAGGGCTCAAAAAGAAAAAATTATCTACCTTAAGCAAAAAGCTAGGATTAATTGGCTTAAGTACGGAGATGCTAACACGAGTTACTTCCATCACTCAATAAGGGAAAGGAGAACAAAAACAAGAATCAGTAAAATTAAGGATGGAAATGGTAACTGGATCTCAGAACCATCACGGATCAAAGAGGAAGCGGTTAGATTTTATAAAGAACTTTTCAATGAGGATGCTTCACAAAAAATGGGAACATATCTAAAACATTTCCTCTCTGAAATCCCTAAAGTAATTACTGACCAGGATAACAATTATCTTCTATCCCCTTTTCAACTTCAGGAGCTTAAATTTGCAGTTTTTGACCTAAATAGATCTAGCTCCCCTGGGCCGGATGGATATTCTGGAGCTTTCTATACCACTTTCTGGGAAATTATCAAAGGAGATCTTCTTGATGCCGCTAATGATTTCCTAAAAAGTGGTAATATTCCTAAGGCCATCTCTAGCACTTGGCTGACTTTGATTCCCAAAAGATCAATCCCAATTACCTTCTCTGAGTTTAGGCCCATAAGCCTATCAAACTTTGTGAATAAAGTTTTTTCTAAGATGATAATGGAAAGGATTAAACCCCTAATGACTTTACTCATATCCCCTGAACAGAGTGCATTTATAAAAGGGAGGGATATATCGGATAATATAATTTTAATGCAGGAGATGACCAGATGTCTAACTAGAAAATCTAAAGCTCCAAATCTCATAGTTAAATTAGACATGCAGAAGGCCTTTGATAGGGTCTCATGGTCTTTCCTTAACTCAACTCTCCTTCAATTTGGATTTCATGGTACATTTGTGCACCGCATAATGCAGAACATAGCCTCAGCTCATTTCTCAGTTTTAATAAGTGGTGTTACTTCAGGTTTCTTTGCATCCAATAGAGGCATTAAACAGGGTGATCCACTATCACCTTTTCTGTATAACATTTTATCTGAGGCTTTTTCTAGGGGTTTAAAAAAACTGTTTAACTCAGGATATCTGCAAAACTTCAGTTTGCCTAGAAACTGCCCACAGATAACTCATCTCATGTATGCGGATGATACCGCAGTCTTTCTGAATGGTAATCTTAAAAACCTGAAAAGACTTAAAAAATTTCTGAAAGCTTATGAGCAGACCTCGGGTCAGAAAGTTAATTTCTCTAAATATAATTTTTTTGCTGACCCTAAAACTTCTTTGGATAGAATGCAAACAGTAACTAGAACCTTAGGTATGGCTAGAGGTACTTTTCCTTTTAAGTATCTAGGGGTCCCAATTTTTTCTGGAAGGAATAAACAAGTACATTATTATCCTGTTTTGGAGAGAATGGAAAATACCATTAACAATTGGAAGAACAGGTGGTTAAGCACAGCAGGCAAGATCATTCTCATTAATCACTGTTTTCTCTCCATTCCCACACATATTTTTGCAGTACTCAGTCCCCCAAAGTTAGTCTTAAGGAAAATGGAAAAATTGGCTTCAGGACTCTTTTGGGGAGATAATGAGATCTCTGAACATAGGAAAAAATGGCGCTCCTGGAAAAGAATGAGTCTCCCTGTTCAAGAGAATGGTATAGGATTTAGAGACCTTCAAGCAATAGTTGATGCCTTCTCTTGCAAACTTTGGTGGAAATTGCAAATCAACAACTCCCAATGGTCTCAACATCTGTGGTCTCTCCCTACATCATATAAAAAGTCACACACATGGCATAGAATATGCAAGGTTACTGAAACTGCAAATAGCCTAACTAGAGTTCTTCATGGTACTGGTGAATGTTCCTTTTGGAGTGCCAACTGGACTGGAGAGGGTGCTCCATTCTACGAATGGCCCGAGGGGATGGAGATCCCATTCCCTGATATATCTCTTAGTTCTTTTATTGCTAACAAAAATTCCTATCTCCCAATCTTGGAGCCTCAGCTGGCTACCACCACTAACATTCTTTTGCAGGAGGTGGAAATCTCAAACTCACATGCAGATAGGTTGGTCTGGACTCATGCATTAGATGGGAATTTCTCAACCAGCTCAGCCTACAAGATCCTCAGACAAAAAGGTACAAACATTAGACATCTACACAAGGTATGGTCCTCTTTCATTCCCTCCAAAATGTCAGTTCTACTTTGGAGAGCTCTCAATGGTATACTGCCTTTTGATAACATACTGTGTAAATTTGGTTTTTCTCTAGCCTCTAAGTGTCCCTTGTGTAGGAAAAACTCAGACACCTTGGACCATTTTTTTAACTCCTGCCCCACTGCACTTGAAATCTGGAATAGAGTTAACACTCTCATACATTTACACCTTCCAGTCTTTGGGAGTTTCAGAAACCGAGTAGACTACTATCTCTCCATAAGGGCAGAGTCTAAGATATTTTCCAACTTGATTATTGCAGCCCTTTTAGTCACAACATGGACCCTCTGGATATACAGGAATAAGATCCTATTTGACAATCAATCCTTTTCAATCGATGCATGCTTTCATAATGTCAAAGTTCTGATAAACTTAATCTTTACTGCTAATCCACCAAGAGGTAATAAAGAAAAACACAAGGACTTAATTCAAGCTGGAATTATGCCAAAAATACTCCAAAAAAATAAAAGAGCTTTATCAGCTGTATGTTGGGAAAAACCAACATTTGGTTTTAAATTAAACACTGATGCCACATGGATAACTGGAGGCGAGTCTTCTTGTGCAGTTATAATGAGGGATTGGAATGGGGAGGTGATTAAACTGAGAGTAGATATTTTCCATTCTGAGTCCCCTCTTCATGCTGAATTGGTTGGCATTTAGTATGCATATCAGTTATGCTCTGAACTTGATCTTCACTGCTGTGTGATTGAGTCAGATTGCTTATCAGCAGTTAAAGGAATACATGATCCAATGGGAAGTCCATGGAGAGTTTTCTCTATCTGTAATACCTTGAATGCAGGGCATAAAGTTAACCGAATCAATTTCATTCCAAGGGAATCTAATACAGCTGCTGATTTCTTGGCAAAATATGCTAAAGAAAAAAACCTAACTGGAGATTTTAACATAGATCAAGTACCTTCTTTCCTTAAGGGTCTTCTATTGTTGGACAAAATTGGAGTACATGGAGTGAGAATTGTTCCTTGAATTCACTTAGACTTACTTCTGTTGCTAAGAATTGCTACATCGTTCATATCCACATTCCGAATGGATACTGCTGGTTTTTCTCTTCTATGCAGGAGAGGTTTTTCCTTCAGCAAGTGTTGCTGAAGCAAAGAACCGAGCTGAGGCTTTTCTTTAGGACTGATCAAAGGGATTGTAACCTCTATACAGGGATAGATCACAGGGATTGAGCAGAGGTTTAAACAATAAACACAATGGCTACACAAGGATTCACAGCAAGTTTTCTTATGACCTATAATTCCATCAACTGATTGAAGCAGATACTTGGGATTTATACCCCACATAGGACATAATATATCATCTTGGCAGGCACATCGTTGACAAATAGGAGTCTCGTCTATACGTTTCTTCGACCTGTTCGCGATGTTTCTTGTTGGATGCTTGGTTCAGCTAGACTATTTTACCTTATCTCTCGTTTTCTTTCTTGACTGTTGGGGTGGTACCTCCGCTTTTGGAAGTATGTTTTGCTTCAGGAGCTCTATCTAGCACTGGGATCATTTACAGGATGAACTATTTGTAAAATATGATATTCTGTTACATTTAGCGCCTTTTTAGGCTGATCTATTGGCTTGGGGAGCCAAATTAATACCCCTCATCCTAGGATGGTTTAAAATTAAAAAAAAAAAGGTGATTTAGCTGGTTGACATACCAGGTTGATGTCAAACCCGTCAGAGTCAGCTACTGCCCGGAATTCAGGATCTGAATTCTTTATGTGTGCCTTGCAATTATCTTGTTGAATATAAATGTGCTTGCTCATGAATGGTGGCCAACGTGCTTTTATTGCTGGTATGATTTCATCTATAATCTTTGCATGTGTCACGAGTCTAGTGATCTTCTCCACAGCCTTAGTTTCCATAGCCCCCCTCGGACGATAAACACTGGTTCTTTGTACTGCAACCCTCTCAATGAAAGGGAACACACCATACTTCCCATCAAAAATTAACACACCCTCAGGGCTGTAAATTGGCCTACTCACAGCACACATAAACATGAGTTTTGGAATGTGGGACTTGTGTTGAGTGGTTCTTAAGGGCTCTGGCTCACCTGGTGCCAAATAGTAACGGACAGTGGGCTTAGTCATGTAAAACCACTTCTCATCTATGTGAATTACATTGTCCATGTGCTGGAATTGAAAGTTGGGTTGCAATTTAGATATGCAGAATTTCAACCTGCGTACCTTGTGTTGAAATGTTAGTGCAGGCTTAATACTGTTTGTATGGCTTTTGATGACCTTTGCTGCCACAGCTCGGTGTATTGTGCTCTTCCCTATCCCCATCCATGCACTTGTCCCTCTGATTGTTCTTCGGCTGGTTGCAGGTATTGCTCTTAAGGCCTCAAGATCAATTTCCTTCTTGTTGTAGCTCGGATGCCCGGACATCCTATGTCTCATGTCCAGCGGTTGACCCAGTGAAAGTTGGAGCTTGACTCTTGACCAGATGTAACTGATGGTTCTCTGGCTGCAATTGAACTTCATCGCTCCCTCGATTCTCTTGCCCTGAAGTATCTTCCCGTTCCTACTGTTGTCCAACAGAAACTCAACAATATGTTGCCTCTGCTGGTTTGTCATATTCTTCTCCCCCCTCATATTTCTCGAATACCCGATGATGAAGGGAAGATCCGGCAGCAGGAGAGCAATCAGTCCACAAGGGCTTGGTAGGGCTCGATGAATGCTGACATTTGACCTGAGGGTAAAGAAAAAAAAACTCTTTCTGTTGCTAGGCTTTCTTGTTAGATTAGGACAGAGGGAATTTAATGTTAGTGCAAAGGGGAATGTGGAAGAAGAATTTCAGTCTTGTTCTGTCTGCTTCCAAGGATTCATTTAGACAATGTAAATGTAAATATAGTGGGGTACAAGTGGGGTTCCAAGTTTGTAATTTTAATTTTTTGACACTGTTCATGTTCTTGGCTCTTCATTTTGGTGCCTTAGCTTTTTTAAATTCTCCTAGTGAAATCAAGTGAATTTTGGAGTTCCCTCCAAAAATAAGTTGTTTGGGCGCTGGAAATCAATGGCCCAGCAGAAATCATTAGTTGCCCAAATCTTGGGCTTAATTTGAACGAAAATAAAGGGAAAGAGTTAACAATTTCAGGATATCCCACTTCAAAACCTTAAAATAATATATCCTTAAAAATACTTCCAGTTTCTCTCTCCGCAGAAAGAGCTGGGCGGAGGGAGTAGTAACTCATAAAAGAAAATTGAAAAGTGTATCACATAAAACTGAATAGGACAGTAGATGGATCCTATTCCTTGAAATCACAAACTACTACAATAGAAAAAGTCAGATAATATAAGAAAGCCTCTCTTTGAACAAGGAGACCAGTTTCTTTTGAACAATAAATAACTCAGTGACATGGTCTTCCAAAAAAGGAGATCAATCTCTTCCTGTATGTTATCCTCATAATCATTATCAGTATGTAAGCTTGAAAAGTTTTTGTTGATCAGTGTCGTACACTCTTTGAACTATGAAGCCGGGACGCTGCTTCCTGTTAGCGATCTGTTTGTTGAGAGGGATGAAATGCACCACGCACTTGTGCATTATTGACTCTGCAGGAACCTCATCTCTATGGAAGCTGTAAAACAGATCTCTTGTATCGGTAGATTCCCACCTGCCCCCACCTTTCTTCTCAGCCTCTTCCGGGCGATAAAACCACTGCACGGTTATCATCAGTCTACCATCTCTCTTCTGAGAAATGTCCTGCAAATATATTATATAGATTTCGTGGGCATATGAGAAGTGAAAAAATGTATCACAATAATATAAACCAAGGATCAATCATCTAGAAATAACAACCTACTTCCATCTATCAGGAATACCTGATGGACAGATCAGCCAAAATGATGGATTCTGCTCTCACATATGAACTGTTTCAACGCAAGGGTTGATATGTTTCTTAAAAACCAGTACGAAAGGCATGCAAAAGGACGTTGGTTATCATGAAATTCGCTATGGGTGGAAAAAGAAAGACCATCGCCAAAACCATGGTTTTGAACTATAAAAGAGGAAAAAATGCAAAATGGCAAAGAAGGCGGCCAATTACACCCTGTCTAAACACAATTTTTAGTACCCCAAGTACATCCACAACCAACAGTAAGCTACAATAGCGTTAGTAACAAGCAGAATCCAGACGGGCATGCATTTTATATTTTTCATCTGCCCCTTCATCAACAAATACTAACAGAGTACACATTTACCTTGATTGTGGCCACATAAGCCTTCTGTACTGCTTCCTCGGGAACTAAGAGCACGTGATCCTCCTATAGAAAAATCAAAAGATAAAACAACCGTAAGAAATTAAAATTGGTTTGGACTTTCCATAGAATTCTTTGCCTCTCACAAAAAGCCCATTCAATAGGCCACCAAGTGAGAGTTATTATAAGTGAGAAATCATTATGTTAGCATCCCATAAAATTCCAAAAAATGCACGAGTCCAGCAAAGTATGGCAAGGTGTTTACTCTATTAATAAACCTTGAAATCATATAAAACTAGCATGTTTGAACTCATTTCAACCCTTATCCCATCACTATATAGACAAACCACACATAATAAGAATGAACCAATAAATCCAGTAAAGCGAGCTATGTAAAATGTTTCGGAATATTATTGTTATTAAAAACATCCAAAAGCTTACGCCTCTGTAACAACTAAAGCCAACATCAATATTCTCCAGTGGCAATAATTCAAACCATTGTAGGGTTTAACACTGGCTAGCAACTTGATGTATAGGAATAATCCATAAACTTCACTTTCGCTGACAACAATGGAATGCCATTTTACGAATTAAATATGTTGCTAGCTTAGCTAGCCCTAGCCTTCAACTATAAGCGTAATCCATAAGCAATCAGTTTGATTCCAATCCTTCACTCTAAAATGATTTGAGTTGTTCCAGAATTCTAACTCACAACCTACACCATTTCATATCCATCCCAGAAATTAGCAAAATGAAAGATGAGCAATCTTAATCTACAACTTCAACACTATACATAGTTCACATCAATCATGATGAACAAATCCAGCAGCGTAAAAATGCCCCAAATGTTATCACGATCACCAACATTCGAAATGTTCAACAGAAAATTAACAAATAAAATCCCCAATTTCGCAAACGAAAACAAAACACGGGAAGAAAATTTTCACTCACCAAATTATATCAAATTTCATAGTACTCGAAGGAATCGTAATGATTCCTCCGCCATTTCCCTTACCCCGAAACCCCAATCGGTTCGCTCAAGGGTTTGGCGTTCTCCGCCACGGAATCGTCCTTCTCCTCCTCAGGTTTCAAACTCACAGATTCCTCTTCCGCCTCCTCCTCGTCGACGAGCTTCAGTCTCTTCCTCTTCAGTTTCATCTCTTCCTTGTCGCTCGTCGCCATGATCCTCGTCCGGTTCCCCATTGTTTACGTTACTCTGCGTGTGCGTTACGTGAGACTGTGAGAAGGGGTTCCGGTGATTACCCCGCCAACGGTTACAAAAAGAGGCGGTGGGAACCACGTTGTTGTCTTTATTTGCGCATTTGCCATTCATCCAACTGCCTTTTAGACCCAGGGTGATCAGAGCATCTCCAATGCGGGTTTCGTCAGAGTAAATTTTAATTGTCACGTAAGATTTACCAACGCGTATTATTAAATTTAATCTCCAATCCAGGAGTCGGAGGTGAACGTCGATGTTACGTGGCTAAAAATATAAGTGACCCCGTCGAAATAAACTTCTATTCTCCGAGGATGATATCGAAGGTCGCGCTTTGCCAAATCAGCCATAAAAAAAACAAAAGCACCTTATTTAATTTTTTTATTGGGGTAAATACTTTGATGTTTTGATGTACTCCCTCTGGTTCTTTTATTATGGCCCCAACTTTTGGGCACAAATTTTTTTAAAAAAAACAAATGAATGGTAGAGATTGTATTGAAAGTATAAAAAGTAAAATGTGTGGATAAAAACAATCTAGGATTTACTAAAAGGGGAAGCAACCAATATAAAAAAATCATCCAAAAAAGGAAAGTGAGTCATTATTAGTGGACCGGAGGGAGTAGTTTTGTTTGGAAAAATTTCCAAATTCACGTTTACCATAATTTTGTACACCACTAAAAATAAACCAAACTAAATTGGAAAATGAAATGGCAAAATTAATTTTAAACTTTGATTTATTTTTATATATAAAATAAAATAATAATTTAAAGAGATTTAAAAATGTTTTCAATCTATGTGGTAATATATATATATATAAATTTATACTCAAAAAATTATAAGTATTAGTCTATTAACATTAGAATTCAATTTTTTTTCAGATTCTAAAAAGTAACTATGAATTTATAGGTTATAAAATAATTGAATGATGATTTTAATAATAAAAAAAAATCCACATGTTAAGTGCTAAATATACTCATTTATATTTAATAATATATAAATAATAATGATGCATATATTATAGATTGGCAAAAATAAAAAATAATTTCAATTAATTTTTGCTTTTTACTCTTTCCCCATAAAAGTAAAATTGAGACATAAATTAGAAAGTTTCTTAACTCATTGTCTATTTAATAATTAGTTAATTTAATTAGAATAACAAATTAATTTCTAGAATAGAATCAATTTTATTTTAAACATGAACTAAAAATAAGTTAGTGCCGATTAATGTTATACTCGAGTTCATAAAAACTATTTTATTGAAGCGATATAATTATTTATTCTCCATCATTACTCTTGTCAAATAATTAGATGCATCCAAAATATAATTAATTGTATGAATATAATATTTGTTGAGATCAAATATAATATTAAAATACAATTTCAATATTATATATAGAGTCCGTCTCTTGAAAGACGGTCTTTCCATAAGTTATGGAAAGACCAAGGTTTAAAGTGTAAATTAGAAGAAATTAAGATAAAATTTTTGGGTTGCATGAACTGGGTTATAAATTTTATAACTACTACATGTTTCATACTAAAATTTTAATATTGCAACTAAGACCTTTTACCTTTTATTATTCTAATCATACCCCGTCTTTCCATAAGCTTATGGAAAGACCGTCTTTCCCAAGACTTTGCCTTATATATATACACGTAACATAATAATTGGGAGTTTGTAGCATATTCACATTACATAATAAATATTCATTTGAAGTTTGGATTGGAGAATGATTTCAAACGAGACCCACAGTCGAAATATTTAATATTACGTCAGACTGAAGGTGAATCGATGTTACAATCAGATTCTACCATTTGTACCCGTTAAGGAAAATCCTCCATGCATTGGAGATGCTCTCAATCAATGACTTTTCAACTTGATCAATCTATGAATCTAGACGGTAAATTATACTTGGAATCGTCCAATGTAAGTTGTTGTCACTGCCTTTACTTGGATTTTTTCTATACCAACATATGGACCAGATCAAAAGTCAACCGGGTTTAACCAAGCAAAATTAGCCGTCAGAAAACATAAAATTGATAGACAACAACGCAAAAACATATTTCAGCAAAGAAGACAATTTTTAACGACTTCCCCATTAATATCAAAATGAGCAAAGAAAATAAGGGATTAATTGTCTCCCACCCTGAAAAGGAAATTTTAAAAAGAAGATAAAATAAAAATGGAGAAGTGTCCCTTGTGACCATGATATCATCAGAGCCTGACTCGGCACCGAGTTGACCCATGTTGACCCATTTGGATGAGTTGACCCAGACCTAACTCGTACTAGGTTTAGTTCACTCGATACCTAGACTACCTTAGTTGGCCGGTATTGAATCTGAGTTGTGTCAGTCTCCGATCTGAGTAGACTCAAATTCCCTAGGATCTGAGTTGGTCCATAGTAAGGGAGTCAAGATGCAGGAAAAAAAGCCTCTAAAGCGCTGGTCGGGTTTGGTCGTCGTTGGACCGCCGGTCGTTGGGATCCCAGCCTCTGAACACCGGCCACCATTGGAAACCCACCTTTAAAAGGCAGATCACTGCTAGAAATGTCTCCTAATTGCTGACCTTTAAAATGTGGCAGTCATATCGAAGGACTAACCGCCCCCGTTGGCATCTGCACTTGCTAGTGCCGCACGATTCTTCAGGCACCAATGAAGAGGAAACACAGGTGGCAAAATATTATTCACATATGGTATCTACTACTATCAATTTAAGTATCAAATCTCATTCACCGATAGTTAAAAAGTTTTTTTTTGGAACTATGTTTCATAGGTTATAGATTTACTTTGAATAATTTAGTTTCTTATTCTTACATTGTACCTACTACATTTGCTTAAACATTCTAACATATATAATTGACTAACATTATGAATATCAGAGATAGTTTAGAGGATCTGCTAGCCAAATAGTATGACTATTGGCAGCAAAGGGCTAGGTTATTGTGGGGCACCATGGGAGATGGTAATACTGTCTTCTGCCACAAATGAGCGACAAGGAGACTAGCGACAAATACAATCCTAGCATTGAAGAACGGGCAGGGTCAATGGATCATTTCACAGGAACATGTTCAGGATATGATATTTAGACATGTGTCAGCAATTTATACTCTACCAGAGAACTATCCTTCATTGTTAGGATACGAGGAATCTCTTCAACAAGTGTTACAACATAACCATACAGCACTAACAGGGGGAGCAAAATTAAGGATTTGAATAGGCCTTTTGATAGAACAGAGATATGGCAAGCGCTCAAATCCATGAAACCTTGGAAAGTCCCGTGGGCACATGGGATACCTGCTGGGTTTTTCAAACATCATTGGAACCAAGTAAGTGGCACACTAGTTTGAGAAATACTGGGTATCCTGAATGGTCGGAACATGCCCTTGGGATGGAATGAAACTCTCATAACTTTGATCCCAAAGAAAAAAACCCTGAGAAAGCAGAGGATTTCAGGCTCATTGCTCTTTGCAATGTGAAATACAAGCTGATTGCTAAGGTACTCTCAAGAAGATTGGCTAAGGAAATGAACTCCTTGATAAATCTGGAACGGGTTGGGTTTGTTTTGTAAGGGACAAGAATACTTTGGAAAATGTGTTGATTGCGTCAGAAATGATGGAATTTCTAAGGAAGAAAAAGACTGGTAGAGTTGGTCTGGCGGCCATAAAGATTGATATGATAGAGTTTCCTTGGACTTTTTACGGCAGGCTTTGAACTCTATGAGATTTCCACATCATTAGACAAGTCTTATACTTCAGTGTGTCTCAAAAGTTAGGATGGCAGTGAAGATGATTGGGTGGAAATCAGAATTTTTTCATCCTATTTGAGGACTGAGACAAGGGTGTCCATTGCCCTCCTATTTGTTCATCATATGCCAACAATATTTTTTAAGTCTGCTGAAATGTAGGGTATAAAGCATGGATGGTGGGGGATTTAAATCGGGGAGAAGAGCACCAAGAATTTCTCACATCATGTATACAGATGACAACCAGTTATTTGTGGAAATAAAGGAACAAGCTATCAAAAAATTAGCTAGAGATCTGGATGTGTGTGCAAGATATTCATGACAGTCTTTGCAGGATGAAAGGTTCCTAAGGTACAACCTTAACATTCATAATACATGCTTAGGAGGAAAATCTTTAGGTTTAGACATCATGTCCAAACAATCCAGAAGACAGGTGCATCAAGAACTTTTAAGGAAGATATCAGCAAAGTTTGACACATGGAAGAACAAGTGATTATCCATGGCGTGGTAGGATAACACTAGCCAAGCATGTCATGTCGGCTATGCTCATCTACACTATGAGGATATTTAGAATGGCAAAACTATTTTTGCAAGAGATTCATAGAATTATAGCCAGATTT
This sequence comes from Rubia yunnanensis, assembly GCA_037428765.1. Taxonomy (NCBI): domain Eukaryota; kingdom Viridiplantae; phylum Streptophyta; class Magnoliopsida; order Gentianales; family Rubiaceae; genus Rubia; species Rubia yunnanensis. The sequence goes on from CM075071.1 coordinate 3,000,951, forward strand.
ATATGGAAGGGAGAGTTTCACCATCGAGGGATTCACTGGCTCTCATGGGAGAAGATGTGTAAGCCAAAAGCACAAGGTGGCCTAGGGTTAAGATCAGCGGAAAAATGAATCAAGCCCTATTGGCCAAGCATGCCTGGAGTATCCTACAAGAGAGGGATTCTCTATTTGTCCAACTTTTCAAACAAAAATACTGGTCTACCATTCTGATACTACAACAGAGGGAAAAACCATGTCACTCATGGGCTTGGAAATTGATTTTGTGGGGGAAAGAACTGCTAGCTTCCAATGTTCAATGGGTAGTTAGCACAGGAGACAGGATCCCAATTGGTGCAGATTGGATACCAGGTACATCTAGTACACATGCAAAGCATACAGTGCAGAGCCACACATCACTCACAAGAGTGGACACCTTATGGACAATAATAGACAGAGGAGGCAACCACTACTTAGAGCAATATATCCATACCATACAGAAAGACGAATACTAAGAATCCACATTCCATTACATCCAACTTATAATGATAAGCAGTTCTGGCCACATAGAATAGATGGAGAATGTTCTATTAGGTCAGGGTATAATTTATTGGTAAGCCAGAAACAGCATACGCAAATAGGAGTTCAAGGACAGACACATACTAACTGGAAAAGTTTTTGTCAGATCAAATTACCACGAAAGATAGTAATGCATGTTTGGTGTATTCTACAAAATACGTTACCAATTGCAAGCAATCTTTATCATAGAAGCATACTATCAGATCCATATTGCCAAGTTTGTAATCAGCTAGTTCCACAAGAGTTTGGAGACTGTCAACCACTGGGGTTTGACTTTTCTGTAGGAAATCCGGCGCCATTTCAATAGTGGTTTTGGACGTGGTTCAGGGATGCCTCGGATGAGGAATCTCGTAGCCTATCCTTTTGCCTACTCTGGCATATATGGAAAAGTAGAAATTATAAAGTGTTCGATGCCATAGACTGTCCACCGCAGATAATAGTCAGTCAAGCCATGAAAGATCTAAGCATACATCATCATATAAGGCACATAACTAATACAGAGGACATAGCGGTGCAACCGGAGCAGAGAAATCAGAATAGCCAACAATACCTCAATTGAGATGCACAAGTTCCACTGCTCAAGACAGATTGAGCGTTCTGGAGCAACACAGGCCACGCAACTGCAACCTTGAAAATTTTGACACGAGCGCCGGGAGGGGCTTCAACACACAAAAAGCATTTCCCAGCACAATCGGACCTAGGAGCTGAAGCAACTGGAAGGATTGAGGACGCTAAGCAATTAGGTATCAATCGGATAAATGTGTTGTCTGATTATGAAGTTATGGCTAAACGGATGGAGAATGAGGCCAGAAGACCGCCATGGTTGATTTCTCAGGTAATCCTGGAGCTAAGGCAATTGGGAAAGTGGTTTCACCATATTTTCTATTTTAAAGTACCCTTGGCTAATGTACTGAGAGAGCATAATAATGCCAATGGTTTCAGCCCTAATAGTATAGGGTGCCTAATGCAATAAAATTATGGCTTTTCAGTTAAAAAAACATATAAAATTGAGAAAGAGTCCATATTTTGAAAGACGGTCTATCCATAAATTACAGAAAGACCATAATTTAAACTGTAAATTAGAATAAATCAAGATAAAAAAATTTCGGTTGCATTAACTGGGTCATGAATTTATAACTACTGCACGTTCATAATAAATTTTAAATATTGCAACTAAAATCTTTTACCTTTCTATAATTCTTATTCAATCTCGTTTTTCACATGCCTATGAAAATACGGTATTTCAAAGATTTTGTCATTGAGAAATATTATAATTTCATAAATTTTTTAAAACGTATATTTCTATTATTAATGTTATTTATACACAATTACATTCTAACCTACTTTTATAAGATTCTTTTGAAAGACGATTTTTCCATAAATTATGAGAAGAACAAGATTTAAACTGCAAATTAAGAAGAAATAAAGATAAAATTTCTGGGTTGCATCAATTGGGTCATAAACGTATAACTGCTACACGTTGCATAATAAATTTTTAATGTTGCAACTAAAACCTTTTATTTTTCTATTATTCTAATTAAATTTCACTTTTTTATCTTTCCTAATATTTTAACTTTTATAAAGGACGATAAGCGGTTATTTTAATTTGATTTTTTTTGGGAATGATTGTCTTTCTATATGAGTGTGGAAAGACGAAGTTTAATTGTGAAAATACGAAGTTTAAAGAGAATAATAAAAAGATAAAAGATTTGAATTGCAATATTAAATTTTATTAATACGATCTCTCCATAAACGATAAAAATGTTTGGTAAAGTTTGATCTTATCTCTTAAAATACGATTTCTCCATAAACTATAAAAATATCAACGTTCAAACTACAAATTTGAATGAATCAAGATAATTTTTTTGGATTGCATTAGTTTGATCATAAACTTATAACTCTTGTGTTGCATAGCAAAATTTTAATATTGCGACCAAAAAATATTACCTTTGTATTATTCAAATTAAACCATGGAAAGACCATCTTTTCCTAAAATTTTCAAAAATAAAAGAGGGCGTTTCTAATTGATTAAGAGGAAGACCAAATCACAAAAGATAAACACAAATATTACATAGGGTTTCAATACAATAGAATCAGCCAGTACTTAATTAACCACTCGCACAAATTAATCTCATTCAAAATCAGTGAAGAGAGGAATCAGTGTGATGAACAGCTCTAGCGAAAACCAGTAAATCATCAGCCTCTTTTATCGCGCCTTTGCCATCATCAGCATCTTTTATCGCGCCTTTGCCATCATCAGCATCTTTTATCGCGCCTTTACCATCATCTGCATCTTTTGTAGCAGTACTAATGATCGCGCCTTCAACTGTGTTCTTGATTTTCCCTGAAACTTCCTTCTGTTTAACTGCAGCTGCAGCTTTCTCATCTAGCTCCTTTTTTTCCTGTTTAACTGATTGCTAACTAACTACGATCTAGAGTTACAAGGTTAGCAGTTAAAGGACAGTAGAGGACTTCCCTTGGCTTTCCGATGGATACATTTCAGAGGAACCAGGATCAAACATTCCTCCCGTCTGGTTTTATGCCGTGAAACAATATCAAAACAAGCCTTGTGTTTATAAAACAGATGCAGCAGCTCTACTTTCAATAAGCTCATCATATTTCTGACTACGAAATCAGCTTGAGTCGGAGGAGATTGTAGATGTTAAACATTGACTTCGGTTCACAAAATCCAAATACTCCTGCAGTTGAAGAGTTTATCATGGGGGGCTGAGGAGCATAGAACCAAATCTCTCTCTCCAATGTTTTACCAAGTTGAGTTATAGCCAATGCAACATATATAATTGAACAGGCTCTATAGCAGTACATCGTAGCTTCATATAAATGAACAAGGTTTAATTTCATAAATCTCATCTCAGATTACTTTACTTTTGTTTCTTGCAAAAGCTAACTGATCTAATCGTTCGCACTGATAGCGTAAAATGTGAAATAATGCTGGTTGAGGATAGTATAGAGTTGTTCTCATTACCTGTAGTATTCCAACGGCCGCAAACTTGTCGATCACTGTCTTCGACTGCACAGGGTGCAAGTTCAGGGGCTTCAACAAAAATTCAACATTCTGTAGATTAAACCATACCCATATTAGTCCCTAGAGATTCAAAACACCTTTATGTAATATTCTTTCCACCTCGAGGTTTAAAAAGTACCAACCTTTGATGTAAAGCACTCGTTCCAGAAAGTATAACTTACACCTTCAAGTTTCCCCGTCTCACAAAGATCATCAATGAAAAGCTTTACTTGCACAGCCTGTAAGAGTCGTAAACCCACAAGTCAGAGTAAGTGGAAGATATAATGATACCATGAAGATAAAATTATCCACATTAATAAGTAAAGTAGGGTGAAGATTCTAACATCTGAGCTGCTTTTAAGCTCTCTAGGAAAAGGGTAGCCAACTACGAATCCTGTCAAGGAAAGTTGAGAAATCTGAGAGTAAAATTAGACAAATGTTAATCTCGTATCATCAAGTTTGATGCGAAAATCAAAAAGTGAATATAAAAAAAAGATGTACACAACTGTGGAGCTGATGAATTTGAATGCCTTTTCCTCAATCGCTCTACTACACTTCTTTTGAGTTAATCAAAGTAGAGTTGTGGGAGGACTTTCCCCTTACTCTAGAAACTAGTTCTTTCTATTTAACTGGTCTACTTTAAAAATGACTTTCCCCTCCAGGCAGGGATCATGCGTCTTAGGAAGCAAGTTACATACTACTGTATTAGGGATCTCCGAATCACTCAATAATTGGCGAATCAAATCAGAACTACATCGCATGAAATAGACAGAGCTACACCAACAAAAGGTGGTATTCTATCATGCTGCAGCAAGGAAAGAATCACGAACTCACCAGAAGTTGGAAATCACTGGCCATCAAGTCAATATTATCCTTCTTCCGCAGCAGAACACTACAAAAGAAAACATGTATCTTCAATCTAGGCATTTTGGAATGGCACAAAAATACTATAAACTAAAGTCTGATCATTAAGAATTCCTAAATAAGCTGGCAACGTTATACCTGAGAGGCGACGCAATCTTGTTGTGGACATCCGAAACAGCCAGCCCGACATACTTATCACCGACATCGAGACCAAGCAAACGGTTCCTCTTGAGTGCATTCGGTTTCAGAAGCTCCTGGAACAAATTGGCTGGCTTCATATACTTCATATCTGCATTACCAGACTCCATGACACAACTTCAAAATCCATTCTTACAAGGTAAAAAGGCATGGATAGAGCATGTACAGCATGAAAAATCGAAATGCAGTATTGACCCACGAAAAAAAAGCAAAAAACATGTAACTGGGATGTGTTCAGGAAAAGAATAAATCAGTGGGGCATTTTCACAAACAGTTGATGACTATACAGAACATTGATTAGAAGAAGAGAAAACACAAGCTTTACATGTACCACATCGTTTGATGATCCGCAGAAGTCGTCTGTTCACATCTACACTAATCTACAAAATATGAAAGGGCAGAAATTTACCTCTTCTGAGGAGGGAAATCACCAAAAACACACCGCAGACGTGTTTAGGGTTCTTCTCTACAACAATATCATCACAAAGTATGCTTCTTTGGGTGAGATTCTCAGTGCCCGTCAACTGTTTGACAAGATGCCGCAGAGAAATGTGGTGTCTTATAATTGTATGATAAAGGCTTATTCCCGGGATGGGGATTCACTGGGGCTTGGAGGTTGTTTTTCGAGAGAAGAGCTTCAGGCTGCAATGTCACTGGGTACACCCGTGGGTGTAAGTGTGGCTATGAAAAGTACAGGGAGAGAGTATTATTAGTTTAATTATTTAAAGAGAACAAAAGCTAGAGCAATAGGGATTTTAAGCCTGCTCTATTTGGGGTAAGATATGTATCACATCCATTCCAATTTGAAAACAAAGACGGAGCAATATCCAAGAATTCATGCATCATAAAGATTGAAGGTTACCTTGAGTCAGATCTCGTGAATCTCGAAACTTCCATATTTGGCCATATGATTCAGAAACTGGAGCAGAGAGGAGAACAGCCAAAATTGAGGGGAAAAGGCATCAGGATTCAGAGTACTGAATCAGTGAAGAGAATTACCAGAATTGGGAAAAAGAAGCATCGGGATTCAGAGTAATACCGGGGGAGCAATTTTACCATTCCGGTGCTTTCACCTATTGCGGCTCAGATTGTGTCCCTTCCGAATCTAATTTTGATTTTTAGGCCCTTGGCTGCCTTCGTGGATGCCCTTGGATTCTATTGCCTTTTCTAAGAACCCTTGGATGACGTCAATCAATATAGCCGCACTAGTGAATTGGAAAGCATATATTCCTTTTTTTTTTCTTTCTTTCTATAAACCATCAATTATAATTGTATGAAAGGATAAGTTAGAAGAAATGAAGTTAAAATTTTTGTGTTATATGAATCGCATTATAAACTTTATAACTATTACACTTTGTATAATAAAATTTTAATATTGCAATTTAGACCTTTTATATTTTATTATTATAATTAAATCTCATCTTTCAGTAAATCTATAAAAAGATGGTCTTTCATGCTACCTTTTCTTAAAGGGCAAAAAGGAAAAGTTAAAACATCCATTACTACTCTTTAGACTCCTTAAAAGTAAAAGAAGGGGGAAAAAGACTACTGAAACTAAATATCTTTTATTTTTTAAAATAATTTTTTTAAATTCATTTTTTAGAAGACTCCGGCTCTCAAAATAAAATCTTTTCAAAAGTCGTGAAAAGAGGTTTAAACTGCAAATTTAAAAATAAAATAAAAAAGACAAAATTTGCAAAGACAATTCAATCATATATTCAGCTACATAGTTCCAGAGTTTTTCAGTGTGATTTATCGCCATTCAAACAAACACAGAATCCCAGATCCCACATTCAACTGAAAGCCCCGATTCTTACATAAACTGATCCTCAACAGAGATCCCTTCAAAATCAAGACAACAAAGATCACACTCACATGCCCAATTCGACATGATTCCAAGCATCAGTATATTCATTAAAAAATCTGAAAGACACCGTCGTTTAAACAATCACAGCATATAACATAAAAAGGTCGAATTTTGAACAGATCTGAACAGAGACAACCAAAATCCCAATCCCATACCTTGCCGCCAATGACGAGCCAGCAGTCCTTGATGTGGTTGTGCTTCGCCACTTCCTCCAAACTGTAAACCTTGGTTTTGCTGTCCAATATTCTCTCTCTAAACCCCAATCACACACAGTAAAAAAACTATCGAATTCTGCAGCAAATTGGGGTCTTGAAGAAGGATGAAAGTGCTAAAAATGGAGGGGAAATTAAGAAGTTGGTGGAGTGGGTTGGTGGGTGAGACGATTAGATGAGATAGCAATTCAAAGAGAGGTGCGGGGTTTGGTGAGAACTGAAGAATTTCAAAGGAGCTAGATGGCCAACAATGGCGATTTTGTTGGGACTATTTATAGCATTTTTGGGGGCTTTATTATTGTGCTAATTAATTTAGGGGTCAATAATATCATACGACCCGGAAGTTTGGACTATTTTTGAATGGACCCTTTTATTTTGACTTTGCAATTTATTCGAGCTGGCCAAATTTTTATTCCCTCAGGGGAATCTGCACACTTTCTTTAAATGGGTGTCGCAGGCAAATCTGCACTCTTTTTGTTTCTTTCCATATTTGGCAAAAAAATGACATGAAATTCTAAAATTACCCCCAGCATATTTTAACTATTACCAAAATATAAAAAATGGTTATTCTGATTTGGGCCCAAATGCACTCATCTAACCCAATTTTAACTTAACTAATGGACCTAATTTACATAACCCATTTGGTTTCTCATTAAATATTCCAACCGTTTCCCAATTCAGAAGATAAGATCTCCAGCCGATCTTATCTCTTCCACGCCGAAAGTAGCACCAATGAATGCTTTCTTGTGAAAAGTGAGCTCGACTTTATTTGTGCCCCAGTCTTCAATGTTGCTGCCATTTCACATGCTTCCCTCTCAGACGCTCCTCTCCATCTTCCTCTTCCTCATCCTGAAACCCTAGCTCCTCATTTTTTTGCATCTTCCCCCAGTTCCCGCTGCTATTTTCATCCTTTTTTGTTAGATCCGGTCAATTTCTGTCATCTTCCCCCTATAGTCCCGGTTATTTGGTGCGTTTCGAATGTCGTTTGACTCGAACTCCACCGGTCAATCTTGTCGGAGGTGTTCGTTGTGCTACGTTTCGGATTCATATAGTAAGTCGGAGTTCGTCCCTGAGACGGAGGCGGATGATGCCACCTCCGCCTGGAGGTCTGATGCAGCCCTCAGGGAAACAGTGGTCAACGGCCACAGCAAAACGGTCTCCACTCCAGTTCCAGGGGAATCTGCTTCCGTCGAGCCACGGGCTGATGTTAAATCCGCCACTGGCGACTTACATGGTGGAGAAAATGTTCATCCGTGCCACGGTGAGCACGGTTTGGTTCCTCCCAGCCGTGATATCTCCGGTGGAGAAGACACGGGGACCGTTGCAGAACCAACGCGGTTCCCCTGGGACACAAATGTTCCAGAGGACCCAGAGGACACCATGTATGGCAGCAACCATGTGCTCTACCTGTTATGCCCTTGGTTGCGGGAGGAGCGCGACGCCCGTCGGCGCAAACCCTAGCTCCGTTTTGGTACTGCATACGTGCCCGACAAAAGATAAGTCTTTCGTTGTTCATATTAATATGGTTAGTTCCTTTTCCGTATAGTTCCGTATGTTAAATTTCCTCTGCCTAATCTAACTTTTATGTTCTTCACACTGATAATCCCATAAATATACAGGATCCATTCATTAGATGCTACTTTCGGTGGGGAAGAGATAAGATCAAACCGGATGTTAAACTTGAATTGGAAACGGTTGGGAGTATTAAAGATGAGGTGAAATCATTCCTACCTTCAAACTAACCTTTTATGTGTTATGTGCGAGAGCGACTGTGTTATGCAGTTGTTCGATGATATATGTGCGATATTAATGTCCCCTTTCTGTACAGAAAATTTTTTTGGTACTGCATGCATATTTATTTGCGAGAACACCTGACTTGCTTCAGGTGTTCGATGATATACTTGAAACTGTTCTGAGTTTTTATGACGCGTTGAAGCCTGAGTTTATGTGTCTTGCCTGAACTGTTCTGAGTTGAAGCTGTTCTGAGTTTATGTGGCAGCATTGAAACTGTTCTGAGTTCATGTGTATTTGAACATGACAATAGTTTTAAGCATCGTCCCTGATTGTTGCCTTCACACTGTGACATTGAGCATGTTCCCTTAATATGGAAAATATGAGAGAGTTTGTTTTGAAAAAAAAAGGGTTAAACTTCATTAACCAAATGAACATTTAACCGGGGTTGGTGTCAGAACATCCCATGAACACCAAAAGTGGGATGTACTTGGCTTGCAAAAAATGCCATGTAACCAACCCCCAAAATGTTTACAATTCTGCATCTAAGGCCTATAACCTAAGGCATGCATAAGTGGCACCACAGTTTCATCTACTGCACCTTTGCTGATTAGATACTCAATGCTGCCCCTCACAACCTCCTCACTTACTTGTAGTGATCTTGGCAGAGTTCCTTCCCTTATGTGTTTGTCCTTGTTCATGTGAGGCATCTTGTAGTTGTTTGACCCGCGTGCTTTCAGTATTTGGATCATTGAAAGTTGATGTGTAAGAAATACCTTGTTCAAAGTGATTGCATCTTCTCTTTCGTACGCTGACTGCACCGCTGCCATTAACTCCTCAACATTAGACGATGTATGTTCTTGTTGTAAACTTTGAATTGAGTTGAAAAATCCCAAGTCTAGGATGTTACAGTCGGGTGAGTTTGCTGGTTGTTTGACTACGTGTATGTTAAAACCATCTGTATCAGCTACTTCCCTGAATTCTGGATCATTGTTGAAAATGTGTGGCTTTGCATTGTCCTGCTGAATATGAATAAATTAGCCCAAGATGTGACATGGCCACCGTGACTTAATTGCTGGGATGACTTCTGTGATTAGCTTCTCCTTTGTGACATCTCTTGTGATTTTTGGTACTGCTGCCTTCTGAACTGTCCCTGCTTGCCTGTTCTTGCTGTTTTTTATTGCTACTTGATCTTGAACGAATGGAAATATGCCCAGTTTACCATCAAATAGCAGTTCACCATCAACTCCCCATATTGGTCTGCTCACTGCACATAAAAACATTAACTTTGGGATATGTGACTTGTGTTTAGCTGTGCGATATGGCTCCGGTTCGTCCAGGGCCAGTAGGTACCTTACTGTTTCCTGGCTTAAATAAAACCATTTCTCATCTAAGTGTATGACATGGTTCATTGATCTAAATCTTAGTTCGGGATCAAGCTTTTCTAAAACGAACCACATGCGTGATACCTTATTGTGTTATGTGAGAGCTGGTTTGATGCTATTTGTGTGGCTTTTTAATACCTTGGCTGCCACTGCCCGTTGAACACTACTCTTCCCTATTCCGAGTGCTTTTGCTGTACCTCTAATAGTGCGCCTCTTCACTGCAGGCAATGATTTCAATTCATCCAGGTTGATTTCCCTCTTGTTCTTCGGAGGATGGTCTGTCATCCGATGACGCAAGTCTAGAGGTCTTCCTTATGACATTTGAGCCTGAGTAAGAGCCCAGATGGTGCTCACTGTTCGTATAGAACAGTCGAACATTGCTGCTGCCAGCAATCGTGTCGAATGCAATAGCTTCCCATCCTTGTGATGCTCCAGTATGAACTCCCCCAAATGCTGCCTCTCCTCGTTCGTCAGATTCTTCTGCATTGACCCTAAAAGAAAACCCTATGAGGAATGGGAAGATGCAAAACACGGAGAGCAACCCTCGGGTGAGTCGGGACGTCTCGAGGAAGTGTAAAACCATACCTGAGGGTTCCCCAAATACCCAAACTGTTATTGGGTTTGGGGTTCCAAGCCTTGAAGAATCCTTCTTTTCTTGCCTTGTTCAGTTTTTTCTTCCTGGTTTTTTAACATTTCAGAGGTCTGAAATGTGCATGTATTTATAGAGTAGTTGTTTGTGCTGCTGGCTGCACAGTTGTGAAATCTGTAAAATTTGGTGTACTGTTCACATACCTTCTTGGCGCCTTCCAAAGTGGCCAAGAAAGCGGGAAATGCCCAGGAAATATAAAGGAGGGAAAATTTATCCCTCCTCATTGCCCCTTAATTTTTTTGTTAGTTCACTGATGAATGAGCACGTGGGGGGGGAGTGTCCAGTGGGGCCCAGGGGAAAAAATCTGCAGAGATTTCTCTCTCTGCAGATTCCCCTGGGACGGAGGGAGTATTAGTATTAATATTGAAAAGTGACTAGTCCAGTTATATTTAAACACCTAGGGTGCGGGAGGATGTAAAACAAGTAATATAAGCAATTTGTTTTGTTTATGCCTATGTTTGGAGATAGAGATGTTTATGTAGACTTAATACAATATATATGATGAGTTGAGATCAGATGCAAAAATGTCATGATTTATGAGAAGAGAAATAAATAATTGAATGAAAATGTAAAAAATAAAATTCACCGACTAAGATGATAATACTACTCCCTCTGTATCATTTCAAACTGCAATTTAACTATTCATTTAGTTAAAACATCTTAATTTAGGTTACAAAATTGAACTAAATTCATGTGGCATAATCAGGATACAACAAACACTAAGAGGAAATTTTGGAGAAGTTACACAAAGCTAACTATTCCAAAGGAGGAAAATGGTCTTAACCTAAAAGATTTTAACATAATGACTAACTGTTTCTCTCTAAAATTATGGTGGAAGTACAACATGGCGAATCCCTCTAGTCACAATTCATGTGGTCTACATCAGATAGTAAAAAAAACACAATATCTTGGAAAAGAATCATTGAAATTCAAGACAATGCAATTAAAAACTCTTGTGCAAATTGGAAACAAATTGGAAACGAGGAATCCTCTTTCTCGTTTGCTAACTGGACAAAACTAGGAACCCTATCTCAATACTGGAACTCATAAGGAGAAATGCTTCTGCCAGACCTAACAATTGCAGGATTCTTAGCAGATCAGAACCATTGCCTTCAAATCATGCAAAACATATTTCTAAATGATATCTTTATAATCCTAAAATCTCATCGTAACATATTTTCAAGATATAAAGATAAACTAGTTTGGAAAAATACTGAACAGTGCAACTTCACTCTCAAGTCTGCTAATGAGATATTGAGGCAAAGAAAGGACAGAGTCTCTTCATTCAAACACCTATGGTCTCCTATTGTTAAGGAATTAGAATATTCTTACCATAATTGTAGATGTAATTGTATTCTATAACTTTTTCCTAGCTTATATAGGTATCATGTACTACTATATAATGTATCCTGGATTCATGAATACAGACACTGATTATTACCCTTATTTTCTACATGGTATTAGAGCCTAAAATCCTGAAACCTTAAATAGAAAATTTTCGCTGCCTTGAATTCTGAGCTTCCGCCACCGCCAAAACTCCACGCGCTGCCGCTGCACCTGCCACGCACCACCACCGCTGCCGCTGCCACGTGCCTCCGCCGGTGCTGTTGCTCCAGTTCTATTCCGTCGCCCGCTGCCGGAATTCACCAACCTTCACGTGCCACCGCTAGTTCAACATGCCGGTTTGTCTTGTCGATCTGATCCATCGCCGGTTATTGTACATGTTGCTGATCTGTACCTAATTTTCCACTATGTCTAGCTCTGAAGAACGGACTAGTTTTGATGCACCTGAAGCTTCGAAGCTTCAGGATATGACTGGTTATGATGTGATTACAGCTTTACTTCAGTAGTTGTAGTTACAATCTGGCCCTCAGACTACTTTACCTATTGGTCGTATGTCGACTGATCCTTACTTTATTGGCTCTGGCGATGGTCCAGGTTTACAACTCATACCGAACATGCTGAAAGGTCAAGAAAATTACATCGAATGGTCTGATGCGATTTTCCTTGGATTCCTGGCTAAGAACAAGATTGGGTTCATTGATGGATCCATTACTAAACCCCAGGATGGTCATCCTGATGCTGCTGATTGGCATGGGGTTAAGGCCACCCTTGTCTGCTGGATCTTGCAAACCCTGAATCCGGTGTTGAGATCTTCTACAAGCTCATTTTCCACAGTTAAGGGTCTGTGGGATGAACTGAAGGCATGATTTATTCTTGCCGATGGTATGAAGGTTTTGCAAATGCAAGAGGCTATTCAGAGTTGCAGGCAAAATGGTCAGTCCATCGACATTTACTTTGCCAAACTGAAGAAGTTGTTTGCAGATTATCACTGCATACGGCCTCCCCTAGTTTGTACCTGTGAAGAGAGTAAGGCATTAGTCCATTGCAATATTTCTGTGAAAGTCATCCAAGAAAGAGAGAAGGATTTGATTTATCAATTCATCTCTGGCCTCGACGAAGGTTTTCACACCTTGCAATCACATATCATGAGCTTTGATCCAATGCCATATGTCATGAAAGTGTATGCCCTTGTTGCTCAGGAGGAGAATCATAAAGCTGTCATTTGAGCTCGTGAGCCTTCTTCAAGCTCCATGGTTTTTGCTACACGACGTCCACCACCTACAAGTTCTTTGCCAGTTGTTCTTTCTACATCTGACCGCAAGAATCTTGTTTGTACACATTGTCGTCACAAGGGTCATGATAAGGATACCTATTTCCAGATACATGGTGTATCATAATAGTTCAAGGAGTTGAAGGAGAAAATCGGAACCACCAAGAAACTGGCGCCTGCTTTCCGACCGTCCACCACCAACGCCGGTCCCGGAGGTGCTGCCGCGACCCTCCCTCTCTTGCCACCGTTGGCCGGTGCTGCCACGTCGCCGCCAAGTCTTGTGGCAGCAGCTTCCTCTGGCCGTGTCCCTGCCTGGTCCGACTTTGGCCCTGCTCTGTCTGATGACCAATGGAGCATGACCATGAAGTTATTTAATCAGTTTAATTATCTTACTGATAATGAGTCTGGTAAGTCTACTTTACCATGGATACTTGATTCGGGAGCCTCATATCACATGACTGGTGACAAAGGTTCTCTTACTGATCTTACTACTATCATTGATAATGTGAATGTTGTTCTACCTGATGGCTCGGTGTCATCCACCAGTCAATATGGTTCTATTTTTTTGGTGGTGTTACTCTACCTCATGTTTTATATATTCCTACATTGCGGTGCAATTTATTATCATTTTCTAGATTGTTATCTACCATGAACTGTCTAGATTTGTTTACTAAAAATTATTGCATTTTACAGAAAATCGGTACGAGGAAAGTGATTGACGTGGGTGAACAGAAGGGGGGGTGTTTTGGCTTCGTCTGCTGGATACTTGTGTTTATTTTCCTATCCTGCAGTCTCTTCCTACAGTTGCTTCAGTATCTTATCCTGACTTATGGCATCAGCATTTTGGACATCCTTCCTCCACGGTGTTGTCTTATATTTCTTATATTGATTTTAGCACTAATAAACATTATGTTCCTTGCTCTATATGTTATAGAGCAAAACAGACTAGACATAATTTTCAATTGAGCTCTGCATTGTTTCAAATAATTAATTGTGATGTTTGGGGACCTTATCGAACATCATCTTCTAGTGGTGCATTTTATTTTTTGACTATAGTCAGTGATTATTCCTGAGCTGTTTGGGTTTATTTGTTAGTAGCTAAATCTGAAGTAGCTTCTAGATTTTTAGAATTTAGTGCCTTAGTGAAGAGCCAGTAGAGCCGAACAATTCAACGAGTTTGGGCTGATAATGGCACTGAATTTTTGCCTCTGCGATCTCACTTTACTGCATCTGGGATCATCTTTGAGACATATATGGTTGATACACCGTAGCAGAATGGTCGAGTTGAAAGAAAGCACCGCCATTTACTCAATGTGGCGCGTGATTTACGGTTGCAAGCCAGTCTTCCTATTGAATTTTGGGGAGAATGTGTTCTTACTGCTGCTTACCTGATTAACCGAACACTGACACATCATCTCAATAGTCGCACCCCCTTTGAGTTACTCTATGGGCAAGCTCCGAATTACTCATCATTAAGAGTTTTGGATGCTTGTGTTTTGCTGCTCATGTTCCCAGATATCGTGACAAGTTTTCACCTAGAAGTCGGCAGTGTCTGTTTCTTGGTTATCCTACTGGAAAGAAAGGCTATTACCTTTTTGACTTGGAATCTCGTGTGATCTTTACCAGTCGGGATGCCGATTTCTTTAAAGACCAGTTCCCGTATTTTGCAACTCCAACATCTGCTTCATTCGACGAACCCGATGGTGCCACCATATCACCACCGGTTTCCTCCTCCTTGCTACCGGAGACGCATGGAATTTTTATTTCGTCAGCCGCTACCAATCCTACGCCACCGGTCACCGCCAACCCACCACCATCTGCCGCCGGCCAGCTGCTGTCATCCGCTGTAGGCCAGTCACCATCGTCCGCCGCCAGCCAGCCACCACTGGCCAATCACCGTCGTCCATCACCAGCCAATCACCGCCGATAGCTGTCGGCCAGCCTCTGCCGTCCGCCGCTGGTCGCCATCGGTCAGCTGCCAACTTCCGCCATCGGTGTGTCACCACCAGTCGCTGCTGGTCATCATTCGTTGACGGCCACCGATCTATCATCTTCGACATCTACTTTACCAGCTTCTCTGGTATTGGGTAGTTCCACTGCCGAGTTTCCACCTACCAGACAGAGTGTTTGATCTCACCGACCGCCGTCTTACTTGGCATATTACGATTGTGATGATTATGCATGTGCTCTTACAACTGAAGATCCCCCCTTCGACTACGTTCCCTCATGCATCATCACTTTCCTCAGGTGTTCTCTACCCCCTCACTGATTATGTAAACTGTGATAATTTTTCTAGTATGCATTCTAGATTTTTGGGTGTTGTAACGTCTAGTTCAGATCCCACTACTTATTCTGAGACTTCCTAGCATGCTCATTGGAAAGTCGCTATGACTAAAGAACTTATTGCGCTAGAGCGAAATCAGACATGGACTTTGGCTCATCTGCCTTTGAATAAAAAGGCCATTGGGTGCAAATGGGTTTACCGGACAAAGTTCCGTTCTGATGGTACTATTGAACGTCATAAGGTGCGCCTAGTGGTTCTTGGGAATCGCCAGGTGGAAGGAATTGATTATACTGAGACCTTTGCTCCGGTTGTGAAGATGAGTTTTGTTCATTTATTCCTGTCTGTTGCAATTATTCGTGGTTGTGAACTACATCAGATGGATGTCCACAATGCTTTCCTGCATGGTAATTTGCATGAGGAGGTGTTTATGTGACCCCCGCCTGGCTATGTTGTACCACATGGACATGTTTGTCATCTTTAGAAATCTCTTTATGGTCTTCGTCAAGCTCCTCGAAATTGGTTTGCTAAATTGGCTCAGGCTTTACGAGCATTTGGATTTGTTCAGAGTAAGGCTGATTACTCTCTATTTATTTTTTCCCGTGGATCGGTTTCTTTACATGTTTTGGTTTACGTGGATGATTTGGTCATAGCTGGTAGCTCTTCTTCACTCATCTCTGAGTTCAAAAAAATACTTCAGTTCCTGTTTCCATATGAAAGATCTTGGTCTACTTAAGTATTTTTTGGGCATAGAGATTGCTAGAAGACCGGGGGGTGATTTTTTTGCAAAGGAAATATGATTTGGACATTTTATCAGATGCTGGTTTATCTGCCTCTAAACGTACTGACTTTTCGATGAAGCAACAGCATGATTTGGCAAGTGTTGAAGGCCCAGCCTACCATGACCAAGAGCAGTATCGACGCTTGGTTGGGCATCTGATATACCTAACTATTACTCGTCATTGACTTAGTTATTCAGTTCAAACTCTTGCGCAATTCATGAAGTCCCCTTGTGTTCCTCACTGGCAACCTGTTGTTTGTGTGTTGCACTACCTGAAGAGTCATCCTGGTCAAGGCTTATTTCTCTCTTCTCGCAGTACGCTACGATTGCTTATTGTGATTTGGATTGGGATGTATGTCTGATTACTAGGTGTTCTCTTTCTGGTTATTTTGTAATGATTGGTGATTCTCCGGTTTCTTGGAAAACTAAGAAGCAACCTACTGTTTCTCTGTTTTCTGCTGAAGCGGAGTATCGTGCTATGGTGGTTACCTGCTGTGAGTTGTTATGGCTTAAGTCTTTCTGAATGACTTAGGGGTTTTGCACTCCTCTCCTATGTAATTGTTTTGTGACAGTCAATCCGCTCTTCATATTACGACAAATTCAATTTTTCATGAACGCACAAAGCACATTAAAGTTGATTGTCATTTTGTCCGGGATCTTGTTCAATCTGGCACAATTGTTACTCAACATATCCGTACAACGGACCAACTTGCAAATTTGTTCACTAAAGCTCTTGGACGTAACCAGTTTCATTATTTACTTGGCAAGTTGGGTATTTCTGATCCCCATGCTCCAACTTGAGGAGGAGTGTTAAGGAATTAGAATATTCTTACCATAATTGTAGATGTAATTGTATTATATTACATTTTTCTAGCTTGTGTATGTATCATGTACTACTATATAATGTATCCTGAATTCATGAATACAGACACAGATTATTACCCTTATTTTCTACACCTATCTTGCCTCAAAAGATATGCTTTTGGAACTGGAGACTTTTAAATAGACTATTACATGTCCCTGATGTTTTAGAGGACTTTAACTTCAATAGGCCTTCTAACTGTTGTTTATGTAATAATGACAGTGATGACATACATCATGTTTTCCGTTCATGCTCTTTCTAAAAAAGAATATGATATTTAATAGAAAAAACTTTTCAAATACTTCATTATGAGAATAGCATACTATGGAACATATTTTTCTTTTACTGGTCATTGAATGTTGAAAATAAGGAAGCGGGTTTAATCATTAAAGTCCTACCCTACATCATAGCATGGTCTATATGGTGTGCGAGGAACACGTTCCTATTTGAGGATTTCAAACTTAATTTCAAAAATATTGTCATTCAAATTCTAAGTATAGTGAATGATATCCTCTTAGCACACAATTTCAAAGCTCTCTAGAACCTATCTGATAGGTATCCATCTTTAGTTATAAGCAGAAAGAGTAAAAGTTTGAAGGAACCAGTGGTTGTTTCCTGGCTTCCTTCAAACTTCATCAAACTCAATACAGATGGATCTATTCTGTATAATGGTTAAGCAGGTTTAGGATGGATTTTAAGAGATCAACATGGAAGACATATTCTCTTTAAAGCTAAACCTTTCACCAATTGTTCCATCATTGAAGTTGAAGCTAAAGCTATAGCTTAGGGACTGACAGTTGCTAGAGCTCATGGCATACTGATATACATATAGAAATAGACTCCTTAATCATGGTGAAAGTGTTAATAAAAGAATGGAAAGTACCATGGTGATGCACTGAGACTATGAGATTGATTTGGCAACATATAGAGCAACTAGACTGTTCTATTACTCACACACCCAAAGAAGCTAATCAGGTGGCAGATTCTCTAGCAAAATTGGCATCACACAAGCAGGTAAACAAATGCTTATGATTTAGTGAACTTCCAAAGCACATACAAGACCTTATTAGATTGGATTAACTTAGCTTTCTATATACTAGAACCAGATATCCAAAATGATGGCAGTTTATAGTTTTGTAGAATGGTTTACTACTCTGGATCTCTCTATATTTATAGGTACATCAGCATTTGGAAAGCCAGAAGAGATTGCACATTCAAGGTGGGAGAACTGGGCCTTCACATTGCTGGAAAATGAAGGACAAGCATTGGAGGTCAACATGCATAAAGTTCAAGAACTCAACCTTAGCTCCACCAGACATGTACCTAACTCCACCACATCAACAAACTCTGCTTATTTAGCTCTGAAAGTAAATCTCTTCCAGGAAAGGGATTTGCAAGGGACCATGATGGGAGGCCACCTCTTTTTGTCAACACGGGGGTGTGGAGGCAAAAATGTCGTAGGCCATAATGGATCTCGACTTTCGGATGCCTTCTTCTTCACTGAGCTAGAGGAACGAAGTGAAGAAGTTGTGTGGATTATATGCACATAGTCTTTTCACGATATCAACACTTGATTGTACATCAGGACTTCTCAACTTTGTAATCATATTGTCCTTTTGGTTTTGGGAGCCTAATATAAACACCCCCTCACTACGGTGAGTATTTTTCACTAAAAAGGTCATAAAATTGAACTAGTGTATTAGTACAAATACTATTGAATTGTATCTTGTTAGATTCATTATAACATATATTTTCAAAATATCAAATTTTCACAAATTTTAATTATCCCTTATAAAAGATAGAGTTTGTCTTTTAAAAGACGACATTTTCATAAACTATGGAAAGACTACAAACTCAAGTGCAATTTACCAAAAAAAACCAAAATAATAATAGTTGCGGGTTAAAACAACTTAAATTCTGGTCAAATTTGGGCTATAAGCTATTTGAGTAAACTCACACGCCTATTTCAATTTTGATTATAAACATTACATATTTACGTAAGACTCTTAATCAAAACTCAAATGTTTCACTTGCAGTCACTACAGAGTATAAATTCCCGAACTTCATATTATTCGAATTAAACTCTGTCTTTTCATAGGCATATAAAAATGGTTGTTTCTCAAGACTTTATCTAAGATATTATATATCAAACATTTTTATCTCGGGCAAATTTTGGGAAATACCGTATTTCCATAAGCCTGTGGAAAGACGAGATTTAATTAAAATAACAAAAGGTGAAAGAGGTTAGTTGCAATATTAAAATTTTATTATACAACATGTAGTAGTTATAAATTTTATAACCCGATTCATGCAATCCAAAAATTTTATCTTCATTTCTTCTAATTTGAGCTTTAAACCTTGATTTTTCCATAATTTTTGAAAAGATCGTCTTTCAAGAGACGAACTCTATAACTCGACTGTTGAAAATAAAAATGTCCATTGTAAAATTTATTATATTTTTGTCGAACATAAATATAGCCCCCTAGGTCTATGCTTACGCCTCTGGTTGATATTGCAAATAATAAAGTTTCTGAGACACAATGTAACATTCAGGAAACTTGAGGGTTCATAGAAAAATAGCAAACTACGGAATACGACCTCGTAATCTCATCATGGGAGAAACAATTTTTTTTAAAAAAGGTTCCATGGTTTCCTCGTGGACAATTGGACTCGGATTCGGACAATTATACTCCCTCCGTTTTTTTTTATTGACACCTCTCTTTTGGTGTTATAATTGAGGAGATGCTAAATGAGTGGATGAAATTGAATTGAAAGAAGAGAAAGTAAAATGAGTGGATGTAAAAACCTTAAACTCGCCCAAAATAGCAATTGCCAATTAAAAAAAAACACCACTTTTAGTAAGTGTGCCAATAAAAAAAACGGAGGGAGTAGGCCGGATCGGATCTTTTCTTTCCAAATATAGTGAATTGCTATTTCACGTCTTGTATTTTACTTGATTACGTCATGTATTTATACTATTTAATATGAGTCCATTTCTTGAAAGACGGTCTTTCCATAAGTTATGGAAATACCAGGGTTTAAAGTATAAATTAGAAGAAATTATGATAAAATTTTTGGGTTGCATGAATCGGGTTATAAATTTTATAACTATTATATGTTGCATACTAAAAATTTAATATTGCAACTAAGACCTTTTATCTTTTAATATTCTAATCAAATCCCGTCTTTCCATAAGCCAATGGAAATACCGTCTTTCCCAAGACTTTGTCATTTAATATACAATATGTATTTTTAATTTAATTTAAATAATTTAAATTAAATTAATATTAAATTTAATTATTTATTTAATTATTTATTTAATTAATACTCCGCCGCCTCCTCCTCCGTGCGCCACCTTCTTCTTCCCCTTCTCTTCTTCTTCTTCTCCAGCGAGTCCTTCTCCTCTCCCGCTCTCATTCTCATTATCCTTCTCCTTCTCCTCCCGTTCTCCTCTCCCGCTCTCTTTCTCTTTCCCTTCTCCTTCTCCTCCCATTCTCCTCTCCTTCCCCTTCTCCCGTTCTCCTCTCCTTCCACTTCTCCCCTTCTCCCGTTCTCCTTCTCCCGTTCTCCTCTCATTCCCCTTCTTCTGTTCTCCTCTCCTTCCATTTCTCCCGTTCTCCTTCTCCCGTTCTCCTCGCGTTCCCCTTCTCCCATTCTCATCTCCTTCCACTTCTCCCGTTCTCCTCTCCTTCCCCTTCTCCTGCTCTCCTTCTCCCGTTCTACTCCCCTCCGCCCGGTTCTCTTCCGCGCTCCACCACTTCCAGCTTCTCCGCCGCCGCTTCTCTGCCATTCTTTTCTCGAGCTAGGGTTTTGCTCGACGGGGAAGAAGGAGAAGGAGCTCGGTTGGGGTTTCGCTCGACGGGGACGGCGGAGGAGGAGCTCGGCTGGGCTAGGGTTTCACTCGACGGGACGGTGGAAGAGGAGCTCGGCTGGGTTAGGGCTTCGCTCGACGGGGACGGCGGAGGAGGAGCTCGGCTGGGCTAGGGTTTCGCTCGACGGAGACGGTAGAAGAGGAGCTCGATTGGGGTTTGCTGCGGATGAGGGACGGCGGAGGAGGCACAGTGGTGGCGGTGGCGAGACCGCCGGAGAAGACGAAGAAGAAGAGAAGAAGGGATGGCGGAGATCGGCGGCGGCGGCGGAGACCGGCAGCGGCGTCAACGGTGGTTTTTTTTGTTTTTGTTTTTTGATTTATATTAAAATTTTAATATTAGTATTATACGTGTATATACGTATTAGGGCATAAACTAGTAAAATACAGGGCGTGATATAGCAATACCCCAAATCTATCATCCAACAACTACTTTCAACTGTATTCACTATACTTATAAATTTAAACGGTAAATATATAAAATTAATCCTATAAAATTTGAAATTGTGATTCTAATACTAAATTTTTGAACAAATATGTCATTAAACTCAAATTGCACTATTCTAACGTTGATTGGACGAATCCATGAATTGACCATATATGAAAAAACAAAAATACCCCCGAACTTTAAATTGAAAATTTTATGACAAAACTACCCCTACTCCATCACTGCCTCTGGGCTGATCTAAAAGTGTCACCACTACTCCGCCTTTGCCTTCAATGCTTCGCTGCCACCACGGGCATCTGATTCCCAACCCTAGCCTATCAGTGCTTTGCCACCATTCAACACCCGATTGCCAACCCTGGCTTGTCGTTGCTCCACCACCACCCTGATTCCCAACCTAGCCCACCACCTCCCAACCCTAGCCCACCATTACTTGGTTCCACCCCCAGCATACATCCATCAACGATGCCATTTTTCAGTCCTCGCCGGCATACATCACAATCAACAGGCAGCCCGCCTCTAGCGTTTTAGAAAAGCCCACCTCCACATCACTTATGTGTGGGAGAGGAAGACGCAAGTGGAGGCGGAGGAGCAGAGAGAAGAGGAGAGGAGAGAAGTGGAGAGAGTGTGGAAAGTAGGTTTTTACATTTAGGGTAAAATATTCGGTCTAAAGGAATAAAGGAAAAATGCTAAGTGTAAAATAGTCCTTTAGGCATTTTCTGAACATTTAGTTTTTTTTTCAATAAGGGTATAATGGCCAGTTAACTGAATTCTAGCCAATTTCAGGTTGAGATAACTAGATTCTTTTATCCAAAACGTAGGGTTATATTTGAACTTTACAAGATTAAGTTGCCCATTTCAATCAAGACATAGGGTTAATAGTGAGTGTGTGAAGGAACAATGATGTAAATGTACACTTAACTCAATTTTATATTATCTGTTTTGTGAGGGAATAGTATAACTTGAAGAATAATAACTATTTAGTGAGAAGAGTATAGAATTTATTTTTATAAAATTATCGAAATATTTTCACCTGGCCATTATACCCTTACTTTCAAAGAATTTAAAGTTTTTTTTCTCTCCTTTTTAAATATTTATTGATTTAAACATAATATAGTATTTAAGTCAAGATAAAAACCTGAATGACCATTATACCCTTATTTCTATGCTTAATTTTAAAATAAACACCTGTTCACAGAGATAAAGTTCTTTTATATAAATTGAATATGCATGGGATTGGGGAGCAATTTTTGATCCCATTCAAACAAGCCTTGAAACAAAATTGTAGAGTCAAGGTTTTGTGAGAGGGTTTAAAACTTCTTGTTAATTGGATGAGTCTTTTTTGGCATATCTCAGTCTTATGTTTTGTGCTTGAATACATTATAATGTAAAATTGCAGTTGTTCCACTCTTCCAGAAATAGAGAATTGGTCTCCATCAGCGAAAACGTGCTAACGGAACTACGTGCGAAAACGTGCGAAAAAACACACTAACAGTACATTTTCCACTATTCCCCTTCCTTCTTCCCCTTTCTGCCTAACGGCTTTTTGATCGTGATACTATCTTCTTCTCTGAGTTTTCCTCCACCTCATGCATGGTGGCTCCTCCGCCTGGCCGTGGAGGACAAGCGCCGGCCAAATCATTTTTACAAGCTTTAAACAACCGATCACCTCCACTATCAGTCTCACTATCAGTCTCACTCCCATCTAATCCCGAGATAATTCCTAAAACCAACTACAAAGGTGAAATCTCATGCTTGGTCACTTGGAAGGAGGCAGAGACTCTGGCCTCTCACTACCACAACGCTCTGGCGGGAAAATTCGCGCGTGGGAAGCCTTCCATGGTTGCTCTCAACGACGCTTTCAATTCGGTCGGATTTAAAGGTAAATTCCAACTGGGTTCCATAGACTATCGACACATTCTGATACGCTTCCAGGACAAGGAAGATTACCAGCGTCTTTGGATTAAAGGTCAGTGGAATTTTAATAATGCCCAAATGAAAGTTCTAAAATGGACAACTGATTTTTCTCCTGAAATTGAGTCGTCCATAGTTCCGGTTTGGGTTACAATACATCACGTTCCAGTTTTTTTCTATAACCTTGCTATGCTAGAATCCATGGGTAATCAGATTGGGAATTTTATTAAGTTGGATTCTGCTACTGCTAGCTTAACTAGACCATCCGCAGTGAAGATGTGTGTAGAAATAGATTTGAAAAAAAGACAACCAACTTATATTAGAGTGGGCATTGAGGAAGATGGCTTTGAATATAATGTATCTAAATTGCATCTTCAGTTTGATGATCTTCCTTTATACTGTCATCACTGTAAGGTTATTGGTCATGATGATAATCTATGCATCTACTTACATCCGGAACTGAAAAAACCAAGGATGAATAAAATGGATAACATTAATACCCTTGGAAAGGAGCACAAAAAGCCAATAGATGTTCAGGATAAGGAGACTGTTAATCAGTTTCATGATAAAATTAACAAAGCTGGAGGGTCTGGTCTCTCAGTAACTGACAAGGTTAATGCTGTGTCAACTCAAAACCTTAGATATGTACCTAAACAGAAGGTAGGAAAGGATAACATCAATAACCAAAACCAGTCTGATGTTTTTAGCCTAGCACAGGATAAATCTCCTACTCATGTTACTGAGCAAGCAGACCCTGTCATTCCTAGTTATGATACTGGGAAAGATATCCCTGGGAATCCTGAGAAGGTTAGTGTCTCTGAGAAAGCCCCTGGAACTGAATGTACTTTGCAGAATCCAGATCTAACTTCAAACCTAAATACCTCAGATGTAGTACATGTTCATTCTGTTTCCATGGATAACCCTATTACTTCTCATGTACTTCCTGATCCTGTACTTCAATCTCCTATTCCTCTGCACAAACTATCTCTATCTGCTCCTCCCCAACTCCACAAGAAGGTAGGCCTCGCAAAAGATGACATCTCAGGTATAAGAAGTAAGTCTTCCTCTCCTTTTAACCCAATTGCAGCAGCAAAAAATTTCATTTTTCCTCAGCACAAGCATAGGCAAAACAGATTTCAAGCTCTGGAGTGTGAGGAAATGCCAACCCAAGTGGCTTCCCCTGTGGTCACCACACACTCAGCATCTGCTGAATATGGAGATGGTTCTGGGGAGTCTTTGGACATTCAGGTTATTTCTTCAAATTCTCCATCTGGTTCTTCCAAACTGAAAAAGGATAAACAGAAAAAGCTAGCTTCTAATCATAGGAATGAGACCTATTTAACACAGTTAAATACTATCATGACTAGATCAAAAAGCTCTAACAATGTTTCCCTATGAGTAATACAACAATTCAGATAAAGTTCTTGGTGTGGAACATTAGGGGAATGGATACTTCTATGTTAAGACTCAAAAATCTGATTAATAGGCACAGATTTGATCTAATCTGCTTGATAGAGCCAAAACATGATAACTCTCAATGTGAAGGTTACAGGCATGCTTTACATTTTGATAATTGTATGTATGCTAGTAGTGGTCAAATTTGGCTCTTTTGGAATTCCAACATTTCTTTGTCATTAAAGTGTGATAACCTGCAGTTTCTTGCTGTCAATGTGATAAGTTTAACTCTCAATAAGAGCATGGATGCTTTTTTTGTTTATGGCCTAAGGACCAGAAATGGTAGAAAGTCTCTGTGGTCAGATTTAAAATCACTGAATCTGTCTGACTCCATTTTTATTGGAGATTTTAATGCCATAACATCAATAAATGAATATAAAGGTCCTGCTACTCCTAAACTAGGTAGTATGAAGGATTTTAATGAGTTTATTAGTGTCATGGCATTAGAAGAAATCAATTCTGTTGGGAATTTGTTTACATGGAGTAAGAACAGGCTTAGGTCCCCTACTACTCAAAGACTGGATAGGGGATTATGTAATTCCTCCTGGTCTTCTAATTTTCCTTCCTCATCAGTACACATTCTGAATAGAATCTCATCTGACCATAGTCCCATGTTGCTTACTATTGGTAGTGATGTCCCCTCTTCTCCTAGACCATTCAGGTTCATTAATACATGGTATAAAAGGAGAGAATTCACTCAGGTTATCAAAGATAATTGGGAAATGCCTATGAATAACTCTGGTATGTTGAGATTTTTTCTTAAGCTGATCAGATTAAAAAAGGAGCTCAAGATATGGAACAGAGAAAAATTTGGTAACATCACTGATAATGTTACGAAGGCAGAAAATGATCTCCTAGCTCATGAACAGAACTATGACCAGGTTAATTCTGATCTGAACTTACTGAAACTGAAAGAAGCCAGAGCTAAATTAGTTAGATCACTTGTAGAGCAGAAAAGTTTTTGGAAACATAAGGCAAAGGTCAAATGGCTTAAAGAGGGGGATAATAACACAAGTTTTTTCCATAAATCTGTTAGTGAAAGAAACTGTAGACTAAAGATTACAAAAATCAAAAATAGTAATGGCCTATGGGTTGATACTGCTCAGGAAATTGAAAATGAGGCCATTAACTATTATAATAATCTTTTAACTGAGGACAGTTCTTCAGATTTTAATCTCTACACATCACACTTCCTCAGCCAAATTCCTAAACTGATTACTCAGGAGGATAATGATGATTTAGTGAAACCAGCCTCTCTTAATGAACTCAGAGACATTGTGCTTAATTTAAATAAGCTTAGTAGTCCGGGCCCTGATGGTTTTACTGCCAAATTTTATATGCATTCTTGGGATATTATTGCAAATGATTTATTGGCTGCTGTAAATGATTTTCTTTCTGCTTCAACTATTCCCAAAGGTATAAGCAGCACCTGGATCAGTATTATCCCCAAAAAATTAACTCCTACATCATTTGATGATTATAGACCTATTAGCCTTTCCAATGTTATAAACAAAATCTTTTCAAAGGTACTGATGGGAAGGCTTAAGTCTATAATGCCAAAAATTATTTCACCACATCAAACTGCCTTTCTTAAAGGAAGAGACATTTCAGATAATGTCATCTACCTACAAGAAATGGTAAGATTTTTAAACAAAAAGAAAAGAGATCCCAATTGCATTGTTAAACTTGATCTTCAGAAAGCTTTTGATAGGGTTAAATGGTCTTTCCTATACTCAATTCTTGCTAGATTTGGTTTTTCTGCTCGATTCATTTTTATCATTATGAAGAACTTATCTCAGGCATGGTTCTCAATCCTCATAAATGGTAAGCCGGTTGGTTTCTTTCAGGCCTCTAGGGGAATTAAACAGGGTGACCCCCTTTCCCCTTTTCTCTTTAATATATTTTCTGAATCCTTCACAAGGAGTTTAGCTTACATTTTCCTAAATGGTAAGCTATCATATTATCATCTTCCAGGTAACACTTTTCCAGTTTCTCATTTATCTTATGCTGATGATACTGTTATTTTTCTAACTGCAAATAACCAATCATTGATCAGATTTAAAGCTTTTCTTACCAAGTTTGAGGAGGTCAGTGGACAAAGGATTAATTACTCTAAGAGTGACATCTTTTTAGGAAAGCATGTTTCAGTACACAGGATCAGTAACATCAAAAGGGTGTTGGGTATGAAAATAGGCAGATTCCCCTTCACATACTTAGGGGTTCCAATTTTTACAGGGGCACCCAAAAAAATCTATTTCCAACCTATAATTGAACAGATTGAAAACAAAATAGGGGGTTGGAAGAATAGGTGGCTTTCTATGGGGGGTAGGATCATCTTAATCCAGTCATGTATATACTCCATTCCACAACATATTTGGTCAGTTTTAAAACCTACAAATGAGGTTATCCTCACCATTGAGAAAAAACTTAGTAGGTTTTTCTGGGGTACAACTGATCAAGGATCAAAAAGAACATGGAGAAAGTGGGATTTACTGTGTTATCCCATTGATCAAAATGGACTTGGGTTTAGATCTATTCATACAATCCTACAGACATGTTCTGCTAGGTTGTGGTGGAAATTCCAAAAGGGAGAAGTACTTTGGTCCTCCCTTCTGGCATCTCTACCTTCATCCTACAGGACCTCTCAAAATTGGAGGAGAATTTGTGAAATTAATAGTTGGGCAGAAGCTAACTCTAGGGTTATATTAGGAAACGGAGCCTGTAATTTTTGGACTTCAAATTGGTTAGGTATAGGATCGGTTGAGGATTGGTGTAACTCTATTACTGTAAATATCCCTCAATCAAGCACTGTTTCTGACTTCATCACACATAAAGCTTCTTGGTTTCAAGAAATTGCTCCTTTTCTCCCTTCTCATGCTGCCACTTTATTGCAGGAAGCAACCCTATCTCCGCATAGAAAGGATAGACTCATTTGGAAACCAGGAACAACCGGGGACTTCTCCTTTAAAGCTACTTATACATTGCTAAGACATCAAAGAGGTAATATCCAATCTGCTCAGTACCTGTGGAATACTAGAATTGAGAATAAAGTTTCTATTTTTATGTGGAAAATGATGAATTCCTTGCTCCCTTTTGATAATGTGCTACGCAAACTGAGATTCTCTTTGGCTTCAAGATGCTGTATGTGTAATAATCATGAGGACTCTTTAGACCATTTCTTCAACTCCTGCACATTTTCAATACAAATTTGGGAAACTGTTCATTCATTCATGGGGATTACTGCTGCTGCCTACTCCACTATTTGGGAGAGACTCTCTTGCTATATAACTATCTCGGGTTCAAGTGCCCTTCATAATGATATCATAAAATCTGCAGCTATTATAACTTGTTGGCAATTGTGGAAAATGAGAAATAGAATCATTTTTGATTCAGCTTTGCCTAGGACAGGTGTGGTGATAGCAAGCATTAAAGAACAAATTTTCTACATGTTCACTGCTAAACCTGCTTTCATTAGATCAAATTTTGACACAGACATTGCAAAGCACTCTTTTCTGCCACTGATCAAGTCCCCTCCTAAACCAAAAATCTTTAAAATTGCTTGGTCTAGGCCTAACTGGGGATATAAATTAAATGTTGATGCTGCTTGGAATTCCCATCTGAATTTGACTGGAGTTAGCATGATCCTAAGAGATAGTAGGGGTAATTTTATTATTGCTCATACTCAAATTTCAAATGCTAAATCTCCTCAAGAGGCTGAAATGAGGGCAATACAGTTTGCCATATCAAAAATTGATGGTTTCATGGTAAATGTTTGCATAGAATCAGATTGTAAGAATGCTGTGTTGTCAGTATCAGATCCGTTGCTTGCCCCTTGGCAATTGTTCCAACTTGCGGATGACATTAAACAATCTTTGAGTCCATTCAAACTTACTCATGTTTTGAGGCAAGCGAATCTTGTAGCTGATGCACTAGCAAAGAAATGCCTTAAAGATGGGACAAGTGAATCCTTTCTCTCCTTTCATATGTTACCTAATCATATTCAGGGCCTCATTAGACTTGATCAGTTAGGGACTCCCTCCTTAAGAATTTCACATGGTATGGATGCTACTGATTAAATGTTTTTCACCGTTTGTAGGTACAAGGAGGCAGTTTGTTTTTACTACGACCACAACGACGCACAATATGGAAAATTTTCCATGAAGATTCAGTTCTTCTCGTTGCTGGTTTGCTTGATGCACAACCTCGCTGATTTGCACAACTTCCACACCATTGCTGACTTGCTTGATGCATAACTTGATGCGTGCTGTTTTGCTTGACTCACAACATGGTGAATTCCGTATGAATACAGAAATGTGCAATTATTTTGCTGGAAACATTGCTGGTGTTGGTTTTCTTCTTCAGTGCTAATTTTCTTTTCGGCTTGATGCTCAACAGTGATCATTTGTTTCTTAGATTCAGTTTGAAGCCTATACTAGATGCTTCATGACTACTCTAGGTTATAGTGATGTCTTTTCACTGTTTATCTTGATAGGGGATAAGATTCTTAGTTTTGGATGGGGTGATTTTGACTGACCAGTGTTTCGTCATTATGATCCACTAATAAGTTCGATGACCTCCATTCTCAACTAAGAGTTTTAATATTCCCCTCACAACTAGATATATCTTCTTATTCATTTTGGAAGCAACAAATGTTGCCTCAATGAGCCTATGGGTCATAAATGTACATATAGACTAAGCCAATGGCTTCTCCCTGTATTTAACTTTCAGTTTTTTTTGTTATTTTTAGGCTTGGGAAGGCCAAATATAATTTCCCCCATCTATGGATGGTTTAATTAAAAAAAAAAAAGAGAATTGGTCTCCGAAATTCCCTATGTTCTTACCATTCAGACATATAAGCTTGACCATCCCATCAAATAACTGTAGCTGTAGCCTAATACTTAGGAAGCCATTGAGCGAGACGGATATGAATTATGATTTCTCTCTATTTGTATTCAATGAAAAAATTTTATACCAATTCTCATCACATCATTCATAATAGGTACAATATTAAAATTCATAATGCTTCATTATTTATTTGGATTTTCCTATTTACTTCGAACCCACTCTACTCACACCATATATATTTCAATAAACATCTAAAATTTAATTTATTACACTAATTTTGATATTAAAATTTATATGAGTATTTATAAGAAAATTTTATAGTTAGGAATGGTCATTATCGATGAATAACAATTTAATTATATATTAAATAGTAGGTATATAACGGGTCTAGTCAGGCAGGAAGAAAATTGGTTGGATGTTAAGTGATATACACTTTCAATTCACTACCCATAATTAACTGTAATATAAATATGTTTATATAAGAAAGGATATATAATACTCTCCTGTCCTATAAGTTTTTCCCTATTTACCTTTTCATGGTTTTCAATAATTATGTTTGACCGTCAATATCTCTAACTAAGTACAACAATTCCACATAAAAAATTAATATTTAAGAAATACATGTTAAAATGAATCTAACAATATCTCACATGAGGCCCGAGCGATAAGAATGGTGTCCAACTCAGTCAGCCCCAGGGAGCCAGGGGTAGAGATGAAGGAAGAGGAAATAGGGAGGGACAGAAAGTGCAGGTGGGCATGTCTCTTCCCCCAGAGGTGAAGTCGAGCCTTATGAAAGTATTGAGGGGTCATGTGACCACTTTTTCTAGGAAGCTGGAAGACATGACGGGAATGTTCGCAGAAGTCGAATGTCATGAGCTGAAAGTGGAACACACACACAAGCCCGTCAAGCAAAAAAGGAGGACACAGTGCAAGGAAAGGAAGCAGGCAGTGAATAAGCAGGTAGAGCAACTGGTAGCAACAAGGAAACTTAGGAGGTTGCGTACCTAACTTAGCATGCTAACCCGGTCCTTGTTAAGAAATGGGATGGGATCTTATGAATGTACGTGGATTTGAATAAGGCCTACCCCAGGGTGTTACCCCCTGCCTGCTTTAGACCAAAAGGTAGACGCTCTCACGAACTACCCGATCAAATGTTTCCTGGAAGCTTTCAAAGGCTACCACCAAATTCCCATGGAAAATTATAATTTAGAAAATATAGCATTCATAATGGAGAAGGGAGCATTCGGCTACCGGATGATGCCTTTTGGCCTGAGAAATGCAGGTGCCACATACTAGAGGGTGGTGGACAAGATTTTCAAAGAACGGGTAGGAAGAAACCTAGAGGTATATGTGGAACGCATGGTCATCAAAAGCACCTCTTTCAAAGGTTTTGTCGCTGACGTCGAGGAAACTCTGGCGCACCTGGAAGAGGTAGGAATGAAGCTAAACCTGAAAAAATGTGTGATTCAAGTAGGAGAAGGGAAGTTTCTGGGGCACATGGTGTCAAATGAAGGTCTAAGAGCAAACCTGAAGAAGGTCAAGGCGATACTGGAAATGAGGGCTCCAGCCACATCGAAGGAAGTCCAGAGCCTGAATAGAAAGTTAGCGGCCATGAACCCTTTCCTGTCAAAAGCCGCAGAAATGACACTTCCCTTTTTCAAAACATTAAAGGGGAGTGTAGACACCAGGGGAAAGGTGCAATGGGGATAGAAAGAGGAGCAAGCATTTTGAGAATTGAAGGAACACTTAAAAAATCTCCCAATGCTAAACAGTCCCCAGGAAGGAGAAACCCTATGCTTGTATCTGGCAGCAGGGGAGGAAGCCATTAGTATGGCCCTGCTAAGAGAGGAGAATAAAGTGTAGCGATATGTGTACTATATGAACAAAGCATTGCAAGGCCCCGAACGTAGGTATGCCAATCAAGAGAAGCTGGCGTTAACACTGGTAAATGCAGCCAAAAGGCTGAGATGGTACTTCCAAGCTCACCCAATCGTGGTCCTGAAAAATCACTCTCTATGGTCAATCCTAACACGTCTAGAGGCATCGGGGAGATTGGTTAAGTGGGCAATGGAGCTAGGCAAACACGACATCGAGTATGCCCCTCGCAGAGCAATCAAGGGGCAGGTAATAGCAAATTTCCTGGCAGAAATGCCAATGGGAAATGAGACCATCAGGGCGGAATCCTCTGAGGGTACCAAAGATGGGAGCCTGTCAGGGTTAGATGTATGGAACCTGCATGTAGACGGAGCTTTTGGGGTGGAAGGTGCAGGTGCATGGCTTGTAATCTCCGACCCCGAGGGGGTAGAAATGACCTACGCCCTTCGTTTTCAAATTTCTAGCTTCCAACAACGAGGCAGAATACGAAGGCCTGATAGCAGGAATGGAGATAGAAAAGAAGCAGGGTGCCAGGAATCTACAAGCTTATGGGGACTCAATGTAAGTGGCTAACCAGTACAACGGGAAGTATGCGGCTAAAGAGCCAACCATGATGAAGTACATGGACAAGGTCAGGATTCTAGCAGCTAATTTCAAGGAGTTTAACATCACCCGAGTTCCTAGATCGCATAACACAAGGGCAGACGCCCTAAGCAAGTTGGCATCCTCAGCAGACACACACTTGACAAAATCAGTACTGGTGGAGGAGCTGGAGGGGAGGTCAACGGAGGATAGCCCTAAACTGGTTAGAGCAATAGGAGATACAGAGCAAGACTGGACCACCCCAATCGGGGGTTATCTGGATTTAATGGTCCTCCCAGAGGGTGAGAATGAAGCTAGGGTAATTAAGAGACAGATGCTTAGGTTTTTTGTAAGGAGCAATAGGAGATACAGAGCCAGACTGGACCACCCCAATCGGGGGTTATCTGGATTTAATGGTCCTCCCAGAGGGTGAGAATGAAGCTAGGGTAATTAAGAGACAGATGTTTAGGTTTTTTGTAAGGAACAATATCCTATATAAGCGTGGATATTAGGTGCGTGGATCCAAACAGGGAAGATGTAATTTTGAGAGAAATGAACGAAGAGAGTTGTGGCAGCCATCAGGGCCCCCCGACGCTAGCCCTATGTGCTGCCAGGGATAGATTCTACTGGCCAACGATGGTAGCAAACACAGAAAAAATGGTCAGGGAATGCCATAGGTGCCAGGAGTATGCCAGAGTCCAACAACTACCAGCAGAGCAGATATCGATCATCAGATCACCATGCTCATTCGTTAAATGGGGGATAGACACTGTTGGTCTGTTCCCCGAAGAAACAGTGAGGAAGAAGTTTCTCATAGTAGCGGTGGACTATTTTACCAAATGGGTGGATGCAGAAGCAAGAAGGTTATAAACTTTGTATGGAGGAGCATAGTATGCAGGTTTGGGATTCCCCATACCATAGTCAGTGACAACGGAAAATAATTCACAAATGAGCCCTTCAGGTTATGGTGTGCTGGCTTGAGAATAAAGTAGCATTTCACATCGGTGGCACATCCCCAGGCCAATAGCCAAATAGAGGTGACCAACAGGACAATCGTTTAGGGACTAAAAAAAAGATTGGGGCTGACAAAAACTGAATGGGAAGAAGAGTTGACCTCTGTCCTATGACAAAAAAGGACCACCCCCAGGACCGCGACCAAAGATTCCCCGTACAGGCTATGTTTCGGAAGTGAGGCAATCATCCCGCCTAAAGTGGTAGTGCCAAGCAGGAGAGTGGTCGAACCCTTAGCCAAGGAAGAGAATAACCAGGCTGTCAAGGAAAATCTGGAGACACTAGAGGGGCTGCGGGAAAAAGTTTCCTTGAAGAAAGCATCATACAGGTCCTAGATGGAGCAACATTACGACAGCTTAGTCAGGCATATGGTGCTTAAAAAGAAGATCTAGTCTTGCGCAAGAACGAGGCGAGTAGAGCTCAGGGACAGAAAAAGCTAGATGCTGCGTGGGAAGATCCGTACAAAGTGTCGGAAGTGCTGGGAAAAGGAGCCTGCAAACTGGAAACTATGACAGGCAACCAAATTTCCCGCACTTGGCACATATCCAATCTGAGGAAGTATTATGCCTGAGAGGGCCATGTTTTTATGTTGTATGTAATATGTAAGTTGAACATGCTAGTAGTGTAACTTATATTTTGTGTGGGAGAGACGGAGTTCATGAAGAGATCAAATCTTTTGTCACCTATAAGAGGCATGATCTTGAGGAAATTCATGCAACATCCCCACTAGATGTGATTTTGGAAGAACCAAGTGTACAATCTCCAGGCTTCCAGGAAGCAAAAACCAAAGCATATGCACGTCTGACCTTTTCAGGCAGGGAGTTGCACCCTAAAAAGGCATATGCACACCTGACCTTTTCAGGCAGGGAGTTGCACCCAAAAAGACATATGCACGCCTGACCTTTCAGGAAGGGAGTTGCGCCCAAAAAGGCATATGCACACCTGAACTTTTCAGGCAGGGAGTTGTGCCCAAAAAGGCATATGCACACCTGACCTTTTCTGGCAGGGAGTTGCGCCCAAAAAAGGCATATGAACACTTGACCTTTTCAAGCAGGAAGTTGTGCCCAAAAAAGACATATACACACCTGACCTTTTCAGGCAGGTAGTTACGCCCAAAAAAGGCATTTGCACACCTGACCTTTTCAGGCAGAGAGTCACTCCAAAAAAAACCTTAGGCAAAGCAAGCAAGTTTTCCTGGCGCATGCCTAGACGAGCCAACTATGAGGCAACGTCGGCACCCAGGCTGACCACAAAAACAACTGAGTTATAAAGCAGGATAAAGAGGATAAAGAGTAAGTAGGAAACAAAGGGAGGCAACACCCCAACTGTTCTCCTGGTGAAGGGCAAGCCCCTGTTCTCAGCCCTTGCATCTTGTTCCTGTCCTCTTACTAGATCCTTGCGTCTAGTACACTCCTCCACCCTTGGCGGTGGCACGTAGCCTTCCCGCCATTCACGGTCTACTGCAGCCTCCTCTTCCTTAACTTATACCTTCTCCCTGAAGTTGGCCCTACTCCAAGCTACCTCGTTGTCTCCCTCATATTCTCGGGACAGTTCAGGTGGCTGCAGGCCCGCTCCTCTATGCCTTGGTTCTCCGTTCTGGCAGTCTTCCATCTCCTCCATCCTTCTCATGATCTCGTTTTGAGATGCCATGAGGGCCTGAAGTACCTCCAAGCTGTTTGTAAGCTCCGTCGCAGTGCAAAACTGGTGTCTCTCTCCGGTTAGCGTTAGCGTCGGGGTGGCGGGGTCATCTTCCAAGTGCATCATATCTTCCATGATCACCAGGTTGAGCAGATTTCCCACCAGGTGTGCCTCCATGTCGTTCAAGCTGCGTGGATGCCGAAAAAGATTAAGCGATCCTCACAGACGACGCCAATGTTAATGCCATTTTTTGTTGATTGTTCCTCCCAGATCTCCTCTGGTTCAACTCGTGCCGGCTCATACAAAATAGACATGCTAAGGTCAGGCAGGCAGGCTGTTGGTTGTGCCTGCTCCGACGCTCCGGTCAACCATGTTATCGTGGAGGAGAATTCAGAGTGAATAGTTTTTTTGATTGTGTTATCTAACCTCGATTGTCTGATTATTCCATCGATATATGCATGTTTGATGGCTGATGGGACAACGGCCGTACATCGGTCCCATCCAAGCACGTCTTGCCCGTTACCTTTACTTTGGGCGTAAGCCTCTTGATTAGGCTAGGGAATTCCTGATGTGGCTTTCAGGCCACGCGTTATCAATTACCAAGACTTGAAAAGTCATAATTTAACAACTTTTGAGGTTAAATTGATGTTTTTTTAAATTTATATCTTCCATTTTTTTCTCCATCGCCTCTTCCAGCATGTTCTGAACACCACCAATCTAACTATACTCACGATCTCTTCTTCCTTTTTCTTGCTTTCCATATTTATGCTTCCCCAGTGATAACAGTATCACCACTAGAAATGCGACTCAATGTTGACGCACTTAACCGACTAATAGTATGTAGAAATCAATGTAGAATATTTCATGATAATGTGGGAACATTTTATGAACTATTTGCAAGAATAGGAACACAATTTATAATTTCACCTAAAAGTATATATCAAAGCTGTCATTTTCTCCTTCTATCATTTGTAACTAAATAATTTTAATTCTTCACTATTCATATTGTTTTCCTAGATGACTAAACTTTAGAATTTAATAAAATAGTTAATATTGAAAAAACACATATCAAATTGCTAATGCTTGTACTTTTAAATATAAGTTTTACTTTCTCAAAAAATTGAATATTTTTAAAAATTATAGTTTACTTAATTAATATACTTGCAATATATTATTCTATGAAACGTTGTAAAAATATTTAAAAAAACATTCAGTTCATTATTTTATTTCTAAATAAATTGATTATTTTACTATATACATGATATAATTTTCCTTGAATGAATAAAATTAATAATTTATTGTTTCTTTTTAGTTGAAAGGCGAGAGTTTGATGAATATTAACCCAAAATTTTAAACTAACACTATCGCGCAACCCGCGGTGGAACTCCAACTAATTTTTTTATAAAATAATTATTCATAGTTGCTAGGAAAAATGCCCAACATCAATTGCAATAAGTGGAATTGACATCCAACTTAACTAAATTCAAAATTTAGAAGATTCCAATAGGTGTTTATTTTAAAATTAAGCATAGAAATATTAGGGTAATAAACTTTCAAATGTATTCACACTCATTTAGAACAAGAACTAAGAAGGATTCATTTAAATATAAATTCCATAAGTGTAAAGCAATATTTTCATACTCTAGTGGGATCATTGGTCTCACTATATATTAACTCGATTGACGGGTGATTTGTGGTGTAATTATGTCGGTCTAATTTTTCTCCAAGGATCCATCTTGTAAAACTCTTGGGAAATACCATTTTTTTTAAACATGTGAAAAGACATGTCAAATTAGAATTTAAAAAAGGTAAAATCTTTTAGTTGCAGTATTTTTTTTGAAAGAAAATACTTTTCATTACCAAAATTGAGATCTACATCCTTATAACATCCTTCTCATTCTCTACTCTCCTATCATAAACTTTTACACATTATTTTCTAAGACTTGGTTTCATCCAAGATCTATAGACTATACACTCAATTATGCTTTTTGTTAAATCCTCTCCATGTCCACTCTCTTCGTAGCAGCTTTCATGTATAGCTCTCCAAATGGTATAGATCGTTTCTGCAACTGCAAGTTTCAACATCTGAGCCTTCCACCCTTTTCTTCCACAATTCTGCATCAGCCACCACTTCTCTTCTTCCCATTTCAGTGGTTGTCTGTTGATTTTCATCCGGGCCAACATATTGCTCAAGATTGCCTTAGTTCTTATGCAATCAAACAACAGATGATCAATGCTTTCTTGGTCATCACAAATATGGCATTGTCCTTCTACGGCCATTCCCATCCTCATCATTTTGTCTCTTGTTAACGGAATTTGATGGAAGCACATCCACAATATAACCTTTGCTCTTGGTCTTGCTTGGTTGCCATATAAGATTCCCCCCATGAACTTTCCTCCCGTTCACCTCTCAAAGCCTGATACACCTTTCTCATCTTATACTTTCTTTGATCCCTCTGCTACCTCCACTGATCTAAAGTTTGAGCCACTCTTCTGTATTTCATAAGACTTTTGATCATCCAAGAACTGGATCCTGGTACAACAATCATCACATCTCTATCTTTTATGTAATAGATATGGATCCACCTTATCCACAACCTATTAGTTTTCCTGCATAAGTTCCATAGATTCTTCATCACGACAGCCTCATCACGACACTCCATAGGTATGATCTTCATATTGCATCAATGTGTTTCAAAACGGTTTTTGGAATTGGAAAACACTGAATCACATAATTAGCCATTGCAAAAAGAAAAATTTTAATCTGTTGTATTCTTCTCGTATAGCTAAGTAACCTGGCCCTTCAGTGTCTAATC
Source organism: Rubia yunnanensis (assembly GCA_037428765.1). NCBI lineage: Eukaryota > Viridiplantae > Streptophyta > Magnoliopsida > Gentianales > Rubiaceae > Rubia > Rubia yunnanensis. Next base: position 3,038,421 of record CM075071.1, read on the forward strand.
CTCTCAGTGATCTTCTCTATTAATGGTTGACAGGCCTGCACTGTCAATCTTCTGCTGGTTAGAGGTACTTCCAGTTACGTGAAAGGCAATTCCCCTACTTCAAACCTTGTTAACATTATACTGAGTATTTATTTTTTTCCCCTCCCCAATTCCTTCAAAGAACACCTTACACTTTGCTTGATTGACTTTCAGCCCCGTGGAACCTGTAAATTTCTGAAAGGCTATCATAAGCACTCGCACAAACTTGCTATCACCTTTTGATAGTAATAAAAATCATCCACAAAGCTAAGACTCACAAGCTTCAACTTGTCACATCTATAATGGTAGTTGAAATAAGTTTTTCCATCTACCTCCTTTTAACATCTGTGCATATACTCCGTTACAAGCACAAATAATAGAGGGGATATTGGATTACCTTGCTTCAATCCTCATTTAGCCTTTATATACTCAGTAATATTGTCATTCACCACATATTTGTATGATACAGTTTTCGCACATATCATGATCCAGTTAATAAACTGACCTGGTAAGCTAATCTTCTGTAATATCATCTCCAATGTTGCCCAGTTGGACCAGTCCACTGTATCATAAGCCTTTTACAGGTCAATCTGGATCAATAGTTTGGGATCACTATTCTTCCCGACGTAGCCCCTTATTAACTCATAAGCCAACATGATGTGGTCATGAATATTCCTGCCAGGTATAAAAGCTGCTTGACTTTCATGTACTATTCCTGCAATAACTTCACTTAACTTGTTAGTCAAAACTTTGGAGATCATTTTATAAAGGTAGAGCAGTAGGATATAAGTCTGGAATCCTTCACTTTTTTGGCAGCTACATGTTTAGGCATCAAAGTAACCAATGTGTTGTTGACAATCTTATACATTCTCCCATTGCCAAAGAAATCATTCAGAGATTTCGTCACATCTCCTCTTATCACCTTCCAATCAGTTTAAAGAATTTAGAACTGAACCATCAATTCCTGGAGCCTTCTGATCACCAATTCCCTTTAGGTTTTTCTTAGTTGAAGTATTAAAAATTTATTGTGCAGCGTGTAGTAGTTATAAGTTTATGACCCGATTAATGCAACCCGTAAATTGTATCTTGATTTCTTCTAATTTACAGTTTAAACCTTAGAGTTTTTAGTCTTTCCATAACTTATGAAAATATCATCTTTCAAGAGACGCACTCTTAAATCAAACATACAATAATTTATTATTATAATATTAAATTACAAGAAATTTTGTTATAAAGAGTACATGGGAAAATGTTAGAGTAATTCCAAGTTCTCTTGTAAGTGTTGATATGAACCTCAGTTTGTAATATGTAGATGTACACAAGACCAACGTTGACGATTTTTTTTTTGTTGATTTGATTTGTAAAGATGAAACTACCCCTCAGTAAGTTTCTGAATTGAATTCCCCCCCATAAAACTCCCAATTTTCTAATAAGTGCCAATGTAAAACTCAATTTTTTTAATGTAGATATAACCCTGATTTGCTCTGAAGTCGCAGTTAATCACAATTTTTGCTAAAGTGGATTAGATTGAAACACCCATTCGGATTTTATTTTATTTTTATTAATGCACATGTGTTGTAACTCTATGTGTGTGAGAGAGAGAGATAGAGATAGAGAGAGATTCAAGTTTTAGAGAGATTGTACTAGTACAATTTAGGGCTATGTCGCCGCTCTAACGCCTCCTAAATTCTTCTACGTTCCCTTTAAAATCCCTTTCACATGCACCGTAACGCTCCTCCACCGCCCTTCACAATGGTTCCCGCTATCGTTTCTGCTTCACAACCCTAAGCCCTCTATTTTGATAAATCCTTCCCAATTTTATGGAAGGAGCGATATTTGTGAATTCAAAAGCGATTGGCGGCGCTAGTGCTGAGGGTGGGGATTTGGGAGTGAAAACTTAAACTAGGTAATGTCGCTGGGTAGCGACGTTGCTCTAAAACTAATGGTGCATCTTCAATTGTGGACATACCCATAGCGAAGATAAGGAGAGGGAAAATAAGGGAGCGTAAACTCCAGCAAGCCATTGGTGTTGAGGAGCGATTAGGCTTTTTAAATCGATGCTCGATTTCGAACAGTGGTGAGGGAATGAGAAGATGAGATTAGGGTTTCCTAAGTAACAAGTACGAGCAAGGCATTGGCAGTGAGGAGTGACATGGTTCTGAAATCGCTGGTTGCATGCGACTCCAAACTTTATGTCAAGCTTAAACATTAGGAGCATGGATTGTTATGAACATCAGGGTTAAAATGGGTTTTAGCATATATTTTAATTATTGTAATCAATTAACAACTGATTAACCTTTCAATGCACATCACAGAGAGACTCAAGAGACTGAGGTTTCAACTGGGATTTTGCAAGCTCAGGATGGCAGTTGCAACGGCTTCTGGTGGTTACATAGGCTAAACAACAAGTAGTATAAGTAGGATGATTTGCAAAGGGTGTTGCTATATCACGCACTATATTTTACTAGTTTACGCCCTAATACGTATATACATGTATAATACTAATATTAAAATTTTAAAATAAAACAAAAATAAAAAACAAAAACAAAATGAAAAAAACCACCACTGTCGCCGCCGCCGGTCTCCGTCTCCGCCGCCGCCGCCGGCCTCCGCCGCCGCCGCCGCCGGCCTCCGCCGCCGCCGCCGCCGGCCTCCGCCGCCGCCGCCGCCGGCCTCCGCCGCCGCCGCCGCCGGCCTCCGCCGCCGCCGCCGCCGGCCTCCGCCGGCGGCCGCCGCCGCCGCCGGCCTCCGCCGCCGCCGGCCTCCGCCGCCGCCGGCCTCCGCCGCCGGCCTCCTTACATGACATTAAGTTGGGTTCGCCGGTTGAAGATTGCAATTGATGCTGCAAAAGGTACATTCTCAATCTTCCATCCTTGAAACCATTGACCTCCTTCAAAACTTCTGTAAATTGAGGTTCTTCATTCAATGCAAAGGGTTGGATTACTTGCATAATGGTAATGATCCGCGAATCATTCATCGAGATGTGAAGAGTAGCAACATTCTCTTGGATTCTGACATGAATGCTAAGATGTCTGATTTCGGCCTCTCTAAGCAAATGTCCCAGGGCGATGCAACACACGTGACCACGGCTGTCAAGGGCACTGCTGGCTATCTTGATCCCGAGTAAGCTCTTAAACATGTTCAGTCAAGGCACATTGTATTGTTTATACATTGAATACAACATGTTAAGGCGCAATGATCGCATCTTTCCTCTGAATTTACTTTTGCTTGACCTGGCAAGGATTTGGTAAACCTCTTCTTCTGAAAGAACTGATCTAGCAAGGCCCTTTCGAAGTCCCTATAAGAATGCAATGATCATTTGGCCAGCTTGTTGAACTACTCCTGGGCCTTCCCCCAAAGGTAGCTTTCGGCCAACTTACACGGCAGCTGTTCATCGAAGTCTCTTAAGTTCATCAGACTAAGGAAGGTCTGGATGAATTCCTGGGGGTTTGAATCTCCACTGTGTATGGGGAGCCCTTCGGTTGGTTTAACATCGCCTGACCATCGGGTGGCCATTATGGTGAGGCTAAAGGAAGAGGCTGCAGCTTGGCCCGAATGACCGATTAGTCTATCGAGCTCTCTCGTGAGGGAGTCACTTGACTCTCCCCCCCAATTCGTGGATCTCCCCACCGATTTAGCCATGAGGCTTCATTGGTGAGCCCCTGGTTTGAAGCTATGTACCCCGACCGTGATCCTCTGATAGTATAACTATATGGCATCTACCGATGCCCCCGGTGATAGGAATCATATAGGGGCATCTCCAGCCGAGACCATGAGTGCATTTGGTCTTCGAACCCTGGATATCCACTTGTTTTCCAAGGCATCGAATAAAGGATCATCAGTCTTTCAAAACTACGGATCAAAACTGAATCTGAATTAGCCACGGTTTGAGTGAAATAGTTCGAGGGGAACTTTGGCTGAGGCCGGTTCTGACCCTCCATATTCAATGGGTGGATTGGTCATGAAGGAGCCTGCATCCGGATCCTTTGGTTTAACGCCATGGGCATTGAAGGTGAGACCCCCACCTGTTGATGGGTCATCTGTTGCCAGAGCATCGGAGGTTCTACCTGATACCCCGCAGATCTAAGAGTCTGGGCTAGCTGCGATGGGGGGATTGCACTGTTCGTTCCCTCGTCCTCTGAACAGCCCCTGTCGTAGGCTCCACTTGTGAATCGACCGTAGCCTCTGTGAATTGCGGCTCATCCTCTCTGGGCTTTCATGCCTAGTTTTGTGTGGTAGGGACTGTAATGCCCCCCAACCAAGGCTTGATGCTGATGTCCGTCTTCCCCACAGTGTTCGGCTGTGCGAGGGCTTGCGTCTGACGACCATCCAGTCCTCTTGTTTCCAGTATCTGATCCTAGACGCTCTCTATGTGCTGGTTACTGGCGCCTGAGGGGGCAGGATCCATCCGATGAGGCCCATGCCCCTTTTTTCTCCGATAAGGGGATTGTACTTTTTCTTTGGCGGCCGAAACTCCTCTATCCTTCAACCATTCACTCCTAAGCAATAAACTTATCGTGGGGGCGGGAATAAACTGTAAAACGATATAAATCTTACTCCGATGGGGCTGAGAGGTAGACCCCATTTGAGCCCTCAAAGAATGCATTAGAGGGCTCGAGGCCGGAGCTCGAGGGCTCGAGGTCTCGAGGTAGGAGGCTCGAGGGCTCGAGGGGAGGTTCAAGGGCTCGAGGAAGGAGGCTCGAAGTCTCGAGGACTCAAGGTAGGAGGGCTCAAAGGGGTTCTCGGGGGCTCGAGGGGATGTCTCGAGGGCTCCAGGCAAGGTCCTCGAGGGTTTGAGGGGGGTCCTCGAGGGCTCGAGGCAGGAGGCTTGAGAGCTTGAGGGGAGCCTCGAGGGCTCGAGGCAAGAGGGCTCGAAGGGGTCCTCGAGGGCTCCAGTGGAGGTCCGTAAGGGCTCCAGGGGAGGTCCTTAAGGGCTCCAGGGGAGGCTCGAGGGATCCAGGGGGCCCTTGAGGACTCGAGGGGGTCTTCGAGTCCATCCCTTCAAGTGATGAGAGTCCATCCCTCCGAGGGTTGAGAACTAGACCCATTCGAGGATAGAAGAGTCCATCCATTCGAGGGCTGAGAGCTGGACCTCTTCTAGGACTGAGAGTCCATTCCTTCCAGGGATGAGTGTTGGACCCTTTCGAGGGCTGAGAGCTGGACCCCTTTGAGGGCTGAGAGCTTGACCCCTTCGAAGGCTGAGAGCTAGACCCCTCGAGGGATGAGATCTGGACCCCTTGAGGGTTGAGAGCTAGACCCCTTCGAGGACTAAGAGTCCATCCCTTCGATGGTTGAGAGTTTGACCCCTTCGAGGACTGAGAGTCCTTACCTTCGAGGGCTGAGAGCTAGACCCCTTCGAGGGCTGAGAGCTAGACGCCTTCGAGGGCTGAGAGCTAGACGCCTTCGAGGGCTGAGAGCTAGACACCTTTGAGGGCTTAGAGCTAGACCCTTTCGAGGGCTGAGAGCTAGACCCCTTCGAGCCCTTAGAGGACGCATTTGAGGGCTCGAGGGGGGGGGGGTCCTCGAGTCCATCCGTTCGAGGGCTGAGAGTCCACCCCTTCGAGGGCTGAGAGCTGGACCCCTTCAAGAGCTGAGAGCTAAACCCCTTCCAGGGCTGAGAGCTAGACCCCTTCAAGGGCTGAGAGCTGGACCCCTTCGAGGGCTGAGATCTAGACCCCTTCGAGGACTGAGAGTTGGACCACTTCGAGGGCTGAGAGCTGGACCCCTTTGAGGACTGAGAGCTAGACCCCTTGGAGGACTGAAGACTCCATCCCTTTGAGGGTTGAGAGCTAGACCCCTTCGAGGGCTGAGAGCTGGATCCCTTCGAGGGCGGAGAGCTGGACCCCTTCGAGGGCGGAGAGATGGACCCCTTCGAGGGCTGAGAGATGGACCCCTTCGAGGGCTGAGAGCTAGACCCCTTCGAGGATGAAAGAGTCATTCCCTTCGAGGACTGAGAGCTAAACCCCTTCGAGGGTTGAGAGCTGGACCCCTTCGAGGATGAAAGAGTCCTTCCCTTCGAGGACTGAGAGCTAAACCCCTTCAAGGGTTGAGAGCTGGATCCCTTCGAGGGCTGAGAGCTAGACCCCTTAGAGGACTGAGAGCTAGACCCCTTGTTGATAATTCCATTTAAGAGATCACATATTTACGATATATTCATGCTTAAGTTGATGAACTTTTATCTATAAAAAAAGTAGATGAACAATCTTGGATCGACGTGCACAAAATTATAGCTTAAGATTCTTCCTTATAACATGCTTAAGCACCAATTTCGCCACTGCTTATGAAATATTTTGGGTATTATTTTGGTCATTGTCGTAGTGGTGATTACGTCAAAGATTTGTGAAGGCGAGCTCGTGTTTAGATGGCAAAGACAATTCCCAGATAATGAACATGGGTTCCTAAGAAAGAGAACCAGTCAAAATGGGTTGAATTCAGTTAGTCGAATGCGCTTTACGATGAGCCAAAAAACATTTATGAGGTTAAAATAGAACCTTGTAAAAACTATTTTTAAACCTCTGTCCCAATATCAAATAAAAAAAAATACACATTAAATTAAATTAATTGAAAATCATCCAAATATGCTAAAATATTCAAAATCAAATCAAAATAATTAAACATCAGATATAAAACATAAAAAAATATAAAAAATCAATTGAAAATCATACAAAAGTGCTAAAAATCCAATATCAATCAGAATAATTAAACATCAAATATAATATAGAATATAAAAATAAATTCATTAAAAATTATACAAAATACTAAATAATCCAACATCAAGTTAAAATAATTAAATATAAAATATAAACATCAAATTAAATAAATTTAAAAGTATACAAAAATGCTAAAAAATTCAACAATAAATTAAAATAACTAAACATCAAATATAAAATAAAAATAACCGTCTAAATAGAATACAATAGTTATAAATCAAATAAAAACATGACTGTAAAATAGTTCAAATATCAAATAATAGTATTAAAACTACACATCAAGTATAATTACTAAAATGCACATCAAATAGAATAGATAAACATCAAATAAAAATACTACAATACACATCAAACTAGAATTGATAAACATCAAATCAATAAACTAAATACCCATAAAAAAATACTTAAAATACACATTCAATTTTTTGGACTAAAACGTCCATAAGACGTGGACTTATAGCGTTCCCATCTCTTTTCCATTAAACTCAATTATGCATAATGTGCAATTACAATAAGTGACGTTATGAAATAAACTCATTTACACAGAGGGGCTAACTAAATATAGCAGTTCTAATGTGATACCTCAGAGGCAATAAGAGAGACGTATACACACGCACTATCCATATTACAAATCTAAATAAAAAGCCTAGATTTTTTTTAATACACATTAATTTTAAAACATCACGTGTCATCAAAATGTGACACTGATATCAAAAATATAAATCATCAATTTTAAAATTTTAAAGACTAATTAACATTATTGAAACATCAAGACATAGTTCAATAAAAATCTATTAGTAAGAAAAAAGAAATATAAATCTTAACTTTTTTTTGTGTGGAAATAAGTATATATATTCTCATTACCAAAACTGTGCAAGTACAAAGCGAGTAATCTCCAGCTTTCTATCCTCTTACATAACCCCTATATGGTATTTATCATCCATTTCGCACATTTCCCTCTAATTTTTTTATATACTCCACAATCTATACACTATACAATCAATTATACTATCAAAGATATTCAACTTCCCAGCCTTACCAAAAGTTTTATCATTCCTATCCACCCAAATACCATAAACAACCTCTGAAAAGGCTGTTTTGATAGGATTGATTTTTCCAACCTTTTCCTCTAGTTTTCTGCAGAATCCAGCTCTTCTCCACATCCCATCCACTCGACTCTCTATCCATACCCATCCATAACAGCGCTCTCATCTATATCTGGTTTGTTACTGAGCATTCAAAGAACAGGTGCACCATACTTTCTTCCTGGCCACAATACACACATTTGGCATCAATCTCTATACGAAATCGCCGAAGCCAGTCTTTGGTTGCCAGCCGCTGCTGCCATCCCATCCACATGATGAATTGAGCTCTCGGCCTAACATGGTTTCCATAGAACAACCTCCTCCAATTAATCATCTCTTGCTCCCCTCTCATTTATTTATAAAACTTACCAACTTTAAACTTCCCCACCTTTTGAGATTCCATATGAACCTAGGCTTGCATATGAAGAATAACATATCTACTCTTAAACAACCTTTTTCAGAATCCACGAACAGTAATTTGGTAATGTCACTGCTAACAGTTCATTCCCCTTTATATAGTACTCATGCACCCACTTCACCCAAAGTTTATCAGACTTACAACTCAAATTCCAGAGCAACTTTGCCAAACATGCTTCTCCACGCTTGTCCAGATTCTCCTTTTCGGCGAGCTTGGTTGCTTCATTTTTCGGTGTGCTACTCCATATGGACTCCATCTCAGAATGACACAGCGTGCGTGAGATTCATGCGTGCAACCTGTCAATAGCACGTGTGTCCACGTGCGGTTGTACCAGACGCGCCCCTTCCCTCCAGAGCATGTGTTTCCACGCATCATTGCAGTAACGCACGTCTCTTCTGCCCTTTGGTCTTTTCTTCAACGAGAACTTTTTATATTAATTTATTTTGATTGTATATCTACCATTTGGTTGCCATTTGTGTTATGGCTCTTTTCGTCGGCGCAATGACATCGCCACAAGGGTTTGCGGTAGCCGTCTTCTCTGGCAACCCTACTCGATCTTATTTTGGTTATCGCTCTATCTGACGACTAATGGAGTACGACCATACATTTATTTAATCAGTTTAATTCTGTCTGACCATGGGTCAGGTAAGTTTACTTTACCTTGGATTCTTAATTCGGGAGTCTCATATCATATGACTGATGACGATGGTTCTCTTATTGATATTACTACTGTTGCTAATTCTGTGAATGTTATACTGCCTGATGGATCTGTGTCGTGTGCTACACAATATGGTTCTATTTGCTTTGGTGATGTCACCCTTACTCATATGCTCTACATACCTACTTTGCGATGTCATTTATTATCATGCTCTAGATTATTATATACCTTAAAATGTCTCACTTTGTTTATTGAAAATTATTGTATTTTAAAGAAAATCAGTACGAGCACTGTGATTGGCGTGGGTGAATAGTAGGGGGGTTTATTGGCTTCGTCTGTTGGATACTCGCGTTCGTCCTCATATCCTGCAGTCTATTCCGACATTTGATTCAGTTTCTTCATCCAATTTTTGGCATAACATTTCAGTCAACCATCCTCTATGGCATCGTCTTCTGTTCCTACTCTTGATTTTATCTCAAATAATGCTACATTACCTTGCTCTGTGTGTCATAGAGCAAAAGAGACTAGACATAGTTTTCCTTTGAGCTCTTCAAATGCTAGTTATTTGTTTGAACTGATACATTGTGATGTTTGGGGGCCTCATAGCTCACCTCCATCTAGTGGTGCATTTTATTATTTAACTATAGTTGATGATTATTCCCGAGTTGTTTAGGTTTATTTATTAGTAGCTAAGTTACATGTAGCCTCTAGATTTGTAGAGTTTTGAGCTTTGATCAAGAACCTGTTTGGGCGCACCATTCATTGTGTTTGTGCTGATAATGGTACATAATTTCTACCCTTGAGATCTTATTTTGCTCAGTCAGACATCATCTTTGAGACTTCTATGGTTGATACATCCCAGCAGAATGGTTGTGTGGAGCGCAAGCATCACCATTTGTTAAATGTGGCTAGTGCTTTACCCTTTCAATGCAATATGCCTATTGGTTTTTGGGGAAAATATGTTCTCACTACTGCATTTCTTATTAGCCGGACACCAACAAACCAACTTAACGGACACACACCATTTGAGTTACTTTATGGATGCACTTCAAACTACAAGCTTTTGTGAGACTTTGGGTGTTTGTGCTATTCCTCTTACGTTCCTAAATACCGTGACAAGTTTGCTCCAAGAAGTCGACGATGCATTTTCCTTGGGTATCCTGCCAGAAAGAAAGGCTATCACCTATATGACTTGGAATCCCATACTTTCTTCAACAGTCGGGATGCCAATTATTTTGAAGATCAGTTCCCGTATGCAGTCACTCTGACACTGCCATCGAACCTCGAGCCTCGAGCTCTCAAACCTCCTACCTCGAGCCTCAATCCTGAATGTGGGAATTTTCGACCACTTCACTCTCGAGCGCTCAAACCTCCTGCCTCGACAACTTCACGCTCGAGCCCTCAAAATTCCTGATTCGAGCCCTCGAGCCCTCGAACCTCCTGTCTCAAGGACTCGAACAAAAAGTCACCGATTACATTTGTCTACTCAAACTAGTACTTCATTAAAACTTTTTGATTTAATTTATTCTGATGTGTGGGGACCATCCTCTGATTTATCTACTTCTAGTTGTCGATATAATGTCAGTTTTAGTGATGATTGTACTAAATTCGCATGGTTATATTTTCTATCCAACAAATCCCAAGTATACTCCGTCGTTGAACTTTTTCTCAAACTAGTTCAAACCCAATTTTCAACCCAAGTCAAGGCCTTTCAGCTTGACTGGGGCGGTGAATACCGAAACGTCTTTACACTTCTTACCTCTCATGGAATTCTCCACCAAGTTTCCTGCCCTCATACTCCTGAAAAATACGGGTTTACTGAGCGCCGCAATTGCATGATCGTCAAAAAGGACCTATCACTTCTTGCCCAATCTCGCCTACCTACCAAGTTCTGGGAACAAGCCTTTCATACCGCTGTTTATCTCATTAACCGTACCATCACACCCACCCTTTCCCATAAATCCCATACCATTGTCTCTACAATAAAGTCCCTAATTACAGCCTCCTTCGCTTCTTTGGTTGCTTTTGCTACCCTTTCCTTCGCCCGTACACTGCCAACAAACTTAAATATCGTTCCCTTCCTTACATTTTCCTTGGTTACAGTTCCAAACACAAGGGATATCAGTGTCTTCATCTACCCACCTCTCACATTTACATCTCTCACTTTGTTGTCTTTAATGAGATTGTCTTTCCCTATCCGGACATGTCTTCATCTAGCTCTCTCTCATCTCCACCCTTTTCTTGTCCAATCCCACTCGAAACTCTCGATTAGGCCACCGCTATTCCATCCCCTTTGTCCCCACCGACTGCCCCTTATACGCCACCACCTCCACCTGATTCCACCCACCTTCCCCGTCATCACCATCTTCCCTTCCCTCGCCATCTTCTGCCTCTCAGTCCTCACCACCCCCTTCCTGTCCATCTCTGGCAGACCCATCCCCTTATCCCAATGCTCCTACAGGGTTTCATCTATCCGAGCAGTCTGCACATTCCATGACCACTCGCTCCACCACTCATTCCCTCAAGCCCAAAGCTAACCTATCTACTAAATATCCTTTTCCCACAGCTCTCACTTCCTCTCTTAAACCCAAAAATTTTCACCAAGCCTCCAAAGACCCGAGCTGGCAGCATGCTATGCAAAATGAATATGATGCTTTAATGACTAATATGACTTGGGACTCAGTCCCTTATCCCTTAAATGCTAATGTTGTTGGCTATACGTGGGTATACAGGGTTAAGAGGAAATCAGATGGCTCAATTGAGCGCTACAAAGCGCACCTCATAGCCAAGGGCTTTCACCAGGAAGCCGGAGTTGATTACTTTGACACTTTCGGTCCAGTGGTCAAACCCACTACCATTCGTTTGGTGCTGAGCTTAGCTGTCTCCACAGGTTGACCCCTTTAGTAGATTGATGTCAACAATGCCTTTCTTTATAGTGACCTCTCTGAGATAGTCTTTATGCATCAGGCGCAGAGTTTTGTTGCTCCGGACAAGCCCTCACATGTCTACAAACTTAGGAAGGATCTGTATGGCTTGAAATAGGCACCCAGGGCCTGGTACTACAAGCTGACCGCCTCTCTTGTTCATCATGGTTTCAAGGCATGTGTCTCTGACCCATCTCTCTTTGTCAAGACATCCGGCTCTCATGTGGTCTATGTTCTTGTATATGTGGATGATCTTGTTATCACTGGGTCGCATACTGCCTTCGTTGATGAGTTTGTCAGTTTTCTCCATCGTGACTTTGCATTGAAGGATCTTGGCCCCCTTCACTACTTTCTGGGGATTGAGGTACATCGCAATGGTTCCACACTGTTGCTCTCTCAGCAAAAGTTCATATGTGACATCTTGGAGAGGAGTGATATTTCTAGTGCCCGTCCCATCTGCTCCTCTGCTGAACCCGGGTCTCGCATAGTTGCTGCTGGGAAAGTCCTCTCGAATCAATCCCTTTATCACAACATTGTGGGTGCTTTACAGTATGTTACTATTTCTCGGCCAGAAATGTCCTACGCTGTTAACCAAGTTTGCCAGCTCATGCATTCACCTACGGATGATCACTGGTGCTTCGGCCAAACGCATCCTTAGGTATCTCAAAGGCACCATCTCTTCCGACCTTATTTTGCAAAAGGCTCGTGACTCTCGACTTGTGGCCTTTTCTGATGCGGGTTGGGCATCCGATCCTGATGACTGTCGCTCCCACCATGGCTTTGCCATCTACTTTGGTGGTAATCTTATCAGCAGGTCTTCTCACAAGCAGAAAGTTGTTGCTCGCTCCAGCACTGAAGCAGAGTATAGACCCATTGCCTTTGCCTCTGCTGAACTCATCTGGCTTCAGCAGCTTCTTCAGGAAATGCATGTCTCCGTCAGCATCCTCTCATCCTCCTCTACGAAAACTTGAGTGCTACTTTTCTCTCGGCTAACCCAGTCTTCCATCAGCGGTCCAAGCATATCAAGATTGACTTTCACTTTGTACAGGAATAGGTTGCCTCTGGTGATCTTGTTGTTTGCCATGTTTGGTCTCTTGACCAGACTGCAGATATCTTCACCAAGGCCGTTGGGAATCAACATTTCGTTCCAAGCTTCATATCCATCCTCGGCTATAAGCTTGTGTGGGAGGGGGGTGTTAGCCGTATATATTTCTTGTTGACTTAGTTATGGATTTACTGTAAGACCTAGTCTAGTCAGTTACTCTTCTAATTGTATAGTTACGTAGAATTAGCAAAATTATTCAATACTGTTAGTAGAATCCCTATCATAGTGGGATCTAGTTACGGACTTGTAATCTATATATACTGTACTCAATCGATGAATACAATCAACACTTTTTATCATTACAATTCTTCCTTGTATTATTTACAATTAGAAAGAACAAAATATGAATTGATGAGAAAAATAGCATTCACCATGTGATCAGTTTTCATACAAAAAGATACTACGTCATTTTTAATGGCCCAAACAAAGGAGTTTACTCTAGTTGGCCCACTGTCGCCGCTATAGTAAATGGGAAACCCTATGCCCACAAATCCTACCCCACTGAATTAGAAGCCCTTTCGGCTTTTAATCAACACATACCCATACAGCAAGAAGCCCAGCCCATAATGCCTACCTTCTCAAAAATCACACAGAGCAATAGTACTACCCAATCCTTGAACAGATTGCTGAGAACAAGACTAACCCTTCCATGTCTATACGTCAGAGCCCAAAGACCACCAATCCTGTGCTTCGAACGGCGGCGACTAACCCTTCCACGTCTATGCCTACAACAATGTCAGGCAGGTTGCTACTAGTCTCTCCAGGGTTAAGAGGCTTGAACGAGGCCTTGGGTTGATGGCAGTGTAGAGAAAAGAATACGAATACACAAAGGAATATTTATTTCAACGGGGAGATGTACAAGCTTACAGGCATTTTATTCTGAGAACTAAAAACTCCCTATGTGGAGTTTAGTTCCTCATTTTAAGTAAGATTACAAGAGGTAGGGAGAGAGAGAGAGAAGGGAGTAATTTCAGAAAAATACCACATATCTATCAAGATAAAAAACATTTAGATTAATTATCCAGGATGTGAAACACGGTGAACCCGAATACTTTTATTCGGGTGGAACAACAACAGATGCTATCCTTAAACATCTTAATAACATTATTGCCGTCGTAGGTAATATTTTATTAATTATTCATAACATTGCATCACGGTTAGGCCTGATAACATTGCATCACTGTTGACTAAGTTGAGGTCAACAGGTGCTATCACGGTTATCCGGGATAGGTTCTGATTGAATAGTGCTACTGTGGGATCGTAGCAGTATTCCATTATAACTTCGTTTCACCATGGATGGCAACAGTGGTTTTTTGTTGAAAAGAGTGGAATTTATATTAGTGTAGGGAGTTTTAGTTCCAGAATATACCTGTGAGCTCAGTTACTCTGCCCGCCTCCTTTGCTTGATGTCTCAAATTCTTTATACCGTACAGTGTCCAACCCTTCTTTTGCCAAGCTAAGTTGTTCCTCTCAGAGCCCAAAGACCACCAATCCTGTGCTTCGAACGGCGGCGACTAACCCTTCCACGTCTATGCCTACAACAATGTCAGGCAGGTTGCTACTAGTCTCTCCAGGGTTAAGAGGCTTGAACGAGGCCTTGGGTTGATGGCAGTGTAGAGAAAAGAATACGAATACACAAAGGAATATTTATTTCAACGGGGAGATGTACAAGCTTACAGGCATTTTATTCTGAGAACTAAAAACTCCCTATGTGGAGTTTAGTTCCTCATTTTAAGTAAGATTACAAGAGGTAGCGAGAGAGAGAGAAGAATGGTTTATGACCCGTGCCTCTCTTCATTTCAATCCCCTTATTTATACTAAGGAGAAACCCCTTTTTCTTGGTTACCGGCTGCTGTTGAAGATCCGGTAAAAAGCTTGTTGTCTGCTGCTTTTGAAAAAGCGAGAGTAAGTGGTCTTTGCTTTTCGAAAAGCGGAAATGAGTGGGAATCACTTTTTTGTAGTGGTCACTAGGGTCCATGGCGGCTCCCTGTTGCTGGATACTTTCTGTCGGCTACATTATTGATGCCAATTATTCGTCGCTGCTTTCAGTTTTCTTGATAGGGCATCTAGAACAATGATGCTCTTTGGGGGCATATTTGCAAAATAGTTTTAGAGTTTCCTCTGGTACTTGCAGATTCCCGCTAAGGAATTTCCCTTCATTAGCTGCTAGCTTTGCTCCATCCTCTTCGGAGATAACGTTCTGATAATCGGAGATGACGATTGTTTTTCCGTCAAAGTAATTAACCTTGACCTTGGAATCTCTGTAGATGCCCATGTACTTGCTGAGAACTGCTCGTAGAGTTCGTGCCCGTATATCAGGAAGTTCTGAACTGAGCTCTTTAGTAATGGTGACTTCCTGGAGTTCTGGGAACTTCACTCCTGCTTTAGCCAGTCCTATTTCAACCCAATGGTATGGGGTGTTAACATATCCTTCGGTGCTCCAATCAATCAGGGAGCTTGTCACCTTGAGATAGATCGGCTTGTCCTGTGCTCCGCAAATTTTTGTCCGGAATTGCTTAATAGCTCTGTAGATTCCCTTGGGAAGAAGAGATATTTCTAGAAGATTGTGATCCGGGTAAATTACTCCGATTAGTCCACAATTGAAGATGTCTCGTACTGTTTCAGGTTTGCATCCTGCTAAAATCCCAAAGAGGCTATGAGATTTTTTGTTGATGGTGAAGAAACAGTCTTCTGCACTCTCCGTGACGGCCTGGGCCATGTGAAAGTAGTATTGAAACTCTTCATATCCCAAGAAGCAAGGGCTTTCGGGGACTGGTTCAGTTTGAATTGGTCTTGTTCTCAGCAATCTGTTCAAGGATTGGGTAGTACTATTGCTCTGTGTGATTTTTGAGAAGGTAGGCATTATGGGCTGGGCTTCTTGCTGTATGGGTATGTGTTGATTAAAAGCCGAAAGGGCTTCTAATTCAGTGGGGTAGGATTTGTGGGCATAGGGTTTCCCATTTACTATAGCGGCGACAGTGGGCCAACTAGAGTAAACTCCTTTGTTTGGGCCATTAAAAATGACGTAGTATCTTTTTGACTGGGTAATGGGCCGAAGATTTAGCCCTTCATTGACTTTGGCAGTCGGGTTAATGCTTTTTTCGAGACTATCCTGCCGTTGAGGGCGGGTATTGGCCGATGGATTCGACGAAGTCTCGTGCTGAGGCATTTTCTCAGCGATTGTTTTTAAAACTGATTTTTCACTTTTGCCAACGGCTGGAGGTGAAGTCTCCATGTCAGATAAAAGCTCTGACATACTACTGGCTTTAAATGCCGTGTTTTGATCTCCCATAAGAGAATTCATGTTAAGCACAGAAATCTTTTTTGGTGCTTTTACTGGTTCGGAAATTTTAATTCCTTTAGCAGGAGTACTGATAATGGGATCCGGAACGGTCTCCACTACTTTGCCTTTCTTTTTTAGTTTATTTAATTTATTTTTTAGATCCTTGATCTTTGCTTGTTTTGCAGTGACTTCATCCTCCAATTCCTGGATCTTTCCTAGAAGATATATTTCGTCTTTGTACTTATCCATGGAGGACGTCATGTGGCTCCTGCAAATTCCCGAGACATAACATCAGCAAGAGTGTTAGTGGATCCTTTGATTTGCTCAATAGTAAAATCATAATATTGGAGCCACTGTTGCCATCGGACTAGTCGGCCTTGTTTGTAATCTCCCTGGATATTAGTCCTGAGAAAATAACTAACATTTGTGTTATCAGTTCTAGCTATAAAATGTACTGGTAATAAAAATGCTCTAAATGATTTAATGGTTTTTACTAGTGCAAGAATTTCTTTTTCATTGCTGTGATACCGTGTTTCTGCTGGTTTGAACATTCCTGAAGTGAACCTGCATAGGAGTTCATTCTTTTGCTCTGGTTGTTTTGCTTTTAGGACTCCTCCCCAAGCTAGATCCGATGCATCGGTTTCTATAATTAATTCATCATTTGGTCCTGGGTTATAAAGAGTGGGTAGGTTTTTTACCATTTTCTTTATTTTTCTTACAAGGCTTGTATCACTAGGTTCCCATGACCATTTAATTTCATTTCTTAGTTTTACTTGTAATTGAATCCTTAGAGTGGCTAATCTAGGAATGTAATCTGAAATCCAGTTTAAAGTTCCTAGGAATCTTTCTAACTGTTTTCTATCTGTTATGTCATCTGGGAATTTTTCTAGATTTTCTCCAATGTGTTTTTGAACATTTAGGTTTCCTTTAGTTAAGGTTTGCCCTAAAAAATCTATTTTATCTTGACATACTTGTGCTTTCTTCTTGCTTAGAATAATTCCTCGTTCTAAACATTTTTGTAGTACCTGTAGTACATGTTGGTGATGTTCTTTCTCTGTTTCTGAAAAAACAACAATGTCATCAATATAAACTAGACAGAACTTATTTAACTCAGAAAATGATTCATTCATATGTCTCTGGAATATAGATGGTGCTTGTTTAATACCGAAAGGCATAACAATCCATTCATAGTGTCCTTGAGGACAGGTAAAAGCGGTTAATGGTATTGAGTGTTCTGCGAGTCTAACCTGCCAAAAACCAGATTTACAGTCAAAACTGCTGTAGTATGTTTTTCCTCCTATTTGTTGTAGGAGATCTTTCATTCTTGGTAATAGATAGCCATCACCTATGGTATTTTGATTTAGTTTTTTGTAGTCAACTACTAATCTTGCTTTTCCTCGTTTTTGTTCATTTCTATTTCGTACCATGAAGGCAGGGGAGAAATGTGGTGATTTACTTTTTCTTATTACACCAAGGTCCAATAATTCTTTAATTTGGACAGCAAATTCAAGTCTGTCAGTAGGGCTGTACTGAATGGGCTTGACTTTTATGATAGTAGTGGGATCGACAAGTTTGATGTCGGCTGTAAATAGGCCTTTGTTAATTTGGGTGTCCAGTGGGTGTTCAGAACAACAACGGTCTAGTAGGTGTTCTATGTCATGTAGCGTGGATAGGGTGTGAAATAATGTAAACTCCCCCCCTGAGAAAATTCTGTGGTGGGAGCAACATTTTCAGGCACCGGAGTGGGCAAGGTATTGCCTATCCGTTTACTAGTTAAGAACCCAGGCTGACCATGGAAATGGGCTTTGAGTACCTTTTTAATGCTGACAGCTAAACCATTGAGATGGAAAGTAATAGTATCTTTGTATTGTGCAAAAGGTTCATACAAACGACAGAAGTTATTACCAAGAGTAATATCCCCTTCAGTATGTACTTGGTATAACGTAGGTATGATAAAGGTAAGACCACTTATCTGAACCTGTACTTGCTCGGAAACTTTATCCATAACCATAATTTGGTCATTTGCTGTTCGAGCCTTGATTGGCTGTTTTGCTTGAACCCAAAATTCATGAGGGATTACGTTTGCATTTGCCGTGCACATGGATGCTCCTGTATCAATATACATATCCAATGAGTATTTTTTATAACCTTTAAAGTAAAAGTTACCTTTGATGTAAATACTGTTTGGATTGGTAATGTTGATGCCTTTGAGGAATTCATCGATTTCTTCTTCTGAGCTACTGGTGGCTTTGAGTGCTAATTGGTCCTGCTCGCTGGGAAGAGAATCCCACCAATCAGTTGTAGTCCATGGTTCGTCCTGTTCCTGTAGATTAGTCTGAATCCGTTTCGCTATCTGATTCATTGCTAGTTTCCGTGAGGTAGTAAAGAGTATCATCCGAGTCGTAGTCAGAACTTTCACAAATGTATTCCATTTCATTGTCGGATATGAATTCCAGTGCTTTTGCGTTTTGGGCCGTTCGCTTGGAACAGTCACGGGCAAAATGCCCAACCTCGTTGCAAATCCAACATTTGCAAGTGGGCTTGCCTTGTGGACAGAATTTACTTTTGTCCTGTTGCTTTGGATCATTAGGATCTTGCCACGTTCTTTGGTCATTTTTCCTACCTCTGTGAGGTTTCTTCTGAAAAAATCTCTTTTTCTGCTTTTTGAAACGTTTATATTTTTTATTAGGTACTTTCTTAAGTTTATAAGTTTTCTTCGTATCTTTCTTTTTTTAAGATCTTTCTGTACATCCATACATGGTTTCTGGTCCTCGAAATTCAGGACAACACATATTAAATGGTTTTATGTGTTTTCTGACTGTAATGTCTCTACAGTATTTTTCCATTTCTTCTTTTACTTGACCTTTGGCCCAGGCTAGAGATGTCCTATGTGTGGTTATATTGGCTGGTGGTAGTTGTTGGTACTGTGCTAACACCTTTGCTCCTACGAAAGGTATCTTTCGTAAAAATGATTCAACAAAAACTGGCCATTCTTCAATGGGAATTTTTGTTAAATGTTTTTCATAGTCACAAAAGAATTCTTCAAGATAACATAGATCACATATTTGCAGTCTATTTAATCGAGTTCTTGCTTCTTCGGCAATCCTAACCTTTTCAGAGGCGCCTTGTAGAAGGTAATCTGTTCCTACAAAGAAGGAATAGATTAAGTTGGTAATATGGCGAAGGAAATCTTCTCCGGACCCTTCTTTAAATGGTTCTAAGTTCATGCCTTCTAAGGTGGCTTTGACATTTCCTGATACTTTGTTTAATATTAGGATAAGTATTAAATCCAAATCATCTCTAAGAGTGTCATCGGTTTGAATTATTAGTCTCATTTCTGCATTCCATTCCTCAATTAGTTGAGATCGGTTAGTTACGCAGTCAAGATTGAGTGTGTTTGTTTTACTGAATTTCTTTGTGGGCTGAAAATCTTCGGGAATGTCATAGCGTTTATACCCGCTAGTACGTCCACTAGAGTATCCCCTATGTGTTCCACTTTCATACCTCGTGTTATGAGTCCTAGTCCGTCTAGACTGTGTGTTTCGTGATCCTTGATCACTAGTTTCTGGGTTGTCTGGGTCTTCAATCGAAGCCTTCGCTTGGTGATCTGGTTTGGGTACTGCAACAAAAACATTTAGTCTATGTGCTTCAAGGTCTTCTATTTCTGGATCAGTTAGACTTAGGTACTGGACTATTTGATCCATGTGATCAGAACTAGTTGTATTATAGAAATATTCTTCTAATCTTGATTTAATCATGTTTTACTAGTTTACTCCAAATTAGGGGTCCTAGGTTTTCTGGATACCAACCAGAGGAGCTTCCAATTTTGTTAAGAGTTTGCTTGTCCTTTTCCTTTGGACTTTCTTGAGGGCTGGTTTTTAAGGATTTTAGAATTTCCTCTTTACTAATCCTTATTTCATTGAAAATTCTTGCTGAGACCTTTTCTATATGATCTTTAAAATATTCTCTGTTGTTGGCTTCTAAGTTTTCAATCTTAGTTGTTAGATTTTTTAAATCTTTTATGACTTCTTCTAGTTTTCCTGTCATTTAAGTTTTTTGGTTAATATTTTCACAAAGTGATAAAATATTTATCAAGATTTCTGGTTTAACGTGCTCTAATTTATTTTCTAACATATTTAGTTTTGAATCTAAGGATTCTATCTTTAGAAGTATTGGTTGTAATGAGTTCTCATACTGTAGTGGTTCGGGCTGTTCTTTAAAACATGTAGTTTTCAGGCCTAACCGTGATGCAATGTTATGAATAATTAATAAAATATTACCTACGACGGCATTAATGTTATTAAGATGTTTAAGGATAGCATCTGTTGTTGTTCCACCCGAATAAAAGTATTCGGGTTCACCGTGTTTCACATCCTGGATAATTAATCCTAAATGTTTTTTATCTTGATAGATATGTGGTATTTTTCTGAAATTACTCATCTAATTGAAGAGCTAATTCTTTAATCCTATGAGAGACTGTTCTCAAATTATCGCTTAATGGAAGTCCGTTCATTCGACTTAGTGCTCGTGAAATCCCTACGGAAGTTCGTGGGTTTTCTGATGTTTCTTCATCGTTTGTGATTATTAGATGGGGTCGTGATCCTAGTAGTTGTTTCCTACTTAGATCCATGCTCCAAGTGTTATCTAGAGGACTTGTTTCTTGCATTGCTATATTAGAAATGCGTCCTATTTCTTTAAAGATACTATCAATCATTATTGGGTCTGATGGTCTGAAAGTCATACTGTGGTGTGAGTTGGTTAGGGAATAACCCATCATGTAGGTAATCGTATAAGGGTGATTACCTTCAGTCATTAAGTCTGTTCTGTCGAATTCATGTGCTAGACATAAGGTTTGATTAATGTTTTTATCAGCAAGTGATATTCCTATTTTTGGGCTACAAGTAAAAATAATTTTACCGTAGGTTAGATTTCCCTGAATGCCTCCAAAGATTGCATCTTGGGGCCTTGTCATGCGTCTATCTAGTAGAGCAATTTTAATGGGAGAATTAATTCCAGTTCTAAATGTACTTTTGATCATTACTTTAATTGTTCCTATATGAAGATAGCTTATTGTTTTTCTATCATTCTGTTTTAATGTCGAAAGTTTCCTTTCAATCTCTTGCTGATTTAGGAGTGGTATTTCAACTAGCCCATTAGTGTTTTTAATATTGAGTGGATACTCTCGAGTACTGATGCATGTAATCACATGATTATTCCGTTGTTTAAATTTTTCTAGTATTGTTTTTTTGTTTAAAAACTTCATGGGGTGCTAAAGAGAGTTTAGCTTTACTAACCTTTGTTAAAAGACTTTGATCTAATTGCATGTCATGCGCAAAGATATTATCTTCTTCAAAGTATTGTTCATTGGTAGAACGTACCTGATCGGAATCATCGAGATGTGATGTACTTGCCTCGTATAGGTCCGTCATGATTGTCAACAGTGGTGTACTGTTCTGGCTCTGATACCAATTTATGGTTATGGATAAAGTTTCCGAGCAAGTACAAGTTCAGATAAGTGGTCTTACCTTTATCATACCTACGTTATACCAAGTACATACTGAAGGGGATATTACTCTTGGTAATAACTTCTGTCGTTTGTATGAACCTTTTGCACAATACAAAGATACTATTACTTTCCATCTCAATGGTTTAGCTGTCAGCATTAAAAAGGTACTCAAAGCCCATTTCCATGGTCAGCCTGGGTTCTTAACTAGTAAACGGATAGGCAATACCTTGCCCACTCCGGTGCCTGAAAATGTTGCTCCCACCACAGAATTTTCTCAGGGGGGGAGTTTACATTATTTCACACCCTATCCACGCTACATGACATAGAACACCTACTAGACCGTTGTTGTTCTGAACACCCACTGGACACCCAAATTAACAAAGGCCTATTTACAGCCGACATCAAACTTGTCGATCCCACTACTATCATAAAAGTCAAGCCCATTCAGTACAGCCCTACTGACAGACTTGAATTTGCTGTCCAAATTAAAGAATTATTGGACCTTGGTGTAATAAGAAAAAGTAAATCACCACATTTCTCCCCTGCCTTCATGGTACGAAATAGAAATGAACAAAAACGAGGAAAAGCAAGATTAGTAGTTGACTACAAAAAACTAAATCAAAATACCATAGGTGATGGCTATCTATTACCAAGAATGAAAGATCTCCTACAACAAATAGGAGGAAAAACATACTACAGCAGTTTTGACTGTAAATCTGGTTTTTGGCAGGTTAGACTCGCAGAACACTCAATACCATTAACCGCTTTTACCTGTCCTCAAGGACACTATGAATGGATTGTTATGCCTTTCGGTATTAAACAAGCACCATCTATATTCCAGAGACATATGAATGAATCATTTTCTGAGTTAAATAAGTTCTGTCTAGTTTATATTGATGACATTGTTGTTTTTTCAGAAACAGAGAAAGAACATCACCAACATGTACTACAGGTACTACAAAAATGTTTAGAACGAGGAATTATTCTAAGCAAGAAGAAAGCACAAGTATGTCAAGATAAAATAGATTTTTTAGGGCAAACCTTAACTAAAGGAAACCTAAATGTTCAAAAACACATTGGAGAAAATCTAGAAAAATTCCCAGATGACATAACAGATAGAAAACAGTTAGAAAGATTCCTAGGAACTTTAAACTGGATTTCAGATTACATTCCTAGATTAGCCACTCTAAGGATTCAATTACAAGTAAAACTAAGAAATGAAATTAAATGGTCATGGGAACCTAGTGATACAAGCCTTGTAAGAAAAATAAAGAAAATGGTAAAAAACCTACCCACTCTTTATAACCCAGGACCAAATGATGAATTAATTATAGAAACCGATGCATCGGATCTAGCTTGGGGAGGAGTCCTAAAAGCAAAACAACCAGAGCAAAAGAATGAACTCCTATGCAGGTTCACTTCAGGAATGTTCAAACCAGCAGAAACACGGTATCACAGCAATGAAAAAGAAATTCTTGCACTAGTAAAAACCATTAAATCATTTAGAGCATTTTTATTACCAGTACATTTTATAGCTAGAACTGATAACACAAATGTTAGTTATTTTCTCAGGACTAATATCCAGGGAGATTACAAACAAGGCCGACTAGTCCGATGGCAACAGTGGCTCCAATATTATGATTTTACTATTGAGCAAATCAAAGGATCCACTAACACTCTTGCTGATGTTATGTCTCGGGAATTTGCAGGAGCCACATGACGTCCTCCATGGATAAGTACAAAGACGAAATATATCTTCTAGGAAAGATCCAGGAATTGGAGGATGAAGTCACTGCAAAACAAGCAAAGATCAAGGATCTAAAAAATAAATTAAATAAACTAAAAAAGAAAGGCAAAGTAGTGGAGACCGTTCCGGATCCCATTATCAGTACTCCTGCTAAAGGAATTAAAATTTCCGAACCAGTAAAAGCACCAAAAAAGATTTCTGTGCTTAACATGAATTCTCTTATGGGAGATCAAAACACGGCATTTAAAGCCAGTAGTATGTCAGAGCTTTTATCTGACATGGAGACTTCACCTCCAGCCGTTGGCAAAAGTGAAAAATCAGTTTTAAAAACAATCGCTGAGAAAATGCCTCAGCACGAGACTTCGTCGAATCCATCGGCCAATACCCGCCCTCAACGGCAGGATAGTCTCGAAAAAAGCATTAACCCGACTGCCAAAGTCAATGAAGGGCTAAATCTTCGGCCCATTACCCAGTCAAAAAGATACTACGTCATTTTTAATGGCCCAAACAAAGGAGTTTACTCTAGTTGGCCCACTGTCGCCGCTATAGTAAATGGGAAACCCTATGCCCACAAATCCTACCCCACTGAATTAGAAGCCCTTTCGGCTTTTAATCAACACATACCCATACAGCAAGAAGCCCAGCCCATAATGCCTACCTTCTCAAAAATCACACAGAGCAATAGTACTACCCAATCCTTGAACAGATTGCTGAGAACAAGACTAACCCTTCCATGTCTATACGTCAGAGCCCAAAGACCACCAATCCTGTTCTTCGAACGGCGGCGACTAACCCTTCCACGTCTATGCCTACAACAATGTCAGGCAGGTTGCTACTAGTCTCTCCAGGGTTAAGAGGCTTGAACGAGGCCTTGGGTTGATGGCAGTGTAGAGAAAAGAATACGAATACACAAAGGAATATTTATTTCAACGGGGAGATGTACAAACTTACAGGCATTTTATTCTGAGAACTAAAAACTCCCTATGTGGAGTTTAGTTCCTCATTTTAAGTAAGATTACAAGAGGTAGGGAGAGAGAGAAGGGAGTAATTTCAGAAAAATACCACATATCTATCAAGATAAAAAACATTTAGATTAATTATCCAGGATGTGAAACACGGTGAACCCGAATACTTTTATTCGGGTGGAACAACAACAGATGCTATCCTTAAACATCTTAATAACATTATTGCCGTCGTAGGTAATATTTTATTAATTATTCATAACATTGCATCACGGTTAGGCCTGATAACATTGCATCACTGTTGACTAAGTTGAGGTCAACAGGTGCTATCACGGTTATCCGGGATAGGTTCTGATTGAATAGTGCTACTGTGGGATCGTAGCAGTATTCCATTATAACTTCGTTTCACCATGGATGGCAACAGTGGTTTTTTGTTGAAAAGAGTGGAATTTATATTAGTGTAGGGAGTTTTAGTTCCAGAATATACCTGTGAGCTCAGTTACTCTGCCCGCCTCCTTTGCTTGATGTCTCAAATTCTTTATACCGTACAGTGTCCAACCCTTCTTTTGCCAAGCTAAGTTGTTCCTCTCAGAGCCCAAAGACCACCAATCCTGTGCTTCGAACGGCGGCGACTAACCCTTCCACGTCTATGCCTACAACAATGTCAGGCAGGTTGCTACTAGTCTCTCCAGGGTTAAGAGGCTTGAACGAGGCCTTGGGTTGATGGCAGTGTAGAGAAAAGAATACGAATACACAAAGGAATATTTATTTCAACGGGGAGATGTACAAGCTTACAGGCATTTTATTCTGAGAACTAAAAACTCCCTATGTGGAGTTTAGTTCCTCATTTTAAGTAAGATTACAAGAGGTAGGGAGAGAGAGAAGAATGGTTTATGACCCGTGCCTCTCTTCATTTCAATCCCCTTATTTATACTAAGGAGAAACCCCTTTTTCTTGGTTACCGGCTGCTGTTGAAGATCCGATAAAAAGCTTGTTGTCTGCTGCTTTTGAAAAAGCGAGAGTAAGTGGTCTTTGCTTTTCGAAAAGCGGAAATGAGTGGGAATCACTTTTTTGTAGTGGTCACTAGGGTCCATGGCGGCTCCCTGTTGCTGGATACTTTCTGTCGGCTACATTATTGATGCCAATTATTCGTCGCTGCTTTCAGTTTTCTTGATAGGGCATCTAGAACAATGATGCTCTTTGGGGGCATATTTGCAAAATAGTTTTAGAGTTTCCTCTGGTACTTGCAGATTCCCGCTAAGGAATTTCCCTTCATTAGCTGCTAGCTTTGCTCCATCCTCTTCGGAGATAACGTTCTGATAATCGGAGATGACGATTGTTTTTCCGTCAAAGTAATTAACCTTGACCTTGGAATCTCTGTAGATGCCCATGTACTTGCTGAGAACTGCTCGTAGAGTTCGTGCCCGTATATCAGGAAGTTCTGAACTGAGCTCTTTAGTAATGGTGACTTCCTGGAGTTCTGGGAACTTCACTCCTGCTTTAGCCAGTCCTATTTCAACCCAATGGTATGGGGTGTTAACATATCCTTCGGTGCTCCAATCAATCAGGGAACTTGTCACCTTGAGATAGATCGGCTTGTCCTGTGCTCCGCAAATTTTTGTCCGGAATTGCTTAATAGCTCTGTAGATTCCCTTGGGAAGAAGAGATATTTCTAGAAGATTGTGATCCGGGTAAATTACTCCGATTAGTCCACAATTGAAGATGTCTCGTACTGTTTCAGGTTTGCATCCTGCTAAAATCCCAAAGAGGCTATGAGATTTTTTGTTGATGGTGAAGAAACAGTCTTCTGCACTCTCCGTGACGGCCTGGGCCATGTGAAAGTAGTATTGAAACTCTTCATATCCCAAGAAGCAAGGGCTTTCGGGGACTGGTTCAGTTTGAATTGGTCTTGTTCTCAGCAATCTGTTCAAGGATTGGGTAGTACTATTGCTCTGTGTGATTTTTGAGAAGGTAGGCATTATGGGCTGGGCTTCTTGCTGTATGGGTATGTGTTGATTAAAAGCCGAAAGGGCTTCTAATTCAGTGGGGTAGGATTTGTGGGCATAGGGTTTCCCATTTACTATAGCGGCGACAGTGGGCCAACTAGAGTAAACTCCTTTGTTTGGGCCATTAAAAATGACGTAGTATCTTTTTGACTGGGTAATGGGCCGAAGATTTAGCCCTTCATTGACTTTGGCAGTCGGGTTAATGCTTTTTTCGAGACTATCCTGCCGTTGAGGGCGGGTATTGGCCGATGGATTCGACGAAGTCTCGTGCTGAGGCATTTTCTCAGCGATTGTTTTTAAAACTGATTTTTCACTTTTGCCAACGGCTGGAGGTGAAGTCTCCATGTCAGATAAAAGCTCTGACATACTACTGGCTTTAAATGCCGTGTTTTGATCTCCCATAAGAGAATTCATGTTAAGCACAGAAATCTTTTTTGGTGCTTTTACTGGTTCGGAAATTTTAATTCCTTTAGCAGGAGTACTGATAATGGGATCCGGAACGGTCTCCACTACTTTGCCTTTCTTTTTTAGTTTATTTAATTTATTTTTTAGATCCTTGATCTTTGCTTGTTTTGCAGTGACTTCATCCTCCAATTCCTGGATCTTTCCTAGAAGATATATTTCGTCTTTGTACTTATCCATGGAGGACGTCATGTGGCTCCTGCAAATTCCCGAGACATAACATCAGCAAGAGTGTTAGTGGATCCTTTGATTTGCTCAATAGTAAAATCATAATATTGGAGCCACTGTTGCCATCGGACTAGTCGGCCTTGTTTGTAATCTCCCTGGATATTAGTCCTGAGAAAATAACTAACATTTGTGTTATCAGTTCTAGCTATAAAATGTACTGGTAATAAAAATGCTCTAAATGATTTAATGGTTTTTACTAGTGCAAGAATTTCTTTTTCATTGCTGTGATACTGTGTTTCTGCTGGTTTGAACATTCCTGAAGTGAACCTGCATAGGAGTTCATTCTTTTGCTCTGGTTGTTTTGCTTTTAGGACTCCTCCCCAAGCTAGATCCGATGCATCGGTTTCTATAATTAATTCATCATTTGGTCCTGGGTTATAAAGAGTGGGTAGGTTTTTTACCATTTTCTTTATTTTTCTTACAAGGCTTGTATCACTAGGTTCCCATGACCATTTAATTTCATTTCTTAGTTTTACTTGTAATTGAATCCTTAGAGTGGCTAATCTAGGAATGTAATCTGAAATCCAGTTTAAAGTTCCTAGGAATCTTTCTAACTGTTTTCTATCTGTTATGTCATCTGGGAATTTTTCTAGATTTTCTCCAATGTGTTTTTGAACATTTAGGTTTCCTTTAGTTAAGGTTTGCCCTAAAAAATCTATTTTATCTTGACATACTTGTGCTTTCTTCTTGCTTAGAATAATTCCTCGTTCTAAACATTTTTGTAGTACCTGTAGTACATGTTGGTGATGTTCTTTCTCTGTTTCTGAAAAAACAACAATGTCATCAATATAAACTAGACAGAACTTATTTAACTCAGAAAATGATTCATTCATATGTCTCTGGAATATAGATGGTGCTTGTTTAATACCGAAAGGCATAACAATCCATTCATAGTGTCCTTGAGGACAGGTAAAAGCGGTTAATGGTATTGAGTGTTCTGCGAGTCTAACCTGCCAAAAACCAGATTTACAGTCAAAACTGCTGTAGTATGTTTTTCCTCCTATTTGTTGTAGGAGATCTTTCATTCTTGGTAATAGATAGCCATCACCTATGGTATTTTGATTTAGTTTTTTGTAGTCAACTACTAATCTTGCTTTTCCTCGTTTTTGTTCATTTCTATTTCGTACCATGAAGGCAGGGGAGAAATGTGGTGATTTACTTTTTCTTATTACACCAAGGTCCAATAATTCTTTAATTTGGACAGCAAATTCAAGTCTGTCAGTAGGGCTGTACTGAATGGGCTTGACTTTTATGATAGTAGTGGGATCGACAAGTTTGATGTCGGCTGTAAATAGGCCTTTGTTAATTTGGGTGTCCAGTGGGTGTTCAGAACAACAACGGTCTAGTAGGTGTTCTATGTCATGTAGCGTGGATAGGGTGTGAAATAATGTAAACTCCCCCCCCCCTGAGAAAATTCTGTGGTGGGAGCAACATTTTCAGGCACCGGAGTGGGCAAGGTATTGCCTATCCGTTTACTAGTTAAGAACCCAGGCTGACCATGGAAATGGGCTTTGAGTACCTTTTTAATGCTGACAGCTAAACCATTGAGATGGAAAGTAATAGTATCTTTGTATTGTGCAAAAGGTTCATACAAACGACAGAAGTTATTACCAAGAGTAATATCCCCTTCAGTATGTACTTGGTATAACGTAGGTATGATAAAGGTAAGACCACTTATCTGAACCTGTACTTGCTCGGAAACTTTATCCATAACCATAAATTGGTATCAGAGCCAGAACAGTACACCACTGTTGACAATCATGACGGACCTATACGAGGCAAGTACATCACATCTCGATGATTCCGATCAGGTACGTTCTACCAATGAACAATACTTTGAAGAAGATAATATCTTTGCGCATGACATGCAATTAGATCAAAGTCTTTTAACAAAGGTTAGTAAAGCTAAACTCTCTTTAGCACCCCATGAAGTTTTTAAACAAAAAAACAATACTAGAAAATTTTAAACAACGGAATAATCATGTGATTACATGCATCAGTACTCGAGAGTATCCACTCAATATTAAAAACACTAATGGGCTAGTTGAAATACCACTCCTAAATCAGCAAGAGATTGAAAGGAAACTTTCGACATTAAAACAGAATGATAGAAAAACAATAAGCTATCTTCATATAGGAACAATTAAAGTAATGATCAAAAGTACATTTAGAACTGGAATTAATTCTCCCATTAAAATTGCTCTACTAGATAGACGCATGACAAGGCCCCAAGATGCAATCTTTGGAGGCATTCAGGGAAATCTAACCTACGGTAAAATTATTTTTACTTGTTGCCCAAAAATAGGAATATCACTTGCTGATAAAAACATTAATCAAACCTTATGTCTAGCACATGAATTCGACAGAACAGACTTAATGACTGAAGGTAATCACCCTTATACGATTACCTACATGATGGGTTATTCCCTAACCAACTCACACCACAGTATGACTTTCAGACCATCAGACCCAATAATGATTGATAGTATCTTTAAAGAAATAGGACGCATTTCTAATATAGCAATGCAAGAAACAAGTCCTCTAGATAACACTTGGAGCATGGATCTAAGTAGGAAACAACTACTAGGATCACGACCCCATCTAATAATCACAAACGATGAAGAAACATCAGAAAACCCACGAACTTCCGTAGGGATTTCACGAGCACTAAGTCGAATGAACGGACTTCCATTAAGCGATAATTTGAGAACAGTCTCTCATAGGATTAAAGAATTAGCTCTTCAATTAGATGAGTAATTTCAGAAAAATACCACATATCTATCAAGATAAAAAACATTTAGGATTAATTATCCAGGATGTGAAACACGGTGAACCCGAATACTTTTATTCGGGTGGAACAACAACAGATGCTATCCTTAAACATCTTAATAACATTAATGCCGTCGTAGGTAATATTTTATTAATTATTCATAACATTGCATCACGGTTAGGCCTGAAAACTACATGTTTTAAAGAACAGCCCGAACCACTACAGTATGAGAACTCATTACAACCAATACTTCTAAAGATAGAATCCTTAGATTCAAAACTAAATATGTTAGAAAATAAATTAGAGCACGTTAAACCAGAAATCTTGATAAATATTTTATCACTTTGTGAAAATATTAACCAAAAAACTTAAATGACAGGAAAACTAGAAGAAGTCATAAAAGATTTAAAAAATCTAACAACTAAGATTGAAAACTTAGAAGCCAACAACAGAGAATATTTTAAAGATCATATAGAAAAGGTCTCAGCAAGCATTTTCAATGAAATAAGGATTAGTAAAGAGGAAATTCTAAAATCCTTAAAAACCAGCCCTCAAGAAAGTCCAAAGGAAAAGGACAAGCAAACTCTTAACAAAATTGGAAGCTCCTCTGGTTGGTATCCAGAAAACCTAGGACCCCTAATTTGGAGTAAACTAGTAAAACATGATTAAATCAAGATTAGAAGAATATTTCTATAATACAACTAGTTCTGATCACATGGATCAAATAGTCCAGTACCTAAGTCTAACTGATCCAGAAATAGAAGACCTTGAAGCACATAGACTAAATGTTTTTGTTGCAGTACCCAAACCAGATCACCAAGCGAAGGCTTCGATTGAAGACCCAGACAACCCAGAAACTAGTGATCAAGGATCACGAAACACACAGTCTAGACGGACTAGGACTCATAACACGAGGTATGAAAGTGGAACACATAGGGGATACTCTAGTGGACGTACTAGCGAGTATAAATGCTATGACATTCCCGAAGATTTTCAGCCCACAAAGAAATTCAGTAAAACAAACACACTCAATCTTGACTGCGTAACTAACCGATCTCAACTAATTGAGGAATGGAATGCAGAAATGAGACTAATAATTCAAACCGATGACACTCTTAGAGATGATTTGGATTTAATACTTATCCTAATATTAAACAAAGTATCAGGAAATGTCAAAGCCACCTTAGAAGGCATGAACTTAGAACCATTTAAAGAAGGGTCCGGAGAAGATTTCCTTCGCCATATTACCAACTTAATCTATTCCTTCTTTGTAGGAACAGATTACCTTCTACAAGGCGCCTCTGAAAAGGTTAGGATTGCCGAAGAAGCAAGAACTCGATTAAATAGACTGCAAATATGTGATCTATGTTATCTTGAAGAATTCTTTTGTGACTATGAAAAACATTTAACAAAAATTCCCATTGAAGAATGGCCAGTTTTTGTTGAATCATTTTTACGAAAGATACCTTTCGTAGGAGCAAAGGTGTTAGCACAGTACCAACAACTACCACCAGCCAATATAACCACACATAGGACATCTCTAGCCTGGGCCAAAGGTCAAGTAAAAGAAGAAATGGAAAAATACTGTAGAGACATTACAGTCAGAAAACACATAAAACCATTTAATATGTGTTGTCCTGAATTTCGAGGACCAGAAACCATGTATGGATGTACATAAAGATCTTTAAAAAAGAAAGATACGAAGAAAACTTATAAACTTAAGAAAGTACCTAATAAAAAATATAAACGTTTCAAAAAGCAGAAAAAGAGATTTTTTCAGAAGAAACCTCACAGAGGTAGGAAAAATGACCAAAGAACGTGGCAAGATCCTAATGATCCAAAGCAACAGGACAAAAGTAAATTCTGTCCACAAGGCAAGCCCACTTGCAAATGTTGGATTTGCAACGAGGTTGGGCATTTTGCCCGTGACTGTTCCAAGCGAACGGCCCAAAACGCAAAAGCACTGGAATTCATATCCGACAATGAAATGGAATACATTTGTGAAAGTTCTGACTACGACTCGGATGATACTCTTTACTACCTCACGGAAACTAGCAATGAATCAGATAGCGAAACGGATTCAGACTAATCTACAGGAACAGGACGAACCATGGACTACAACTGATTGGTGGGATTCTCTTGAAAAGAGTGGAATTTATATTAGTGTAGGGAGTTTTAGTTCCAG
Source organism: Rubia yunnanensis (assembly GCA_037428765.1). Lineage (NCBI taxonomy): Eukaryota > Viridiplantae > Streptophyta > Magnoliopsida > Gentianales > Rubiaceae > Rubia > Rubia yunnanensis. The sequence goes on from CM075071.1 coordinate 3,070,488, forward strand.
AATATACCTGTGAGCTCAGTTACTCTGCCCGCCTCCTTTGCTTGATGTCTCAAATTCTTTATACCGTACAGTGTCCAACCCTTCTTTTGCCAAGCTAAGTTGTTCCTCTCAGAGCCCAAAGACCACCAATCCTGTGCTTCGAACGGCGGCGACTAACCCTTCCACGTCTATGCCTACAACAATGTCAGGCAGGTTGCTACTAGTCTCTCCAGGGTTAAGAGGCTTGAACGAGGCCTTGGGTTGATGGCAGTGTAGAGAAAAGAATACGAATACACAAAGGAATATTTATTTCAACGGGGAGATGTACAAGCTTACAGGCATTTTATTCTGAGAACTAAAAACTCCCTATGTGGAGTTTAGTTCCTCATTTTAAGTAAGATTACAAGAGGTAGGGAGAGAGAGAAGAATGGTTTATGACCCGTGCCTCTCTTCATTTCAATCCCCTTATTTATACTAAGGAGAAACCCCTTTTTCTTGGTTACCGGCTGCTGTTGAAGATCCGGTAAAAAGCTTGTTGTCTGCTGCTTTTGAAAAAGCGAGAGTAAGTGGTCTTTGCTTTTCGAAAAGCGGAAATGAGTGGGAATCACCTTTTTGTAGTGGTCACTAGGGTCCATGGCGGCTCCCTGTTGCTGGATACTTTCTGTCGGCTACATTATTGATGCCAATTATTCGTCGCTGCTTTCAGTTTTCTTGATAGGGCATCTAGAACAATGATGCTCTTTGGGGGCATATTTGCAAAATAGTTTTAGAGTTTCCTCTGGTACTTGCAGATTCCCGCTAAGGAATTTCCCTTCATTAGCTGCTAGCTTTGCTCCATCCTCTTCGGAGATAACGTTCTGATAATCGGAGATGACGATTGTTTTTCCGTCAAAGTAATTAACCTTGACCTTGGAATCTCTGTAGATGCCCATGTACTTGCTGAGAACTGCTCGTAGAGTTCGTGCCCGTATATCAGGAAGTTCTGAACTGAGCTCTTTAGTAATGGTGACTTCCTGGAGTTCTGGGAACTTCACTCCTGCTTTAGCCAGTCCTATTTCAACCCAATGGTATGGGGTGTTAACATATCCTTCGGTGCTCCAATCAATCAGGGAACTTGTCACCTTGAGATAGATCGGCTTGTCCTGTGCTCCGCAAATTTTTGTCCGGAATTGCTTAATAGCTCTGTAGATTCCCTTGGGAAGAAGAAATATTTCTAGAAGATTGTGATCCGGGTAAATTACTCCGATTAGTCCACAATTGAAGATGTCTCGTACTGTTTCAGGTTTGCATCCTGCTAAAATCCCAAAGAGGCTATGAGATTTTTTGTTGATGGTGAAGAAACAGTCTTCTGCACTCTCCGTGACGGCCTGGGCCATGTGAAAGTAGTATTGAAACTCTTCATATCCCAAGAAGCAAGGGCTTTCGGGGACTGGTTCAGTTTGAATTGGTCTTGTTCTCAGCAATCTGTTCAAGGATTGGGTAGTACTATTGCTCTGTGTGATTTTTGAGAAGGTAGGCATTATGGGCTGGGCTTCTTGCTGTATGGGTATGTGTTGATTAAAAGCCGAAAGGGCTTCTAATTCAGTGGGGTAGGATTTGTGGGCATAGGGTTTCCCATTTACTATAGCGGCGACAGTGGGCCAACTAGAGTAAACTCCTTTGTTTGGGCCATTAAAAATGACGTAGTATCTTTTTGACTGGGTAATGGGCCGAAGATTTAGCCCTTCATTGACTTTGGCAGTCGGGTTAATGCTTTTTTCGAGACTATCCTGCCGTTGAGGGCGGGTATTGGCCGATGGATTCGACGAAGTCTCGTGCTGAGGCATTTTCTCAGCGATTGTTTTTAAAACTGATTTTTCACTTTTGCCAACGGCTGGAGGTGAAGTCTCCATGTCAGATAAAAGCTCTGACATACTACTGGCTTTAAATGCCGTGTTTTGATCTCCCATAAGAGAATTCATGTTAAGCACAGAAATCTTTTTTGGTGCTTTTACTGGTTCGGAAATTTTAATTCCTTTAGCAGGAGTACTGATAATGGGATCCGGAACGGTCTCCACTACTTTGCCTTTCTTTTTTAGTTTATTTAATTTATTTTTTAGATCCTTGATCTTTGCTTGTTTTGCAGTGACTTCATCCTCCAATTCCTGGATCTTTCCTAGAAGATATATTTCGTCTTTGTACTTATCCATGGAGGACGTCATGTGGCTCCTGCAAATTCCCGAGACATAACATCAGCAAGAGTGTTAGTGGATCCTTTGATTTGCTCAATAGTAAAATCATAATATTGGAGCCACTGTTGCCATCGGACTAGTCGGCCTTGTTTGTAATCTCCCTGGATATTAGTCCTGAGAAAATAACTAACATTTGTGTTATCAGTTCTAGCTATAAAATGTACTGGTAATAAAAATGCTCTAAATGATTTAATGGTTTTTACTAGTGCAAGAATTTCTTTTTCATTGCTGTGATACCGTGTTTCTGCTGGTTTGAACATTCCTGAAGTGAACCTGCATAGGAGTTCATTCTTTTGCTCTGGTTGTTTTGCTTTTAGGACTCCTCCCCAAGCTAGATCCGATGCATCGGTTTCTATAATTAATTCATCATTTGGTCCTGGGTTATAAAGAGTGGGTAGGTTTTTTACCATTTTCTTTATTTTTCTTACAAGGCTTGTATCACTAGGTTCCCATGACCATTTAATTTCATTTCTTAGTTTTACTTGTAATTGAATCCTTAGAGTGGCTAATCTAGGAATGTAATCTGAAATCCAGTTTAAAGTTCCTAGGAATCTTTCTAACTGTTTTCTATCTGTTATGTCATCTGGGAATTTTTCTAGATTTTCTCCAATGTGTTTTTGAACATTTAGGTTTCCTTTAGTTAAGGTTTGCCCTAAAAAATCTATTTTATCTTGACATACTTGTGCTTTCTTCTTGCTTAGAATAATTCCTCGTTCTAAACATTTTTGTAGTACCTGTAGTACATGTTGGTGATGTTCTTTCTCTGTTTCTGAAAAAACAACAATGTCATCAATATAAACTAGACAGAACTTATTTAACTCAGAAAATGATTCATTCATATGTCTCTGGAATATAGATGGTGCTTGTTTAATACCGAAAGGCATAACAATCCATTCATAGTGTCCTTGAGGACAGGTAAAAGCGGTTAATGGTATTGAGTGTTCTGCGAGTCTAACCTGCCAAAAACCAGATTTACAGTCAAAACTGCTGTAGTATGTTTTTCCTCCTATTTGTTGTAGGAGATCTTTCATTCTTGGTAATAGATAGCCATCACCTATGGTATTTTGATTTAGTTTTTTGTAGTCAACTACTAATCTTGCTTTTCCTCGTTTTTGTTCATTTCTATTTCGTACCATGAAGGCAGGGGAGAAATGTGGTGATTTACTTTTTCTTATTACACCAAGGTCCAATAATTCTTTAATTTGGACAGCAAATTCAAGTCTGTCAGTAGGGCTGTACTGAATGGGCTTGACTTTTATGATAGTAGTGGGATCGACAAGTTTGATGTCGGCTGTAAATAGGCCTTTGTTAATTTGGGTGTCCAGTGGGTGTTCAGAACAACAACGGTCTAGTAGGTGTTCTATGTCATGTAGCGTGGATAGGGTGTGAAATAATGTAAACTCCCCCCCCCCCCGAGAAAATTCTGTGGTGGGAGCAACATTTTCAGGCACCGAAGTGGGCAAGGTATTGCCTATCCGTTTACTAGTTAAGAACCCAGGCTGACCATGGAAATGGGCTTTGAGTACCTTTTTAATGCTGACAGCTAAACCATTGAGATGGAAAGTAATAGTATCTTTGTATTGTGCAAAAGGTTCATACAAACGACAGAAGTTATTACCAAGAGTAATATCCCCTTCAGTATGTACTTGGTATAACGTAGGTATGATAAAGGTAAGACCACTTATCTGAACCTGTACTTGCTCGGAAACTTTATCCATAACCATAAATTGGTATCAGAGCCAGAACAGTACACCACTGTTGACAATCATGACGGACCTATACGAGGCAAGTACATCACATCTCGATGATTCCGATCAGGTACATTCTACCAATGAACAATACTTTGAAGAAGATAATATCTTTGCGCATGACATGCAATTAGATCAAAGTCTTTTAACAAAGGTTAGTAAAGCTAAACTCTCTTTAGCACCCCATGAAGTTTTTAAACAAAAAAACAATACTAGAAAAATTTAAACAACGGAATAATCATGTGATTACATGCATCAGTACTCGAGAGTATCCACTCAATATTAAAAACACTAATGGGCTAGTTGAAATACCACTCCTAAATCAGCAAGAGATTGAAAGGAAACTTTCGACATTAAAACAGAATGATAGAAAAACAATAAGCTATCTTCATATAGGAACAATTAAAGTAATGATCAAAAGTACATTTAGAACTGGAATTAATTCTCCCATTAAAATTGCTCTACTAGATAGACGCATGACAAGGCCCCAAGATGCAATCTTTGGAGGCATTCAGGGAAATCTAACCTACGGTAAAATTATTTTTACTTGTAGCCCAAAAATAGGAATATCACTTGCTGATAAAAACATTAATCAAACCTTATGTCTAGCACATGAATTCGACAGAACAGACTTAATGACTGAAGGTAATCACCCTTATACGATTACCTACATGATGGGTTATTCCCTAACCAACTCACACCACAGTATGACTTTCAGACCATCAGACCCAATAATGATTGATAGTATCTTTAAAGAAATAGGACGCATTTCTAATATAGCAATGCAAGAAACAAGTCCTCTAGATAACACTTGGAGCATGGATCTAAGTAGGAAACAACTACTAGGATCACGACCCCATCTAATAATCACAAACGATGAAGAAACATCAGAAAACCCACGAACTTCCGTAGGGATTTCACGAGCACTAAGTCGAATGAACGGACTTCCATTAAGCGATAATTTGAGAACAGTCTCTCATAGGATTAAAGAATTAGCTCTTCAATTAGATGAGTAATTTCAGAAAAATACCACATATCTATCAAGATAAAAAACATTTAGGATTAATTATCCAGGATGTGAAACACGGTGAACCCGAATACTTTTATTCGGGTGGAACAACAACAGATGCTATCCTTAAACATCTTAATAACATTAATGCCGTCGTAGGTAATATTTTATTAATTATTCATAACATTGCATCACGGTTAGGCCTGAAAACTACATGTTTTAAAGAACAGCCCGAACCACTACAGTATGAGAACTCATTACAACCAATACTTCTAAAGATAGAATCCTTAGATTCAAAACTAAATATGTTAGAAAATAAATTAGAGCACGTTAAACCAGAAATCTTGATAAATATTTTATCACTTTGTGAAAATATTAACCAAAAAACTTAAATGACAGGAAAACTAGAAGAAGTCATAAAAGATTTAAAAAATCTAACAACTAAGATTGAAAACTTAGAAGCCAACAACAGAGAATATTTTAAAGATCATATAGAAAAGGTCTCAGCAAGAATTTTCAATGAAATAAGGATTAGTAAAGAGGAAATTCTAAAATCCTTAAAAACCAGCCCTCAAGAAAGTCCAAAGGAAAAGGACAAGCAAACTCTTAACAAAATTGGAAGCTCCTCTGGTTGGTATCCAGAAAACCTAGGACCCCTAATTTGGAGTAAACTAGTAAAACATGATTAAATCAAGATTAGAAGAATATTTCTATAATACAACTAGTTCTGATCACATGGATCAAATAGTCCAGTACCTAAGTCTAACTGATCCAGAAATAGAAGACCTTGAAGCACATAGACTAAATGTTTTTGTTGCAGTACCCAAACCAGATCACCAAGCGAAGGCTTCGATTGAAGACCCAGACAACCCAGAAACTAGTGATCAAGGATCACGAAACACACAGTCTAGACGGACTAGGACTCATAACACGAGGTATGAAAGTGGAACACATAGGGGATACTCTAGTGGACGTACTAGCGGGTATAAACGCTATGACATTCCCGAAGATTTTCAGCCCACAAAGAAATTCAGTAAAACAAACACACTCAATCTTGACTGCGTAACTAACCGATCTCAACTAATTGAGGAATGGAATGCAGAAATGAGACTAATAATTCAAACCGATGACACTCTTAGAGATGATTTGGATTTAATACTTATCCTAATATTAAACAAAGTATCAGGAAATGTCAAAGCCACCTTAGAAGGCATGAACTTAGAACCATTTAAAGAAGGGTCCGGAGAAGATTTCCTTCGCCATATTACCAACTTAATCTATTCCTTCTTTGTAGGAACAGATTACCTTCTACAAGGCGCCTCTGAAAAGGTTAGGATTGCCGAAGAAGCAAGAACTCGATTAAATAGACTGCAAATATGTGATCTATGTTATCTTGAAGAATTCTTTTGTGACTATGAAAAACATTTAACAAAAATTCCCATTGAAGAATGGCCAGTTTTTGTTGAATCATTTTTACGAAAGATACCTTTCGTAGGAGCAAAGGTGTTAGCACAGTACCAACAACTACCACCAGCCAATATAACCACACATAGGACATCTCTAGCCTGGGCCAAAGGTCAAGTAAAAGAAGAAATGGAAAAATACTGTAGAGACATTACAGTCAGAAAACACATAAAACCATTTAATATGTGTTGTCCTGAATTTCGAGGACCAGAAACCATGTATGGATGTACAGAAAGATCTTAAAAAAAGAAAGATACGAAGAAAACTTATAAACTTAAGAAAGTACCTAATAAAAAATATAAACGTTTCAAAAAGCAGAAAAAGAGATTTTTTCAGAAGAAACCTCACAGAGGTAGGAAAAATGACCAAAGAACGTGGCAAGATCCTAATGATCCAAAGCAACAGGACAAAAGTAAATTCTGTCCACAAGGCAAGCCCACTTGCAAATGTTGGATTTGCAACGAGGTTGGGCATTTTGCCCGTGACTGTTCCAAGCGAACGGCCCAAAACGCAAAAGCACTGGAATTCATATCCGACAATGAAATGGAATACATTTGTGAAAGTTCTGACTACGACTCGGATGATACTCTTTACTACCTCACGGAAACTAGCAATGAATCAGATAGCGAAACGGATTCAGACTAATCTACAGGAACAGGACGAACCATGGACTACAACTGATTGGTGGGATTCTCTTCCCAGCGAGCAGGACCAATTAGCACTCGAAGCCACCAGTAGCTCAGAAGAAGAAATCGATGAATTCCTCAAAGGCATCAACATTACCAATCCAAACAGTATTTACATCAAAGGTAACTTTTACTTTAAAGGTTATAAAAAATACTCATTGGATATGTATATTGATACAGGAGCATCCATGTGCACGGCAAATGCAAACGTAATCCCTCATGAATTTTGGGTTCAAGCAAAACAGCCAATCAAGGCTCGAACAGCAAATGACCAAATTATGGTTATGGATAAAGTTTCCGAGCAAGTACAGGTTCAGATAAGTGGTCTTACCTTTATCATACCTACGTTATACCAAGTACATACTGAAGGGGATATTACTCTTGGTAATAACTTCTGTCGTTTGTATGAACCTTTTGCACAATACAAAGATACTATTACTTTCCATCTCAATGGTTTAGCTGTCAGCATTAAAAAGGTACTCAAAGCCCATTTCCATGGTCAGCCTGGGTTCTTAACTAGTAAACGGATAGGCAATACCTTGCCCACTCCGGTGCCTGAAAATGTTGCTCCCACCACAGAATTTTCTCAGGGGGGGGGGAGTTTACATTATTTCACACCCTATCCACGCTACATGACATAGAACACCTACTAGACCGTTGTTGTTCTGAACACCCACTGGACACCCAAATTAACAAAGGCCTATTTACAGCCGACATCAAACTTGTCGATCCCACTACTATCATAAAAGTCAAGCCCATTCAGTACAGCCCTACTGACAGACTTGAATTTGCTGTCCAAATTAAAGAATTATTGGACCTTGGTGTAATAAGAAAAAGTAAATCACCACATTTCTCCCCTGCCTTCATGGTACGAAATAGAAATGAACAAAAACGAGGAAAAGCAAGATTAATAGTTGACTACAAAAAACTAAATCAAAATACCATAGGTGATGGCTATCTATTACCAAGAATGAAAGATCTCCTACAACAAATAGGAGGAAAAACATACTACAGCAGTTTTGACTGTAAATCTGGTTTTTGGCAGGTTAGACTCGCAGAACACTCAATACCATTAACCGCTTTTACCTGTCCTCAAGGACACTATGAATGGATTGTTATGCCTTTCGGTATTAAACAAGCACCATCTATATTCCAGAGACATATGAATGAATCATTTTCTGAGTTAAATAAGTTCTGTCTAGTTTATATTGATGACATTGTTGTTTTTTCAGAAACAGAGAAAGAACATCACCAACATGTACTACAGGTACTACAAAAATGTTTAGAACGAGGAATTATTCTAAGCAAGAAGAAAGCACAAGTATGTCAAGATAAAATAGATTTTTTAGGGCAAACCTTAACTAAAGGAAACCTAAATGTTCAAAAACACATTGGAGAAAATCTAGAAAAATTCCCAGATGACATAACAGATAGAAAACAGTTAGAAAGATTCCTAGGAACTTTAAACTGGATTTCAGATTACATTCCTAGATTAGCCACTCTAAGGATTCAATTACAAGTAAAACTAAGAAATGAAATTAAATGGTCATGGGAACCTAGTGATACAAGCCTTGTAAGAAAAATAAAGAAAATGGTAAAAAACCTACCCACTCTTTATAACCCAGGACCAAATGATGAATTAATTATAGAAACCGATGCATCGGATCTAGCTTGGGGAGGAGTCCTAAAAGCAAAACAACCAGAGCAAAAGAATGAACTCCTATGCAGGTTCACTTCAGGAATGTTCAAACCAGCAGAAACACGGTATCACAGCAATGAAAAAGAAATTCTTGCACTAGTAAAAACCATTAAATCATTTAGAGCATTTTTATTACCAGTACATTTTATAGCTAGAACTGATAACACAAATGTTAGTTATTTTCTCAGGACTAATATCCAGGGAGATTACAAACAAGGCCGACTAGTCCGATGGCAACAGTGGCTCCAATATTATGATTTTACTATTGAGCAAATCAAAGGATCCACTAACACTCTTGCTGATGTTATGTCTCGGGAATTTGCAGGAGCCACATGACGTCCTCCATGGATAAGTACAAAGACGAAATATATCTTCTAGGAAAGATCCAGGAATTGGAGGATGAAGTCACTGCAAAACAAGCAAAGATCAAGGATCTAAAAAATAAATTAAATAAACTAAAAAAGAAAGGCAAAGTAGTGGAGACCGTTCCGGATCCCATTATCAGTACTCCTGCTAAAGGAATTAAAATTTCCGAACCAGTAAAAGCACCAAAAAAGATTTCTGTGCTTAACATGAATTCTCTTATGGGAGATCAAAACACGGCATTTAAAGCCAGTAGTATGTCAGAGCTTTTATCTGACATGGAGACTTCACCTCCAGCCGTTGGCAAAAGTGAAAAATCAGTTTTAAAAACAATCGCTGAGAAAATGCCTCAGCACGAGACTTCGTCGAATCCATCGGCCAATACCCGCCCTCAACGGCAGGATAGTCTCGAAAAAAGCATTAACCCGACTGCCAAAGTCAATGAAGGGCTAAATCTTCGGCCCATTACCCAGTCAAAAAGATACTACGTCATTTTTAATGGCCCAAACAAAGGAGTTTACTCTAGTTGGCCCACTGTCGCCGCTATAGTAAATGGGAAACCCTATGCCCACAAATCCTACCCCACTGAATTAGAAGCCCTTTCGGCTTTTAATCAACACATACCCATACAGCAAGAAGCCCAGCCCATAATGCCTACCTTCTCAAAAATCACACAGAGCAATAGTACTACCCAATCCTTGAACAGATTGCTGAGAACAAGACCAATTCAAACTGAACCAGTCCCCGAAAGCCCTTGCTTCTTGGGATATGAAGAGTTTCAATACTACTTTCACATGGCCCAGGCCGTCACGGAGAGTGCAGAAGACTGTTTCTTCACCATCAACAAAAAATCTCATAGCCTCTTTGGGATTTTAGCAGGATGCAAACCTGAAACAGTACGAGACATCTTCAATTGTGGACTAATCGGAGTAATTTACCCGGATCACAATCTTCTAGAAATATCTCTTCTTCCCAAGGGAATCTACAGAGCTATTAAGCAATTCCGGACAAAAATTTGCGGAGCACAGGACAAGCCGATCTATCTCAAGGTGACAAGTTCCCTGATTGATTGGAGCACCGAAGGATATGTTAACACCCCATACCATTGGGTTGAAATAGGACTGGCTAAAGCAGGAGTGAAGTTCCCAGAACTCCAGGAAGTCACCATTACTAAAGAGCTCAGTTCAGAACTTCCTGATATACGGGCACGAACTCTACGAGCAGTTCTCAGCAAGTACATGGGCATCTACAGAGATTCCAAGGTCAAGGTTAATTACTTTGACGGAAAAACAATCGTCATCTCCGATTATCAGAACGTTATCTCCGAAGAGGATGGAGCAAAGCTAGCAGCTAATGAAGGGAAATTCCTTAGCGGGAATCTGCAAGTACTAGAGGAAACTCTAAAACTATTTTGCAAATATGCCCCCAAAGAGCATCATTGTTCTAGATGCCCTATCAAGAAAACTGAAAGCAGCGACGAATAATTGGCATCAATAATGTAGCCGACAGAAAGTATCCAGCAACAGGGAGCCGCCATGGACCCTAGTGACCACTACAAAAAAGTGATTCCCACTCATTTCCGCTTTTCGAAAAGCAAAGACCACTTACTCTCGCTTTTTCAAAAGCAGCAGACAACAAGCTTTTTACCGGATCTTCAACAGCAGCCGGTAACCAAGAAAAAGGGGTTTCTCCTTAGTATAAATAAGGGGATTGAAATGAAGAGAGGCACGGGTCATAAACCATTCTTCTCTCTCTCTCCCTACCTCTTGTAATCTTACTTAAAATGAGGAACTAAACTCCACATAGGGAGTTTTTAGTTCTCAGAATAAAATGCCTGTAAGCTTGTACATCTCCCCGTTGAAATAAATATTCCTTTGTGTATTCGTATTCTTTTCTCTACACTGCCATCAACCCAAGGCCTCGTTCAAGCCTCTTAACCCTGGAGAGACTAGTAGCAACCTGCCTGACATTGTTGTAGGCATAGACGTGGAAGGGTTAGTCGCCGCCGTTCGAAGCACAGGATTGGTGGTCTTTGGGCTCTGAGAGGAACAACTTAGCTTGGCAAAAGAAGGGTTGGACACTGTACGGTATAAAGAATTTGAGACATCAAGCAAAGGAGGCGGGCAGAGTAACTGAGCTCACAGGTATATTCTGGAACTAAAACTCCCTACACTAATATAAATTCCACTCTTTTCAACAAAAAACCACTGTTGCCATCCATGGTGAAACGAAGTTATAATGGAATACTGCTACGATCCCACAGTAGCACTATTCAATCAGAACCTATCCCGGATAACCGTGATAGCACCTGTTGACCTCAACTTAGTCAACAGTGATGCAATGTTATCAGGCCTAACCGTGATGCAATGTTATGAATAATTAATAAAATATTACCTACGACGGCAATAATGTTATTAAGATGTTTAAGGATAGCATCTGTTGTTGTTCCACCCGAATAAAAGTATTCGGGTTCACCGTGTTTCACATCCTGGATAATTAATCTAAATGTTTTTTATCTTGATAGATATGTGGTATTTTTCTGAAATTACTCCCTTCTCTCTCTCTCTCTCCCTACCTCTTGTAATCTTACTTAAAATGAGGAACTAAACTCCACATAGGGAGTTTTTAGTTCTCAGAATAAAATGCCTGTAAGCTTGTACATCTCCCCGTTGAAATAAATATTCCTTTGTGTATTCGTATTCTTTTCTCTACACTGCCATCAACCCAAGGCCTCGTTCAAGCCTCTTAACCCTGGAGAGACTAGTAGCAACCTGCCTGACATTGTTGTAGGCATAGACGTGGAAGGGTTAGTCGCCGCCGTTCGAAGAACAGGATTGGTGGTCTTTGGGCTCTGACGTATAGACATGGAAGGGTTAGTCTTGTTCTCAGCAATCTGTTCAAGGATTGGGTAGTACTATTGCTCTGTGTGATTTTTGAGAAGGTAGGCATTATGGGCTGGGCTTCTTGCTGTATGGGTATGTGTTGATTAAAAGCCGAAAGGGCTTCTAATTCAGTGGGGTAGGATTTGTGGGCACAGGGTTTCCCATTTACTATAGCGGCGACAGTGGGCCAACTAGAGTAAACTCCTTTGTTTGGGCCATTAAAAATGACGTAGTATCTTTTTGACTGGGTAATGGGCCGAAGATTTAGCCCTTCATTGACTTTGGCAGTCGGGTTAATGCTTTTTTCGAGACTATCCTGCCGTTGAGGGCGGGTATTGGCCGATGGATTCGACGAAGTCTCGTGCTGAGGCATTTTCTCAGCGATTGTTTTTAAAACTGATTTTTCACTTTTGCCAACGGCTGGAGGTGAAGTCTCCATGTCAGATAAAAGCTCTGACATACTACTGGCTTTAAATGCCGTGTTTTGATCTCCCATAAGAGAATTCATGTTAAGCACAGAAATCTTTTTTGGTGCTTTTACTGGTTCGGAAATTTTAATTCCTTTAGCAGGAGTACTGATAATGGGATCCGGAACGGTCTCCACTACTTTGCCTTTCTTTTTTAGTTTATTTAATTTATTTTTTAGATCCTTGATCTTTGCTTGTTTTACAGTGACTTCATCCTCCAATTCCTGGATCTTTCCTAGAAGATATATTTCGTCTTTGTACTTATCCATGGAGGACGTCATGTGGCTCCTGCAAATTCCCGAGACATAACATCAGCAAGAGTGTTAGTGGATCCTTTGATTTGCTCAATAGTAAAATCATAATATTGGAGCCACTGTTGCCATCGGACTAGTCGGCCTTGTTTGTAATCTCCCTGGATATTAGTCCTGAGAAAATAACTAACATTTGTGTTATCAGTTCTAGCTATAAAATGTACTGGTAATAAAAATGCTCTAAATGATTTAATGGTTTTTACTAGTGCAAGAATTTCTTTTTCATTGCTGTGATACCGTGTTTCTGCTGGTTTGAACATTCCTGAAGTGAACCTGCATAGGAGTTCATTCTTTTGCTCTGGTTGTTTTGCTTTTAGGACTCCTCCCCAAGCTAGATCCGATGCATCGGTTTCTATAATTAATTCATCATTTGGTCCTGGGTTATAAAGAGTGGGTAGGTTTTTTACCATTTTCTTTATTTTTCTTACAAGGCTTGTATCACTAGGTTCCCATGACCATTTAATTTCATTTCTTAGTTTTACTTGTAATTGAATCCTTAGAGTGGCTAATCTAGGAATGTAATCTGAAATCCAGTTTAAAGTTCCTAGGAATCTTTCTAACTGTTTTCTATCTGTTATGTCATCTGGGAATTTTTCTAGATTTTCTCCAATGTGTTTTTGAACATTTAGGTTTCCTTTAGTTAAGGTTTGCCCTAAAAAATCTATTTTATCTTGACATACTTGTGCTTTCTTCTTGCTTAGAATAATTCCTCGTTCTAAACATTTTTGTAGTACCTGTAGTACATGTTGGTGATGTTCTTTCTCTGTTTCTGAAAAAACAACAATGTCATCAATATAAACTAGACAGAACTTATTTAACTCAGAAAATGATTCATTCATATGTCTCTGGAATATAGATGGTGCTTGTTTAATACCGAAAGGCATAACAATCCATTCATAGTGTCCTTGAGGACAGGTAAAAGCGGTTAATGGTATTGAGTGTTCTGCGAGTCTAACCTGCCAAAAACCAGATTTACAGTCAAAACTGCTGTAGTATGTTTTTCCTCCTATTTGTTGTAGGAGATCTTTCATTCTTGGTAATAGATAGCCATCACCTATGGTATTTTGATTTAGTTTTTTGTAGTCAACTACTAATCTTGCTTTTCCTCGTTTTTGTTCATTTCTATTTCGTACCATGAAGGCAGGGGAGAAATGTGGTGATTTACTTTTTCTTATTACACCAAGGTCCAATAATTCTTTAATTTGGACAGCAAATTCAAGTCTGTCAGTAGGGCTGTACTGAATGGGCTTGACTTTTATGATAGTAGTGGGATCGACAAGTTTGATGTCGGCTGTAAATAGGCCTTTGTTAATTTGGGTGTCCAGTGGGTGTTCAGAACAACAACGGTCTAGTAGGTGTTCTATGTCATGTAGCGTGGATAGGGTGTGAAATAATGTAAACTCCCCCCCTGAGAAAATTCTGTGGTGGGAGCAACATTTTCAGGCACCGGAGTGGGCAAGGTATTGCCTATCCGTTTACTAGTTAAGAACCCAGGCTGACCATGGAAATGGGCTTTGAGTACCTTTTTAATGCTGACAGCTAAACCATTGAGATGGAAAGTAATAGTATCTTTGTATTGTGCAAAAGGTTCATACAAACGACAGAAGTTATTACCAAGAGTAATATCCCCTTCAGTATGTACTTGGTATAACGTAGGTATGATAAAGGTAAGACCACTTATCTGAACCTGTACTTGCTCGGAAACTTTATCCATAACCATAAATTGGTATCAGAGCCAGAACAGTACACCACTGTTGACAATCATGACAGACCTATACGAGGCAAGTACATCACATCTCGATGATTCCGATCAGGTACGTTCTACCAATGAACAATACTTTGAAGAAGATAATATCTTTGCGCATGACATGCAATTAGATCAAAGTCTTTTAACAAAGGTTAGTAAAGCTAAACTCTCTTTAGCACCCCATGAAGTTTTTAAACAAAAAAACAATACTAGAAAAATTTAAACAACGGAATAATCATGTGATTACATGCATCAGTACTCGAGAGTATCCACTCAATATTAAAAACACTAATGGGCTAGTTGAAATACCACTCCTAAATCAGCAAGAGATTGAAAGGAAACTTTCGACATTAAAACAGAATGATAGAAAAACAATAAGCTATCTTCATATAGGAACAATTAAAGTAATGATCAAAAGTACATTTAGAACTGGAATTAATTCTCCCATTAAAATTGCTCTACTAGATAGACGCATGACAAGGCCCCAAGATGCAATCTTTGGAGGCATTCAGGGAAATCTAACCTACGGTAAAATTATTTTTACTTGTAGCCCAAAAATAGGAATATCACTTGCTGATAAAAACATTAATCAAACCTTATGTCTAGCACATGAATTCGACAGAACAGACTTAATGACTGAAGGTAATCACCCTTATACGATTACCTACATGATGGGTTATTCCCTAACCAACTCACACCACAGTATGACTTTCAGACCATCAGACCCAATAATGATTGATAGTATCTTTAAAGAAATAGGACGCATTTCTAATATAGCAATGCAAGAAACAAGTCCTCTAGATAACACTTGGAGCATGGATCTAAGTAGGAAACAACTACTAGGATCACGACCCCATCTAATAATCACAAACGATGAAGAAACATCAGAAAACCCACGAACTTCCGTAGGGATTTCACGAGCACTAAGTCGAATGAACGGACTTCCATTAAGCGATAATTTGAGAACAGTCTCTCATAGGATTAAAGAATTAGCTCTTCAATTAGATGAGTAATTTCAGAAAAATACCACATATCTATCAAGATAAAAAACATTTAGGATTAATTATCCAGGATGTGAAACACGGTGAACCCGAATACTTTTATTCGGGTGGAACAACAACAGATGCTATCCTTAAACATCTTAATAACATTAATGCCGTCGTAGGTAATATTTTATTAATTATTCATAACATTGCATCACGGTTAGGCCTGAAAACTACATGTTTTAAAGAACAGCCCGAACCACTACAGTATGAGAACTCATTACAACCAATACTTCTAAAGATAGAATCCTTAGATTCAAAACTAAATATGTTAGAAAATAAATTAGAGCACGTTAAACCAGAAATCTTGATAAATATTTTATCACTTTGTGAAAATATTAACCAAAAAACTTAAATGACAGGAAAACTAGAAGAAGTCATAAAAGATTTAAAAAATCTAACAACTAAGATTGAAAACTTAGAAGCCAACAACAGAGAATATTTTAAAGATCATATAGAAAAGGTCTCAGCAAGAATTTTCAATGAAATAAGGATTAGTAAAGAGGAAATTCTAAAATCCTTAAAAACCAGCCCTCAAGAAAGTCCAAAGGAAAAGGACAAGCAAACTCTTAACAAAATTGGAAGCTCCTCTGGTTGGTATCCAGAAAACCTAGGACCCCTAATTTGGAGTAAACTAGTAAAACATGATTAAATCAAGATTAGAAGAATATTTCTATAATACAACTAGTTCTGATCACATGGATCAAATAGTCCAGTACCTAAGTCTAACTGATCCAGAAATAGAAGACCTTGAAGCACATAGACTAAATGTTTTTGTTGCAGTACCCAAACCAGATCACCAAGCGAAGGCTTCGATTGAAGACCCAGACAACCCAGAAACTAGTGATCAAGGATCACGAAACACACAGTCTAGACGGACTAGGACCCATAACACGAGGTATGAAAGTGGAACACATAGGGGATACTCTAGTGGACGTACTAGCGGGTATAAACGCTATGACATTCCCGAAGATTTTTAGCCCACAAAGAAATTCAGTAAAACAAACACACTCAATCTTGACTGCGTAACTAACCGATCTCAACTAATTGAGGAATGGAATGCAGAAATGAGACTAATAATTCAAACCGATGACACTCTTAGAGATGATTTGGATTTAATACTTATCCTAATATTAAACAAAGTATCAGGAAATGTCAAAGCCACCTTAGAAGGCATGAACTTAGAACCATTTAAAGAAGGGTCCGGAGAAGATTTCCTTCGCCATATTACCAACTTAATCTATTCCTTCTTTGTAGGAACAGATTACCTTCTACAAGGCGCCTCTGAAAAGGTTAGGATTGCCGAAGAAGCAAGAACTCGATTAAATAGACTGCAAATATGTGATCTATGTTATCTTGAAGAATTCTTTTGTGACTATGAAAAACATTTAACAAAAATTCCCATTGAAGAATGGCCAGTTTTTGTTGAATCATTTTTACGAAAGATACCTTTCGTAGGAGCAAAGGTGTTAGCACAGTACCAACAACTACCACCAGCCAATATAACCACACATAGGACATCTCTAGCCTGGGCCAAAGGTCAAGTAAAAGAAGAAATGGAAAAATACTGTAGAGACATTACAGTCAGAAAACACATAAAACCATTTAATATGTGTTGTCCTGAATTTCGAGGACCAGAAACCATGTATGGATGTACAGAAAGATCTTTAAAAAAGAAAGATACGAAGAAAACTTATAAACTTAAGAAAGTACCTAATAAAAAATATGAACGTTTCAAAAAGCAGAAAAAGAGATTTTTTCAGAAGAAACCTCACAGAGGTAGGAAAAATGACCAAAGAACGTGGCAAGATCCTAATGATCCAAAGCAACAGGACAAAAGTAAATTCTGTCCACAAGGCAAGCCCACTTGCAAATGTTGGATTTGCAACGAGGTTGGGCATTTTGCCCGTGACTGTTCCAAGCGAACGGCCCAAAACGCAAAAGCACTGGAATTCATATCCGACAATGAAATGGAATACATTTGTGAAAGTTCTGACTACGACTCGGATGATACTCTTTACTACCTCACGGAAACTAGCAATGAATCAGATAGCGAAACGGATTCAGACTAATCTACAGGAACAGGACGAACCATGGACTACAACTGATTGGTGGGATTCTCTTCCCAGCGAGCAGGACCAATTAGCACTCGAAGCCACCAGTAGCTCAGAAGAAGAAATCGATGAATTCCTCAAAGGCATCAACATTACCAATCCAAACAGTATTTACATCAAAGGTAACTTTTACTTTAAAGGTTATAAAAAATACTCATTGGATATGTACATTGATACAGGAGCATCCATGTGCACGGCAAATGCAAACGTAATCCCTCATGAATTTTGGGTTCAAGCAAAACAGCCAATCAAGGCTCGAACAGCAAATGACCAAATTATGGTTATGGATAAAGTTTCCGAGCAAGTACAGGTTCAGATAAGTGGTCTTACCTTTATCATACCTACGTTATACCAAGTACATACTGAAGGGGATATTACTCTTGGTAATAACTTCTGTCGTTTGTATGAACCTTTTGCACAATACAAAGATACTATTACTTTCCATCTCAATGGTTTAGCTGTCAGCATTAAAAAGGTACTCAAAGCCCATTTCCATGGTCAGCCTGGGTTCTTAACTAGTAAACGGATAGGCAATACCTTGCCCACTCCGGTGCCTGAAAATGTTGCTCCCACCACAGAATTTTCTCAGGGGGGAGTTTACATTATTTCACACCCTATCCACGCTACATGACATAGAACACCTACTAGACCGTTGTTGTTCTGAACACCCACTAGACACACAAATTAACAAAGGCCTATTTACAGCCGACATCAAACTTGTCGATCCCACTACTATCATAAAAGTCAAGCCCATTCAGTACAGCCCTACTGACAGACTTGAATTTGCTGTCCAAATTAAAGAATTATTGGACCTTGGTGTAATAAGAAAAAGTAAATCACCACATTTCTCCCCTGCCT
This sequence comes from Rubia yunnanensis, assembly GCA_037428765.1. NCBI lineage: Eukaryota > Viridiplantae > Streptophyta > Magnoliopsida > Gentianales > Rubiaceae > Rubia > Rubia yunnanensis. Next base: position 3,089,089 of record CM075071.1, read on the forward strand.
TCATGGTACGAAATAGAAATGAACAAAAACGAGGAAAAGCAAGATTAGTAGTTGACTACAAAAAACTAAATCAAAATACCATAGGTGATGGCTATCTATTACCAAGAATGAAAGATCTCCTACAACAAATAGGAGGAAAAACATACTACAGCAGTTTTGACTGTAAATCTGGTTTTTGGCAGGTTAGACTCGCAGAACACTCAATACCATTAACCGCTTTTACCTGTCCTCAAGGACACTATGAATGGATTGTTATGCCTTTCGGTATTAAACAAGCACCATCTATATTCCAGAGACATATGAATGAATCATTTTCTGAGTTAAATAAGTTCTGTCTAGTTTATATTGATGACATTGTTGTTTTTTCAGAAACAGAGAAAGAACATCACCAACATGTACTACAGGTACTACAAAAATGTTTAGAACGAGGAATTATTCTAAGCAAGAAGAAAGCACAAGTATGTCAAGATAAAATAGATTTTTTAGGGCAAACCTTAACTAAAGGAAACCTAAATGTTCAAAAACACATTGGAGAAAATCTAGAAAAATTTCCAGATGACATAACAGATAGAAAACAGTTAGAAAGATTCCTAGGAACTTTAAACTGGATTTCAGATTACATTCCTAGATTAGCCACTCTAAGGATTCAATTACAAGTAAAACTAAGAAATGAAATTAAATGGTCATGGGAACCTAGTGATACAAGCCTTGTAAGAAAAATAAAGAAAATGGTAAAAAACCTACCCACTCTTTATAACCCAGGACCAAATGATGAATTAATTATAGAAACCGATGCATCGGATCTAGCTTGGGGAGGAGTCCTAAAAGCAAAACAACCAGAGCAAAAGAATGAACTCCTATGCAGGTTCACTTCAGGAATGTTCAAACCAGCAGAAACACGGTATCACAGCAATGAAAAAGAAATTCTTGCACTAGTAAAAACCATTAAATCATTTAGAGCATTTTTATTACCAGTACATTTTATAGCTAGAACTGATAACACAAATGTTAGTTATTTTCTCAGGACTAATATCCAGGGAGATTACAAACAAGGCCAACTAGTCCGATGGCAACAGTGGCTCCAATATTATGATTTTACTATTGAGCAAATCAAAGGATCCACTAACACTCTTGCTGATGTTATGTCTCGGGAATTTGCAGGAGCCACATGACGTCCTCCATGGATAAGTACAAAGACGAAATATATCTTCTAGGAAAGATCCAGGAATTGGAGGATGAAGTCACTGCAAAACAAGCAAAGATCAAGGATCTAAAAAATAAATTAAATAAACTAAAAAAGAAAGGCAAAGTAGTGGAGACCGTTCCGGATCCCATTATCAGTACTCCTGCTAAAGGAATTAAAATTTCCGAACCAGTAAAAGCACCAAAAAAGATTTCTATGCTTAACATGAATTCTCTTATGGGAGATCAAAACACGGCATTTAAAGCCAGTAGTATGTCAGAGCTTTTATCTGACATGGAGACTTCACCTCCAGCCGTTGGCAAAAGTGAAAAATCAGTTTTAAAAACAATCGCTGAGAAAATGCCTCAGCACGAGACTTCGTCGAATCCATCGGCCAATACCCGCCCTCAACGGCAGGATAGTCTCGAAAAAAGCATTAACCCGACTGCCAAAGTCAATGAAGGGCTAAATCTTCGGCCCATTACCCAGTCAAAAAGATACTACGTCATTTTTAATGGCCCAAACAAAGGAGTTTACTCTAGTTGGCCCACTGTCGCCGCTATAGTAAATGGGAAACCCTATGCCCACAAATCCTACCCCACTGAATTAGAAGCCCTTTCGGCTTTTAATCAACACATACCCATACAGCAAGAAGCCCAGCCCATAATGCCTACCTTCTCAAAAATCACACAGAGCAATAGTACTACCCAATCCTTGAACAGATTGCTGAGAACAAGACCAATTCAAACTGAACCAGTCCCCGAAAGCCCTTGCTTCTTGGGATATGAAGAGTTTCAATACTACTTTCACATGGCCCAGGCCGTCACGGAGAGTGCAGAAGACTGTTTCTTCACCATCAACAAAAAATCTCATAGCCTCTTTGGGATTTTAGCAGGATGCAAACCTGAAACAGTACGAGACATCTTCAATTGTGGACTAATCGGAGTAATTTACCCGGATCACAATCTTCTAGAAATATCTCTTCTTCCCAAGGGAATCTACAGAGCTATTAAGCAATTCCGGACAAAAATTTGCGGAGCACAGGACAAGCCGATCTATCTCAAGGTGACAAGTTCCCTGATTGATTGGAGCACCGAAGGATATGTTAACACCCCATACCATTGGGTTGAAATAGGACTGGCTAAAGCAGGAGTGAAGTTCCCAGAACTCCAGGAAGTCACCATTACTAAAGAGCTCAGTTCAGAACTTCCTGATATACGGGCACGAACTCTACGAGCAGTTCTCAGCAAGTACATGGGCATCTACAGAGATTCCAAGGTCAAGGTTAATTACTTTGACGGAAAAACAATCGTCATCTCCGATTATCAGAACGTTATCTCCGAAGAGGATGGAGCAAAGCTAGCAGCTAATGAAGGGAAATTCCTTAGCGGGAATCTGCAAGTACCAGAAGAAACTCAAACTATTTTGCAAATATGCCCCCAAAGAGCATCATTGTTCTAGATGCCCTATCAAGAAAACTGAAAGCAGCGACGAATAATTGGCATCAATAATGTAGCCGACAAAAAGTATCCAGCAACAGGGAGCTGCCATGGACCCTAGTGACCACTACAAAAAGGTGATTCCCACTCATTTCCGCTTTTCGAAAAGCAAAGACCACTTACTCTCGCTTTTTCAAAAGCAGCAGACAACAAGCTTTTTACCGGATCTTCAACAGCAGCCGGTAACCAAGAAAAAGGGCTTTCTCCTTAGTATAAATAAGGGGATTGAAATGAAGAGAGGCACGGGTCATAAACCATTCTTCTCTCTCTCCCTACCTCTTGTAATCTTACTTAAAATGAGGAACTAAACTCCACATAGGGAGTTTTTAGTTCTCAGAATAAAATGCCTGTAAGCTTGTACATCTCCCCGTTGAAATAAATATTCCTTTGTGTATTCGTATTCTTTTCTCTACACTGCCATCAACCCAAGGCCTCGTTTAAGCCTCTTAACCCTGGAGAGACTAGTAGCAACCTGCCTGACATTGTTGTAGGCATAGACGTGGAAGGGTTAGTCGCCGCCGTTCGAAGCACAGGATTGGTGGTCTTTGGGCTCTGAGAGGAACAACTTAGCTTGGCAAAAGAAGGGTTGGACACTGTACGGTATAAAGAATTTGAGACATCAAGCAAAGGAGGCGGGCAGAGTAACTGAGCTCACAGGTATATTCTGGAACTAAAACTCCCATCGAGGCCCACGTTTCTTCGTTCGTGCTCCGGGATCTCGGAAAATTCTGGGGGCTAGTAGGGTCTGCGACCTCTACCTGCCCACACGACCCTAAGACATCCGAACGACGTTCGATGGCGCGCCGGCCTAGCCGCCGCGTGCCTCGATGTCCGTGAGGAATGCTACCTGGTTGATCCTGCCAGTAGTCATATGCTTGTCTCAAAGATTAAGCCATGCATGTGTAAGTATGAACAAATTCAGACTGTGAAACTACGAATGGCTCATTAAATCAGTTATAGTTTGTTTGATGGTATCTTGCTACTCGGATAACCGTAGTAATTCGTAGCAGTATTCCATTATAACTTCGTTTCACCATGGATGGCAACAGTGGTTTTTTGTTGAAAAGAGTGGAATTTATATTAGTGTAGGGAGTTTTAGTTCCAGAATATACCTGTGAGCTCAGTTACTCTGCCCGCCTCCTTTGCTTGATGTCTCAAATTCTTTACACCGTACAGTGTCCAACCCTTCTTTTGCCAAGCTAAGTTGTTCCTCTCAGAGCCCAAAGACCACCAATCCTGTGCTTCGAACGGCGGCGACTAACCCTTCCACGTCTATGCCTACAACAATGTCAGGCAGGTTGCTACTAGTCTCTCCAGGGTTAAGAGGCTTGAACGAGGCCTTGGGTTGATGGCAGTGTAGAGAAAAGAATACGAATACACAAAGGAATATTTATTTCAACGGGGAGATGTACAAGCTTACAGGCATTTTATTCTGAGAACTAAAAACTCCCTATGTGGAGTTTAGTTCCTCATTTTAAGTAAGATTACAAGAGGTAGGGAGAGAGAGAGAAGAATGGTTTATGACCCGTGCATCTCTTCATTTCAATCCCCTTATTTATACTAAGGAGAAACCCCTTTTTCTTGGTTACCGGCTGCTGTTGAAGATCCGGTAAAAAGCTTGTTGTCTGCTGCTTTTGAAAAAGCGAGAGTAAGTGGTCTTTGCTTTTCGAAAAGCGGAAATGAGTGGGAATCACTTTTTTGTAGTGGTCACTAGGGTCCATGGCGGCAACGGGGAGATGTACAAGCTTACAGGCATTTTATTCTGAGAACTAAAAACTCCCTATGTGGAGTTTAGTTCCTCATTTTAAGTAAGATTACAAGAGGTAGGGAGAGAGAGAAGAATGGTTTATGACCCGTGCCTCTCTTCATTTCAATCCCCTTATTTATACTAAGGAGAAACCCCTTTTCTTGGTTACCGGCTGCTGTTGAAGATCCGGTAAAAAGCTTGTTGTCTGCTGCTTTTGAAAAAGCGAGAGTAAGTGGTCTTTGCTTTTCGAAAAGCGGAAATGAGTGGGAATCACCTTTTTGTAGTGGTCACTAGGGTCCATGGCAGCTCCCTGTTGCTGGATACTTTTTGTCGGCTACATTATTGATGCCAATTATTCGTCGCTGCTTTCAGTTTTCTTGATAGGGCATCTAGAACAATGATGCTCTTTGGGGGCATATTTGCAAAATAGTTTTAGAGTTTCCTCTGGTACTTGCAGATTCCCGCTAAGGAATTTCCCTTCATTAGCTGCTAGCTTTGCTCCATCCTCTTCGGAGATAACGTTCTGATAATCGGAGATGACGATTGTTTTTCCGTCAAAGTAATTAACCTTGACCTTGGAATCTCTGTAGATGCCCATGTACTTGCTGAGAACTGCTCGTAGAGTTCGTGCCCGTATATCAGGAAGTTCTGAACTGAGCTCTTTAGTAATGGTGACTTCCTGGAGTTCTGGGAACTTCACTCCTGCTTTAGCCAGTCCTATTTCAACCCAATGGTATGGGGTGTTAACATATCCTTCGGTGCTCCAATCAATCAGGGAACTTGTCACCTTGAGATAGATCGGCTTGTCCTGTGCTCCGCAAATTTTTGTCCGGAATTGCTTAATAGCTCTGTAGATTCCCTTGGGAAGAAGAGATATTTCTAGAAGATTGTGATCCGGGTAAATTACTCCGATTAGTCCACAATTGAAGATGTCTCGTACTGTTTCAGGTTTGCATCCTGCTAAAATCCCAAAGAGGCTATGAGATTTTTTGTTGATGGTGAAGAAACAGTCTTCTGCACTCTCCGTGACGGCCTGGGCCATGTGAAAGTAGTATTGAAACTCTTCATATCCCAAGAAGCAAGGGCTTTCGGGGACTGGTTCAGTTTGAATTGGTCTTGTTCTCAGCAATCTGTTCAAGGATTGGGTAGTACTATTGCTCTGTGTGATTTTTGAGAAGGTAGGCATTATGGGCTGGGCTTCTTGCTGTATGGGTATGTGTTGATTAAAAGCCGAAAGGGCTTCTAATTCAGTGGGGTAGGATTTGTGGGCATAGGGTTTCCCATTTACTATAGCGGCGACAGTGGGCCAACTAGAGTAAACTCCTTTGTTTGGGCCATTAAAAATGACGTAGTATCTTTTTGACTAGGTAATGGGCCGAAGATTTAGCCCTTCATTGACTTTGGCAGTCGGGTTAATGCTTTTTTCGAGACTATCCTGCCGTTGAGGGCGGGTATTGGCCGATGGATTCGACGAAGTCTCGTGCTGAGGCATTTTCTCAGCGATTGTTTTTAAAACTGATTTTTCACTTTTGCCAACGGCTGGAGGTGAAGTCTCCATGTCAGATAAAAGCTCTGACATACTACTGGCTTTAAATGCCGTGTTTTGATCTCCCATAAGAGAATTCATGTTAAGCACAGAAATCTTTTTTGGTGCTTTTACTGGTTCGGAAATTTTAATTCCTTTAGCAGGAGTACTGATAATGGGATCCGGAACGGTCTCCACTACTTTGCCTTTCTTTTTTAGTTTATTTAATTTATTTTTTAGATCCTTGATCTTTGCTTGTTTTGCAGTGACTTCATCCTCCAATTCCTGGATCTTTCCTAGAAGATATATTTCGTCTTTGTACTTATCCATGGAGGACGTCATGTGGCTCCTGCAAATTCCCGAGACATAACATCAGCAAGAGTGTTAGTGGATCCTTTGATTTGCTCAATAGTAAAATCATAATATTGGAGCCACTGTTGCCATCGGACTAGTCGGCCTTGTTTGTAATCTCCCTGGATATTAGTCCTGAGAAAATAACTAACATTTGTGTTATCAGTTCTAGCTATAAAATGTACTGGTAATAAAAATGCTCTAAATGATTTAATGGTTTTTACTAGTGCAAGAATTTCTTTTTCATTGCTGTGATACCGTGTTTCTGCTGGTTTGAACATTCCTGAAGTGAACCTGCATAGGAGTTCATTCTTTTGCTCTGGTTGTTTTGCTTTTAGGACTCCTCCCCAAGCTAGATCCGATGCATCGGTTTCTATAATTAATTCATCATTTGGTCCTGGGTTATAAAGAGTGGGTAGGTTTTTTACCATTTTCTTTATTTTTCTTACAAGGCTTGTATCACTAGGTTCCCATGACCATTTAATTTCGTTTCTTAGTTTTACTTGTAATTGAATCCTTAGAGTGGCTAATCTAGGAATGTAATCTGAAATCCAGTTTAAAGTTCCTAGGAATCTTTCTAACTGTTTTCTATCTGTTATGTCATCTGGGAATTTTTCTAGATTTTCTCCAATGTGTTTTTGAACATTTAGGTTTCCTTTAGTTAAGGTTTGCCCTAAAAAATCTATTTTATCTTGACATACTTGTGCTTTCTTCTTGCTTAGAATAATTCCTCGTTCTAAACATTTTTGTAGTACCTGTAGTACATGTTGGTGATGTTCTTTCTCTGTTTCTGAAAAAACAACAATGTCATCAATATAAACTAGACAGAACTTATTTAACTCAGAAAATGATTCATTCATATGTCTCTGGAATATAGATGGTGCTTGTTTAATACCGAAAGGCATAACAATCCATTCATAGTGTCCTTGAGGACAGGTAAAAGCGGTTAATGGTATTGAGTGTTCTGCGAGTCTAACCTGCCAAAAACCAGATTTACAGTCAAAACTGCTGTAGTATGTTTTCCCTCCTATTTGTTGTAGGAGATCTTTCATTCTTGGTAATAGATAGCCATCACCTATGGTATTTTGATTTAGTTTTTTGTAGTCAACTACTAATCTTGCTTTTCCTCGTTTTTGTTCATTTCTATTTCGTACCATGAAGGCAGGGGAGAAATGTGGTGATTTACTTTTTCTTATTACACCAAGGTCCAATAATTCTTTAATTTGGACAGCAAATTCAAGTCTGTCAGTAGGGCTGTACTGAATGGGCTTGACTTTTATGATAGTAGTGGGATCGACAAGTTTAATGTCGGCTGTAAATAGGCCTTTGTTAATTTGGGTGTCCAGTGGGTGTTCAGAACAACAACGGTCTAGTAGGTGTTCTATGTCATGTAGCGTGAATAGGGTGTGAAATAATGTAAACTCCCCCCCTGAGAAAATTCTGTGGTGGGAGCAACATTTTCAGGCACCGGAGTGGGCAAGGTATTGCCTATCCGTTTACTAGTTAAGAACCCAGGCTGACCATGGAAATGGGCTTTGAGTACCTTTTTAATGCTGACAGCTAAACCATTGAGATGGAAAGTAATAGTATCTTTGTATTGTGCAAAAGGTTCATACAAACGACAGAAGTTATTACCAAGAGTAATATCCCCTTCAGTATGTACTTGGTATAACGTAGGTATGATAAAGGTAAGACCACTTATCTGAACGTAGGTATGATAAAGGTAATCCCCATCCCCATCCCCATCCCCATCCCCATCCTCATTTCTAATATTGCTATATTAGAAATGCGTCCTACTTCCTTATTTTTACTTGTAGTCCAAAAATAGGAATATTGCTTGCTGATAAGAACATCAATCAGACCCTATGTCTGGCTCATGAATTTGATAGAACAGATTTAATGACAGAAGGTAATCACCCATACACCATTACCTACATGATGGGCTATTCCCTCGAACACCATTACAGTCCTCAAAAATGCGAAAGAAGTTTGGTATTTTAGCCTTAATCACCACGGTCTATCGCCTTTGGAGGGAAAGAAATAGTGTGGTCATGAATGGTGCTCAACCAAGTGCTGATAGAGTTGTAAAAATCATCATGAAGGATTGCTACATGGTGATGAATAGGCTATTTCCGGATGAGCACTTGTTTTAGACGGAGTGGCTGTGGTAAGGTTGATAGTGCTGGTTGTTGCGCACTGGGTGCTTTCTGCTTCGGGTTTTGGTGCTGGCTGCTTGGCGCTATGGTTCGAGGCATCAGGCCCTCACGCTGGGAGAGGTTAATCGGCGACTGGTTGCTGGAAATAGGCATCACGGTTAGGTGCTGCTTGGTGCGGCTGGTGCGGTTTTCAGCGCCAAGGGGGAGTTGTTTTCAGCCTGATGGAGTCCAGAAATGTTTACGGTTTTTTTTCTCGGATTTCTCCTGGCAGTTGCAGCTCAATTTTTCTAGATAGGTGCTGGCTGCTTGGCGCTATGGTTCGTAGCATCAGGCCTCACGCAGACGGAGGTTAATTGGTGACTGGATGCTGCCAATAGGCATCACGGTTAGGTGCTGCTTGGTGTGTTTTGCAGCCCGAATGATGCGGCTTTCAGCGCCAAAGGGGGAGTTGTTTTCAGCCCGATGGAGTCCGAAGTGTCCACGGTTTTTCTCGAATTTCTCCTGGCAATTGCAGCTCAATTTTTCTGGAGGAGGCAATAGGTTTTAGACTATGGATTCTCACTCCGATGCTCTTTCTCCTAAGCCTAGTTTTGACTTATGAATTAACGGTTATTTATGCGCTTTATGCTCGCGCTACACTTTGTGTTAAACTGGCATACAGCTATCCATTTGCTCAAAATGGAGTGGGCGATTACATAATCACCACGCTTGATGCAAGCGGTACAAGTGTATCCATTCTCACATTTTTTAGGAGGTTGATTCGTTTGGGATTTACAAAGGTTGGAGGCACGGCCTCATTAATCTTTGCCCACCGAATTACTCTCGACGCCAATAAGAGAATGCTTGAAGGCCAATAACATTCCTCTATCTCCATCTTAGGAATGTACATGGTAGAAGCAGATCTTCACACGTGCCAATATGGTGCAAACCTGATCATCGGCTTCATTCTTAGTAGACATCCAAGACCCGAGACATCCAAGTCCCTCGGCTGCATTAGGATATTCAAATCATTCGACATTGGATTTTAGCAATTCCATCAGCATTCCGGCAGAGACATTTACTCAAGACCCGAGTCTCAACTCTCGGCTGCATTAAGGAATTTGTTTGGAGATGGCCCCATTTGTTAGGGGTAGAAGCGGTTTCTCTGTGTATAGGTAGTGAGTTTGTTCTCACCCCATTTTTGAGTGTTTTTTAGCCTGTGTTTTTCCAGGTTGTTTTGTGCTCCCTTTGCTCGATTATCTTGCTTAGGGTTGGTAGTTATTTTACTTAGATTAAAAGGGGGGATGGGGGAGTGTTATCCTTTGGATTTGCACTCTTCCATTCCCCCCTACCTCATTTGCGGATTTTCTCCTTAGGTTTACCTAAGGTTGGATTCTTTTTTATTTGGTAGGGTCCTTTTTGGGCCCTGCTGCAGGTTCCACCGTTTATACTATTTACCTATTTACGTCGAAAGATCTCTCAATAACCAGACAAATCGCTCCACCAACTAAGAACGGCCATGCACCACCACCCATAAAATATCGGCCATCTTGGCGTTTGGTCTAGCTCGAGAAAGTTTACTAGTGCAGCTTATCTTCATATGCATCGTCATAGATACCCGAATGTCTATGATGTTGGTCGATCAAGTGAAAGGGTTTTCACCAGTATTTGGCGTGGGTTTGTTCCGCCGAAATTCTCATTCATCACTTGGTTGGCGGTCATCCGGAGACTTCATACTAAAGATAAGCATCGGATGGAGGAAGGGGATAGCATGGAGAAGGTATGTTCTTTATGCCATTTGGAGGAGGAGACAAATGAGCATTTGTTCTTCAAGTGTGAATTTTCCGAGGTTGTTTGGGGGCGTATTCGGGCTTGGATTGGTTTAAGGAGACGAACTAATTCAATCCCAAGTTCCATGACTTGGGTGAAGAGGCAAATTAAAGGCTCCAAGTTGCGAAAGAATTTTGGTATACTAGCCTTGATTACCACGGTTTATCGCCTTTGGAGGGAAAGGAACAATGTGGTTATGGATGGTGCTCAACCAAGTTCAGAAAGAGTGGTGAAAATCATCATGAAGGATTGCTACATGGTGATGAATAGGCTATTTCCGGATGAGCACCTGTTTTAAATGGAGAAGCTGATTGGATGGAAGGGTGCTGGCGGCAATGTGCTGTGTGCTTCACATTTCGGGTCAAGGTGCTTCATTCCTGGCACTGTGCTGGTGTCAGGTGTAGCGCTGGAATTCGTTACGGTCGAAGGGATGCAGGACGCCAGCAAGGGAGATGGTTTTGGCGAGTGAAGGCTGGAACGGTGTGTCACGGTTTGGATCTTCTGGCACGGTTTTCAATGACGGTTGATGCAGTTTTCAGCGGCGGGAGAGGCTGTTTTGTGCTTGATGGAGTCAGGATTGGCCTACGGTTTTTCTTGGACTTCTTTTGGCACTTGCAACTCGGTATTCAGGAGGAGGCAATAGGTTTTAGAGTAAGGATTTCCGTCCTCATACTCTTTCTCCTAAGCCTATTTTTTTACTACTGATTTGACGGTTATTTATGCGCTTTATGCTCGCGCTACACTCTGTGTTAAAATAGCATATAGCTGTCCATTTGCTCAAAATGGAGTGGGCGAGTACATACTCGCCACGCTTGGTGCACGCGGTAGAAGTGCATCCATTCTCACATCTTTCGGAAGTTGGTTTTACTGGGAGACACTAAGGTTGGAGGCACGGCCTCATTAATCTTTGCCCATAGGATCAGCTTCGATGCAAAAAAAGAATGCCAGAAGGCCAATAACATCCCTCTTTCTTCATTTTAGGGATGTATATGGTAGAAGCTGTTGTCCATTTGGTTCATCGGCTTCAACTTTTATGCGACTTCCAAGACCCGAGACATCCTCGGCTGCATTAGGATTTTCTTATCATCCGTTCTTGGTTCTTAGTCCCTTCATCAACGATCCAACTACATTAATTCAAGACCCGAGACCCTAATTCTCGGTTGCATTTCGGAATTGGATTGAAGAAGGCCCCATTTGTTAGGGGTAGAAGCGGATTTGTTTATGGGTAGTGAGTTTGTTCTCACCCCATCATTTCGTTTTGTTTATAGCCTGTGTTTTTCCAGGTTGTTTTGTGCTCCCTCTGCTCGGCTATCTTGCATTGGGTTGGTTGTTATTTTATTTGGACATAAGGAAAGAGACATGGTGAAAAAAGAAGAAAAAAGGCGCAGCCTTTCTTCCTTCCTTTGGAGGCCGATCTCTTCAATTTCATTAACTTTCCACCGATGAATTATGGTTTAACGGATTCTACTCTTGATTCCGCACAAAACTATATGCAATTTGTGGTGAGTTTTTAATCTTATTCGGTCTTGGAGTAGGGTTTGAATTCGGCAAAAGAGGGTTCTTGGTGGATCTTGAGCGTGAATTTGGTTTGGATCATTGATTCGGACTCGGATTTGGATTTGGTTGGGAGATCGCAACTTGATTCCTTGTTTGTGAAGGAGATTTGGACGAAAAAATCCAATCTTTTTTGGGTTTTGATTTGGATTTGGATTGCGCAAAGGTGTATAAAGGGTTTGATTAAGATTTTCAGCACAAATTTTAATCAAATTCCTAACAATTCGATCGGATCTAGCAAAGGGTTTGGCGATTTGAAGTTGAGTTGCAATTCGGCCTCAAGAGTTCATTGGATTGCTTGGTGATCACGGATTCCACGGTTTCCACGGTCTCCACGGTTTCTAGGTTTTTTTTATTCCTCTTGCGGTTATCTTGTTTTGCGATTTGGTGCATGTTATTATATGCTTTGAATCCAATTGGATGTTTGGAGGAGTTCGGTTTTTAGTTCAAGTTTTGTCATTGATTCCGATCTAGGGATATCTCGATTTTGATTTCCAACATTGCGGTTTGTATGTTTAATGATTTGGTGCATGACTTGCATGTTCTTGAATCCAATTTGGTGATTGGAGATTAAACTTTGTTGTTGATTCCGATTGTTCTTAGGAATTTTTCGGTATTAATTACAAGTTGAATTGTTCTTGGTGTTGTTTGATCGGTTTGGGTTGATTCCGATCGGAAGTTGTGCTTTATTCGTTTGGTTTGTTATCTTCTTGTTCTGTGAATTCGATCTGTTCATCGGAGTTCATATAACGCAATGGTAATAGAGGGAGGAAATTCTTCGGGTGTTAACAACAATGGGAAGAATGGTTCGGCCGAGGGGAATGGTAACAAGAAGCAAAATCAGCAAGTGCATCCAAGAGAGTGGGATGATCCGAAACTTGAAAGGAGAAGGAGATGGGATGATCCAGACATCCTCATGAGCAAGTCAACTATTGAGATTGTTGCAAACAATGGAGATAGTATCGACTTTGTGCTCACTGAGGATGAAGTGCATAAAGAACTATACAAACCCTTCTATGGATTCTTGGGTGTATTTTCGGGTTTTTTTCCTGGCATGTATGCGATTCGAACTCTACTGGTAGCTAAGTGGAAGGTTGCATGTACCATTCGGAGCAAGCAAAATGGTTATGTTATGTTCACCTTCAACAGTGCTGAGGAAAGAGACATGGTGATGAATGGTCCAGACCATTATCTCCATGGTAAAAAGTTGTTCATGATCTTAGTGGATGAGTCAGGCCAGTATGATCCGATGATTCAAGCTACTAAACCGGTTTGGCTAAGGATGGAACACTTGCCAAAGAGTTATTGGCATAAGAAGGCGTTGGAGAAGATTGCAACTGCATTAGGAGATCCGATTCTAATGGACAATGGTACTCTCGAGTTAAGGGGCTACTATGCACGCCTATTGGTTTGGATTGACACATCTAACAAACTCAAGGAAGAGGTGAGTTTCCGTGTTCCAAATGGTGAAGTGTTTGTGCAAAAGATCATCTACGACTATTGTAGGCCTTGGTGTGCGAATTGTGGTGAAAACACTCACCTTATGGAAGAGTGTGATGATTACTGGAATGCCAAGGAAACTGAGCACAAGGAACCTACGGATTTGGTTGTTCATAAACCCAAGAAGGGGAAGGGAAAGAAAAATTGGAGATCTAGGTATAACGACCAAGTGTGGGTTCGGAAAATGCAAGCTGAAAATTTAGGAGATACTCTAAGTTCAAACTCGGTTGGAGGAAGAGAACAGGTTACTATTGAGGATGCCTCTTCGGACAATGAGGTAGAGAGACGAAGAAAAGGGAAGGGAAAAGTGGTTGAAAGCATCGTCAAGAGCATCGAGAAAGCAGGAAGTACAAAAAAAGGGCATGGTATTACTATCGGAGTCACTCAGGATGAGGATACTTGGCCAATTGTTGCGCTGCCAGCGCAGCTGGGCGCTTCCCCAAAGCCTGGAGCTGCAAGCACTGGTGCGGGAATTGTAAGCACCGACGCTAGCACTGGCGCAGTTGGTCATGCCGTAGGATCCGGCAGTAGCGCCCAGGCAGTGCGCGGCAGGAGCATTCAGGCAGCACGCGGTAGGAGCGTTGAACGCGCAAAATCCAGCAAAGGTCGTGCCGTGCATTCGGTCATTCCAGCGCCACCAGTTTTCGATCGGCAGCAACAAGTATTTGGAGATGATGATAATCCGATGGAAGGTGCTGGAAAATTGCCCAAACAAATGGTTCATCCTGACGCTAGAGGCTCGAAGATTCCAAGGGTCCATAGAAGCAAGAGTAAGAGTAGACCTCCCCCTGCTTTAGGGGCTTTGACTAGGTCTCGGAGCAAGAGTCGAACAAGAATAGATGAGTACGGGAAGGGTATCCAGAAGCCATTCCAACGCGTGCTAACGGCTGCGAGGAGCAACTCTGGTAGTTCTGGTAATCAAAGTACGGAAGGCGGCGGTCCAAAGCCTAAAGGGACCTCAGTTTCCCAATGAATGCTGCATCAATGAATGTCAGGGGTCTCTCGACCCCTGTAAGAAGGAGGTGGGTGAAAAATATCATCTCTGCTAGTAGGGTAGGAATTTGTGGCTTGTTGGAAACTAAAATGGAGGATAAAGTTTTGAAAATTTTCTTGAAGAGTTTTAAGGGTTGGAAGTTTACGCACAATTTTGAGCTGTGGCAGAACTCGAGGATACTCATTATCTGGGATCCGAAGGGCTTCTTGGTGGATGTTCTTGGGAAATCGCCACAATGTATTCACCTCAAAGTTCGTAATCTTTCTTCTGGCATTGAGTTTTTCTGTTCATTTGTTTATGGACATAGTGAGGGGCGTTTGGCGCGTTTACCACCATGGGAGGATTTGAAGTCTTTTGGTGTTAATATGAACTCTCCTTGGATGGTTCTTGGTGATTTCAATGCCATCCTTAGCGTTGATGATTATAGAACTACTGTCCCCAGTTTGTACCCAATGAAGGAGTTTCAGGATGTTTGTACTAAGTGTGGGTTAAGGGATGCGCCTTCCATTGGTGAGTACTTAACATGGCATAGTGCGGACTGGAAAATTTGGAGGAAGCTGGATAGGGTGCTCTTAAATCACGGTTGGGAGGATACTGCTTGTCGCACAACTTTTCTGCCAATTTCAGCACAATCCGACCACTCTCCCATGGTGGTAAATGTGTCGCAAGAGATTGTTGGAAAAGTGTTAGAGTGAAACCTCCATAACTTATGAGGGTGTATTATGAAGAATAAATAGGCAAAATACAAGGAACTATAGTTAAACCCATTTATGGTCTTTGACCCTTCTGCTATCTCTAATATCCCCCCTCAAGCGAAGCGTCGGGTTAACCGAAACGCAAAGTTTGGAACGAAAAAATTCAAACAATAGCTTTGGAAGCCCTTTCGTGAAAATATCCGCAAGCTGCAATGAAGTGGGCACATGACTGACTCGAAGCTTCCCAGAGGCAACTAACTCTCGAACAAAATGGTAGTCGATGTCGATGTGTTTCGCCCGCTTATGAGCAACAGGATTCTGAGCTAAGAAGATCGCGCCGTTGTCACACAAAAGAAGAGGCGAACCATCCAGCGGAAAATGCAACTCCTTCAGAAGGTGAGAGAGCCAAATGACTTCAGCAGCCGTATTTGCAAGAGCGCGGTATTCAGACTCCGAGCTCGAGCGCGAGACAGTGGGCTGCTTCTTGGCACTCCAGGACACCAAGTTGTCTCCCAAGAAAACAGCATAACCATAGGTCGAACGACGCGTCTCTAAGCAGCGAGCCCAGTCAGCATCGGAGTAAGCACAAACATGAGAGGATCCTCCCGTGCGGAAAGTGAGACCAAAATGGGGCGTTCCAGCCACATACCGAAGAATCCGTGTGACAGTTGCAAAATGATCCTTCCGAGGATCCTGAAGGAACTGACTGACAGAGTTAACAGCAAAAGTCAAATCTGGACGGGTGATAGTCAGATACTGAAGGCCACCCACCAGAGATCGATAAAAGGTAGGATTACCAAAAGGAGCACTGGAGTTGCTGTGAAGTTGTGAGAGTGGAACAAACGGAGTGGTAACCGGAGATGTGTCAGTCATGCCCGCTCGAGAAAGAATATCACGAACATACTTGGCTTGCCCAAGAAAGAGACCGGTAGGAGAAGTGGATACCTCAAGACCAAGGAAGTAAGTCAGAGACCCTAAGTCCTTGATGGAAAACTCCTTATCAGTCCGAGAGATGAACTGGCGAATGGCACCCTCATCATTGCCAGTGAGAATGATGTCATCAACATAGACCAGAAGATACAGTAGTGTAGAACCCCGAGAGAAAACAAACAGAGATGTATCTGACGAGCTACAAACAAAACCAAGCTGACTCAAAAAAGAGCTGAATCTATCAAACCAGGCTCGAGGAGCCTGTTTCAGGCCATAAATAGCCTTCCGAAGTCGACAGACATGAGTAGGACAAGCAGGATCCTGATAACCAACAGGCTGAGCCATATAGACCGGTGTGTCAAGAACGCCATGGAGAAACGCATTCTTGACATCAAGCTGATGCAAGGGCCACCGTCGCAGAGTAGCTATAGCAAGAACAGTCCGAACTGTGGCAGCTTTAACTACCGGACTAAACGTGTGATCGAAATCGAAGCCAGGAATCTGCGAGTAACCTTGAGCGACCAGACGAGCCTTGTAACGATCAATGCTGCCATCAGGTCTGTATTTCAAGCGATAGACCCATTTTGACCCAACAACATTGACATTTGAAGGGCGAGGAACCAACTCCCAAGTGTGCTGTCTTCTAAGTGCATCCATTTCCTCATCCATGGCACCCACCCATTTCGAGTCCCGACGAGCTGCACGATAGTCGCGAGGCTCAGAATGATCCATAACCGCAGCTAGAAGACCAGTGGGAACAAAATCAGGATAGGATTTGATACGACGAGTGCCATCCTGATTCCTGGTAACCATATGATGAGCTCTCGGAGATGGAGAAACAAACGAAGGAGTAGATGGCGGAGTAATCAGAGGTGGAGAGGACGGCGGAGTAGCCGGAGGATAAGTAACCGGAGGATGTGGCAGGGATCGAGATGGGTTAACCGGAGATGGTGAGTCATCACAGACTGTACAAGGACCAGAAGAGGCTGTCGGAGAAGGTGAGACTGGTTCAGAAACAGAAGGCTCGGGATACATAAATGATAGAACATCCAAAGAAGAAAACACCTGCGCAGTGCTTCCAGTGGCCAAAGGAAAATGTCTCATCAAAGCGAGCATGGCGAGTGATATAAATCCGGCCAGTAATAGGATCCAGACAACGAAACCCCTTATAGTGAGAGCTGTAACCCACAAAAAGGCACGGGATACTACGAGGGGACAGCTTGTGATCAGCATATGGCCGAACAAAAGGATAGACCCTACAGCCAAAGGGTCTGAAATTCGAGTATTCTGGAGTCCGACCAAATAGAACACTATAGGGAGAAGCACCGTCAAGAACAGGAGTAGGCAACCTGTTAATAGTGTAGACTGCAGCAGCAAAAGCATTTTCCCAGTGAGACAAAGGCAAGTGAGAATGGAATAACATAGACAATCCCATTTCAGCTACATGACGGTGTTTTCGCTCTGCACGACCGTTCTGCTCCGGTGTGTATGGACAGGAGACTTGATGGTGAATGCCTTTTGAGGCAAAATGTGAGCGAAGACGATTATTGAGAAATTCGGACCCACCATCACCCTGAAAGTTTTGATGGTGGAGGAGAACTGGTTCTGTACGAAAGCCTCAAACTGCAAAAAAACATCGAAAAAATCCAACTTTCTGCGAAGAGGATATAGCCAGGTAAAACGAGAATAATCGTCCACAAAAAGAGCATAATAAGCAAAACCACTTTCTGACAAAACAGGGGCTGGTCCCCATAAATCACAATGCACCAAATCCAAAACTTTCAAAGTCCGTTTAGGGTTAACAGAAAAAGATTGTCTTTGACCCTTAGCCATCACACAGGGGGCACACAGTCCCGGCTTAGGTAATAAAGAGGAAGCACACAAAACTCCAGTCTTAATCAAATGAGAAATAACAGTAGGGGCCACATGGCCAAGACGAGCATGCCACAAATCAAACGATACTCGATTAGTATTCTGAGATATAAAAGATAATAGAGCAGCCTCTCCTCTATCCAGCACATATAAACCATGCACACTACGACCTCTGCCCATGATCGCCCTGGTGACTTTGTGCTGAATAACAAAACTCCGGTCATCAAAAATCACAATCGCATCAAGGTCCTGAGTAAGACGACTTATAGATAATAGATTTTTAGACACATCCGGAGCATATAAAACATCAGATAACCGCAAAATAGAAGTAAGTTGACAATTACCAACAGAATGAATACCAATGGAATCACCATTACCAACTGAAATTCGAGAATTACCCGAGTATGGAGTCACTCTCCAAAGCAGAGGCGGAAGAGGTGAGATGATTGGTTGCTCCAGAATCAATGTACCAGTCCGACGCCGTAGGAGAAGGCTCCACGGTCAAGGAACTTCGGAACTGCTGGGCCAAGAGGGCAGAATCATCACGGACAGCAACGTCACCACGTCGCGGCGGAAACAATTTGTAACACGTTTGAGCGGTGTGACCGAATTTATGGCAAAACCGGCATTCTACAACAGGTCTGCCCGAACCAGCGCCACCCTGACCACCAGAAGAACCACCACGACCACCTGCACGACCGCGGCCGCCGCCACGGCCATTTCTGCCGGCGCGTGAGCCCCAAGCGCCACACCCACGCGCGGGCGCGTGGCTCCACGCGCCACCACCACGGCCGGAAAAATTTTCCTGGGCCAGAAAGGCTACAGGATCGGCCTGTGATACTCCAAAAACCTGCAGATTTTTCAGAAATGCCTCTTGATTCTCCGCCTCAGCCACAACATCGATATAAGCCGGAGTCGGAGAACGAGACAACAAAGGGGCACTAAAATCTTTAAATTCAGCACCAAGAGCATGTAAAAACCACAGAACCATATCATCATTTGTGGCAGGGGCATCCATGGCAGCAAGTTTATCAAATAAAGCTTTAAAATGAAGGTGTAATTCATGAACAGACCCAGTCTTATGAAGATTCATGATTTGCACACGAAGGCTCAACACAGAAGACTTACTACGATTATGAAAAACACTAGCAAGAGTATCCCATATCTGAGCAGCCGTATCACAGGAAGAAATCTCGGACATTACCTCAACTGAGACAGAAGAGAGAAGAAGACAACAAAGCTTCTCATCATCGATAATCCACTGGTCATAAGCCGCCTTGAGTTCCGCATAGGCTGCCTTGGAGGAACCAGTAGGGGAGGACGAGCCGGCGGCCTGAGCAAAAGAGGCCTGCAACGGAACCGGAGGGCAAGGATTCGAACCATCAATATGGCCCAAAAGCCGCTGCAAACGAAGAAGGTGTTGGACTTGCTTCCTCCACATCATATAGTTTGAAGCATCCAATTTGATTGTGAGAAGGTGAATCATATTACTGTATGTGAGTTTATCATCGGTGGTCATGTTGTAAAGAACAAGATTGAAGCAAAAGAAGATAAACAAAGAAGGAAATGTATGAATGTGAAACAGAAAGGAAGAGAAGAAGACAGACGCAGCTGCCAAGGAGAAGAAAGGACGTCTAAGACGTTCTGGCTGATACCATGTTAGAGTGAAACCTCCATAACTTATGAGGGTGTATTATGAAGAATAAATAGGCAAAATACAAGGAACTATAGTTAAACCCATTTATGGCCTTTGACCCTTCAGCTATCTCTAATAAAAAGGAAGGCCTTTTCGCTTTCAGAATATGTGGTTAGGTCATTCGAATTGTGGACAAATTGTAGAAGATTATTGGAGTCCATCGGTTGAAGGGACCAAGCAGTTTTCGGTGACCAGGAAATTATTTCGTATGAAGAACCCATTGAGGGAATTGGGTAAACTCAATTTTCAGCATATTTCCGAAAAGGCAAAATTTGCGGATGCGGAGTACAACAAAGCTCTTGATGAATTTGATGCTAAGGATGCTTCGGATGATGATGTTGAGGCATTGCGTAAATTGAAGAAGCAAGCTATGTTGTACTATCTGGCGGAGTCTTCTTTTCTTGCGCAAAAGGGAAAAATAAATCATATCACTCAGGCGGATAAGGGATCACAGTATTTTCATTCTATGGTCTCTGCACGAAAAGGAGGAGGCATCCCTGCAATTATTGATAGTGACAATCGGATTGTAACTTCTAATAATCGCAAGGGAGAGCTATTTGCTTATTTCTACAAAGGTTTATTAGGTACGAAGAGGGACAGAGTTCTCACGGATCCGAGTACATTTGATGCAGGTAATAAGCTTACGAATGTTGATAGGGCCTATCTAAATCAGGAGGTGGCGAGTATTGAAGTCAAGCAGGCGCTATTTGCAATGGCGGATGATAAGTCTCCGGGCCCAGATGGCTATACGGTAGGATTCTTTAAGAAGCAGTGGAACACTGTGGGCGAGGAAGTTACGGCTGCAGTACTTGAATTCTTTCAGACATGAGATATTTTGGCGCAGCTTAATCACACTTCGGTGGCATTGATACCGAAGAAGCCGGATAACCTGAGAGTTAGTGACTTTAGACCAATAGCGTGCTGTAATGTGGTCTATAAAGTTATTACGAAAATTATATCGAACAGGCTTGAAGGTATTTTACCTGGGATCATTGATCCTTGCCAGGGGGCATTCGTGAAGGGAAGAAATATCTCGGACAATGTCATGTTAGCGCAGGAATTTGTTCGGGGATATGGAAGAGTTCGCAACTCTCCTAGATGCATGATTATGGTGGATCTGCAAAAAGCTTTTGATACGGTCTCTTGGGATTTCCTGGAAGAAGTTCTGCTTGGACTGGAATTTCCGGAAAAGCTAACTGATAGAATCATGACCTGTGTGCGCACTTCTTCATTCTCGATTGCAGTAAATGGTAAACTGTGTGATCACTTTCAGGGACAAAGGGGTATTCGTCAGGGTGACCCTTTGTCGCCTCACTTGTTTGTGATCTGCATGGAATATTTCTCGAGATTGCTGAAAAGGAGGACGGCATCTAGGCATTTTACCTTCCATCCGAGATGCGAGACTCTTCGGATCACGCATTTAGCTTTTGCAGATGATCTCATGCTCTTCTCTAAGGCTAACACGAGTTCAGTACACATACTCATGGATGCCTTGAATGAGTTTGAGCGCACTTCGGGATTGGGAATCAATGCTGCAAAGTCGAAGTTCTTTGGAGTTGGCATAAAGGAGGATTTGAGCTTCACAGGTATTCCTTGGGTGACTTTTCCTGTTCGATACCTAGGCGTGCCACTTGATTCCAGCAGGTTGAAAGTGACAATTTGGTACTCTATTGGGGAAGGTAGATTCGGAATAGCTAAATGGAAGGGTCATACCCTTTCATATGCAGGCAAATTGGAGCTTGTGAGATCAATTGTTGGAGGTATTGCGGGATTCTGGATCCAGAATTTTGTTTTACAAACTACGGTCATGGATGCTCTCGAACAGAAATGTAAACGATTCCAATGGGGAGGTAAGCATAAGGCAAAGGTTGCATGGAAGAAACTCTGCGCGCCAAAGTCTTTTGGAGGCCTTGGTTTGAGAGACTTCATTACGTGGAATCGGGCTTCAATGACTAAAAGGCTATGGGATATTCATATGAAGAAGGATAGTCTTTGGGTCAAATGGATTCACTCGTATTACCTTCAGGGAGAGGACTTTTGGAGATTAAATCCGAGGATCGCAAATGGTAGATTGGGAGAGAGATATTCGAGCTACATTGGTGATCTCTGTAAACTCAGGGATGAATTGTGCGCAATGTTTAATGGCGATGTACAAGAGGTAATCGCCCATCTCGAAGTTTACTAGTGCGGCTTATCTTTATATGCATCGCCATAAGTACCCGGGTGTTTATTATGTTGGTCGACCCAGTGAGAAGGTCTTTAATAGTATTTGGCGTGGGTTTGTTCCACCGAAATTCTCATTTATCACTTGGTTGGCGGCCATTCAGAGACTTCATACCAAAGATAAGCATCGAATGGAGGAGGGGGATAGCATGGAGAAGATATGTTCTTTATGCCATTTGGAAGAGGAGACAAACGAACATTTGTTTTTCAAGTGTGAGTTTTCTGAGGTTGTTTGGGGGCGTATCCGGACTTGGATCGGTTTAAGGAGAAGAACGAATTCAATTTCAAGTTCCATGACCTGGGTTAAGAGGCAAATTAAGGGCTCAAAAATGCATAAGAAGTTTGGTATTCTTGCCTTAATCACCACGGTCTATCGCCTTTGGAGGGAACGGAACAATGTGGTAATGGACGGAGATCAACCAAGTGCTGACAGGGTGGTAAAAATCATCAAGAAAGATTGCTACATGGTGATGAATAGACTATTTCCGGACGAACACTTGTTCTAGATGGAGAGGCTGTTGGGAGGCTGATGGGTGCTTGCAGTTTAGCACTGGGTGCTCATCGTTGCGGGTCACGGTGCTTCAATCTTGGCGCTGTGCTGGGCGTTAGGCTTGCGCTGGATTTTGCATTTTGCTGGGATGTTCTTCAGCCGACTGGATGCTGGACATCGGCACCAAGGCTAGGTTCTCTTGGCGCTGGAATTGGACATTTTGTAGGCCGGTTGGTGTGATTTCTAGCGCCAGGGGAGAGTTGCTTTGGGCTTGATGGAGTGAAGAATTCCTACGGTTTTCTTGGATTTCAACTTGCTATGGCAGCTCGATTTTTCGGAGTAGGCAATAGGTTTTAGAGTAAGGATTTACACTCCGATGCTCTTTCTCCTAAGCCTAGTTTTTTACTATTGAATTAACGGTTACTTTTGCGCTTTATGCTCGCGCTACACTCTGTGCTAAATTAGCATATAGCTGTCCATTTGCTCAAAATGGAGTGGACGAGTATATACTCGCCACGCTTGGTGCACGCGGTACAAGTGCATCCATTCTCACATCCTCAGGAGGTTGATTTGACTGGGACTTACAAAGGTTGGAGGCACGACCTCATTAACCTTTGCCATAGGATCAACTTCGGTGCCAAAAAGAGAATGCTAGAAGGCCAATAACATCCCTCTTTCTTCATCTTAGGGATGTAAATGGTAGAAGCTGATCCTCATTCGGGCCAGACCGGTGCCACTTGAAGACGGCTTCAATTACATGCGACATCCAAGACCCAAGACACTCTCGGCTGCACTAGGAGTTTCCATCTATACAGTCTTTGGATTATAGTACCTTCATTGCCGTTCCAGCTACATTATAAGACCCGAGTGACACAAACCTCGGCTGCATTATGGAATTCAAATGAAGAAGGCCCCATTTGTTAGGGGTAGAAGCAGATTATTTGATCATGGGTAGTGAGTTTGTTCTCACCCCATTTTCTCGGGTTTTATAGCCTGTATTTTTCCAGGTTGTGTTGTTTCTCCCTTCGCTTTATTTGCTTAGGGTTGATAGTTCTTTACTTAGCAAAAGGGGGGATGGGGGAATGCTAACCTTTGGGTTTTGCACTCTCTCATCCCCCCTATCTCTTTAGCGGATATACTCCTTAGGTTTACTTACGTAACCTAAGGTTGGACTCTTTTTGTATTTGGTGGGATCCTTTTTGGGCCTCACTGCAGATTCCACCGTCTATACTATTTACCTATTTACCTATTTACGTCGAAAGAGCTCTCAAGGCGACCACTCAAGACCCGAGTACATCACACTCGGCTGCGCTTTTTGCCTACCACTGGCGTCTTCTTCATTACTTTTCTTCAAGACCCGAGACCCGAGTCTCGACTGCGATGAGGTTTTCGTATGAAGAGCCAGTACACATTTCTAGTTGCTATGTATAGGTCCAGATTCACACATCTGGACTTGCAGTTCTTTTTCCCTAGGCTTAGTACTTTCTAGCTTAGGGTTAGCATTTCTTTAGGAATAATTGGGGGGGAGGGGGTACTCGTGTGGGTACTCCCCTCCCCCCCCCCCCCCGCTTCTTTTTCCCTAGGTTTTTAGCCTAGGATTGGATTCTTTTTTGTATTTGCTGGGGTCCTTTTAGGGCTCCACTGCAGGTTCATCGTCTATACTATTTACCTATTTACTCGAAATAGCTCTCAAGGAGAGAGGAAATTAGGATTTCATTAATCTCTCTGGAAAGAAAAAAGGGCGCAGCCCTTCTCCGGACTTCCCGGGGCCAATTTTCTTCCAGTTTCTCTCCTACGATTCAGAGTTTCCGGCGAGGAATCCGACATTAATGTTGGATTCCTCGCCGGGCATCTTTCGATGTAAGATTTGCGCTTGAATTTGAAGATTTGATCTTTGGATCTGGAGGTTTTGGGTGAAGATCAGACTTTTCGATCTTGAAGTTGGTGATGGAGCGTATTTGATGAAGATCTATCATTGTTCCAAGTAAGTTTTAATCTTTCGTTGATAGGTCTAATCTTGATGATTGATGAGAGGTTTATTTATGATGAATCTGTGCGGATTTGTATGGAAGATTATTTGGTTATGGTGATAGTCAACGTGATGTTCATGTTGGATTGAGAGTAGAGATGAATTTGAAGCATGAATTTTTACTAATATTTGGAAGAGTTCATGGATCTGTTTGAGATGACATTCATGTGATCAGATGCGCCACTGTCCATGATTGTGTACTTTAATTAGAAATTCGACCGGATTGCTATGTTTCATGCCAAGAATTTAAATTTATTTTCTTGACTGATGAACACTCATGTGGGATTCAAGATTTTGGGTTTTTGAATGTTATTGTTCGGTGGGGTTGATGGCTTGGGATTAGTCGGATTCAAGACAGATGTTTGGAGATAATCGGTTTATTCGGAATCATTAACGACCATAGGCCCAAGGTATTTTACCCGTTGCTTCAATCTCATGATAATATTCATATCTAGATGAATGAAGGAGCAAATTTTTTTGTAAATGATGGATTGTTTGGATGATGATGGTTGGAAGGATTCAGACATTTTGGTGATTTTTGAATTTTTTAGAGGTTGGATTTTTTTGGATTTGCCAATCGGACGTCGCCGGAAAACGCTATTCCAGCGAGGGTATACCATGAAAAAGCCTCGATTCTCTGTCCCTATACTCGGTTTCATATTTATTCATGCTTGAGATGCATCTCAAAGCTGGAAAAGAGAATCATTGAGTGTTGATTCGGTTGGTTCTTGCCCGTCGGAAAAGCGCAATTCCAGCGAGGGAAAGGTAGGTGTTTGGCTGGAATGCACTTGCTTGGTTTGGAGGAAGGAATTTTCGTGTTTTTATGCTACATCCGGTCGAAATTACCCGTGGGAAGAAAGCCCAGATTTGGGTGGAAAGTTTTGCAAAAATTTTTTTGGGATTCTGGTGATTTTTCCCAGTTTCCGGCGGTCTCCGTCGCTAGAAAAACGCGAGACCGGCAGGATTTTGGATCTGGGTGCTCGACCCGGCCGTGTGTGCCGTCGGGTCAAAAAACCCAAACAAGGTGAAACGGGTCTGAAGCTTTTTAGGGTTTTGACCCATTTGGTGGCGGTCGGGTCATATGACCCGTTAAGGAAGGAATTCGGAGCAAAGGCTTAAACCCTAGCTACTGGGCCAAGGCTGTTGGGCCGTTCATTCAGCTGCTGGGCCAAAAGATTATTTGAGGACCGGGTCAGCTTAAAATCTAGTCAACGCCCGAGTGAAGGATCCGGCCGGGTCACGCAGTTTGTGACCTAGACCGTGCGGCTGGGCTGAAAGAACCGGCGTCGCTGGGCCAAAAGAACTGGCGTTGCTGGGTCGAAATTACACGCGGCTGGGCTGATTGAAAAATAGTATCCGGGTCATCTTATAACCCGTTTGCAAACCGGGTATGGAGGCCAGGCCACGCGGATACAAGGCTGGCCAAGCTGCTGGGCCGTAATAAAAGGCTCTGCTGGGCCGAATTTGAAACTACTGGGCCGAAATGATAATAGGAGGATTACAATACATGAAGAAAAGGGTCGAGCTTATAACCCGATTTTGACCCGGTCAATGGCAACATTAAAGGAGGTGTTGCGGTCAAGTTGAAACCCTAGCTATTTGGTACTGGGCCGTGCGCTGGGCCAAAAATGGAGCTGCAGGGCCAAGTGAATAAATCAAGTGGGTGGGCTGAATTCAAGGGTTCTTGGGCCTAATTAAATTGGGAATTTTCAGCCTACTCTTGGGCTGAATTTACTTCATTTTTTGGGCTCTAATTGGTGATTTTTGTTGAGTTTTAGCTTTCTCTTTGGGCAAAAATTGTATTGGGTTGATAATTGCATAATTTTCCTCGGAGGGTCGGAGAGCATCCTTTCTACATTTGGTTGCACGACCATAGGAGTTGGGTAGTGGGTTAATTAATTAGCGTACGCAAACTTAATTAATCCACTGCTAGTTGTTACTTGGACTTGACGGTTATTTTGCGCTCTATGCTCGCGCTACACTTTTGTGTTAAATTAGCATAAAGTTGTCCATTTGCTCAAAATGGAGTGGGCGATTACACAATCACCACGCTTGATGCACGCGGTATAAGTGTATCCATTCTCTCATCCTTAGGAGGTTGATTAGGCTGGGATTCACAAAGGTAAGAGGCAAGGCCTCATCATATCTTTGCCCACTTAATCACTCTCGGTGACCAAGAAATTATTTCGGATGAATAACCCATTCAGGGAGTTGGGTAAGCTTGATCTTGACCATATTTATGAAAAGGCTAAGCGTGCGGATGCGGAGTATAACAAGGCATTTGATGAATTTGATGCTAGGGATGCTTCGGATCATGAGGTTTCGGCTTTGCGAAACTTAAAGCAGTAAGCTATGTTGTATTATCTGGCGGAGTCTTCTTTTCTTGCTCAAAAGGGAAGGATAAATCATATTACTCAGGCGGATAAGGGATCAAAGTACTTTCACACTATGGTCTCTGAAAGAAAAGGAGGGGGTATCCCAGCGATTACTGATAGTGGAAATCGGATTGTAACTTCTAATAGTCGCAAGGGTGAGCTATATGCGAATTTTTACAAGGGATTATTTGGCACAAGAAGAGATAGATTACCCACTGATCCGAATGTCTTTGATGTGGGTAGCAAGCTCTCGGACATGGATAGGGCCTATCTAAATCAGGAGGTGGAGGGTATTGAGGTCAAGCAGGCGCTGTTTGCAATGGCAGATGATAAGTCTCCGGGACCCGATGGTTATACGGCCGAATTCTTCAAGAAACAGTGGAACATCGTGGGCGAGGAAGTGATGGCTGCGGTACTGGAATTCTTTCATACAGGTGATATTTCAGCGCAACTTAATCACACTTCGGTGGCATTGATACCGAAGAAGCCTGATAATCTGAAAGTCAGTGATTTTAGACCAATCGCGTGCTGCAATGTGGTCTACAAAGTCATCACAAAAGTTATAGCAAACAGGCTTGAGGGTATTTTACCAGGGATCATTGACCCTTGTCAAGGTGCATTCGTGAAGGGCAGAAGTATCTCGGACAATGTAATGTTAGCACAGGAGTTTGTTCGGGGTTATGGAAGGGTCCATAATTCTCCTAGATGCATGATTATGGTGGATTTGCAGAAAGCTTTTGATACAGTCTCTTGGGATTTACTGGAAGAAGTTTTGCTGGGACTGGGATTTCCTGAAAGACTAACTAATAGAATCATGAAGTGTGTGCGCACTTCTACATTCTCGATAGCAGTAAATGGTAAACTGTGTGATCACTTTCAGGGACAAAGGGATATTCGTCAGGGAGATCCATTGTCGCCTCATCTGTTTGTGATTTGCATGGAATATTTCTCAAGATTGTTGAAAAGAACGGCCTCTAGACACTTCACTTTTCATCCGAGGTGTGACACTTTGGATCACGCATTTGGCTTTTGCAGATGACCTCATGCTCTTCTCTAAGGCTAACACGAGTTCAGTACATATACTCATGGATGCCTTGAACGAGTTTGAGCGCACTTCGGGTTTAGGAATCAATGCTGCAAAGTCGAAATTCTTTGGAGTTGGTATAAAGGAGGATTTGAGTTTCACGAGTATTCCTTGGGCGACATTCCCGGTTCGGTATCTAGGTGTGCCACTTGATTCCAACAAGTTGAAGGTGGCACAATTTGGTACTCCGCTAGGGAAAGTTGATTCGGAGATAGCAAAATGGAAGGGCCATACTCTTTCATATACAGGCAAATTAGAACTTGTGAGATCAATTGTGGGAGGTATTTCGGGAAGCAAATCCCCAGGCCCAACCGTGAAGCAAATCCCCCAGGCCCAACCGTGAAGCAAATCCCCCAAAATCAGTGTTCAGAACCTCCATCCCGCCCTCGCCTTTTGGAACTCTTGAGACTCCGATGCTGTCGAATGGTGATACCACCGTGATCGGGGCAAAATTTCCAGAACTCTTAATCAGGTCATGACAGTATTTGGTACCCTTATCTGACAGCAGGAGGTGGTTTCCCTTCTTTTTCTGGTTGATGAACCTCCTCTCCGCATCCTGCAAAAACCAGGCCTTTTCACTCAACCTCTTTATTCCTTCTCACTCCTCTATTACTCTCTGCATATCCAAATTACATATATAATCATCAAGATCCTTGTTTGCCTTGGAAGCCCTTTCCGATATGTGGCTCAGCTCCTTTTTGTTCAACTCCCGCA
Organism: Rubia yunnanensis; assembly: GCA_037428765.1. Classification (NCBI taxonomy): domain Eukaryota; kingdom Viridiplantae; phylum Streptophyta; class Magnoliopsida; order Gentianales; family Rubiaceae; genus Rubia; species Rubia yunnanensis. The sequence goes on from CM075071.1 coordinate 3,117,515, forward strand.
GTGGAAATTTTAAACTCTTTAGTTTTGCTGTCAGCTTGTATTGTTTTGAGCCTTCGGTTTGTTCCCGCCATACTGCTTCTACCGTGTTCTTGCATTCAGGGTGTTGGTTCCACATATTCTGAAATCTGAAAGGTTTATTTCCCCCGATGCCTGACCCATTAATTCAACATAAAAAGCTCTGTGATCCATCCGGGAGTGAAAACTCGTGAAATTATCTGTGCAAGAATTCTCGAACCAGTAGTCATTTGTGAGAACTCGGTCAAGCTTAGCCATGATCTTATCAGGCCCCCTCCAAGTTAGCCACGGTCCAAAAGAAGGGCAGTCCTTTAGGCAGTGCATGCCTCACTGAAATCCCGCATGAAGTACCTTAATAGTTCTGTCCCACCTTCTCTGTCCGTAGGGGAGATAATGGAGTTGAAATCACCGAGGACGATCCATGGTTCTGTTAGCCGCATACCGAAACCTTTCAAGGATTCCCATAAGCTTCTTCGCCTCACCACTGTATATAACCCGTAAACAAAAGGACAGAAGAATTTGTATCCATTTTCTTTGCACTCCACCCATAGATGTATGCACTGCTCATGAATACCTAGGACTTGAACATGTACCCTTCTTGTGTCCCAGATGACAGCCAACCTGCTGTTATTTTTTACTCCGAAATTATGTACAGAATCCCATCTCCTGTAGCTGCGCTTCATGAATGCGTCAAACTTTGCTTCTTCCATCTTTACTTCTAAAATTCCGCATAACCCGATTCTATTTTCCCTTGTGAACCTGCTCAACGCGAGCATTTTTGTATTCATTTCCCACCGAAGGTGGGTACTCGCCTACCACCGCCGCCATCTCCCTTGGAAGTCTCGGGGAGCACGAGAGAGTGGCCTGAGCCACGAGGGGCCTCGTAAATGAGCTTAACTTGTCTGTCGAATTTCTGTTTCGAAGTATCTATATAGATTAGCACAAAACAGAAACTCGACAGGCAAGTTAAGGTCATTTTCGAGGCCCCTCGTGGCTTAGGCCACTCTCTCGTGCTCCCCGAGACTTCCAAGGGAGATGGCGGCGGTGGTAGGCGAGTACCCACCTTCGGTGGGAAATGAATACGGGCTGTTGGAACATAAGGGGACTGAACCACCCCACAAAAATGCTCGCGTTGAGCAGGTTCACAAGGGAAAATAGAATTGGGTTATGCGGAATTTTAGAAGTAAAGATGGAAGAAGCAAAGTTTGACGCATTCATGAAGCACAGCTACAGGAGATGGGATTCTGTACATAATTTCGGAGTAAAAAATAACAGCAGGTTGGCTGTCATCTGGGACAAAAGAAGGGTACATGTTCAAGTCCTAGGTATTCATGAGCAGTGCATACATCTATGGGTGGAGTGCAAAGAAAATGGATACAAATTCTTCTGTCCTTTTGTTTACGGGTTATATACAGTGGTGAGGCGAAGAAGCTTGTGGGAATCCTTGAAAGGTTTCGGTATGCGGCTAACAGAACCATGGATCGTCCTCGGTGATTTCAACTCCATTATCTCCCCTACGGACAGAGAAGGTGGGACAGAACTATCAAGGTACTTCATGCAGGATTTCAGTGAGGCATGCACTGCCTGCTGCCTAAAGGACTGCCCTTCTTTTGGACCGTGGCTAACTTGGAGGGGGCCTGATAAGATCATGGCTAAGCTTGACCGAGTTCTCACAAATGACTACTGGTTCGAGAATTCTTGCACAGGTCATTTCATGAGTTTTCACTCCCGGGTGGATCACAGAGCTTTTTATGTTGAATTAATGGGTCAGGCATCGGGGGAAATAAACCTTTCAGATTTCAGAATATGTGGAACCAACACCCTGAATGCAAGAACACGGTAGAAGCAGTATGGCGGGAACAAACCGAAGGCTCAAAACAATACAAGCTGGCAACAAAACTAAAGAGTTTAAAATTTCCATTGCGGGAGTTGAACAGAAAGGAGCTGAGCCACATATCGAAAAGGGCTTTCAAGGCAAACAAGGATCTTGATGATTATATATGTAATTTGGATATGCAGAGAGTAACAGAGGAGGAGTGGGAAGGAATAAAGAGGTTGAGTGAAAAGGCCTGATTTTTGCAGGATGCGGAGAGGAGGTTCATCAATCAGAAAAAGAAGGGAAACCACCTCCTGCTGTCAGATAAGGGTACCAAATACTATCATGACCTGATTAAGAGTTCTGAAAATTTCGCCCCGATCACGGCGGTATCACCATTCGACAGCATCGGAGTCTCAAGAGTTCCAAAAGGCGAGGGCGGGATGGAGGTTCTGAACACTGATTCTAGGGGATTTGCTTCACGGTTGGGCCTGGGAGGTATTTTGGTCTAAGTTGGTCCCATTATTCCAAGAGATCGGGACAAGGGTTCGAGGCGGCGTTGAGGTATCTATATAGATCAGTGCCCTGGCTTGGGTCCTCTGTTTCCTCTGTAGGGTTACGGTATCCATGCATATGGGATATCCTAACATGGATGTGATGCTAGACAGAGCATTCGGGTGCCACAAAGGCCTTGGCAGATCTGGGAAAATGGCCCATACTAGCCTTATGCAGAAATCTTCAATTTTCAGGGCTCCATCTTCAGGGGACAATTTCATGAACAATCTCTTCCCGTGGACAAATTGGTCGTCCTCGTTGAGGACGACGTCCCTCTCCTCTGCTGACTGAAATTGGAACAGAATGAATCCATTTGGCCTGTAGAAAACCCTGCAGCGATGTGGCCATGATTGAACAAGTTGTGAAACGCCTCTCCTTCCCGGGAAACGGCCTCCAAAACATCCCAGTAAACAATATTCTTTGTGCACTTCAACCTCATAGCAATCTTCCTCATTAATGACAAGAGGTCCCATATCCACATGCTTCTTTACAAGTCACTGTTCTGTCGATATGAAGAACCTGCTCGTTGGGTGCAGAGGTCCAATTGGTACTCTGTTCTGTGATCGGCTGGCGGGGGGCTGATAGGGGTTTTCTCGGGAGGCTCTTGGTTGTGAAATAGTGTCAGAATTTCCCAGTGTGCGTGACCCAGATGTAGAGATGTTTTCCCTGATTTTCCATACTCCTGATCTGTTCGACATGCTTGCTGTAGATTTGGTACCTGAAATTGCTAGATGGCAAGCAACAGAGTTCTAGTATAACACGGCTAATCCGATAGCAACAGATTGGATTAACCAGCAGTTACAATTCTATTGCACAAATCCGATAGCAAACTGGAATCAACAGTTCACACAATATAATACACATCCGATAATCAACAGTTCACACAGCAGTATTTCTAGCACAAAAATAGTTAGTCCAATAACAACAGATCGGCCTAACCATCGAATACATGTCTAACACACAATCTCAATGGCAACCAGTATCACATTAGATTAAGCAAAATGATCATAAAACAAGAGTATTCCACGTAGCTTCAACCAACCCGAAGAAGCATTTTTCAGGCAAGAGATAGATGAAGAAAGAGTTCTGAAAGAAAAAGGGGGTTGGATGCAAATTTACAGAAATCTTACACTCGGCAATCTTCCAAAATGCTGGCAAATATTAACACAATTCCAAATTCTCCGTAATTCCAAGATTAACAAATTACCTGAGGTTTAGATTGATGAAGGCGGTGAGTAGATAATCCGACGCAGGAGTGAAAGTTCGCCTCCTATCGTACAATCCGTTGCAATCCTTGAATTCACTTTTCGCGAAATCCAGATTCAGGTAGATGGTGTGAAATTTGCCGGCACTAGTGTGTTGTTGAGGAATCCCACCATATGAAACTAGGTATCAGAGGTTCAAGCTACGAATTTCCCGATCTGAACTGCTCCCTTCGTGCCTTAGCTTGCAGATCTCTAAGAAAAATCGTATGAACTCGGCTAGATCTCCGAGGATGGGAGTGGGCTTCTAGAAACTGACATAGAACTTCAAGAGACATTGCGCTTCTTCAATATTTTGTCACGGATTCGAGATTAGATGAAGAGTGAGGAAACCCAGATGAAATTCCGATGAAAAACCCTTTTGGATTTTTCCCGAATCTTCCCAAAGACGCGACCTTCTGTGTCAAAAATTAGTACCCAGATGCTTGCCCTTGGACACAGAATCTTAATTAAAGCTCTAGAACAGCATTGAATGCTTGCAGGATCAAGACAAGAGATTCTCCAACGAAGCCACTCCAGGGAGCATTTACTCCTAGAGAGAGAAATTCTCTACTTCGATTGAGTATTGAGAGCTCTTTCGAGTAAACAGGTAAATAGTATAGACAGTGGAACCCACGGTAGAGCCCTAAAAGAGCCCTACCAAATACAAAACCAGTCCAACCCTAGGTTACTTGATGAACCTAGGGAGCAAAGTCCGAGAGAGGGGGGAGGAATGAGACTCTAAGAGCACCCCTTCCCTCCCCCCCCCCCAATCATCTAAGTAAAAACTAACAACTCTTAGCAATGTAAGTCTAGCTAAGGGAAACGAAACAAGTCCCAACGATAATGGGACCAAAAACAGCAACCTGAAATGGAGACAGGCTAAGAAATACTAGGTAGATGGGGTGAGAATAAACTCACTACCCATAAGTCAATAATCCGCTTCTACCCCTAACAAATGGGGCCATCTTCATTCGAATTCCATAATGCAGCCAAGAATAGGACTCGGATCTTGTACTAATGTCGTTGTCGGAATGTTGATGAAGGTACAAAAATCCAAAACAAATGGTTTGAATATCTTAATGCAGCCGAGAATGTCTCGGGTCTTGAATGTCGCATAAAATTGAAGCCGATGATCGGAGTGAATATCTGCTTCTACCATGTACATTCCTAAGGTGGAGATAGAGGAATGTTATTGGCCTTCAAGCATTCTCGTGTTGGCGCCGAGAATGATTTGGTGGGCAAAGGTAAAAGTAAAACGAGGCCGTGCCTCCTGCCTTTGTTAATCCCAGTCGAATCAACCTCCTGAAGATGAGAGAATGGATGCACTTATACCGCGTGGATCAAACGTGGCGATTACGTAATCACCCTCTCCATTTTGAGCTCGGAGCGTGGACCTGCACAGATTGTCTGGGCAGTAAAATCACGATGCCCTCTGTAGGCGAGTAGAGATGTCGTCTGGGCGATCAAGGGGTGTCAGTATGTGCCTCACGGTGTGCTCCGACATCTACATGCTACCGGCGCATGCCTGTGGGCTCCCTATTCGACCCATCTAGAAACATGTACCAAGGAGTCTGACATGTGTGTGAGTCAATGGGCGAGTAAACCCGGAGACGTAAGGAAGCTGACTGGCAGGATCCCCCTCGCGGGGTGCACCGTTGACTGACCTTGATCTTCTTAGAAGGGTTCGAGTGTGAGCATACCTGTTGGGACCCGAAAGATGGTGAACGATACCTGAGCAGGGCAAAGCCATAGGAAACTCTAGTGGAGGCCTGAAGCGTTAGTGACGTGCAAATTGTTTGTCTAACTTAGGTATAGGGGTGAAAGACTAATCGAACCATTTAGTAGCTGGTTCCTTTCGCTTAGGATAGCTCGGCCTCTTCTCAAACTTTAAATGGGTATAAAGGCACAACTGCTTAATCGAGCCACGCCGCAGAATCAAGAGCTGCAAGTGAGCCATTTTTGGTAAGCAGAACTGGCGATGCGGGATGAACAGGGAGCTGAATAACAGTGCCCAACTATGCGCTAACCTAGGCACCAAAAAAGGTGTTGGTTGATTAAGACAGCAGGACGGTGGTCATGGAAGTCAAATCCTCTTAAGGAGTGTATAACAACTCACCCGCTGAATCAACTATCCCCAAAAATGAATGCGCTCAAGCACTCGACCTATACCCGGTCGTTGGGGCAAGAGTCGGGCCTCAATGAGTAAGAGGGCGTGATGGTCTCTTCAAGTTTTAGCAGAGGTTCGAGAAGTCAAGGTTCAGCAGGGGTTCGAGAGGTACATGTTTAGCAGGGGTTTGAGAGGTAATTGTTTAGCAAGGCTTCTAGAGGTACTATTTAGATAAAAACATAGGTTCTAACACCTACTTACCCAAAATTTTATCATGTAATCCTACGTTCACTTGCCAAAAATTACTTTGGATAACTTTCTCATGTCCGCCGTCCGTTTCTCTCTGAGAGTAATTTCACTTGCCAAAATTACTTTAGATCAAATTCTTACACATTTACTTATTTGTTTATTTATTGCTATTATTATATATATCATACCATATATCTTCTTCCTGGTAATTCCTTTTGATTTATTCATTTACTTATTATATATATACATATCCATTATCATTATATATACATATCCATTATTTTATATATACATATCCATTATCTGGACAGTACATTCACCATTCCACTTAGCAACCAGAAGTGTGCGAATGGCAAACATTCCAAAAAAGAATCCTGGAAAAATTCCCAAGAAACCATAGAATGATTTGTAAAGATCTTTGTGAATCTCTTCATCTGTGAGAACAAAATCAACCATATCTCCATTGTTTTCAACAATTTCAATATTCGATCTTTCCATGAGGATATTCGGATCATCCCATAACCTTCTCCTCTCAAGCAATGTATCATTCCAATCTCTCGGATGTAACTTCTGGTTTTGCCGCACCGGATCACCACCCTCAGCATGCCTTGGCGTCTTGAGATTATTCTTGAATTTGTTATTTGGAGATGATTCACCATGGCGATCAAATAAAATCAAACCCAAGCAAAACAAATTCTTCTCTGGGTTTGATTTGTTTTGTACAAGCACACGAGGTGCAACAACCAGCTTTTGGAGATATTGACCATCCGATTTCTGGAGCTGGACAATTGCCTCGTCAAATGATATATCCTGAGGTAAAGAGGTTCTAAAATTCCAAGACTGAACAGGAGTAAGAGTAAGAGTAGACCCCCATTTGGTTTAGGGGGGCTACAACTAGAGCTCGGAGTAAGGGTAGACCTTGTGTTCCTCACCATGGGAGAGCCATTCAGAGGCCTTTCTAGCGCATATTACCTGCCACGCGAAGCAATTTTGATGGCTCGGGTAGTAAATCTTATGAAGGCGGCAGTCTGATGCCAAAAGGGACCTTGGGTTCCCAATGAATGCTGCATCAATGAATGTTAGAGGCTTATCGGCCCCTGTACGGAGGAGATGGGTAAAAAGTATCATCTCCACGAACAAGGTAGGACTATGTGGCTTGCTAGAAACAAAAATGGAGGGAAAGGTTTTAAGTATTTTCTTGAAAAGTTTTATGGGGTGGAAGTTCACGCATAATTTTGAGCTGTGGCAGAATTCGAGAATTCTCATTATTTGGGATCCGAAAGGCTTCATGGTGGATGTTCTCGAAAAAATCTCCACAATGTATTCATCTTAAGGTGCGTAATCTTTCTACTGGTATTGAGTTTTTATGTATGTGGTCATAGTGAGGGTAGAGCGGCGCGCTTGCCACTATGGGCGGAGTTAAAGTCTTTTGGTGTTGATCTAAATTCTCCTTGGATGGTTTTTGGTGACTTTAATGCAATTCTTAGTGTTGATGATCATTATAGAGCTACGGTCCCAAGTTTATATCCAATGAGGGAATTTCAGGATGTTTGTATGAAGTGTGGATTGAGGGATGCGCCTTCTATTGGGGAGCATTTAACGTGGCATAGTGCGGACTGGAAAATATGGAGGAAGTTGGATCGTGTGCTTTTGAATCATGGATGGGATCCTGATGCTTGCCGAACCACTTTTCTCCCCATTTCAGCCCAATTAGATCATTGCCCCATGGTTGTTAACATGGCGCAGGAAATTGATGGAAAACAAAGACCTTTTCGATTTCAGAATGTGGTTAAATCATCCGAATTGTAGGCAAATTGTGGATGATTATTGGAAGCCATCGATTGAGGGTACATTGCAATATTCGGTGTGCAGAAAATTATTAAATATGAAGCGCCCTTTCAAGGAGTTGGGTGTGATTGATTTTAACCATGTTTCGAAAAAGGCAAAGGCGGATAGTGAGTATAGGGTGGCTTTTGATAAATTTGATGCTATGACTGCCTCGGATCAAGATATAAAGGCGTTGAGGGTTTTGAAGAAGAAGGCTATGCTCTATTATCTTGCGGAATCATCCTCTCTCTCAGAAGGGTAGGATTAAACATATTACTTTGGCGGACAAGGGATCAAAGTATTTTCATACAATGGTCTCGGAAAGAAAAGGTGGAGGCATACCAGCAATTATTGATGGAGACAATTGTATTGTGACTTCTAATATTCGCAAGGGTGAACTTTTTGTGGATTTCTATAAAGGCCTATTAAATACACCAAGGGATATGGTCTCTATCAATCATGAGATAATCAGCTCGGGTACTACTCTCACGGACATAGACAGGGCATTCTTGAACCAGGATATTGCGAGTATCGAAGTAAAGCATGCATTATTTGTAATGGCGGATGATAAATCTCCAAGTCTAGATGGTTACACTGATGGTTTCTTCAAGAAGCAGTGGGATATTGTGGGAGCGGAAGTAACAGGTGCGGCATTGGAGTTCTTGAGAACAGGTGATATTTTGGCGCAATTAAATCATACATCGGTTGCTCTTATACCGAAGAAACCAGATAATCTTAAAGTGACTTTAGACCAATAGTGTGCTGCAATGTGGTCTATAAGACTATCATTAAGATTATCGCCAATAGGCTTGAGGGAATTTTGCCTGAGATCATTGACCCATGTCAGGGTGCATTTGTGAAAGGCAGAAACATCTCGGACAATGTCATGTTAGCGCAGGAGTTTGTTCGGGGTTATGAGAGGGCACGAAATTCCCCTAGATGCATGATCATGGTGGATTTGCAGAAAGCTTTTGATATAGTCTCCTGGGATTTCTTAGAAGAAGTTTTACTTGGCCAAGGTTTTCTAGAAAGACTGAAGGATAGGATCATGACGTGTGTGAGAACTTCCTCATTCTCGATTGCAGTGAATGGGAAACTATGTGATCACTTTAAGGGGCAAAGAGGCATTCGGCAAGGGGATCCTTTGTCGCCTCTCCTTTTTGTGTTATGCATGGAGTATTTTTCGAGATTGTTGAAAAGGAGGACTGATTCACGACACTTCACTTATCATCCGAGATGTGAATTGCTAAGAATCACTCACTTGGTTTTTGCGGATGACCTCATGCTCTTTTCTAAGGCAAACACTGGTTCGGTTCACATACTTATGGATGCCCTTAATGAGTTTGAGTGTACTTCTGGATTAGCCATCAATGCGGCTAAGACCAAATTTTTTTGGGGTTGGAATAAAGGAGGATTTAAACTTCACAGGCATTCCATGGGCAACGTTTCCAGTAAGGTATCTAGGGGTGCCACTTAATTCCAACAAGTTGAAGGTAACCCAATTTGGAACTCTACTCCAATTTGGAACTCTACTCGGAAAGGTTGATTCAGAGATTGCTAAATGGAAAGGTCACACGCTTTCTTATGCTGGCAAACTGGAGCTTGTTCGATCAATTGTAGGAGGTATTGCAGGGTTCTGGATTCAGAATTTTATTATACAATCCTCGGCTATGGATGCTCTAGAGCAAAAATGCAAGCGCTTCTTGTGGGGAGGAAAGTATAAGAACAAAGTGGCGTGGAAAAAACTAAGCACTCCTAAGTCATTCGGGGGTCTTGGTTTAAGGGATTTTATTACATGGAATCGTGCTTCAATGGCTCAAAGGTTAAGGGATATTCATATGAAGGATAGTTTGTGGGTCAAATGAATACATTTGTTTTATCTTCAAGATGATGGGTTTTGGGATATAAATCCGAGGATCCAAAACGGAAGGTTGGGCGAGAGATTTTCAAGCTATTTCGGCGATTTATGTTAGCTGAGGGATGAATTGGGAGATATGTTTCATGGAGATGTCCAAGAGGTTAAAAACCATCTTAGCTCTTGGGCGAGTTCGAGGAAATTCACGAGAACGGTGTATGGCTTTATGCACCATCACAAGTATCCGAGACTATATGAGGAGAATGGTCGAACATGTGAGAAGGTTTTTAATAGCATTTGGCGTGGATTTATCCCTTCAAAATTCTCTTTTATTGCATGGTTGGCAGCAATTCGGAGGCTTCATACCAAGGACAAGCACCGTACTGAGGAAGATAGTATGGAAAAAATTTGTTCTCTATGCCATCTAGAAGAGACAAATGAGCATTTGTTTTTCAAATGCGAATTCTCGGAAGTATTATGGAGTCGTATAAGGAATTGGATTGGGTTAAGGAGAAGGACAAGTACGATAGCAAGCTCAATGAATTGGGTGAAAAGGCAAATGAAGGGTTCAAAAATTCGTAAGTTTGGTACTCTAGCTTTGATAACTGCATTTTATCGTATTTGGAGGGAACGGAATAATGTTGTTATGGATGGTGCCCAACCTAGTTCTGGTCGGGTTGTGAAGTTAATCATGAAGGATTGCTACATGGTTATTAATAGGTTGTTTCCGGATGAGCATATGTTTTAGGCAGCTTGGTTGATGGCGCTGGGCGCTGGGCGCTGTGCGCTGGAAACTGGGTGCTTTGTCATGGGCGCTGAGACTGGCCGCTGTGCGCTGGAATGGGCGCTTTGCCATTGGCGCTGAGCGCTGGGCACTGGGACCTGGGACTTGTGCGCTGGGAGATGGGAGGTGCACTGGTTGTTTGACGCTACGCGCTGCTGGAACTGGGCGCTCTGCCCTAGGCGCTGGGAGCTGGGCACTGGGCTTTTGGTGTTAGCGTTGGGTACTGTGCAAAGGGTGCTGGGAGTCGTGCACTGGGAGCTAGCCATTCAGCGCTGGAACTGGACGCTGGTTAGCAATGGGGCTGGAACGGAACTGCACGGCGCTAGAAGTTTGTTTGCCCCGCGCTGGGGGACTCTGATTTTGGGCGAAAGCTGGTTGTTTAGAGTTCGTTGGTTACTAGACACTTGGATTTCACGGATGAGGTAATAGGTTCTAAAGTAAGGACTTTCGTTCTATGCTTTGGTACCTAAACCTAGGTGGATGTATATGGTGGAAGCATACCTCCATTCATGCCAATGCTGGCACAATGACGATTCCAGCTTCACACAGACGGAACACTTATAAACCATCCAAGACCCGAGACTACACTCGGCTGCGCTAGGAGATCACTAATTCAGCCACTTGGATGAAGCTTCATCAAGGCTTCAACGACCAAAACTTTTCAAGACCCGAGGAATCAATACTCAGCTGCATTAAGGAGTCCGCATAAAGAGCCAATTTCACACCACTGGTTGTATATTGTCTCGGTTTATACAAAATCGAGGCTTGCAGTTATTATGTATAACTTGCCGAATCCCATTTTTCCTAATTTCCCTCATGATAGCTAGAGCTCTTGCGTGAGTTCTATCAGGTAAAACTATTGATTAGAGGCATCGGGGGCGCAACGCCCTCGACCTATTCTCAAACTTTAAATGGGTAGGAAGGAGCGGCTGCTTAACTGAGCCGCACCGCGGAATCAAAAGCTCCAAGTGGGCCATTTTTGGCAAGCAGAACTGGCGATGAAAGATGAATCAGAAGCCGAGTTCCGGTGCCCAACTGCGCGCTAACCTAGACACCACAAAGGGTGTTGGTCAATTAAGACAGCATGACGGTGGTCATGGAAGTCAAAATCCACTAAGGAGTGTGTAACAACTCACCTGCCGAATCAACTAGCCCCGAAAATGGATGGCGCTCAAGCGCGCAACCTATACCCGGTCGTTGAGGCAAGAGCCAAGCCTCACTGAGTATGAGGGTGCGGCTATCGCTGTGCAGTCTCGGCCAGCCATTAATTCCGTCCAAGTGCAGCATTTGTTCTCTCAAAAGAGGGAAAATATATACTGCCCGAAGCTCGAGGAAAATAAGGTCCCATGATAGGCCCATTTGGATCCCATTTTGGCCCCTAGCAAATGGAGAAGTAGCTCCTCCCTTTGCAGCCCCCAACCTGAGCCACTGGGGACTCATAAAATGGACCAGAAATAATTTCTTTTCTAAACCCGAAAATGGCCCAAAAACCTGATGTTTCGGCCCAAGAAAAAGATAGTGTTTCAGCCCAAAAATTTGTGCCAAAGATACATCTACCTATTCTTCCAAAAGGAAAATAGATAAGCTTCAGCACTTGGACACCTAATTTTCGGCCCAACATCCTCAAAATCAGCCCAGCATCCCCCAAAATTTTTTCCAAAATGCCAACAGAATTCCTAAACTCCCCACACCAGATTGAAATAAATTCCCAAAGCCACAATCGATACCCAAAAATGAAGCCCAAATAGTAAGCCCAAGAGCCCTCTATTTTAGCCCCCAAAAAAATCCCTAAAACCAGCCTTCCCAATTCAGTAACCCCAGCAAACTAAACAATTTCTCCAGGCAAGAATGCTAGTTTCTACGACTAAGAGGCATATCCAGGAAGCCACAGGAGGGGGAAAAAATGAAGAGTTCAAAGGCTACAGTGCACAATTCAAGCCAAGATAGGAAGAGAAAACCAAGCCCTGAATACCGAAAAAAGTAATACCGAAAAAAGTTCATTACCCGAGTTGAGGACTCCATTCCGCTGGAAGTAAGCGGGGGGAACGATATACTCAGTAATCCACTGCCCTGAACGCCCGCATCCCTTCTCCGCGCAGTTAGAGGAGATGGCTCCATCTTGTGATCAGCCCAGCCGTAGTCGTTTAAATTTCGTCAGCCCAGCAGTAGCCATATTCCGCCCCCATTTCACTGTTCCATTTCCGAGATACGTAGTATAGGCCTAAACCCGTTAGAAAGCCAGGAAAAAAAGAGCAGAGAGAAGGCAGATCAACACCTGATTTTCATCCCTTCCAAGTTTTGAAAACCGCAGCTGGAAATCACTCCATTTCGTCACAACCTGTGGTTCTGTCCCTTCACAGACCGTCGGCAGTGAAGATGGCTCCGGGTGACAAGGCCGGATAGTGGCCAACGAAGGGCCTGATGCATAGTGACTTCCCTGAGTGAAATTGACGAGAAAACAAACTTGTAGGTGAATGGTTCTCCAATAACCCGCCCCGTGCATTACCGTCCTTCCACCGGACTGTTGGCGGTGAAGATGGCTCCGGGTGACAAGTCCGGATAGTGGCCATCAAAGGAGCCGATTGTTGCCGGCTCAGAGGAAAACCCCAAGAGACTAATTTCCACGCATCAAGCTCAAATTCCGCAAAGTAGCTACGCCAAGAACCGATGGGGGGTAAACCGAGAGGAGGGGGAACAGAAATAATAATACCACTTCATCTGCAGGCCCGGGGCAAGAAGAAATAGTCGTGAAAAAGCATTCCGAAGTTTGCTCCAGTACACCGCCATGCTCTGAAATTTCTCCAACACCGGGCATCACTCCAGCGAGATTCGTTGGTAAGGCGGTCTACCGGCGTTCTGTTGTGGCGCTATCTTCGTTGAGGGACTCGGCCGTTTGTTGTCCCCTCTTTTTCCTTCCATTTGATCGCCACCCCAGCTTCTGGTTTTCCTTCAGAGGAGTTTGGGCCAAGAGAGGGCCTGGTGCAGCTAGATTGGCCCACTGTCAAGCCCAAAGGAAAAGCAAATAGTTCTCTCTACTTCACCACTCGTAGATGTGGTCAAAGTCTTGACATGACCCGACCCGGTTTCTATTCAAAGCTCCGGGAGACATCAGACCGGCTTCCTAAACAATCCGTTGCATATCAAACTCGGCCCACAAATTATTTCCCATCCTATTGAAAAAGGAGCAGGGCCCGGTTATTTCCTCTCGGCCCAATCCCGATGGCCCAGAATCACATCAATTTGGCGTGCCACTCCTCTCACTTCAAGTGGTCTGCAGCCCACCTTGTGTTTGAGAAGCTAGCGAAAAAAGGAATTTGGCTTTTGTAATTCGGCCCACTCTTGCCCATTCCATTTTGGTCCTTGCTGAAACCCTAGGCCGTAGCTCCATTGATCCGTAAAATGACCCGGCCGCCGCCTCAGTAACTCCTTGACCCGGGACTCCTTTGACCGAAACCCTACCCAGATAGGGTTCTGACCAGGCGGCGGATCCGCCTTGAGAACCCTACCCGGATTGACAAGCCGACTTCGCCGGGGACCAGCCGACCGTCGCCGGAACTTGATCGGAATATGGGTTTTGAGTTGAGTCATGATTTCACCCAAATTTGATGCTTTCTTTTCTGCAAAAAATTTCCTGGCCCGGGGCCTTACAACTACAACCACAGAACGGAAATTCCCGAAATATCCCGATCGCAATTCAGTGCCTTCCGCCGGAGACCTTTTAAACCACCGGTCAGGTTCCATAGGAACGAGCCCGACCCTAACAGCCAACGGAGAAGCAATCCAGCAAACAAATCCAAACAAGAAGGGGCGATGGACCCAAAGCAAAATATCTTAAAACCCATCTAATCTTTTGTTCGCCAAGAGAATCTGAGATTAGCTCCCAGAGAACGCGAACTCAGTAGCCGAGTCGCTGTTTCCATCGCTTCCACCCCGGAGAGACCGGAGCCAGTGACAGAGCACCCGACCAAAGAGTTCTTCAATAGCCCAGAAAAACTTCCCCAACCCGAACTCAAAAGTTCAAAACCCTGCTTCCAGTATTTGATTGGACTCAAAAAGATGAGTTTCAAAACCCGCAGACAAGATAGACCCAGAAGAATTATGAGTTCAAAATTTGCTTCTTTCCCCAACGGTGTTTCCCGACAAAAAGTAGAAGAGAAAACCCAGATCCAAAACTTTTTGTTCAAATCCCAAAACTAATCCCCAGAAAGTGTTCTCAGCCGACATTAAGATGAAGCAAGATCCCAAACAGCATGATTTTTCAGTGGGTTTCGTGGGAAATTCCTTGCGAAACCCAGAAATTGTCCAGATCCAGAAAAAAAAGGAGTATGAAAACAGGAAGCAGTGAAGGCTTTGAATTCGCACAAACCCAAATCATTGAGAAACGAAGCTTCGAAGTTAACAATGGCTAAAACAAAGCACAAATTATGGTGCTGTCAAAACTTAAAAGCTTTTCTTGCCTTTCCACATCTTATTTATAACTTAACCAAAACAAAACAAATTGAACTAACCGTTACATCTACTAAGGAAAGCTTACGGTAAAGACCAAGTCTTCAACTACAACTATACTGCTTAACAAACCATAAAATGCAGCAAGTTTATTCCAGTAATTCTCCCCCTAAACTTTGCTGCATCAATCAACTTCAACCACACCAATCTTGAACCTCAACTCAACAAACTTGGAATGTCCCCAAAGCCTTCGTCAATATGTCCGCTAATTGTTCATTTGTCCCAACATGACTAACTTCCACCGAGCCATTCTCAACACATTCACGAATGAAATGGAAGCACCAGGACCAATGGGCTTGGTGCGCACCGAGTCCATACCAAGCCCATTGGTCCTGGTGCTGGGCTACCGTGATTTACCTCTCATACGTTGGTCGGGGTGTCGGTTGGTATGGGCCGCTGAGGGCGAGCGGATCTTCGCCTTTTGCCAACGAATGAAATGGAAGCGAATATCAATATGCTTACTTCTATCATGATATATTAGATTCTTGCTTAAATCTATCGCGGAATTGTTGACAGCCAGAGGCTTCACAATCGTCGGCTCAGAATTTGTGAGATTTCCAACCAAACGACTCAACCATAATCCTTGACAAGCTGCGGTTGTGCCTGCTATATACTCCGCCTCACATGAAGGGAGAGTAACAACTTTCTCCTTCTGAGATATCCAAGAAATCAAGTTCGAACCAAGATAAAATACAGCTCCCGTAATGCTCTTACAATCATCGCTATTGCCAGCAAAATCGTTGTCACTGTAGCCTACCAAAGTAGGTTCCAATGAGCTTGATTTCTTGTATCTAAGTCCATACTTAAATGTCCCGCTAACATACCTCAAGATTCTCTTCACTGCAACCCAGTGAGAAGATTTCGGTGCTTCCATAAATATGCTCACATATCCCACGGCAAAAAGAATATCAGGTCGTGATTGCATAAGTAACGTAGACTCCCAATGATACTTCAAAACTGAGTAAGTTCTACATCTTCTCCAGCATCCTTCTTACTCAACTTCAGCCCATTTTCCATTGGCGTGTGACATGGATTGCATCCTAGCATGCCCAAACTTTCAAGAATCTTGCTAGCATAAGAACTTTGACAAATAGTTATTTCACCATCACTTTGATTCACCTCAATCCCAAGATAATAACTTAATAAACCAAGATCACTCATATCAAAAAGGTTTTTCATCTGACCTTTAAACCTGGAAATATCATCGATGCAAGCTCTTGTGGTGATTAAATCACCACGACCACATAGACTCCAACCAACAAGAATGTCGCACCTTCGATCCTCCAGTACAATGCATGCTCCAACGGACTCCACTTAAATCCAAGAGACATCAGCGAAGTATCTAACTTAGCGTTCCATGCCCACGGTGCTTACCGCAACCCATATAACGTCTTACGTAACTTAAGCACCTTGTGTTCATTTTCATAATCAACAAACCCAGGTGGTTGCATCACATATACATCATCGGTGAGGTCTCCATTCAAAAAAGTCGATTTAACATCCATGTGGTGAATCTCCCATCCTTTATTCGCAGCCAATGCTAGCAAAAGTCGAATCGTCACCATTCGTGCTACTGGTGCAAACACTTCATCATAATCGATTCCTTGGCGCTGAACGCACCCCTTTGCAACAAGTCGCGCCTTATGTTTCACCATATTTCCCGCTAGATCTTTCTTAACCTTAAACACCCACTTGAGCCTGATTGATTTGTGCCCGACTGCAAGTGTAGCGAGCTCCCAAATTCCATTTTTATGACTGGATATCAGTTCTTCATCCATTGCTTTCTTCCAGTACTTCTCCTTAAGAGCATCCTCCAAGTTTGTGGGTTCATCGGCAGCCAAAAACATAGCTCACTTACAATAGCATCAACTTCTTCAGTTGTATCATAGATGTCCATCATTTTTCGATATCGTCACCCAGCATCTCCCGTGTCTAGTGTGGAGTCTTTTGTTGGAGGTGTTGCCCATTTCTTCGAAGTCTTTAACACAGAGAAAGGAGTCGAGATTGAACTAGAGCTGCCCTGCCACGTACTATCCAATGCCTCCTCTTGCCCATTTAAGCTTGCACCCGGTTTGTCGACGTTCACCACATCATTTTCAAGAGAATATGCCACCGTGAAGGTTGTGGCTGGCTCTTTTTCAAGACCTCTTGTTGTCCAATCATAATATTTGCTTTCTTCAAACAATATATCTCTTGTCACATGAAGCTTCCCTTCTACCGGATCATAAACTCTGTATGCTTTTGTTCCTTCTTCATAACCAATAAACACCATCGACGATGAATGGTTTGCTAGTTTATCCACACCAGGGCCAATCTTCTTTACGTGTGCCAAGCATCCAAACGTTCGAAAGTGACGTACACTTGGTTTGCGTTTATGCCAAGCTTCGTATGGTGTCTTTCCATCGAGACTTCGTGTTGGTGTCCGGTTTAGAATGTAGACAGAAGTTTTTACTGCCTCCCCCCAAAACATAGCTGGCACGTTCATACTTTTCATCAAGCAACGTGCCATCTCCAAAACTGTTTGATTACACCGTTCAACCACTCCATTTTGTTGCGGCGAATATGGTGTGGTAGTGAAGTGTTTGATTCCGTGTTCATAAAAAAATTCTTGAAACTCATTAGAGTTAAATTCGCTGCCGCGATTGGAACCAAATGTCATCAGCTTGCCTTTGAATTCAAGTTCAGCCTGTGCTTTAAACTTCTTAAAGTATTTGAACGCCTCACCTTTTGTTTTCAAGACTTCTAACCACATGTACCTGTTGTAATCATCCACAATTAACAAGAAATAGCGACCCCATCCTGATGTGATTGGTGTGATCGGGCCACAAAGATCCACATGTACTAACTCCAAACCATCTTTGGACCGAAAGCTCGAGGCTTGTAGGAATGTGGCGCGATGTTGTTTACCGATAGCGCAAACATCACAAAATTGATCAACATGGTCGATATTTGGAATTCCTTCCACCATATAACCTTTTGCCAATTTTTGCAATGATCGAAAATTGAGATGTCCATAGTGTGCATCCCATAGCCACGACACTCATCCACCTTTGAGAGCAAACACACAAGATTCTCCAAGTTCATCTTCAAGGTGTACAACCTATTTTTGTTCCGGGGCACTCGTGCTAAAAGCATACTTTCTCGATCAAACAAATGCAACTCGCCATCTCCTATCACCGTCTTACAACCATTCTCATCTAGTTGACCGATACTAATGATGTTTCTTTGCAATTGAGGTATAAAATACACCTCTGTAAGTACTCGGTGCTCCTCGATTTTGCATAAGAACATCACATCACCACGACCACATATTTCAACCACATATTTCTCCTTTTGGGAAAGTAACCCAGGTTCCCTCTTGTTAGGAGGACATTGCTGCTTCTTAAATGGTTGATGCTTTCATGAGAAAAAGAAGAGGAAAAGTCACCCTCGGGCGAGGGTAAGTCAGAAAGCAGAAAATAAAACTTACTTTAGAGATGGAAATCCCTAATCTTAATAGAATGTGGCGTTGCTGTCTTCAACAAAGATCTCTGCTCTTGATGCGGAGAAGATCTTAGGTCACCAAGCTTGACGTTTCCCTTCACGTTTTCATCAAGTGACGTGAACATGTCTTGACAGCCCGTCATGTGATTACTTGCTCCCATATCAAGATACCATGCTCCTTCCCCTGCATTAATTGGAAATACATGTTCCTCATTGAGAAATACATATTTAGTGTTGTTTGAGACTACCTGGGGGCTTTCATTGCATTTATCTGATGTAGTCACAAGAAGTAGCGCTGGCTGATCATCCTTAAACATACTCAGGTGCACTTTATCCTTACTCCCTCGTCATGGTTTTCGGCATTCTCTTGCAAAATGGCCCAAGAAACCACAATTGTAGCACCTCTCTTTAGATGGAACTTTGTCATGAGAGTTTCCGCGACTAGGGCCCTTTGATTTGTTGATCCCCTACGATCCCTCGCCATTCTCTTAATACTTTTAGCATGTTCGCCATTCTTCCTCCGTAAGATGGAGTTGAGAACCTGATTTTGTATCAGATTCACCCATTCTGTAGCGCTCCTCTGCCAACCGTAGCCTCCCGGTTAGCTCATCAATTAAGAGAGTACTCATATTGAGTAAAGTCTCAATTGCAGTCGCTACTTGCGTGTACCGCGGTGGTACAACGCGTAGGACTTCTTGACAACCTGTTCCTCCTCCACAGTGTCTCCTAGAGCCTGCAAATTATTAACGAGGCTTGTTATCCTCATGGAGCATCAACATTTTCTCCATCCTTGAACGTGATTGACTCAAATTCCATCCAAAGCTTTTGTGCATTAGCCTCTCTAACACGATCTACGCCAATTCATTGCATTTTGATCGTGTCCCAGGCTTGCTTTACCGTGTCCTTCACATCAAGTGTTGACAACATTTTTTGTGGCACCGCTCTTAAGATTGCAGACAAGGCTTGCCTATCCTCCGAATAATCTGCATCTCCGTCTTCAACTGCCCGCCATAAAACCTGAGCCTGCAAGTTGACCCTCACTACCAAGGACCGGTCTGCTTAGTTTGTGCAAGTAAGAACAGGATAGACCATTGAACCACTTGCTTCCCTAACCACTTGCTGAACCACAACATTGCGTCCACAAGACCGTGATGGGTTGCATCCATGAGTTTGAGGTGGCGTTCGTGATCCATTTGTAGCCATTGTTCAAACAAGCTCTGATACCAAATGTTGAAGATGAAGTTAACAATGGCTAAAACAAAACACAAATTATAGTGCTGTCAAAACTTACAGCTTTTCTTGCCTTTCCACGTCTTATTTATAACTGAACCAAAACAAAACAAACGATCCTACAATCTTGTTGCACTACCTCAACTACTAACCTATATTGTAGGAACTAGTACTGAACAAACAAAACAAATCGAACTAACCGTTACTACTACTACGGAAAGCTTATTGTAAAGACCAAGTCTTCAACTACAACTCTACTGCTTAACAAACCATAAAATACAGCAAGTTTATTCCAACAAAGCTGACTCAATAAAGAAATGCTTGGAATTCAATGATGTGACCCATGAGGGGACATCAATAAATTCCTAGCAGTAAATTTTCCCAGATCTGAAAACATTTGTAAACTGCCCGAAACCAAGACTTCCCAAACAAACCTTGAAATATTCTGATTGATGTTGTGAACGTGAGAAACACCCGGAAAGGAATCTCAAATCATTGCCCAAAGGCGATGAATCTTGATTCCTTGCAGAAGAGCTTGAGGTGAATCTACTCTAAAAAGGATTCCTTTTAAAGAGAGAATTTTTCCTACTTCACTATTTACTTAGAGCTCTTTTGAGGGTAAAATTGTAAATAGAAAATATGGTGGAACATATTCGAGGGAGGGCCCCATGAAAGTACAGGTGACCCAATCAAATACAGAAAGTAATGCAAACCCTAAGCTAAATGATGAGAAGCCTGGGGAAAATGAGATTGGAGGGGTGTCCAATAGGGGTATCGCACACCCCCCTACCCCCCACATATGCTAACCCTAAGCTAAATGGTGCTAAGCCTAGGGAAATAAATGCAAGTTCAGATACAAATGTGAATCTAGACCTATACATAGCAACAGAAATGTGTAGTGGCTCTTCATATGATCTCCTAATCGCAGCTAAAACTTGGGTCTCAGGTCTTGAAGAAAAGGTGATGAAGAAACCGCCAGTGGTAGACATAAAGTACAGCCGAGTGTAGTGTACTCGAGTCTTGAATGGTCACCATAGTGTGTTGGTGGTGCTGAATCCGAGTGAAGCCCGGACCGCCAATGGGGGAGCAGCTTCTACCATATAGTGTAGTGTAGTGTACTGAGAGCTCTTTCGAGGGTAAATATGGTAAATAAAAAATGCGGTGGAACATCCGAGGGGGGCCATGAAAGTACAGGTGACCCCACCAAATACAAAAAGTAATGCAAACCGTAAGCTAAATGATGAAGAACCTAGGGGACCTCCCCCCCCCCTCTTCCCCCCAAAAAAATGCTAACCCTAAGCTAGATGGTGCTAAGCCTAGGGAAAATAAATGCAAGTCCAGATACAAGTGTGAATCTAGACATATACATAGCAACTAGAAATGTTTACTGGCTCTTCATATGATCTCCTAATCGCATTCGAGACTTGGTTCTCGGGTCTTGAAGAAAAGGTGATGAAGAAACCGCCAATGGTAGACATAAACTGCATCCGAGTGTGGTGTACTCGGGTCTTGAATGGTCGCCATGGTGTGCTGGTGGTGCTGAATCCAAGAGAAGCCGGGACCACCAATTGAGGAGCAGATTCTACCATATACACCCCTAAGGTGAAGAAAGAGGGGTGTTATTGGCCTTCAAACATTCTCGTGGTATGAACCGAGGCTTTTTTAAAGGCCAAGAGTGTTCATAGGTAGTGCCAATAACTCGTGTAGATCCCTCCAAAAATAGCCCCCCTAGTGATGGGGAGAACAGACACAACTTATACGGCGTGCGTCAAGCCTGACGATTCTATAATCGTCCACTCCATTTTAAGCAAATGGATAGCTATATGATAATTTAACACAAAGTGTAGCACGAGCATGAAGCGCGTGGTAACCGTCAAATCCAAGTAATGAACTAACAGCAGGTAAATTAATTTCGCGTACACTAATTAATTAACCCACTACCCGCCTCCTATGGCTGTGCAACCAAATGAAGAAAGGCTGCTCTCCTACCCTCATCGACCATAGTGCACAAGTATTTCTAAGAGGAAATGTGCACTCAAAGCTTAGAAAAACTCGTACATCTGACTAATACAATTTCAGCCCAAAGAGAAGGCCAAAGGTAAAAAAATCCACCAAATAGGGCCAAAAGTGGAGCAAATTCGGCCCAATAATAAGGGAAAATACTCATTTAATTTATGTGGGTCAGCAGTTCCTTTTCAGCCTATTTATTTAGCAAATTCGCAGGTCAAGTAGGGGTGAAATCGGGTCAAATGAGAAGGCATGTAGGCTGAAAATTAATATGGCCTAAAGCTCTTTGAATTCAGCCCACCCGATTGATAAAAATAGCCCACCTTATACCTCAAAACTGGGTATAAACCGGGTTATAAGAGGACATGGTTCCTCTTTTATTTATTCAGCCCACTTCCATTTTTTTTCAGCCCAGCAGAGAAGCCCAAGTAGCTAGGGTTTAACACCTATTGACCCACTTCTCCACTAGTGGGTTGTATGACCCGAGCCGCCTTGAACCCAGTTTCTCCTTTATTTTTCAGCCCTTTTTTCGGCCCTTTCCTTATTTCTTTTCGGCCCAGCATTGAAATGGCCCAGTGGCCTTTACCCAAGCAGCTAGGGTTTAAAACCCTTGACCCGGCCGCCTCCATTAACGCGTCATATGACCTGGCCGCCTCCATTAACGCGTCATATGACTCGGCCTCCTTGAAACGGGTCGTAACCCTAGCTAGCCTCTGCCCCATTTTTTTGTTCAGGTATAGTGACCTGGTGGCGCACAAAAATGGGTCCAGTGCCCAGATCCGTTTCTTTGCCAAATTTGCATTTTTTCGGCGCCGATGAGCTGCCAAAATCTACAAAAAAATTACCAAATAATTCCTTCTAAATATGGGCACTATTCCCTTGTGCATTTTCAGCCAGATTTTGCACCGATTTAGAGGTATTTCATTCCTCTAAACATGAGCATGTGTTATCCGGTCAAAAAATGTCATCCTCCATGCCGGATTCTCATTTTTCCAGCGAGCAACAACCCACCATATCATTCAAAGCTCAAACTTCCAAAACGTAAATCCAAAATCTCCCAATTGCTTTTCCGATCGGATAATGCATAACAAACAAAATATGAATCCTTCGAGGCATAATGAGCATTATAACTCGCCGGAAAAATGTTTTTCCGAAGAACCCGATTGGAAAACTCAAACCTTCATCCTCCAAATAATCCATCCTTTATGAAAAATCTTGTTCCTTCATTCATCTTGATCTGGGCATTATTATGAGATTGAAAAAATGAGGAAAATACCTTGGGCAAATCATCGTTGATAATTCCGATTAAACCACTTTACCATGGTCGGCCACCACACCTCAAATAGCAGCTTGTAAAACTTTGATCAAGCCTCGATTAACAACATTCATTCAACCCACACATAGCAAATCATCTCCAAGCATCTGTCTTGAATCTGACTAATCCCAAAACATCAACCCCTTCTAACAATGACATTCAAACACCCAAAATCTTGAATTCCATATGAGTGTTCATCGGACAAGAAAATAAATCTGAATTCTTGGCATAAAACATTGCAATTTGTTCAAAAATTCCAATTGAAACAAACAACCATGGCCGAGCGGATATCGGGATCTGATCACATGATTGCCCTCTCATCGAATCTATCATGAGCTCTTCCAAATACTAAAAAAATTTATGCCTCAAATTCATCTCTACACCCAATCCAACATAAACACCACATAAACTATCCACCATAAACAAATAATCTTTAATACAAATCCACACAAATTTATCATAAATAAACCCCCCATCCATCATCCAGATTAGATCTATCAACAAAAGATTAAAACTTACTTAGAACAATGATAGATCTCCATCTAATCCACTCCATCAACAAACAAGATTGAAGATCAAAATCTTCAACCATACTTCGAGTCCGAACATGAATCCATCCTCCTCCATAGTACGCACAAATCAACGGTGATGCCTGACGAGGTATCCGTTGAAAAATTCAAGATTGAATAGGCAGATCTTCATCCAAAAATCCAAGATTCAAAGATTAAATCTTCAAATTCAAGAACAAATCATACATCAAAAAATGCCCGGCAAGGAATCCAACATTAACGTTGGATTTCACGCCGGAAACTCATAATCGTAGGAGAGAAACAAGAAGAAAAATGACTCTGGTGTTCAGGAGAAGGACGGCGTCCTTTTTTTCTCCAAAGAGAATTTTCTCTCCACTACTACTACTGAGAGCTCTTTTGAGGGTAAATATGGTAAATAGAAAATGCGGCGGAACATCTGAGGGAGGGCCCATGAAAGTGTAGGAGACCCCACCAAATACAAAAAGTAATGCAAACCCTAAGCTAAATGATGAAAAGCCTAGGGAAAACTAAGATGTGAGGAGGTGGGGGGTACCCAAACGGGCACCCCCTTTCCCCTCCCAAAAGATGCTAACCCTGAGCTAGATGGTGCTAGCCCTAGGGAAATAAATGCCAGTCCATATACAAGTGTGAATCTAGACCTATACATAGCAACCAGAAATGTGTACTGGCTCTTCATATGATCTCCTAAATGCAGCCGAGACTTGGTTCTTGAAGAAAGGTGATGAGGTAGCCGTTATTGGTAGACATAAAGCGTAGCCGAGTGTAGTGTATTCGAGTCTTGAATGGTCGCCATGGTGTGCTGGTGGTGCTGAATTCGAGTGAAGCCGGGACCACTAATGGAGGAGCAGCTTCTACTATATACACCCCTAAGGTGAAGAAAGAGAGGTGTTATTGGCCTTTAAACATTCTCGTGGTGTGAACCGAGGCTTTTTAGAGGGAAAAAGTGTTCATAGACAGTGATAATAACTCTTGTGGATCCCTCCAAAAATAGCCCCCCCTAGTGATAGAGAGAATGAACACAACTTATATGCCTTGCATCAAGCCTGACAATTCTATAATTGCCCACTCCATTTTAAGCATATGGACAACTATATGCCAATTTAACACAAAGTGTAGTGTGAGCATAGAACGCGTGGTAACCGTCAAATCCAAGTAACGACTAGCAGTGGGTTAATTAATTTCGCGTACGCTAATCAATTAACCCACTACCCAACTCCTATGGCCGTACAACCAAATGAAGAAAGACTGCTCTCCCACCCTCATCGGCCATAGTGCACAAGTATTTCCAAAGGGAAATTTGCAATCAAAGCATGGAAAAACTCATACATCCGCCCAATACAATTTCAGCCCGAAGAGAAGGCCAAAACACAACAAAAGTCCACCAAATAGGGCAAAAAATGAAGTAAATTCGGCCAAAAACTAAGGGAAAATACCCATTTAATGTACGCGAGCCAGCAGCTCCTTTTCGGCCCATTTATTCACCAAAATTGCGGGTTAAGTAGGAGCAAAACCTGGTCTAATCCGAGCCAAATGAGCATCCATGAAGGCTAAAAATTAATTAGGCCCAACGCTACTTGAATTTAGCCCACCCGATTGGTAAAAAACAGCCCACCTTATGCCTTCTCGTGAGTCAAAACCGGGTTATAAGAGGACCCGGTTCCTCATTTATTTATTCAGCCCACTTACCCTCAATTTTTTAGCCCAAAAAAGAACACATTCAGCCCACTGTATAAATCCATCCACGCAGCTAGGGTTTTAAACCCGTTTTGTTACCGCTCGGGTCATACGACCTGGCCGCCTCTTGTCGGGTCTGAAACCCAAAGACCCATTTTTCCTTCTTGGGTTGTTTGACCCAGCTGCACACCCATTTTCCCATCATCAGAATCATGATTTGCCGACACCGGTGAGCCACCGAAATCTAGGAAAAGATGCCAAAATTTGAAAAAAAAATTGCCAAAAATTCCTCATTAATCTGGGCATTCTTCCCTTGTGCATTTTTGGCCAGATTTAGCACCTATAACGAGGAATTTCATTCCTCCAAACCTGGGCATGTGTAATCAGGCCAAAAAATGGCTTTCTCCTTGCCGGATTCTTGTTTTTCATGCGAGCAACAACCTACTATATTAACACTCCTTTTTTCCCTTTTCCAGCTGGGGGATGGACCTCAATTATGAAGATCTATCAATCCGAGTCTAAGGACAAAGAATCGAGTCTAATACATTCATAACCCGAGCTAGAATAGCAATTTTCTGGCGAACCTATAACCGGAAAATTCAAGACTCCAATTTCCAAATTAAATGTAAATCCAAATCTCCCAACTTCCTTTACCGATCGGATAATGCATAACAAATAAGAATATCATAAATCCGAATCCATTCGAGGCATAATAAGCATTATAAACGCCAGAAAAACATTTTTCCGGCGAACCCGATCGAAAAACTCAAACCTTCATCCTCCAAATAATCCATCCTTTATGAAAAATCTGCTCCTTCATTCAACTTGATCTAGGCATTATCATGAAATTGAAAAATGAGGACAATACCTCGGGCAAATCGTCGTTGATGATTCCGATTAAACCAATTCACCATTGTCGACCGCCGTACCTCAAATAGTAGCTTGTAAAACTCCGATCAAGCCCCATTTAACAACATTCATTCAATCAACACATAGCAAATCATCTCAAAGCATCTGTCTTAAATCCGACTAATCCCAAAACATCAACCCATCTAACAATAACATTCAAAAACCAAAAATCTTGAATTCTATATGTTAATCAGAAAAGAAAATAAATCTGAATTCTTGGCATATAACATAGCAATCTGGTAGAAAATTCCAATTAATACAAGCAAACATGGCCGGGAGGATACCGGGATCTGATCACATGATTACACTCTTATCAAATCCATCATGAACTCTTCCAAACACTAAAAAATTTTATGCCTCATATTCATCTCTACTCCCAATCCAATATAAACATCACATAAACTATCCACCATAAACAAATAATCTTCTATACAAATCCACACAGATTCATCAGAAATAAACCTCTTATCCAACTTCTAGATTAGATCTATCAAAGAAAGATTAAAACTTACTTGGAACAATGATAGATCTTCATCTAATACACTCCATCAACAAACAAGATTGAAGATAAAAATCTCCAACCATACTTTGAGTCCGAACATGAATCTGTCGTCCTCCATAGTGCGCGCAAATCAACGGCGATGCCCGATGAGGTATTCGTTGAAAATTCAAGATCGAAAAGGCAGACCTTCATCCAAAATCCAAGATTCAAAGATCAAATCTTCAAATTAAAGAACAAATCATACATCGAAAGATGCCCGGCGAGGAATCCATCATTAATGTTGGATTCCTCACCGGAAACTCATAATCGTAGGAGAGAAACAGGAAGAAAAATGGCTTCGATGTTCAGGAGAAGGGCTGCATCATTTTTTTCTCCATAGAGAATTTTCTCACTGACTTACTGAGAGCTCACTGAGAGCTCTTTCGGCTGGTAAAATGGTAAATAGAAAAACCGTGGAACGTTTGGGCGGGTGACATGAAGGTGCACCCCCCATACTACAATGTGGATCCTACTGGCCCAAGCTAACTAATAATGAGCTTGGGTGGACTACATGCATATCCCTGTACTGAATTGGAAAACTAGAGGGTGAAGAAGGATGTAATGAATAGGGGTGACAACAAATTCACTACCCCATTCTAAGATACCGTTTCTACCTTATACATCTAAGGCCTTCTATATTCGCTGAGAAATGTTTTCACCATAACTGCGAGTCAAGATTGAGATGCTAATCCGAACCCATACATACCAACCAGAGAGGGTACTGGCTCTAATTACACCAAATGTTGTCATCCTATATGCAGCCAAGGTTGATGGTCTCAGGTCTCGTAGAACATGAGAAAGTGGTCGCCACCGGGTAGAGTTGTCCCATGTCTTTAGGAAACCATAGTTGTGGTGTCGATTTGCTCCATCCTAGTGCAGCTGAGAACAATGGCCTCGGGTTTTGTATGTGGGTGTCTTGTGTGATGCAAGAAATTGAAGCTGGGGTCACCTATGTGCCATTGTTCGGCATGGTGGCCTTCCAACATTCTGTTTCCATGAATATATCGGCGGCAAGAGCAAGAAGAGGCATTGCCAGGTGATCTTGTCAGACCCGGCTAATACACCATGGAGAAATTTGGAGAACGGGCACAACTTTTAAGCTAATGGATAGCTTTATGCCTTTTTAACACTAGTGTAGAGCAAGCACATAGTGCATTAATGTATCTGTCGATATCATAGTAACAACCTAGGCTAGGAAATGTACATTCCAACCATGTTTCCTTTTCCCCCGAATGTAGCGGTCAAGCCACTATCTGTCAATTCCTTAGTAATAAGTAACATGCTAGCCATCCCTAAGGATGACAAGTAAGTCCTCCAAGGCAAGGCCTTCTTGTTATACTACATGCCGAGACACGGGTGCACATGTAGAGGAAATGCACAACCTGTAATGTAGTAAAATTGTACAGTCAACCAATATTGTCTCCAGAAAACCATTGCGTCATATAACTGTGATGCTAAAAACTGTGGTATTGTGTAGCATTAGTGCTCTAACGCAGCAGTTCCGGGAAGCCATCTCTATAAAAAACCATTGCGCCAGTGAAACCAACCATCTCACCAATCGCCAGTAGAATCGTGGCAATAGACATTCATGGTGCCTGAAAACCGTGGCTCCAGAAAGCCATGTCACCAAAAAACTGTGACACCAGATGATCGTGGCATCATAAAACTGTGAGGCATCCCATCGCGCCAACTCTCCAGTACCATCACGCCTGTATCCCTCGAACCGCCATCCCTTGATTCCATCTCCCCTCAAACTATCTCCCCTCGAACCCTCATTCCTTGAACCTGTATACCTCGAACTATCCCACCTCGATCCATCATCCCTCGAACCATACACCCCTCTAACCGTCTACCCCTCGAACCATCCGCCCGTCGGGCTATCATCCCCCGCACCTCCAGTCGAGCCTTCACGTGTTGAACCATCCTCCCCTCGAATACCAACCATTACAGTCCTCTAAACAACAACCATATCTCAAATCATCGCCCCTCTAACCAGCAACCATATGCTTTGAGCCATCTCCCCTCGATCCATCCCCCCTTGAAACCCTTGGCATCATCATTCCCTTGAATCATCAACCATCAGACCCCTGGAACCATAATCTCATCCCTCGGTCTATGAACCACACAAATCCTCACCTCTAACCATACCCCTCGGATCATTTCCCCTCGACCATCAACCTCACCATCAAGCAACCCTCGAATGATTAACCACCCACCTCGAACCATACCCCTTGGACCATCACCCCTTGAACTATTAAGTCATCGAATCCACTCGAGTCCTCAAACCATCGAATCCACTTGAGTCCTCAAACCATCTACCATTGTCGCCCCTCTAACCATGAACCTCACGAGTCCTCGAACCATGATCCATTACCCCTCGAACCATCAACCATCCTCCTCGTACCATACCCCTCAGACCATCAAACCATCAAACCATCAACCTCACTATCCAGCATCCCTTGAACCATCAAGTGCACTATCCATTACCCCTCAAACCTTGAACCATCCCTCGAAACCATCTACAATCCATCATTTTCACCCCTTGCCTCAAACCATAATTCTCGGACCATCATCTCTCAAACCATCAACCATCCGGCATTTTAGCCATCCACCAGTCGAACTATGAGCCACCCATTAGATCATTCCTCCATTCAAGTCGCCACTACTCGAACCATCAACCAGCCGAGTCCTTGAACCATCAACCATTCTCGCTCCTCGAACCATCAACCTCACAAGTCCTCAAACCATAATCCATTACCCCTCAAACCATCAACCAACCTCCTTGTACCATACCCCTCAGACCAACACCCCTCGAACCATCAACCTCACCATCCAGCACCCCTCGAACCCTGAACCATCCCTCGAATCATCAGTCCTCGAAACCATCTACCATCTACCATTTTCAACCCTCGCTTTGAACTATACTTCTCAGACCATCATCCCTCGAATATCAACTATCTGGCATTATAGCCATCCACCAGTCGAACCGTGAGCCACCCACTAGATCCTTGCCCCACACGAGATGCCACCACACCACCCATCAACTAGCCGAATCATCGAACCATCAACCATTCTCACCCCTCGAACCATCAACCTCACGAGTCCTCGAACGATGATCCATTGCCCCTCGAACATCAACCAACCTCTTCCTACCATAACCCTTGAACCATCAACCATTCTCGTCCCTAGAACCATCAACATCTGAGAGCTTTTTTGAGTGAAGGTGTAGGTAAAAAAAAGAACTGTGAGTGTCGATGGGAATGAGCACATTGGCCTACTCCTGTTAATACAACAAAACGTAATAAATAGCCCCTGGTCTAGATGCTATGTATTAGGGGCCTAGATGCTAACCCCTTCGTGGTGACAGGAGCCTGTAGAAAACCAACCAAGAAAATACATAGGGTGTGAGAACAAACTCACTAGTCCCTCACTACATACAGCTTCTGCCTTAACAAACAGGCCTTCAATGTAACCGAGCATGTGTGTATTCGGCTAGTGATGCAAAGCCGGTCAGTGATGAACTGGGCTGTCTCCATTCAACCAGTAGAGTTAACTGGCTCTTGGGCCATGGTTTGCTCCCCATGGCTGTCTTCATAACTGTCACTAAAGTGCAGCATCGGCCTTCTATAACCGTCGACTTCAAGATGATCCGATCCCCACGAATTAACCAAAAGCCATAGTGAACCAACAACCTTCCAAACCGAGAGTGTGGTCTCAACCTTCAAAACCGAGAAGGTGGTCTCGGCCTTCTGTGAACCTAATGAATGAAGTAGTATTTCGTCTTCGGGAAGAGCCGGCACACCGCTTCTACCATGTACACCTCTAAGATGAAGATAAAGAGGTGTTATTGGCCTTTAATAACAATATTTGGATGAGAGCCAGGGTTTTCTCTTTGGGCCTGAGAGCAGTTTGAGCGTAATCAATAGTTCTCCAAGGTTCCCCATAGATGGACCTCCTAATGATGAAGAGACCGCGCATGACTTCTACCACGCATGTTCTACATAACGATTTTGTAACTGTCCTCTCCAGTTCAGGCAAATGGATAGGCTAATGCCATATTACACTCTACAGTGCAGCGCAGGCAAATCGCACAACCGTTAAATCCAAGTAACAACTAGCAGTGAGTTAATTAATTTTGCGTACACTAATTAATTAACCTCTTACCCAACCTGTATGGCCTTACAACCAGATGAGGAAAATCCATGCAACCAGATGAAGAAAGGCTGCTCAGAAGGCCAATACTCATAATTCTTTTTTCATCTCTCGAACCTCCAGTCATCGAACCATCCAGCACTCGAGCCTCCAGATTACAGATGTACCCCTCGAGAGGTTAAACATCCACCACTCATGAGCTAACACATCTACACCTCAAGAGGAGTATACCATCCACCACCGGAGAGAGTACCATTCACCCCTCGAGAGGTTAAACTCTACCCCTCAAGAGGTTACACATCCACACCTCGAACATGTAGTTACCGCTCGAGCCTATTGTTACCCTTGAACCATCCACCTATTGTACCAGGAGATATCCACCACTTGAGAGTACATGTTCCCTCTCGAACCCATTTTGCACAATCCACCTATCGTGATTACAGTCTCCACCTCGAGAGCATCCACACCTCAAGAGTACTTCATCCGCCACTCGAGAGTACTTCATCCGCCACTAAAGAGTACTTCTTAACACCACTCGAGAGTACTATTCAAACCCAAAGTACTTCATCCACCACTCGAGAGTACATCTTGCCACTAATCAAGAGTACATCTTGTCACCACTCGAGAGTACTTCTCGAACCCATAGCACTTCATCCACCAGTTCTTGAACCCATAGTACTTCTTGGACCCATTGTGCACAATTCACTTGTCGTGGGGGCTGCATCTACCTCTCGAATCCCTAGAACGGAAACCACCACTAAGAGTACACCAGACCCCTCGATAGTACAGTATCCACCATTCGAGAAGGTACGCCATCCACGGTACATGAATTCCCTTTAACCATCATTCCACCCACCACTCGGACCACCACTCAAGGGAACAAGTAGCTAGGGTTTAAGACCTTTGACCCGACCTTCTCCCTTAGCGGGTCGTATTACCCGACCTCCTTGAGCCAGGTCGAAACCCTAGGGGGCCTATGCTCTGTTTGTTCTTTCTTGGGTTTAGCAGCCCGGCTCCGCTCTAAAATGGGTTGAGCTTTCCGATTTTTTTCTTCACCTGATTAGCAACTTACCATCACCGGTCAGTCGCCAAAATCTGGCAAAAAACTTTCAAATAATCCATCCATTATGAAAAATCTACTCCTCCATTCATCTTGACTTGGGCATTATAATGAAATTGAAAAAAATGAGGACAACACATTGGGCATACCATCATTGATGATTCTGATTAAACTAATTTACCATGGTCGGGCGGATACCGGGTTCTAAACACATAGCAAATCACCTCAAAATTTCTATTTTGAATCCGACTAGTCCTAAGACATCAACCTCATCTAACAATAGCATTCAAACACCCAAAATATGGAATTCCATATGAGTGTTCATCAGACAAGAAAATAAATCTGAGTTCTTGGCATAAAACATAGCAATTTGGTCAAAGGTTCTAATTAAAACAAGCAAACAAGGCCGGGGAGTGACCGGGATCTGAACACAAGCAAGGCCTGGGGGTGACCGGGATCTGAATACAAGCAAGGCCGAGGGTGACCAGGATATTAACACAAGCAAAGCTGGTGGTTGACCGGGATCTGAACACAAGCACGGCCGGAGGGTGACCGGGATCTGAACACAAGTAAGGTCGGTGGTTGACCGGGATATGAACACAAGTAAGGCCGGTGGTTTACCAGGTTTTGAACACAAACAAGGTCGGTGGTTAACCGGGTTCTGAACACAAGCAAGGTCGGAGGGTGCCCGGGATCTGAACACAAGTTTTCCTTCTCATTGATTCCATTATGAACTCTCCCAAATGCTAACATTCTTTACGCCTCAAACTCATCTCTACTCCCAATCCCACATGAACATCCCATTTACTATCCACCATAGACAAATAATCTACCATAGAAATCTGCACAGATTCTTCATAAAGAAATGCCATACAAATTCACACAGATTCTTCATCCAGATTAGATCTACCAACGAAAGATTAAAACTTACCTGGAACAGTGATAGATCTTTATCCACGGACTCTGAATCTAGATCCGTTCTCCTCCATGGTGTGCGTTACTCTTCATCCAAAAAATCCATGATTCAAGATAGGAAAGGCAAATCTTCCTCCAAAAATTTGAGAACAAAACCGAGATTCAAATTTCAAATCTTCAAATTCGCAAGCAAAGCTTACGTTGAGAGATGGCCGATGAGGAATCACTAAAAAATCATATCTGTAAGAGAGGAGCGTGAAGAAAAAGGCTCCGACGTTCAGGAGAAGGACTGCGTCCATTTTTCTTCCAGAGGGCTTTTTTCTAGAGGAGAAAAGCCACTCACTACCCTGCTCCTGAGAGCTCTTTCGAGGTAAATATTGTAAATAGAAAATGCAGCGGAACATCTGATGGGGCCCCATAAAAGTGCAGGCGACCCCGTCTAATACAAAAAATAATGCAAACCTTACGTCAAATGATGAAAAGCCTAGGGAAAACTGAGATATCTGGGGGTGGTGTCCCCCGACGGGAACATCCCTCCCTCCCAAAATGCTCACCCTAAGCTAAATGGTGCTAAGCCTTGGGAAATAAATGCAAGTCTAGATACATGTGTGAATCTAGACCTATACATAGCAACCAGAATGTGCACTAGCTCTTCATATGATCTCCTAATCGCAGCTGAGACATGGGTCTCGGGTCTTAAAGAGAAGTTGATGAGGAACCAGCCAGCTGTAGACATAAAGCACAGCCGATTGTAGTGTACTCGGGTCTTCTATAGTTGCCATGGTGTGCTGATAATGCGTAATCCGAGTGAAGCGGGAACCGCCAACGGAGGAGCAACTTCTACGTTATACACCCCTAAGATAAAGAAACAGAGGTGTTGTTGGCCTTCAAACATTCTCATGGTTTGAACCGAGGCTATTTTAGAGGGCAAGAGTATTCGTAGGCAATGTCAATAACTCACATGGATCCCTCCAAAAATAGCCCTCCTAGTGATGAAGAGAACAGACACAGCTTATACGGCGTGTGTGAAGCCTGGCGATTCTGTAATCGCCCACTCCATTTTAAGCAAATGGATAGCTATATGCTAATTTAACACAAAGTGTAGGGTGCATAGTAATCATCAAATCCAAGTGACAAAACTAGCAATGGGTTAATTAATTTTGCGTACGCTAATTAACTAACCCACTACCAGTTTGTGTGGTTGTGCAACCAAATGAAGAAAGGTTTCTCTCCCACCGATAAGGGAAAAAAAGAACTCCCCCATCCACCCAATACAATTTCAGCCCGAAGAGAAGGCCGAAACTCAATAAAACTCTACCAAATAGAGCCACAAAAGAAGTAAAATCTACCTAGAAAATAAGGGAAAGTACCCATTTAATTCCTGGGCAGCAGCTCTTTTTCCTCCCATTTATTCACCAAATTGCCTGATCAAATCCTGGGTGGGACAAGGTCCGGTAAAAAAATCCATTCCTTTT
The DNA here is from genome assembly GCA_037428765.1 of Rubia yunnanensis. Lineage (NCBI taxonomy): Eukaryota > Viridiplantae > Streptophyta > Magnoliopsida > Gentianales > Rubiaceae > Rubia > Rubia yunnanensis. The sequence goes on from CM075071.1 coordinate 3,151,785, forward strand.
GAAAATCTGCTCCTCCGATTGGTCTGGGCTTTGAGCCCACTTCGATTTATTTTTGGCCCAACAGAGGTTAGACATCCACCCCTCGAGGGGGTATACCTTTCATAGAACCCATGTGCATACCTGTCGAGAGGACAACATCCACCTCTCAAACCCGTTGTACGTGAACCACCCTTCAAGAGAACACGAGAACCACCTCTCGAACATCCACTACTGCAGAGAGGGCTATCCACCCCTCGAGAGGTTAGACAACTACCCCTCGAGAGGTTAGACATCCACCCCTCGAGAGGATAGACATCCAGCACTCGAGAGTACGTTATCCACCTCATGATCCCACGGTAGCACTCGAGAGTACATCATCCACCTCACGAACCCATGGTACACAAACCCCACTTGAACCCATAGCATGGCTCGAGAGTGCAAGGTAGGGTCACCGTCTACTACTCGAGAGGAGGAGAATTCGCAATCCACTATATTCAAACCACCTCTCGAGAGGATAAACTCTACTCCTCGAGAGGTTAAACATCCAATACTCGAGAGTATATCATCCACCTCATGACCCCACGGTATACAAACTCCCACTTGAACCCATAGCACAGCTCGAGAGTACACAAACTCGAGAGAAGAGTATCCACCATTCAAGAAAATTTTTCTATCCACGGTATTCAAATCACCTCTCGAGAGGAGAACCATTCAGCCCTCGAGAGGTTAAACATCCAGCACTTGTGAGTACGTTATCCACCTAATGAACCCACGGCACACAAACCCCCACTTAAACCCATAGCACAGCTCGAGAGTACATGGACTCGAGAGAAGAGTATCCACCATTCAAGATAAATTTGCTATCCACAGTATTTGAATCACCTCTCGAGAGGATAACCATCCATCCCTCGAGAGGTTAAACATCTAGCAGTAGCGAGTACGTTATCCACCTCATGAACCCACGGTACACGAACCCCACTTGAACTAATAACACAGCTCAAGAGTACATGACTCAAGAGAAGAATATCCACCATTCAAGTGAGATTTGCTATCCACGGTATTCAAACCACCTCTCGAGAGGATAACCATTCAGCCCTTGAGAGGATAACCATTCAGCCCTCGAGAGGATAAACATCCAACACTCGCGAGTACGTTATCCACACGGTACACGAACCCCACTTGAACCCATAGCACAACTCGAGAGTACACGACTTGAGAGAAGAGTATCCACCATTTAAGTGAGATTTGCTATCCATGGTATTTGAACCACCTCTCAAACCATTCACAACTACCAGTGGAAAGGACAGTATGCAACCCTCGAAACCTTATTATGCTTCCCTACTCTCGAATCCCTATTATTTGAGAGCGTAGCGACCACCATTCGAGAGTGTAAACTATCCACGGTACATGAATATACCATCTACCACTAGAGATATTACTTCATCCACTCGAGAGAGTACATCCTCCATTCAAAACCACCATTACACCCACCACTCGAATCGCCACTCGAGAGTACAAGGCGTGGACCCAAGCAGCTAGGGTTTAAGAAACCCTAAGGAGCCTCTGACCCATTTCTTCCTTTTTGGGTTTGGCAACCCGGTGGCACTCCAAAATGGGTCGAGTGCTCAGATTTGTTTCTTCACCAGATTCGCAACTTTCTATTGATGGTTAGTCACCGGAATCTTGGAAAAAGAAACCTCCAAGTACTCGATCCATTATGAGAAATCTGCTCCTCCATTCATCTTGATCTGAGCATTATCATGAAATTGAAGAAACAAGAAAAACATCTTGGGAAATCATTGTTGGTGATTCCGATTATACCAATTTACAATAGTCGGTCACCGTAATAGCTTCATTTAACCAACACATAGCAAAGCATCTCCAAACATCTATTTTGAATCCGACGAATCCCAAAACATGAACCCCATCCAACAATAACATTCAAACACCCAAAATCAAGAATTCCATATGAGTGTTCATGAGGCAAGAAAATAGATCTGAGTTTTGGCATAAAACATTGCAATTTGGTCAAATTTCCAATTAAAACAAACACTCTAATTGAAACCATCATGAACTCTCCCAATTACTAACACTTTTCATGCCTCAAGTACATCTCTACTCCCAATCCAACATGAACATCACATTTACTATCCGCCATAGAAAAATAATTTTCCATACAAATCTGCAATAGAAAAATAATTTCCCATACAAATTCGCACAGATTCTTCACCTCTTATACATCATCCAAACTAGATCTATCAACAAAAGATGAAAAACTTACTTGGGACAGTGATAGATCCACATCAAATTCATTCCTTCAACAGCCCAGATTGAAGACCGAAATCCTCTACCATGCTTTGAGTCCGGGTCTAGATCTGGGATTTTGTCTGAATCTAAATTCGTCCTTCTCCGTGGTGTGCGCTAATATTCCCCCAAAAAACTCCAAAACTCCAAGATTCAAGATCAAAAAGGCAGATCATAATCCTAAAAATCCAGATTTAAATTTAAGACCTTCAAAAATAGGGACAAACCATACGTTGAAAGATGCCCAACGATGAATCCAACATTACTGCTGGATTCCTCACCAGAAATAGAGATTCATAGGAGAGAAAACTGGAAGAAAAATGCTTTGATGAACAGGAGAAGGACAACGTCCTTATTTCCTCTCCAGAGAGTGTTTCTCTCCTGAGAGATCGTTTCTCCTGAGAGTTCTTTTCACTGTAAATACGGTAAATAGAAAATGTAGTGGAATGACCATAGTAGGGCCTCAAAAAAGTACCTGTAACCCTACCAAATACAAAGTATTTCATACCCTAGGGTAAATGAAGAAACCTAGGGAAAAATAAATGCGAGGGGGTGGGGAATAATGTAATGTTACCCCCCCCCCCATTTTCTTAACGAATTGCTAACCCTAAGCTAGATAGTTCTAAGCCTAGGGGAAAATAAACGCAAGTCCAGATACAAGAATGAAAATGGACCTATACATAGCAACCCGAAGTGCATACGGGCTTTGGAAAAGTGAGGCAATTGGGATGAGAATAAACTCATTACCTATGGCCATGTAACCGCTTCTACCCCCAACATATGGGGCCTCCTTCATTTGGAATCCATAATGTATCCGAGTGTTATTGTCTTGGGTCTTGGAGAGGTTCGCTTGTCAAAATCTTGATGAAGATGCAAAAAATCCATTGCAACCGAGAGTTGTTTCGGGTCTTGGGTGTTGCGTGTTGTTGTTCCATCTAAGTGAAGCTGAAAACCATCCATGCACCTTCAATGTCATGATTGGAAATCTTCTTCTACCATATACATCCCTAATGTGGAGAAAGAGGAATGTTATTGGCCTTCAAGCATTCTCTTTGGAGGACCCAGAATTGTAACTTGTCTCTAGAAACTGGCAAGTGGTGCTAGCGTACATCGCCCAACAATTAGTGACCCAGCGCTCATCAATCAGCACCCAGCACCCAGGACCTTGCACACACGGCTAGCGCCCAGTGCTCATCAATCAATGGCCTGTGTCCAGCGCCCAGCACTCATCAACCCAATGCCAATACCCAGCACTCATCACCCAAGGTCCCAGCGCTCAACATTAACCAGCGCACAACGCCCAATGCCCATCAAACCATCAGCCAGTGTCCAGCGCCCAACGCCCATGTACCAGTGGCCATCGACCATCGACCATCGACCATTGACCAGTGGCCAGCGCCCGATGTCCAGCACCCATCAACCAATGGCCAACGCCCAGCGCCCAGGACCAATCAACCAGTGGTCGGAGCCCAACGCCCAGCACCAATTTTCCAGTGGCCAGCGCCCAACGCCCAGTGACTATCAACCAGTGTCTAGCGCCTAGGCCCAGGATCTATCAAGCAGCGCCCAGCACCCAGCACCCAGCACCCAGCACCCAGCGCCCAGTGCACAATGCCTAGTGCCCAGCGCCAGCATCCCACTTCCATCACCCAAGTCGCCTATACAAATGCTCATCCAGAAATAGGCGATTAAGGACCATGTAACAATCCTTCATGATGAGTTTAAGTACCCAATCCAAACTTGGTTGGGCTCTATCCATAACCACGTTACTCCTTTCTCTCCAAATATGATAAACTGTAGCTATCAAAGCTAAAGGACCAAATTTCATCCGTATCTTAGATCCATTTACTTGCCTTTTCACCCAATTCATAGAGCTTGCTATCATACTTGTTCTTCTCCTTAACCCTATCCAATTTCTTACTCGTCCCCATACTACTTCCGAGAATTCACACTTGAAGAACAAGTGATCATTCATTTCCTCTTTTAGATGGCATAGAGAACGAATTTTGCCCATATTTTCATCATCCTCTTCCGCACGATTTTTATCCTTAGTATGCAACCATCCTATTGCTGTCGGCCATGCAATAAAAAAGAACTTTGGGGGGATAAAGCTGCGCCAAATGCTATTAAAAACTCTTTCACGCGGTCTTCCATTCTCCTCGTACAGTCTCAGGTATTTGTGCTGATGCATAAAACCATTTTGAGAGCTCTTTCGAGGGTAAATATGGTAAATAGAAATGACGGTGGAACATCCGATGAGGTCTCTTGAAAGTAAAAGTGACCTCATCGAATACAAACGTAATGCAAACCCTACGCTAAATGGTGAAAAGCCTAGGGATGACTGATATACCCAGGGGGGAGGGGGGTGTCTAAGCTAGATGGTGCTAAGCCTAGGGAGGTAAATGCAAGTCTAGAATGAAATTTAAATCTGGACCTATACATAGTAATCCTAAATGTGTACTGGCTTGTCAAATGGTCTCTTCCTCATAGTTGAGACGTGGGTCTCAGGTCTTGAAAAGGAGGTGCTGGTGAAGGGCCATCCAGTGCTGGGCATGAAGTGCAGCCGAGTGTCATGGACTCGGGTCTTGAATGGTCACCATGCAGTGCTAGTGGTGCGTAATCCGAATGAAGCTAGGACCGCCAAAGGTGGAAAAACTTCTACCATATACACCCCTAAAATGAAGAAAGAGGAGTGTTATTGGCCTTCAACGTTCCCGTGTTGTGTGCTGGGGCAATTTTGAGGGGAAGGGTGTCCGCAGGCAGTGCTAATAACCCTTGTGATTCCCTCAAAAATAGCTCTCCTAGTGGTGAAGAGAACTGACACAGCTTGTACGGCGTGTGTCAAACCTGGCGATTCTATAACCGCCCACTCCATTTTAAGCAAATGGATAGCTGTATGCTAGTTTAACACAAAGGGTAGCGTGAGCATAGAGCACGTGATCCGTCAAATACAAGTAACAAGACTAGCAATGGATTAATTAATTTCACGTACGCTAATTAATTAATTTCACGTACGCTAATTAATTAATACACTACCCAATGCACATGGTTGTGCAACCCGATGGTGAAAGGTTGCACTCCCATTGAATACAATTTCAGCCCAAAGGGAAGGCTGAAACTCACTGCTAAATCCATAATTGTTTTTTCATTTTTTTCCAGCAGTAGTCACTCCTTGAGGGCATTCCACAAACCACCCTTCGAGGGCATAATCACCCCTCAAGGGCAGTCCTTGAACCACCCATCAAGGGAACTTCCACGAATCACCCCTGAAGGGAAAACAGACCATTCCTTCAGGGCAAACAGACCATCCCTCGAGGGCACTTCACAAACCATCCCTCGGGGGTAAAAGAGCCATCTCTCAAGGGCACTCCACGAATCATGCTATCCTCGTACCATCCTTTCACTCAAGAATCAGTCCTCGATACTTCTAACTCTTGAGCCCATTGGAGCACATGAATCACCCCTCGAGGGTCTGGCAAGTACCCTCGAGCCTTCACCCCAGAGAGCTCTTTTGAGGTAAATATGGTAAATAGGATAAACGGTGAAATTCCACGGTGGGGCTATGATAAACCCTACCAAATACAAAGTAATCCAACCCTAGGCTAAATGAAACCTAGGGAAAAAGATGCTGGGGGGGATACCCAAATGGGTACCCCCCCCCCCCAAAAAATTTTTAAAAGAATTTCTAACCCTAAGCTAGATAGTGCTAGGCCTAGGGAAAAATAAATGCAAGTCCAGATGTGTGAATCTGGACCTATACATAGCAACCAGAAATGTGTACTGGCTCTTCATATGATAAGCTCATCGCAGGCAAGACTTGGGTCTCGGGTCTTGAAGAAAATAATGAAGAAGATGCCAGTGGTAGACAAAAAGCACAGCCGAGTGTGGTGTACTCAGGTCTTGAATGGTCGCCATGGTTAGCTGGTGTTGCTGAATCCGAATGAAGCTAGGACCGCCAATGGAGGAGCAGCTTCTACCATATACACCCCTAAGGTGAAGAGGGGTATTATTGGCCTTCAAACGTTCTCGTGGTATGAACCGAGGCAATGTTAGAGGGCAAAACTGTCGTAGGCAGTGCCAATAGCTCTTGTGGATCCCTCTAAAAATAGCCCCCCTAGTGATGGAGAGAATGGACACAACTTATACGGCGTGCATCAAGCCTGGCGATTATGTAATCGCCCACTCTATTTTAAACAAATAGACAGCTTTATGCTAATTTAACACAAAGTTTAGCGCGAGCATAGAGCGCGTAATGGCCATCAAGTCCAAGTAACAACTAGCAGTGGGTTAATTAAATTCACGTATGCTAAGTAATTAACCCACTACCCAACTCCTATGGTCGTGCAACCAAATGTAGAAAGGCTGCTCTCCCACCCTCCAAGGGGAAAATGTGCAATTATCCACCCAATACAATTTTAGCCCAAAGAGAAGGCCAAAACTCAACAAAAATCCACAAATTAGCGCCCAAAAATGAAGCAAATTCGGCCCAAGAATAATGCATGTAAGCTGAAAGTTCTCTATTTAATTAGGCCCAAAGTACCTTGAATTCAGCCCACATGCTTGGTTTTTTCACTCGGCCCAGCAGCACTACTTTTCAGCCCAGCAGCTCGACCCAGTACCCTAAATGCTAGGGGTTTCAACTTGACTCCAGCCGCCTCCTGTAGCGCAACCATTGACCGGGTTAAAAACCGGGTTATAAGCCTTGACCCATTTCTTCTTGCAATTAATCCGCCCTCTATTTCCATTTTTGGCCCAACAGTGCTTTTTCTTTCAGCCCAGCAGCTCGGCCCAGGTCTCTATCCGCGTGACCCGACCGCCTCCTTCAATCGGTTTCAACCGGGTTATAAGAGGACCCGGACCTCATTTAATTCTTCGGCTCAGCAACTAAATGAAACGGCCCAACGGCATTGGCCCAGCAGCTAGGGTTTAAACCCTTGATCCGATTGCCTCCATGAGTGGGTCATATGACCCGGCCACCACCAATCGGGCCGAAACCCTAACTAGCCTCTGCCCCATTTTACCTTGTTCAGGTATAATGACCCGATGGCGCACACAACTGGGTCGAGCACCCAGATCCACATCCCCGCCGAACTCACAGTTTTCCGGCATCGGAGAACCGCTGGAATCTGGAAAAACACGCCGGAATCCGCCAAATTTTGCCAAAAAATTCCACCTAAATCTGGGCACTCTTCCCTTGTGCAATTTCGATAGGATTTAGCACCTAAAACAAGAAAATTCCTTCCTCCAAATCCGAGCATGTGCGTTCCGGCCAAACACGTACCTTTCTCCTTGCCGGATTCACATTTTTCCGATGGACAAAAACAACCAAATCAACACTCATTTATTCTCATTTCCAGCCTTGAGATGCATCTCAAGCATAACGAAATATGAATCCGAGTCTAGGGACAGAGAATTGAGGCTATTTCATGCTTTACCCTTGCCGGAATAGCATTTTTCCGGCAACTTCCAATCGGAAAATCCGAAATTCCAACCTCCAAAATCCAAAAATTACCAATTTCTTTTCCGATCGGATAATGCATAACAAAACGAAATCCAAATCCTTCAAGGCATAATAAGCATTATAACTCACCGGAAAAGTGTTTTTTCGGTGAACCCGATCGGAAAATTCAAACCATCATCATCCAAATAATCCATCCTTTATGAAAAATATGCTCCTCCATTCATCTAGATATGAACATTATTTGGATTATTTGAGAGCTCTTTTGAGGTAAATAAGGTAAATAGTATAAACGGTGGAACCCACGGTAGAGCCCTGAAAGAGCCCTACCAAATACAAAACATAATCCTACCCTAGGTTACGTGATGAACCTAAGGAGCAAAATTCGAGAGAGAGGGTGGGGGGGGAGCGAAACCCTAAGGGCAACACTCCCCTCCTTTTTCTAAGTAAAAAACTACAAACCCTGAGCAAGATAAATCAAGCAAAGGGATATAAAACAAGTCCCATTGAAAGAGAAAGGACCTAAAACGACAACCTGGAAAGAAAACAGGCTATAAAACACTAGGCAAATGGGATGAGAACAAACTCAGTTCCCATAAACAAATAATCCACTTCTACCCCTAACAAACGGGGCCTTCCTCATTTTAAAATTCCATAATGCAGCCGAGAATTTTGAGATTCGGGTCTTGAGCAAATGTTGTTTCCAGAATGTTGATGAAGGTACAAAAAATCCAAGGTCAATTCATATTAAGTTCCTATTGCAGCCGAGAGTGTCTCGGGTCTTGGATATCACAAAGAGAGTGAAGTCGATGCCCATAGTTGCACCATTCTGGCACGAGTGGATATCTTCTTCTACCATTTACATCCCTAAGGTGGAGAAAGAGGGATATTATTGGCCTTCAAACATTCTCCTGAGAGCACCGAGAGTAATAAAGTGGGCAAAGATGTGTTGAGGCCGTGCCTCATATCCTTGTGAATCCCAGCTAAATCAATCTCCTAAAGATGAGAGAATGGATACACTTATACCACGTGCATCAAGCGTGGCGATTATGTAATCGCCCACTCCATTTTGAGCAAATGGACAGCTTTATGCCAATTTAACACAGAGTGTAGCGCGGGCATAGAGCGCATAAATAACCGTTAAATCATAAGTAAAAACTAGGCTTAGGAGAAAAAGCATCGGAGCAAAGTCCTTACTCTAAAACCTATTGCCTCATCCTAGAATCCGAGTTGCAATGGCCAGAAAAAAAATCCGAGAAAATCCGGGAATAATCCTTAACTCTATCGGGCTCCAGCAACCCCCTCTTGGCACGGAAAATAGCACCATTCGGCATGCAAAACAAAATTCCAGCGCCAAGCAGCGCCTGGTCTTGATGCCAAGAACCAACGCCAAGTGACCAGAATCCAGCTCCAGGGCATCTGGAAAAACTGCATCCAGCGCCCAGTCCCCAAATTAACCTCTCCTTCAGCTAGATGCCCAGCTCCTGAACTCCATCGCTGGGAGTGCCAGCGCCCAGTGCTGCACCTGGCACCCAGTATATAGCGCCAAGCACCCTCGCCCAGCAACCATTCATCAAACTGCCCCCAACATCCAGCGCCCAGCACCCGAGCAGTAGCGCCCATCACCCATGGACCAGCGCCCATGTACCAGCGCCAAGAACCATCAATCAACCACTCCATCCAAAGTTCTAAAATAAGTTCTTATCTGGGAATAGCCGATTTATGACCATGTAGCAATCCTTCATGATTATCTTCATAACTCGATCAGAACTCGGTAGAGCACCATCCATAACAACATTGTTCCGTTCTCTCCAAATACGATAAATTGTAGTTATCAAAGCTAGGATACCAAGTTTCTTGCGAATTTTGGAACCCTTGATTTGCCTTTTCATCCAATTCATAGAGCTTGCTATCGTGTTTGTTCTTCTCCTTAGTCCGATCCAATTCTGTATTCAACTCCAAACTACCTCCGAAAACTCACATCTGAAAAATAAATGCTCATTGGTCTCCTCTTCTAGATGACATAACGAACAAATTTTATCCATACTATCAACTTCTTCTTGTGCGCGATGCTTATCCTTGGTATAAAGCCTTTGAATCGCAGCTAGCCATGCAATAAAAGAGAACTTTGGAGGTATAAAACCACGCCATATGCTATTAAAGACCTTCTCACATGTTTGGCAGCTCTCCTCATATAATCTTGGGTACTTATGGCGATGCATGAAGACATAAGTTATACTTGTGAATCTACCCGAACTTGCCCAAGTACAGAGATGGTCTTGAACCGCTCGGACATCTCCATGAAACATAACACTCAATTCATCCCTAAGCTTACATAGATCACCAAAATAGCTCGAGTATCTTTCACCCATTCTTCCATTTTGGATTCTAGGATTGATATCCCAGAAACCATCACCATGAAGATAGAACGAATGTATCCACTTTACCCATAAACTATCCTTCTTCGTGTATATCCCATAGCCTTTGAGCCATTGAAACACGATTCCAAGTAATAAAGTCTCGCAAGCCAAGACCCCCATACGATTTAGGAGCACATAAATTCTTCCATGCCACTTTATTCTTGTACTTTCCTCCCCACAAGAAGCGTTTGCATTTTTGTTCCAGAGCATCAAAAATTGGGGATTGTATAATGAAGTTCTGTATCCAGAATCCTGCAATACCTCCTACAATTGATCGTACAAGCTCCAATTTACCAGCATAAGAGAGAGTATGGCCCTTCCATTTTGTGATTTCCGAGTCAACCTTCCCAAGTAGAGTACCAAATTGAGTCACCTTCAACTTGCTGGAATCAAGTGGCACGCCTAGATACCGAACTGGAAAAGTTTCCCATGGAATACCTGTGAAACTCAAATCCTCCTTTATGCCGACTCCAAAAAACTTGGACTTAGCCGCATTGATGCCTAATCCAGAAGTGCGCTCAAACTCATTCAAGGCGTCCATGAGTATGTGAACTCAACTCGTGTTTGCCTTAGAGAAGAGCATGAGGTCATCCGCAAAAGCCAAGTGTGTGATTCTTAACAATTAACATCTCGGATGATAAGTGAAGTGTCTTGAATCCGTCCTCCTTTTCAACAATCTCGAAAAATACTCCATGCATATCACAAACAGAAGAGGCGACAATGGATCCCCTTGACGAATTCCACGTTGCCCCTGAAAGTGATCACATAGCTTACCATTAACTGCAATCGAGAATGAAGAAGTGCGGACACATGTCATGATTCGATCTTTCAGTCTTTCCGGAAATCCAAGACCAAGTAAAACTTCTTCCAAGAAATCCCAAGAGACTGTATCAAAAGCTTTCTGTAAGTCCACCATGATCATGCATCTAGGGGAATTCCGAACCCTTCTATAACCCGGTACAAATTCCTGTGCTAACATGACATTATCTGAGATGTTTCTACCCTTCACAAACGCACCCTGGCATGGGTCTATGATCCCTAGAAAAATTCCTTCTAGCCTGTTTGCGATAATCTTAGTGATAGTCTTGTAAACCACATTGCAGCACGCTATTGGTCTAAAGTCGCTCACTTTTAAATTATCAGGCTTCTTCAGTATGAGAGCAACCGATGTATGATTTAATTGGGCCAAAATTTCACCTGTCCGGAAGAACTCCAATACTGTAGCTGTCACTTCCATTCCCACCATATCCCACTGCTTTTTAAAAAAACCAGCAGTATAACCATCCGGACCTGGAGACTTGTCATCCGCCATTGCAAACCAAGCTTGTTTAACTTCGATACTCGCAACTTCCTGGTTCAAGAAAGCCCTATCAATGTCCGAGAGAGTGTTACCCGAACTGATAATACCAGGATTGATGGAGACCCTATCTCTTTTTGTACCAAATAAGCCATTGTAGAAATTTGCAAAAAGTTCCCCCTTGCGAATATTAGATGTCACAATACGATTGTGACTATCAATGATTGTTGGTATGCCTCCACCTTTTCTTGCCGAGACCATAGTATGAAAATACTTAGATCCCTTGTCCGCCAAAGTAATATGATTAATCCTACCCTTCTGAGCGAGAAGAGATGACTCCGCAATATAATACAGTATAGCCTTCTTCTTTAACATCCTCAATGCCGCAATCTCCTCGGCCGAGGCATTCATGGCATCAAATTGATCAAACGCTTTACTATATTCACTATCTGCAATCCGTTCCTTTTCCGAAACATGATTAAAATCGATGTTGCCCAAATATTTCAATGGGCGCTTCATCCTTAGCAATTTTCTAGCCACCGAATATTGCATAGACCCTTCCACCGAGGGTTTCCAGTAATCCTCCACAACTTGGCTAAAATTCGGATGGTTTAACCACATATTCTGAAATTGAAAAGATCTCCGCTTACTATCAATTTCTTGTGCCATATCAACCACCATGGGAGAGTGATCCAATTGAGCTGAGATTGAGAGAAAAGTGGTTCGACAAGCATCACCATCCCATCCATGATTTAGTAGAACTCGATCCAATTTCCTCTAAATTTTCCAATCAGCTCTATGCCATGTTAAATGCTCCACAATGGAAGGTGCATCTTCCAAACCACACTTCAAACAAACATCCTGAAATTCCTTCCTGGGATATAAACTGGGTACCGTGGCTCCATAATGATCATCAACACTAAGTATAGCATTAAAATCACCAAGAACCATCCAAGGAGAATTCAGATTAACACCAAAAGACTTCAACTCCGCCCAAAGTGGCAAACGCGCCACTCTACCCTCACTATGACCATACACAAATGTACCGAAAAACTCAATACCTGAAGAAAGATTACGAACCTTGAGATGGATACATTGTGGAGACTTTCCAAGAACATCTACCAAGAAGCCTTTCGGATCCCAGATAATAAGAATCCTCAAATTCTACCACAGCTCAAAGTTATGCGTGAATTTCCACCCCTTAAAGCTCTTCAAGAAAATACTTAACACCTTATCCTCCATTTTAGTTTCCAACAAGCCACATAGTCCTACCCTATTAGTAGAGATGATATTTTTAACCCACCTCCTCCGTACAGGGGCTGAGAGACCCCTAACATTCATTGCTGCAGCATTTATTGGGAACCCGAGGTCCCTTTTGGCTTCAGACCGCCGCCTTCAAAACTTTTATTACCAGAACTATCTGAATTACTCCTTGTGGCAGATAACATGCGTTGGAAGGGCTTCTGAATGGCCTTTCCATGTTCATGAATGCGAGTTCTACTCTTGCTCCGAGATCTAGTCAAAGCCCCTGAAGTAGGGGGAGGTCTACTCTTACTCTTGCTCCTACTCTTGCTCCTATTCAGCCTCGGAATTTTTGAACCACAAGCTTCAGGATGGATCATTTGCTGAGGTATTTTTCTAGCTCCAACAATCAGATGGTCATCATCACCAAAAGATGGCTACTGCCTATTGGGTACAAGATCAGGCGCTGGATTTACCGATTTAGCGCCACGGTTTTTGCTGGACTTCGAGCGATGAACACTCCTGCTGCGACGCACTGCCTGAACATCACTGGCGTCTTCAGCTTGCTCTCCAGCGCCATGGTTCTCATTTTCAGGTGCTGGTGATGCCTTGTTTGCTGGTAGCGCCTTGGTTGCTGGGAGTGCTACAACTGCCTGATTAACCTCAATACGTGAAACACCAATGACAATACCAGGGCCTCGGTTTCCAGCTCCCGCCCCAACGCTGTTCTTGGCCGTGCTTCAACAACTTTTCCTTTGCCTTTCCTTAGTCTCTCCAAGTCTTCATTATCTGAAGATGCATCTTCGCTGATAACATTGTCTTCACCTATTGCAGAGCCTACACTTGGACTATCACCAGTGTTTGCTAATTGCATCTTTTTTACCCAAATTCTGTCCTTGTTTCGAGCTCTCCAATTTTTCTTCCCCTTTAAATTCTCACCAGCATTATCCTTCATTCCCGTGGGGTTATTCACTACCTCTTCCTTGGACTTCCAGAAATCTACACGCTCCTCCATTAAATGGGTGTTTTCTCCACAATTCGGACACCAAGGATGACAGTAATTATAGATAATTTTTTGCGTGTGCACTGCACCACTTGGAACACGAAAGCTCACCTTTTCCTTCAGCTCTTTTGATGTGTCAATCCATAACAAGAGACGTGCATAGTATCCCCTCAACTCGAGAGTACCATTGTCCATAAGGATTGGATCTCCAATTGAAGTGGCAATTTTTTCTAAGGCTTTCTTGTGCCAGTAAGTCTTGGGCAAGTGCTCCATCCGTACCCATACTGGCTTAGTAGCTTGAATCTTCGAATCATATTGTCCAGATTCATCAACCTTCAACATAAACAACTTCTTGCTATGGAGATAATGGTCAGGACCATTCATCACCAAGTATCTATCCTCGGCACTGTTGAACTTAAACATGACATATCCATTGAGCTTACTCTGAACAATACATGCAACATTCTACTTCGCCACCAGGAGAGTGCGAATGGCAAACATTCCAGGAAAAATCCTGGAAAAACACCCAAGAAACCATAGAAGGGTTTATAGATATCCTTATGAATCTCTTCATCCGTGAGAACAAAGTCGATAGTATCTCCATTGTTATCAACAATCTCGATATTCAACTTGTTTATGAGGATGTCAGGATCATCCCACAACCTCCTTCTCTCAAGCATTGGATCATTCCATTCCCTCGGATGAACTTTTTGGTATTGCCACGCCTGATTAACTCCCTCGGCTTGCCCTTGATTCTTGGGGTTGTTCTTGTGTTTGTTACCCAAAGAAGAATCACCATTAACCACCATGATGATAGAGCAAATATAATCCAAAACAACACACTTAATCCGATAAACAACAGATCGGATGAACCAAACAAACCAAAAAATAATCCAGCAAGATCGGATTCACCAAACAATCCGATAGTCAAATTGGAATCACACCAAACAATAATCACCAAACAATAATCACACCACAATGCTTCCAACCAAAACCGAATAAACAAAATCCGATTAACAGATCGGGAGCAACACACATGCACACAATACACCAAAGCAAAACAAACAAACCGTGCTGAATTGAAACAAGAAAAACCTAGAAACCGTGGCCACCAAGAAATCTGATCGCAAGAAGTTGATTCCTACGATTGTTTTGTTTCAAATCCTAGAACTTCCTCCAAGTAGTTCCAATGTATATGCGCAAGATTTGATTGAAAGTTGTGCTAAAAATTCAATCAAACCCTTTAAACCCTTGCCGCAAAACTAAAACCCAACAAAGATTGGATTTTTTCTGCAATTTCTCCAACTCGGCCAAGGATTAAGTGCAAGATCCAAATTTGATTGCAAATCCATGAGTAGATCCAAATCCGCAACCAAGAAAAACAACACCACGAGCAAGATCCGCGAAAGAACTCAAAATTTTGAACAAACCCTAACTCCAAAGCCGAAATTAGATCAAAAACCCTTCACAAATTTCATAAGATTTTGTACAGAATTCAGAGGAGAATTCGTTAATTCATCGGTGAAAAAGTGATCGAAATTGAAGAAATTGGCCTCCAAAAGATGGAATAAAGGCTGCGCCTTTTTTCTCCTTATTTTTGCCTCAGAGCTTTTTTTTAGAGCTCTTTTGAGGTGAATACGGTAAATAGTATAGACGGTGGAACCCACGGTAGAGCCCTAAAAGAGCCCTACCAAATGCAAAAATAATCCAAATCCAACCCTAGGCTAAAACCTAGGGAAAAAGAACCGGGGGCGGGGGTACCCAAATGGGTACCCCCCTAATTTTTTTTAAAGAAATGCTAACCCTAAGCCTAGGGAAAAATAAATGCAAGTCCAGATGTGTGAATCTGGACCAATACATAGCAACCAGAAATGTGTACTGGCTCTTCAAATGAAAACCTATCGCAGCCGAGACTTGGGTCTCGGGTCTTGAAGAAAAATAATGAAGAAGACGCCAGTGGAAGACAAAAAACGCAGCCGAGTGTGGTGTACTCGGGTCTTGAATGGTCGCCATGGTGTGCTGGTGTTGCTAAATCCGAATGAAGCTAGGACCGCCAGTGGAGGAGCAACTTCTACCATATACACCCCTAAGGTGAATAAAGAGGGGTGTTATTGGCCTTCAAACGTTCCCGTGGTATGAACCGAGGCTATGTTAGAGGGCAAGAGTGTCGTAGGCAGTGCCAATAGCTTTTGTGGATCCCTCTAAACAATAGCCCCCCTAATGATGGAGAGAACGGACACAACTTAAATGGCGTGCATCAAGCCCGGTGATTATGTAATTGCCCACTCCATTTTGAGCAAATGGACAGTTGTATGCTAATTTAACACAAAGTGTAGCGCGAGCATAGAGCGCGTAATGACCGTCAAGTCCAAGTAACAACTGGCAATTTGTTATTTAACTTCGCGTACGCTAATTAATTAACCCACTACACAACTCCTATGGTCGTGCAACCAAATGTAGAAAGGCTGCTCTCCCACCCTCCAAGGGGAAAATGTGAAATTATTCCCCCCAATACAATTTTAGCCCAAAGAGAAGGCCAAAACTCAACAAAAACCTCAAATTAGGGCCCAAAATTGAAGCAAATTTGGCCCAAGAATAGGCTGAAAATTCCCAATTTAATTAGGCCCAGAACACCTTTAATTCAGCCCACTTGCTTGATTTTTTAACTCGGCCCAGCAGCCCACTTTTCGGCCCAGCAGCTCGGGCCAGTACCCTAAAATCTAGGGTTTCAACTTGACCACAGCCACCTCCTTTAGTGATGCCATTGACCGGGTTATAACACTGACCCGTTTCTTCATGTATTGAACCCGCCCTCTATTTTCTTTTCGGCCCAGCAGATTTAATCAATTAACACAGGAGCTTTATTTCTTTCAGCACAGCTGAACGGCCCAACACCTTAACCTCTAGGGTTTTAAGTTGTTGACCCGCGCCGCCATTGACCGGGTCGAAACCCTAGTTAGGCTTTGACCCATTTTTTCTATTCGGGTACAATGACCCGGCGGCGTCCAAACTGGATCCTCGCCGGACTCGCATTTTTCCGGCGTCGAAGAACCGCCGGATTCTGGAAAAACTCGCCGGAATCCACAAAAATTTGGCAAAAATTCAACCAAAATTTGGGCATCTTCCATTGTGCAATTTCGACCGGATTTAGCACCTAAAACTAGAAAATTTCACCTCCAAATCCGAGCATGCGTGTTCCGGCCAAAAAATTACCATTCACCTTGCCGGAAATGCATTTTTCCGGTGAGCAAAAACAACCAAATCAACGCTCATTTATTCTCTTTTCCAGCCTTGAGATGCATCCCAAGCATGAAGAAATATGAATCCGAGTCTAGGGACAGAGAATCGAGGCTATTTCATGCTTTTCCCCCGCCGGAATAGCATTTTTCCGGTGACGTCCAATCGGAAAATCCAAAACTTCAACCTCCAAAATCCAAAAATTACCAATTGCTTTTCCGATCGGGTAATGCATAACAAAACGAAATCTGAATCCTTCAAGGCATAATAAGCATTATAACTCGCCGAAAAAATTGTTTTTCCGGTGAACCCGATCGGAAAATTCAAACCACCATCATCCAAATAATCCATTCTATATGAAAAATATGCTCCTCCATTCATCTAGATCTGAACATTATCATGAGATCGAAACAACGAGGAAAATACCTTGGGCCTACCGTCGTTGATGATTCCAATTCAACCAATTATCTCCAAACATCTGTCTTGAATCCGACTAATCCCAAACCATCAACCCCATCGAACAATAACATTCAAGCACCCAGAATCTTGAATCCCACATAAGTGTTCATCAGTCAAGAAAATAAATTTAAATTCTTGGCATAAAATATAGCAATCTGGTCGAAATTCCAATTAAATCAAACAATCATGGACAGTAGCGCATCTGATCACATGAATGCCCTCTCATCAAATCCATCATGAACACTTCCAAATACTAAAAAATTTATGCTTCGAATTCATCTCTATTTCCAATCCAACATGAATATCACATTAACTATCCACTATAAACAAATGATCTTCCATACAAATCCACACAGATTCATCATAAATAGACCACTTTTGAGGTAAACAGGTAAATAGTATATACGGTGGAACCCACGGTAGGGCCCCAAAGGAGCTCTACCAAGGACAGTAGTAATGCAGCCTTAGGTTGTGTGATGAACCTACGGAGAAAGTCCGAGAGAGAGGGAGTGGGAGGGGTGGATGTGGGAGCGCATGCCAAAAGGATAGCACTCCCCCCACCCCCACCCCCTTTTTCAAAAGTAAGCTAACTACCAACCCTAAGCAAGATGATCGAGCAAAGGGAGTACAAAACAAACTGGGAAAACACAGTCTATGGAAGACTAGACAAATGTGGTGAGAACAAACTCCCTAACCATAGTCAAATATTCTGCTTCTACCCCTAACAAATGGGGCCTTCTTCATTTGAATTCCATATTACAGCCGAGAGTTGTGAGACTCGGGTCTTGAAATAATGTCATAGATGGAATGGTGATGAAAGTACAAAGATCCAAAATCAAGTCTGAAATTCCTAATGCAGCCGAGAGTTCTCGGGTCTTGAATATCACTAAACGGTTGAAGCCGATGGTCCTAGTTGCACCATGTTGGTACAAGTGGGAATCTGCTTCTACCATGTACATCCCTAAGTTGAAGATAGAGGGATGTTATTGGCCTTCAAACATTCTCTTGGTGGCGCTGAGAGTGGTTAAGTTGGCAAAGGTATCATGAGGCCATGCCTCTTTCCTTTGTAAATCCCAGCCGAATCAACCTCCTGAAGATGAGAGAATGGATACACTTATACCGCGTGCATCAAGCGTGGCGATTGTGTTATCGCCCCCTCCATTTTGAGCAAATGGACAGCTTTATGCCAATTTAACACAGAGTGTAGCGCGGGCATAGAGCGCATAAATAACCGTTAAATCATAAGTAAAAGCTAGGCTTAGGAGAAAGAGCATCGGAAGATGAAGTCCTTACTCTTAATCCCATTGCCTCATCCTGGGGGCCGGAGCACTCGAGCACCCTACATGACTCCAATGACTCGAATGACCCTTCGAGGACTCGAGCATCCCACGGTCGGGAACCCCCCTCAAGCAGTCTAGAAACTTTCATGGCCATGGCATGAATATCCTGGTGAGCACTGAAACAAGTCTGAGACTCGGAAACCTCGACGTGATCTCGAAGGTGGACGCCACCTCGAGCACTCGGATGGCTCAGATTCACAAATGCCACATCCAGTACTTGAAGTCATTCCACGCTTTGAAACCTCCAGTGGTACTCGAGGATCTCCAGTACTCGATGCTCCCCTCGTGCTGTCGAAGACCTCCCCTGTCTCGAATACCCCTTCAATCACTCAATCTCCTCGAGCACTCGAACAAGTCAGAAGCTCGAAGACCTCCTGTAGTGGCCTCGGAGACCGAACCACCTCGGGTACTCAAACATCGCAACCACTTGTAGTAGTTGATTATCTCCAAGACTCGAACACCTCCCGAGGCTCTCAAAGATCTCCAACAACTGATGAACCCCTCGAGCAGTCGAAACAGTGACCGCCCCCTCGAGTGTTTGGAGTGGGTCCTCGAAGATGTTCCTGACTGGATGCCCCCCCTCGAGCAGTCCGATAATGCGGACCACCTCAAGCAATCGAAGACCTCCCATGTCTCGAACACCCCTTCGATCACTTAATCACCTTGAGCAGTCGAGAACATGACTACTCTGTCATACCCTTGAACAAGCCAGAAACTCGACAACCTCCTGTAGTGGTTTCGAAGACAGAACCACCTCGAGTACTCGAACAACACTTACTGTTGCAGAACCACTTGTATTACTCGAAGATCTCCAAGACTCGTAAACTTCCCGAGGCTTCCTGGGGCACAACTCCAACAGAGACAGAACCACCTCGTGCTCAGAAAGACAGAAAACTCCTCGGACACTCGAAGCACCTGTTAATCTCAAGAACCACCTCTAGTACTCGATAATCTCCCATACTCGAAAACCTCATGAGGCCCTCAAAATCTCCAACAGTCAGTGCTCCCCTCGAGCATACGGGCAAACATATCCGCCTCCGAAATTCATAAACCACATCGTGCTGTCGAAGGCATAGGCCGCCTCGAGCACTCGAACGCCTTATGATCTTGCAAATCACCTCTAGTACTTGAAGTTCTCACATACCTGAAAACCTCCATAAGCATTCCTAGATCTCCAGCACATCTCAATGGCTCGAGTGCCCTCTCGAGCAGTCAAACATCTCTGGAATTCGAAATTCTCTTGGAATTTTCAAAGGCCTCCTAAAGTATTCGAAGACCTTCAGCCACTCGATGTTCCCATGTAGTACTGTAACATATCTGCACCATTCGAGCAGTCGAACACCTCCAGGACACAAATGGGCCCCCAAGTGCTCGAGCGAGGCAATGCTTCGAAGAACTCGGAAACCTCCTCCAGCAATCGAAGGCATCCTGTGGCACTCGAAGTCCTCCAATATTCGAACCAGAGCCTCCCCTCTTGTACTCGGGGAACTGAAACCTTTCTATGGCTCGAATTCCTCCTCGAGCAGTCAAACTATTTGTACCCTTGGATATCTCCCCAATTCACGAAAGGGCCTCCTGCAGCTTTGGAAACCTCCATGAATCGATCAGCTAAAACATATGCTCTTCTGGGAATAAACGATTAATCACCATGAAGCAATCTTTCATGACGATTTTTACCACACGATCAGCACTGGGTTGAGCGCCATTCATAACAACACTATTTCTTTCTCTCCAAAGGCGATAAACTGTGGTAATCAAGGCTAGAATTCCCAATTTCTTACGCACCTTTGAACCCTTTATTTGCCTCTTGACCCAGGTCATGGAGCTTGCAATTGTGCATGTTCGTCTCCTGAGGCCAATCCAGCTCCTGATACGCCCCCATACAACTTTCAAAAATTCGCACTTGAAAAATAGGTGCTCGTTTGTTTCTTCTTCAAGGTTGCATAAGGAACATATTTTCTCCATATTATCCCCCTCTTCCGATCGGTGTTTGTCCTTCATATAGAGTCTCTGGATTGAAACCAGCCATACAATAAAAGAGAACTTGGGCGGGATAAAACCACGCCAGATGCTATTGAAGACCTTATCCTCCGAACGGCCTTAAACATACACATTCGGATAATGATGCCGATGCATGAAGAAGTAAGCCTTATTTGTGAATTTCCCCGAGCTAGACCATGAACAAAAATTATCCTTTAGTTCTTGCATATCCCCATGAAACATACCTATCATTTCATCCCTCAGCTTACACAGGTCACCAAAGTAGCTCGAAAATCTCTCCCCAAGCCCACCATTTGATATCCTCGGATTTAAGCACCAGAAGTCTTCGCCATGAAGATAGAAGGTGTGAATCCATTTGACCCATAAGCTGTCATTCTTCATATGGATATCCCACAGCCTCTGGGCCATCGAGGCACGGTTCTAGGTGACAAAGTCCCTCAATCCGAGACCCCCAAAAGATTTCGGGGTGCATAGTTTTTTCCATGCAACCTTTCCCTTATGCATGCCTCCCCATAAGAAACGTTTACACTTTTATTCGAGAGCATCCATGACTGTAGTCTGTATAATGAAGTTCTGATTCCAGAATCCAGCAATACCTCCCACAATTGAACGAACAAGTTCCAGCTTTCAGGCATATGAAAGGTGTGACCCTTCCATTTGGCAATCTCCGAATCTACCTTCCCAAGTAGGGTTCCGAATTGAGTGACCTTCAACTTGCTAGAGTCAAGTGGCACCCCTAGATACCGTACTGGAAAGCTAGCCCATGGAAAACCTGTGAAACTTAGGTCCTCCTTCAAGCCGACTCCGAAAAACTTAGATTTTCCTGCATCGATAGACAGCCCCGAGGTGCATTCAAATTCATTCAGCGCACTCATGAGAATGTGGACCTATCCTGTATTAGCCTTGGAGAAAAGCATAAGATCATCAGCAAAAGCTAAATAAGTGATCTTAAGTACTTCGCACCTCGGATGATAAGTAAATTGCCGTGACTCGGTCCTCTTCTTCAACAGCCTCGAAAAGTATTCCATGCATATGAAAAACAGAAGAGGCGACAATGGATCCCCTTGATGAATCCCACGTTGCCCCTGAAAGTGATCGCAAAGTTTACCATTGACCGCAATCGAGAATGAAGAGGTGTAGACACATGCCATGATTCGATCCTTGAGTCTTTCCGGGAGGCCAAGGCCAATTAGAACTTCTTCCAAGAAATCCCACGAGACCGTATCAAAGGCTTTCTGTAGATCCACCATGATCATGCACCTTGGGGAACCCCGAGCTCTTCCATAGCCCCGTACGAATTCTTGAGCTAACATGACATTGTCGGAAATGTTTCTACCTTTGACAAAGGCTCCCTGGCATGGGTCTATAATTTCTGGCAAGATTCCTTTTAGCCTATTTGCGATCATCTTGGTGATGATCTTGTAAACCACATTGCAACACGCAATTGGTCTAAAGTCACTCACTTTCAGATTATCGGGCTTCTTCGGTATCAGGGCAACCGAAGTATGGTTTAATTGGGCCAGTATTTCACATGTCCTGAAGAACTCCAATACTGTAGCTGTCACCTCCTCTCCCACCGTATCCCATTGCTTTTTGAAGAAACCTGCTGTATAACCATCCGGACCCGGAGACTTGTCATCCGCCATTGCAAATAAGGCTCTTTTGACTTCAATACTCTCTACTTCCTGATTCAAGAAGGCCCTGTCGATATCCGAGAGAGTGTTACCCAAACTAATAATGTCGTGTTCGATGGGGACCCTGCTTCTCTTTGTACCAAATAAGTCCTTGTAAAAATTTGTGAATAGTTCCCCCTTGCGTTCATTAGATGTCACAATTCGATCTTAGCTATCAATGATTGCTGGAATGCCTCCATCTTTCCTTGTCGAAACTATGGTATGAAAATAGTTAGACCCCTTATCCGCCAAAGTGATGTGGTTGATCCTGCCCTTCTGCGCGAGTAAAGATGACTCCGTAATATAGTAAAGCATAGCTTTCTTCTTTAACATCCTCAGTGCCTCAATCTCCTTGGCCGAGGCATTCATGGTATCGAGATGATCGAATGCTGTACTGTACTCCATATCCGCACTCCTTGCCTTTTCCGAGATATGATTGAAGTCAACATTGCCCAAGTCTTTCAATGGACGCTTCATCCTTCGCAACTTTCTAGCCACCGAATATTGATAGGAACCTTCCACCGATGGTGTCCAGTAATCCTCCACAACTTGTTTACAACTCGGGTGGTTTAACCACATGTTTTGGAATCGGAAGGGTCTCTGAGAGCTCTTTTGAGGGTAAATATGGGTGGTGGTGCATGGCCCTCTGAGAGCTCTTTTGAGGTTAAATATGGTAAATAGAATATGCAGTGGAACGACCGCGGTAGGCCCCCAGAAAGGTTCTAGTAACCTTACCAAATACAAAGTATGTCAAACCCAAGGCTTAATGATGAAACCTAGGGAAAACCAAGTTCGAGAGGGGGGGGAGGGAGGGATCACCGTAATGAGAAATACCCCCTCCCCTATTTTTAAAACTACTAACCCTAAGCTAGATAGTGCTAAGCCTAGGGAAAAAATAAATGCATGTCCAGATGTAGGAATGAAAGTGGACCTATACGTCGCAACCCGAATTGCATACGGGCTCTGAAACTTTGAGACAAATGGGATGAGAACAAACTCACTACCCATGCCCATATATCCGCTTCTACCCCTAACATGCGGAGCCTTCTTCATTGGGATTCCATAATGCAACCGAGTGTTGTTGTCTCGGGTTTTGATGAGGTTAGCTCATTGAAATCTTGATGAAGATGCAAGGATCCAATGTAATTAATTATGGGATTTCCTATAGCAGTTTAGAATGATCTCGGGTCTTGGATGTTGCGTGTTATTTTTCTTTCGGAGTGAAGCTGACAACCATCTTTGTGCCTTAATCGGCTTGAGTGGAAATCTGCTTCTACCATATACACCCCTAAAGTGGAGAAAGAGGAATGTTATTGGGTGGTGGTGCATGGCCGTTCTTAGTTGGTGGATCGATTTGTCTGGTTAATTTCGTTAACAAACGAGACCTCATCCTGCTAACTAGCTATGCGGAGGAATCCATTCACAGCTAGCTTCTTAGAGGGACTACGACCTTTTAGGCCATGGAAGTTTGAGGCAATAACATATCTGTGATGCCCTTAGATGTTCTGGACCGTACGAGCGCTACACTGATGTATTCATCGAGTCTATAGCCTTGGCCGACGGGTCAAGGCAATCTTTGAAATTTCATCATGATAGGGGTAGATCATTGCAATTGTTGTTTAAAGTACTTTTATGCGGTTGATGAATCATGTTTTGAGAAAGTTTATTGGTCAATTTGTTGTGGTATATTTTGATAATATATTGATTTATTCTAAGTCGACTGTTGAACATATTAAGCATGTTAAAATGGTTCTTATTGCACTCTGTGAGTCTTGTTTGTATGCGAACATCAAGAACTGCACATTTTGTGCTTCAGAAGTGGTGTTTCTCGGTTTTGTGGTCTATAAGGAGGGCATAAAAGTTGACAAAACCAAAATTGAGGCCATTAAGACCTGGCCGAGACCTACTAATGCCAACCAGGTACGTTCTTTTCATGGTTTAGCTAGTTTTTATTGACGGTTTATGGGTGATTTCTCATCTATTGCTGCACCTCTTAATGAACTAGTTAAAAAGGATGTGAAATTTTTTTGAACTGAGAGTCAAAAGAATGCATTTAATGAATTGGAAGTTTGATTGTGTAATGCTCCTGTTCTTGCTTTACCTAATTTTAATGGTACTTTTGAGATTCATTGTGATGCTTCTGGTATTGGTATTTGTGCTGTTTTGATGCAAGGGAATCAACCTATAGCTTACTTCAGTGAGAAGCTAAAGGGCGGTGCTCTAAATTATCCTGTGTACGATAAAGAATGTTATGCAATTATGTGTGCATGAGAGACTTGGCAACATTATTTATTTCAAAAAGAATTTTTCATTCATAGTGATCATGGATCCTTGAAATATTTGAAGATTCAGATGAAGTTGAATAAATGCCATGCCAAATGGTCCAGTTTCATTGAATATTTTCCTTATGTGTTGTGTTACAAAAAAGGGAAGGAAAATGTTGTTGTTAATGCTCTGAGTCGTAGACATGTTTTACTTACACGATTGGAATGCATTATGTTAGGGTTTTCATTCCTGGGAGAATTATATACGACTGATTATGATTTTTCATCTATTTATGCTACATGTGAAAATGGTGCTTATGAGAAGTTCTTTCGGCATGTTTCTTGTTTATGAATAATAGGTTATGCATTCCTCAATGAGCTCATTCAGGTGGCTTAATGAGACATCTTGGGGCATTTAAAACTTATAATTTGTTGTGAGAACACTTTTATTGGCCGAAAATGGCTCTTGCAATTGTTAGGGTTTGTAGGAATTGTCTTGATTGCTTGAAGGCTAAGTCTAAAAATAAGCCTTATGGTCTTTATACTCCATTACCTGTTCTACACATCCTTGGGTTGATATTTCCATGGATTTTGTCCTAGGTTTACCATGATCTCAGTCAGGTAATGATTCTATCTTTGTGGTTGTGGATAAATTTTCAAAAATGGCACATTTTATTCCTTGTAGGAAGACAGATAATGCAAAGCATGTTGCAGATCTATTTTTGAAGGAAGTAGTTCGGTTACATGGCATTCTTGCGTCCATTGTCTCTGATCGCGATGTTAAATTTTTATCCTACTTTTGGAATACCTTGTGGCGCAAGTTAGGGACAAAGTTGTTGTTTTCGACTGTCAGTCATCCTCAAACTGATGGAAAAACAGAAGTGACCAACCGAACCCTAGGGGCTTTCCTAAGTGCACTAGTTCAAAAGAACTTAAGGAATTGGGAAAAAAATCACTCCGATTGCAGAGTTTGCTTATAATTGCACTATTCATTCTACTACTTCTTTACCTCCATTTGAGATTGTTTAAGGTTTTCTACCTAATACACCTCTTGACTTACTTCCTTTCAATTTTAAAGAGTTTAAAAATCTTGATGGAGAAAAGAAAGCTGATTTTGTGAAGAAAATCCGTGAGAAGGTGCGCATGAAAATTGAACGGACAAATGCATAGAATGCTGATAAAGATAATCAAAGCTGCAAGTTGATGAGGTTCAACGTGGGAGATTATGTTTGGGTTCATCTGCAAAAAGGGAGGTTTCCAAATGCTCGGAAATCTAAGTTGAATCCATGTGGAGATGGTCCTTTTATAGTGTTGGATCGTGTGAACAACAATGCTTACAAGATTAAGTTACTAGATCATTATGGTGTTAGTGCGATCTTCAATGTTGCTGATTTATCTCCATTTACCTTTGAAGACAATTCAATTTCGAGGGCGAAACCTTTCGACTACAGAGGTAATGATGGAGATGCCAAGATGACTACCACCATAAATGAAGACATTCCACGTCTTGATCAAACATTTAAGGGTTTTGTTCGGGATCCTCTAAGTGACATGGTGGGACCTATGAATAGGTCAAGGGATAAGCTCGGAGATGTTGCTTTAAATGCTTTGATTGATCGCCTTTATGATGAAGAATTGAAGAAGGAGTCACCATTGACATCTTGGATTCATTATTCAAGATTGTCGACGAACTGAAGACATCATGAAGAACACTATACTCTTCTTACCCACTGGGTTTTAATGAGGTAGTGCGATCACTGTAAAATAGTGTAAAATAATTTCATTTTGGATCTTAGACTGTAGAGCTCAGCCATGTGGCCTTTGAAGAGCTAATTTCAAAAATACAATCCATTAGGGTTTAGTATATTCAGTTTTATTCTGATGAGAGTTAGTTTTGGTAAGATTAGATAAGACAATATTCATCCAAGGTGCGACATGGATGAATTCTGCCACAAGCAGTTTATTTTAGGTAAATATGGTTTTAGATTCTTAAAACTGCCATAATTCTATTATGTTTCTGGCAGGAATTACCAAATCCCGTCTTGATTAGGACTAGGGTTTGGACGAAATTCAGCCCTATAAATAGGGGTTCAGTTCTCGAAATTTGTACCACTATCATCATTAAGAAATATAAACCTTTGAGTTCATACTCTTGTTGCTTGCGAGCTTCTTCCATTATTGCTTAACCCCGGGGGCTAGTTAAGTATTTATAAACCTTGTAATCTGATTCTGAGTGCTAGTTAGAGAGCAAGTCGAAATTAAGTGTACCCCGTGGGCTAGACCTTGAATTTCGTGCGAGATAGTGAGGGTTTGCAGATCTCTTCACTAGATCAAACATATTAATTCTGCAATTATGAATTTTCGCGAGGAGATTCATATCAAAAAGATATTCACATTGCAATTTAAGTCATGTGAAAACATGAAATGCACTCCAAAACACTAAAGAAAAGTATGACACTAATATCTTGTGCCTAAATGAATCAACCCAAAGCCGCCATAATCCCAATTCACCAAGCAATTAATTTTATATATCATATAAATATAACAATCAGTACTATTCAACAATCTCCACGAAGTGCATCATCAAAAAAAATTAATAAATAATTTTAATTGCTAAATAATCCAATTACATTTATTGATGTATTGTCTTACCAAATCTAAATACTTAACTTTTTAACTTTTATTCTTGGCGGGTGATAATGGATGTTATCCTGGCATTGGGATTGGAGGATTGCAGACAGTACAAATACAATAGGTCGAAGAGCTCTGAGGCTATGTTCCCTAATCTAGTGCCTACGCAATTTAAGCTTTTCAAGCTCAGCTTCCGTAGGGGTATGCTTGTGGATCTGCAACATTCAAAAATCAACGCACAATTATAGAACAATAAGCATATTAGTAGGTGTTCGTGTTTTATGAAACATAAAGCTATTAAGTATAATTAGATTTGAGTAATTGTATAACTTGGGATGTTAAAATAAGTTTAGTGGTGCGGAGGGCACATTTGTATAAACTATCTACGAGTTTACAGGTTCATATGATAAGGATTAATTGTGTTGGTGATAACTAACATGGCTTGTCCTGGAAAGATATATCATTTCAGAATTTATTATAATTTTGATATGGTGGTGTGTATTGTCTAACTTCTATGGAAATGATAAAGATGATATCGGATTAAATACGATACATTGAATGTTGTAGTGCAATGTGGAAAGATGTATCGTGTAAAAAATTGCATCATTTCAGAATTTATAATTCTGATAGGTTCATGGTTTAATGTAGAATGATGAAGTGTTATGTCGTTTTACGACATATGCAATGATGAAGTGTTATGTCTTTTTACGACATATGCATTCGCATGGATGGTGGGAGACACACAATACAGGAGTGAAAGAACACAAAATACACATGTGAAATTAGGAATTTTCCCAGACATATATACAACAAAAAACACGGGTACTCGAAAGTATTCTTCTGATTCAAGCCTAGAACATGAGGGATTCTCGATTGTTTTATCCTCGAAGGGAATTCGTGTAACCCAAGGCTGTTATAGGGTCGAATTACTCTTTAAGGAAAGCGTACATAACGCGACTCACATCGATATCCAAGTAAAGTTTTACCACAATCATCCAATCGTGATTTTACCATTCCAATGGAATGGAATATTACAGCATCTACCCTAACAATCTTAAAGAGTAATTTTTCACCGCATTGGATGATAAGTTGGGTGGTTCGACCATGAAAGATTGCGTACGATGCGATGGTGCACCATATGCAGATGGTGTGCAAAGATGCGCATGCGTGGAGGGATTCAGTGGTGCGAAGAAGCTTATGTGTGGTTTGCATCTAATCCATTTAACATGACTTTTGGATTCACGTGAAATACAGTTTGATCCCTACAAAGGTTAGAATCCAATTTATATGTGCTTATGAATTGATTAATGAGTGATATATAGTCCATTGTGAAAATATATACATGCATGTTAAATCAGTTTTACTGATACATTGTGAATACAATTTGAATATTGATTTAAGAATGAAATTCTGGATAATTATCTATTTACGTAGATTTGGCAATTTTGTATTGCACAAATGAAGTCAATGAACATAATTTAGGTTATTATCGTATAACCGGGAGTAATATGAATGGGTTTTGATTCTAAGAATCATAACAATAAATTCGAAGTACGAGTTGGTGTAAATCTGCAAGAACGAACTATTAGTTCTTCGTAATAGAATGATGATTTTGAGAAAATCTAATTCTGTTGAAGTATAAAAGGTTTGTGAAACCTGTGATCCTAGGAAATCCTAGAAGAGTTTGGTTTTATAAACCATACTTGAATTAGGAGTGTTCAATATCCTCTTTATTCAAAGAATGCAAATTTTAATTGGTATAACTCAATTGACAATATTTGTGGAGAAGAAGAATCAAGAGACATGAAAGAGATAAGTACTTTTATTCATAAGTTTTTAATTTCAATTCTGAAATATTGGTGCATGATGATATGTTTTGTGATATCTATATATGAAAGAGAAATATTTTTCATGTATGATTGATGTAAACTGCTGGTAAAGAGGCAGAAAGGTTACAGAATTTGGTATATGAAATTCTGTTATGGCCTAAGCCGGTAGATGACTAAGGCTTATAGTGAAGTGTTTAATGACAAATTTAAACACTTGGGCGCTAGGCATAGCGTGAATCGTGAGTTAATAACTCATGTGTCATTTTAGTTGATTTTGTAAGATATCAACACAATCTAGCGGAACACTTGACGAAGTAAGTAGTTAGGAACTTGATAAATAAGTCGGTGATTGGGATGGGTTTAAAGCCTATTTAAATCTTTGATAATGGGATACCCAATTTTGCTCTGATACGACGTTAGAGTAAAATTCAATGTGGAAGGCCTATTGTTTGAGATTGAAGCATATGATTTCATATCCCGAAGGTAATATGTTTGGACCTGCATGGAAGTTAGGTTGAAGTTTTAACTTCTTAATGGATCCTTTGACAAAGTACAATTGCAGGTGTACAATTAAAGAGATTCACCTATATGAAGTGCGAAGTGTAGCAGCTTCAATAAGCCCAGACTTGGCTTTGTATGCACTCATGAATGGATATGGACACATGGCTTATATAGTGTCAAGCTTAAACTTTTGAGTTGTATTTGAACTTGTGTGTGGATTATCTTCAAGTGTTCAAATGAGTTGAAGGGTTCAATATTTATAGACACCCCGATTCTCAAATATTTGGAATGTGTAGTTCACTAAGGTGAAAATTCAATCTTCAAGACATTTTCATTTATGCATTTGTTTGGTTTGGTTGTTGGATTTTCTGAATCAATGATAATACTTAAATGGGGGAGGATTGTTGGTGTTTTATGAAACACAAAGCTATTTAAGTATAATTGGATTCGAGTAATTGTAAACTCGGGATATTAAAACAAGTTTGGTGGCGCGGAGTGCACATTTGTATAAACTATCTACGAGCTTATCAGTTCATATGATAATGATTAACTGTGTTGGTGATAACTAACATGGCTTGTCATGGAAAGATATATCATTTCCGAATTTATTATAATTTTGATATGATGGTGTGTATTGTCTAACTTCTCTTGGATGGAAATGATAAGGATGATATCAGATTAAATACGATACATTGAATGTTGTACTGCAATGTGGAAAGATGTATCGTGTGAAAAATTGCATCATTTCAGAATTTATAAGTCTGATAGGTTCATGGTTTAATGTAGAATGATGAAGTGTTATGTCTTTTCATGACATTAGTTTCTTATAAATACATGCATTCACATGGATGGCGGGAGACACACAATAAAGAAGTGAAAGAACACATAATACACATGGGAAAATTAGGAATTTTCCCAGACATATATACAACCAAAAACACAGGTACTCGAAAGTATTCTTCTGATTCAAGCCCAGGAGGGATTCTCGATTGTTTTATCCTCGGAGGGAATTCGTGTAACCCAATGATGTAGGGTCGAATTACTCTTTAAGGAAAGCGTACGTAACGCGACTCACATCGATATCGGAGTAAAGTTTTATCACAATCATTCATCGTGATTTTACCATTCCAATGGAATGGAATATTATAGCATCTACCCTAACAGTAGGCACAGTAAAAAGAAAAAAAAAATCTACCGCAGTTAAAACGAAGTGAAATTATAACTTGTTTAATTCGAAAAACACATTTCGAATCTGTTTTCTAAAAAAAGAAGCAGAAGACTAATCTCTTCTTGAGCCAAGTCATCTCACCACCTACTTCTAGAACAAGCCCTGATTCTGCAAACGGATTTCCAGCAATAGGTGCTGGTGGAATATACTGTACCTAAGCTATTTGGTAGACCATCAAAAAGCACATTACCATTACACAAAGGTGTTGCTATATCCCGCCCTGTATTTTACTATCCTCGCCCTAATACGTATAAATACACGTATTTTTAATTTAAAATTAAAAAATAAAAATTGGAAGAAGTAGTATAAATTGTGGATTTTCTCCTCTTTTTCTCTCCTGCCTTCTCTCTTTTTCTCTCCTCCCTTCTCTCTTTTTCTCTCATCTCTCCTTCTTCTTCTTCTTCTTTCTCTCCATTTCTCTCCCCCTTCCCTCTCTCCATTTCTGCCGCCCAGCAGCGCCGCCCGCCGCCGCCGGAAACCCGCCGGAAAACGTAAGTTTTGGAGGATTTTTTTTTTACTTTTCGTACGAATTGTTGCCCGATCTATTCGAATTTTGTTGAACTTGTCGAAATTGTTAGAATTGGGGTTTGTTAGAATTTTGTTAAATGTAGAATGGATGTTCGGTTGGTGGTTAGATGTTGGGCTGGTGGTTAGTATAGGAGATTAAGATGTAGAATAATTTGGAGAAATCTAATATTAGAAATTTAATGAATTTTGGAATTAAAACGAAGAAATTGTGTTTTTTTAGAAATTATTTAGTTTAAATTTGGACATAATATTTTAGAAATTGTATTTTTTAGAAATTGTGTTTTTTAGAAATTATTTAGTTATGTGACATAATAGAAATTATTTAGAAATTATTTTTTAGAAATTGTGTTTTTTAGAAATTATTTAGTTATGTGACATAATAGAATATAGTTCTATTTAAATAAACTTTATTAATCCGATGTAAACAATTGTGTAGTAAATTATTATGATATGTTTTAACTATTGTTTCCTTGAATGTTAATAATAGTGTGATGTGGTAAAAAAATAAGATTATTTAGTAATGTAATTTTCAATTTGTAACTTAAAAAAATGTGTAGTTCGTTGTATGGGATTGTACGAGAATTAAATTTGCTGTTTGTGGAGGGGTTTTTTTTATGTTATATCCACTTTTTCCTATGCATTATAGAATATGTAGTTTCCATTAGTAAATTGAAATTATGCACTGTTCGAAAATATTAGTTCACACGTTGTTGAAATGTATGTTAATTTATCTTATCATATCAGTTTGATTCAATTGTTGTTATAACAATTACATATCTTGTGTTGTAGATGAGCACTGCTGGTCAACCTGACGGCCATGGTCGTTCCATACGACGAAGAGGTGTTAGTGCCTCGGCGAGACAGGCTAGAGGCCGCGTGGTCGAGGATGAACCGTCGCCTCGCCCGCAGGAGTGTGATGTAGGAGCGGAGCGGCCTTCTCCACCGAGCGTTCGTGCATTCGATCCCATGCCAACATGGGACGGTCCGGAGATTAACATTCTCGCGTCTGGTGGAATCCGTCACGATAGTGACTGACAGTTGAATTATGACTTGCCGGCAGATGTCCCCCTGATGGGCCAACCTGGGACGAGTGTGCCATTGGATGCTGGGATCGAACGTTATGCTGCTGGAGGAGCCAGGCACACCGTGAGGAATAGAGCTGGTCAATTCTCACAATCTTCTGGTGGATCGTGCAATGCCGGTGAGACTAGCACCGGAAGGGCACCGAGGAATAGGAAGAAGCGACCCGCCGATGAGACGTGGCTAATGCGGGGACCGATGGCTGGTGGCCCGCAAGATGACCTCGTCATACCAAGCTTCGGAGGACACGTCGCTGTTGACGTTTGGAATGGTATAGAGCGAGGTGTGCTGAGATGCCATGCTCGGTCGCCGCTATGCAAGCAGCTAGTCGCCACGCTCCCCGAACTGAGCGATGTTGCACAGGCCCGGATACATGCGACCGGGTTGGCCCACCTGCCTGCGATTATGTTCCAGTTCCTTGACATGGCACTGATATCCACTTTTGTCGAGAGGTGGCAGCCGGACACGAACTCGTTTCACATGCCTTTTGGGGAGATGACCATCCTGATGCATGACGTTGAGATGATTCTTGGCATTCCCATCGTTGGTGGCGCTGTTCGAGTACCATTTCGGCGGAGACTATTGAGGAAGCGTGCGCTGAACTGTTTGGGAAAGACGTGGAGTCCTTTGTCGCGGAAGACTGGAACGGGGGTAACATAGATGCCCAATCGTTGATGGCGAGGTGTGTAGCGGCGGGGCAGAGCGAGAACTTCCAATTTATGTGCTACATGCTGACCCTGTTTTCATCCACGCTTTTTGTGGATAAAACTGGGAATAAGGTTAGAGCCAACCTTCTACCCCTACTTGATTCGCAGTTGTCGTGAGGCTCGGCGACGTTGGCCAGTTTGTATCTGCAGTTGGGAATTGCGTCCCGGTCCAAGGCGCGCGGCCTATGCGGATGTTGCACGCTGCTTCAAGCATGGATATACGAGTACTTTCCGATGTTTCGGCCGAGACCGAGTACATTGCCAGCTCTTCTGGGCCGCGCCAGTCGGTGGCACACAGGGGATAAAATGGGGAGGGGTACGGGGAGGCTCGGTGCCATCAGGCGACATTTGGATGCCTTACAGCCCGACCAGGTATGAATTCCATGCTTTTACTCTTATTCTGACAGTAGTAGGTAGATCGGATTCCATAGAAACGTAACATGTCTGTGAAAATTTTTGCAAGTGGATTGGTTGCCATACGGAGTGGACGTGGTTAGGGCTGCGAGGGGGAGGACTCACTACCGCGGCGTGATTCGATACCTCGACGCAATGGAGGCGTACATGCCAGATCGCGTTGTGCGCCAGTTCGGTCTCGTACAGGGTATACCGCGGGGTCTTGCAATTGCGCCCGAGCCTTGTTCCCGCCCGGCTGATCCAGCGGCTATTCAGTGACCTACCCAGGGAGGCTGCAGTTGACCCTATGGGAGATGGCACACACTTGGCACGACGGTCAGCTTGCGGCGTTCCCGATAGCCACGAGCCAATCAGAGTGTACCATGGATTACGAGGACTGGTACGCGACTCATTCGCACCCATTGATCGCAAATCCTGAACATGCTGCCACGAGTGGACCGGACAGGACACATCATCAGTTATCGGTAAGTTTTCCCGAACTGTTTGCTTCGAGTAATTATATTACATTTTACTGTTTCGTTATTGTAAAATCTGTTTCCTGTGCAACAGATGCTGAGTGACATGATGAGCGCCCTGGATCCGTCTGACTCGGCGACCGTTGATGGACTCGCCGACCCCAGCATGAGGGAGTTGATGACGACTTTTGTCAGTCATCGCGATGAGTATCGCAGGCTCGGTTATGGACCCATTCCTTAGTCGACTGTTTGCTTATGTATGATCCCACAGTTTTGCCATAGTTTGCTCATTTATGTAATCGGTAACTGTTTGTGCATATCAAATTTATAAATCATCGATTTTTGCAACAGTAACGCTTTCAAAATAATTGTGACGCTTCGATAATAACTGTAACGGTTGCGTACATGCCGAAATGTTTCGCTGGGTTGCAACAGTTAATTACTCTCAGAGTATGCTCTTTTCCAAGCCCTTATCCTCCTACGAAAGGGTAACTCCCAACCTACGACATCAGCCTTCCTCAATGTGGTCCACATATTAACCACGGGGGGCATGGGACAGTTTTCCTTCACGTGTACCCGGACGAAATGGCTTGCACTGCGAACGTATACAATGTGTAGCTCCCTACTTGTTCCATCCTCGCCCCCACCTGCCCTCAGTGGAAGGACTGTACAGCAATGGTCCGCCGACCCATTCTCTAAAATGTAATATAAAACTACAACCGTGTTGTAGTAGGTGGCGATAGGAAACATGTCTGCAATGACCGTAAACCAATGCTCTGGACCACATGGACCGCTGGTGTGGTGTATACGGGCTCTGGCGAATTCAACGTCATCTTGCGAACCGTATATGGGAACATAGTCAGGCCAATGAGTTGATATCTCGTTAAATACTGCCCGACACGCTGTAGACCATTCACCTTCACCGTCTACGTGGAACGCATCAGCAACGCATCTGAAGCCACAGTTTCCATCACTCACGACGTCGTTCCAGCCTTCGATGTAACGCCGGACAATGTGGGGGACACTTTCAAGGAACGGGAATGTCGCTGCAGGAGAACACATTAAGATAAATATCTTGTGCAGGCGGCGTTCATTAGGAAGAACGGTGCTTGTACTTACCGTGCCGGCGACCGCTCCCTGAAGCACGCCCCCGGGGACCTTGAACTACTCCCGTATCGCCTGTTCACGTGCTCGTGGTAGCTCGGTGAACGTCGGGTTGATCTTGATCGGGGGACCTGCTCGCTTGGTCTCCCACGTGCACTAGTACAATTGTCCGGCTCGCCAATGCCGCTCTCCTCCGGACGCAACTGCGCATCTATGTAGGATGAAACTCGTCGGCGGACCGAAGGGTCGCTGCGTGCCAGCTCCTCCAACAGAGTGTTGAACCGCGACTGATCTTGTTTGGCCCTCGCAATGTTTTCCGTGCTCCGCACGTGATCACCCAATGCCAGGCTCTTAAACAGCGGATGAATGTCATCCAAGTACAAGGGGATTCCTTCAACAACTGCCCCTGCCATGACGCATGCACACGGTATTCCGTGTGTCGAGCGCAGCACACAGCCACAGTAAGCATATACCTGTGCTCCGAGTGCATCAATCCTCCCGGACTCGACCGTCAATTTATCCAGACAATATTTGGACACATTGTTGATCAAGTTGCTGAAAAGGGCCCTACGGTGCAATATTCCAATGCACGTTCTTGATTTCTCCAGGGCGGCCTTGATCATAGTAATCTGCTGGCCTATCTGCAGGTCGACACGCCTCCATACCGTGTCCAGTGAACCAGTCGACGTTTGTAACCACCCTTTCAATGACGAGTGTGCACTTTCGACCCTGCATGTAGTTGTGTTCCCGAAATGCAGAAATCTGTTCGTCCATGCCCTCACAAATTTCTCCTTATGAGGGGTGAGCCACGTCGTCTCAACGTAACTAATAACAGCCTCGCTCCAAGACCATCCAGCCCTCATATCTACCAAGGCGGTTTCGTACTCTGAAACGGTGGACGCATTGCAAACCCGGAACCATGCACCATTCTTGAACGCTGCCCCGTTCCTCTTATTCCCTGTCAGCACAGTAACACGTGCCTCCACATCCTTGTTAATATGCCAGGTGCAGAGCAAATGATTCGATTCTGGAAACACAGTCCGAAGTGGCCTAATCAGTCTCATCTCCCGATCGGTGACCACAACCTCAGGGAACGGTCCATCCACAAGCAAGTTCTTCAGCGCGTTCAGCACCCACTCATAGGTATCTGCCGTTTCGTCAACGACAATTGCGTAGGCAATCAGGAAGTTTGTGTTGCAAGGGGACATCCCAACCATCTCAATGAATGGCATGCCGTAGCGATTGGTCTTGTACGTTGAGTCGATGGCCACAACCCACGGAAACGTGCGAAATGCCACAACAGCATCGGGATTGGCCATGAATAAATGAGTCAAAGTACCATCACCTGCTGAGCGGTGACTAGTGACATACCCTTTCGCGGTGGCCAGATGCAAACAATTCTCCGCTGTGTTGCGCCCGCCTCGCCTTTCTGTTACATATGCCGATCTCTCATTGTACACCTGCCTAATGTTCTGATGCAGGTCCGGAAACGAATTACTGAGGCTGGCATTGATATGCCTTGGGGCTGTTTCTGAATCTGTCAAATCTCTGATCATTTGCTTCGCGTCCGCATGGAGCTTGCAGCTCTGTCTATGACCCTCGGGGTACACTGAGAAAGAGTGGTTGTGCATCCCTCGTCTAGGATCCTTGCACGGCACTACATTCCAACCATCCCCCGTGATTCTCTGTTTCAAGACAATCGCGAATGGGCAGTCACAATTTCTGGTCGAGCTGCTACTCCGTCGGACTACATCAGATTCGCTCGTATCTACAACCTTATCCTTTCGGCCCCGATTGCAAATGCAATATAACCTCAGGGGACCATTCCTATTCTGTTTGTAGGACCCCGTGACAAGTTCAAATCCCACCTGCAGAGCAATCCGTTGCAGGTAGGAATAAGCCTCGGCAACACCTGGGAACACAGCTGAGGTGGCAAATGGAGAGTATCCATTCCGCCCTGCAGCAGCTTCACATGACTGATTGTCATCCTTAAACAGCAATAAACATCAAGTAATTAGTTACACTCAACTGCTATACCAACGACAATGATGTCGTCAATTAACGTTTACATATGAACGAATAAAGATAAAATTACAGTCAAAACGTTAAAACATATACTTAAAGAAGAGAACATAAAGATAAAATTATATTACATTAAATGCCATTACAGTTATAAAATTCCCGTACACAAATTAACTCCCTAAACTAAAATTACATTCATCCATTTCAAACTGTCCTCCTAATGGACTTAAGGGTGCACTCCGCCATTTCTCATTAACAGCTAAAACATACATGTAATGGAAAAAAAATGTGACAAATTTATTTGATGAAATAACATTGTGGCTAGAATTAATATTACATTCTTACAGTTCAACAAATTAAAATATCAAAATAACGTAAAAATACGTAACTTAACGGTACAATAATTAACAAAATAACAAAATTAACAAAACAACAAAATTAACGTTACAATAATTAATAGGACATAAATTATTGTAGATAAATTAAAAACAGCATTACGTAACAAAATTAACAACAAAATTAACGTTACTGCTATTAATAGGAGATAAATTCATAGGAGATAAATGTGCAATAATTTCTACGTAACAGTTAATAAATTAAAACACAAAGACGAGCATAAATTTCTACGGCAAAAATTATTAAATTTAACAACTACTTATGGACAGAAAACTAATTAGTAAAATTACCTCCGAAGACATGGAATTTCTAACACCCTTTTTGGAGTAATTTTTGCTCGTCTTGGAAAGCAAAAATTCCGAGTGCCCTCAGAATCAGTAGAATTCGAGGTAATTTATTGCAGTACAAATTTGGGAGGCAGCCTGGCACGGCTCGCGCCCAGGCCACGGCGAGCGGAGGCACGTCCGGCTCGCGCCCGTGGCCTGCGACCAGACCCCGTCAGCCTCGCGCCCAAGGCACGGCGAGCGGAGGGCCGTTCCGCTCGCGCCCAGGGAACGGCGAGCGGCACCGGTCCGGCTCGCGCCCAGACCGTGGCGAGCGGACCGGCGGCGGCTCTCGGCCAGGCGGTGGCGAGCGGACCGGCGGCGGCTCGCGCCCAGGCCGTGGCGACCGGACCGGCGGCGGCTCGCGGCCAGGCGGTGGCGAGCGGACCGACGGCGGCTCGCGCCCAGGCCGTGGCGAACCGGAGCAGGCGGCGGCGCCCGGTGGTCCGGCGGCGGCGCCCGGTGGTCCGGCGGCGGCGCCCGGTGGTCCGGCGGTGGCCGAATTTCTTTTACATTAATTCAGTTAATATTAACTAACTACAATTATCTAAATTAATTTTAATTCAGTTATTGAAATTAAATTAAAAAAATATACTGTATACGTATTAGGGCGAGGATAGTAAAATACAGGGCGTGGTATAGCAATCCACTTAAACAAACGGACGAGCGGACCTGGTGGCAGATCCAGAAGCTTCTTTGGAAAGGGCTAGAGACTGTTTTTTGTATTTTCTTTTTGGGTCTTCAGTGCCGAAAAGACGGAGCGGCGGATTCTGCTTGGGCTTGGGCTCTTCTTTGGATGATTGAATTGCCTACACGGGGCATCACTTTACTAGTATGTTGAATTGTTTTCCAGGAGACGCGAGCAAAAGGTTTGGGACGACACTGAGAATGAAGATGTGAGTTCTAAATTCACCATTTGTTGCTTTGTTTGTGCTGTAGCTCTATAATGGAACTATCGTTGATGTGTTTGCTTTGTAAGTCTCGATTTGTTTTAGCTGTGACTGTGATGGTTTTGGCACACAACTTGCTGAGTGTATTTTGTGCAAGAAATGAGGAGACAACTTCTTCTTCTTCTATTGAAATGGAACTCATGGTTCGCAAGTAGGCTACATACAAAGATTGTATAGTGGCTTGTAAAATTACTGAAACAAAACATGCATGTTGAATTCCTATGTGTTGATGATGGAGTGAAGTCAGCATTTCACTTCATCATCTTCT
Source organism: Rubia yunnanensis (assembly GCA_037428765.1). Lineage (NCBI taxonomy): Eukaryota > Viridiplantae > Streptophyta > Magnoliopsida > Gentianales > Rubiaceae > Rubia > Rubia yunnanensis. Next base: position 3,190,898 of record CM075071.1, read on the forward strand.
TTCCCTTTCCCTTGCATGGTGGCAGTGGTTTCCCGCATAAACACAGATTATGTGCGTACGCCACTGCTCTGAACACATTCAGAGGTCTTGTCTGCGGGATCTCCCCACACAATCTGTTCGCTCTGAAACTAGCATGCCTCACTGATTTTATCTCTGGGATTTTCCCGCTCAGTTTGTTGATGGAAAGGTCCAGCCACTGCAGGTTCATCAGAGATCCTAAACTTGTGGGGATGGTGCCTCCTATCTCATTCCTCGAAATGTCTAATCTCTCTAGCTTTTCCAGGTTTGAAATCGAGCCCGGAATCTGGCTCCCAATCTTGTTGCTGCCTATGTTGACCACTTTCAGGTTCGAGAATGTGCCAGCCCCGAATTCAGGAATGGCGCCAGATATTTGATTGTGGGAGACATCGACAGCCTCCAAGAACTTGCTCGTCCTGTCGTTCAAGATACCTGCGAGGGAACCATACAGCCGGTTGGAATGCAGGTCGATGCTCACAATCCCTCCGGGCAGTTTGATGGAAGAGACATCAGACTTGAGCTGATTGTTGGATACCTTGGCGAAATCCAGGCTAGTCATCTTTTCAAAAAAACTAGCAATTCCCTCTGTGAAGTAGTTGTCTGAAAAGTCTACAGAACTCAATGAATCAGGTCTAGTGAATTGTGGGAGTGTTCCTCTAAGGTTGCAACCAGCCAAATGAACATAGGACAGCTCTCTGTCCGTGATCCATCTAGGAACCGTCCCAAAATCAAACTTGTTGTAAGAGAGGTCTATTGACAGCAGAGAAGGGAGCCCCTTGGAGAAGGCCTGAGGCAACGGATCAAGAAGCGCATTTCTTGATAGGCTGAGGTTCCACAAGTTTGGCAGCTGAGAGATCGACTCTGGGATTCGGCCTGTTAACTTGTTGGAATCCAATGCAAGGATTGAAAGGGACTTGAGATTCCCCATCTGGGAAGGGATTTGTCCCTCAAGAAGATTCTCCCCAAGTGACATTTCAGACAGTTTCCTCAAACTGCCCAAAGAAGCAGGTATCCTCCCTGAAAACTGGTTCCTGGTAAGAATAAGGTATGTCAGGTTCTGAAAACTCCCAATGAAATCAGGAATGTTTCCTGACAATGCATTGAAGCTGAGATCAAAGGACTGCAGATTGATCAGGTTGCTGATGGTTGTCGGGATTGGACCCGTTAGTGAATTTCTCGCAAGACTCAACTGCTCTAGGCTCCTCAAACTCCCCAACTCAGGAGGCACCTGTCCGGACAGGTAGTTGCCACTGAGTGAAAGTGTCTGCAGCAAGGGTAGGGTCCCTAAACTGGAGGGAATGTGTCCTTGCAATACGTTGTCCTCAAGAATGAGCTGTTTCAGACTCTTGAGATTTGCGAAGCTCTCTGGGATCGGCCCGCCAATGCGCTTCAAACCGCTGATCACCATAACCTCAAGAAACTGGAGATTTCCAAGAGTGGAGGACAGGGTGCCCTTCATGAACATGCTCAAATGATCTTTATCAACCGGCCCCTGCAGGACCAGCCTAAGGACCCTCCCTGTGGAAGGGTCACATTCAACACCCTCCCAATCTCCATTGCAGCAATCTCTGCCCTTCCAAGAGGACAGTATCTGTGTGGAATCCCTCACAACACTGGATTTGAATCCAAGAAGTGCAGCCCTATCAGCCACAGAGCAAGCAGAAGTAAGGGTGGCAAAATGTAGGAGAAGAATGAGGAAACTTACACACTTGAGAATCTGCATTTTTTTTTTCTTTCTTTCAAGATTTTGGGATCTGACACTCAGAAATCTCAGTGGTGGTGGATGAAGTGGGGGGGTTTTGAATTTGTGAGTAAAAAAGTGTTGGTTTTCTTCTTTTGGTGTGAAAAGGGCCAGTGATCACTTAAAGAATAAGGTAGAAAAAGAATGATGAAAAGAAAAGGGCTGTGGTCTGACTGGGATATTGACTTATTCTCTGAGGATCTCAACCTTGTCTGAGCCTTATTTATAGATTTTGAACATTTCCTGTGGCTGAGAAAATTGTAATTTAGTGGGTTCACATGTTTGTTAAAAATTAAAAATTGTTACCGTTTTTGGGTTCAACGATCACGAGGAATCTCAAGACAAATTCGGACTTTGGAGCGCACAGAGGTTCAAATTTTACTGAATAGTATGGAGGTGAGAATGAATGTTGCTTCATGCAATTTGTTTTACAGCTTTGAGTTTGCAAGTATAATAATAATCAAACATGGTTTTAGTGCCTTTTTCGGTCTCAATATATTTGTCCAATTTGGTGGCTATCTACTCCATCATTTGCACGTCCATTTCAATGGGGATTTCACGGTGTAAAACTGTACTCTTTCACTGGACTCCATATCATCTGATAATAATTTACAGTAAGGAATTGTATTATTCATGACTTAATATATAGAGAGTATAATATATGTAAAATAAGGAGAGAACTCTAATTATAATAAATCATAATCTAATCAGGAATCTGATGTATTCTAACACCCCCCCTGAAACGAAGTGTCGGATGCTCGTCGACGCACAGCTTGGACCTGAAGAACTCGAACAGCGGACGAGAGAGCCCCTTGGTGAAGATGTCCGCAATATGAAGAGAAGTCGGAACATGAGCAACGTGCAGCTTTCCAGATATCACCAATTCACGAACAAAATGGTAATCAATGTCGATGTGCTTCGCCCGCTTGTGCGCCACCGGATTCTGAGCCAAAAAGATAGCATTGCTATTGTCGCATAACAGCAGTGGAGAACCAGAAAGCGGAACCCGAAGATCACAAAGAAAATGAGTGAGCCATACCACTTCTGAAGCAGTGTTGGCGAGAGCACGGTATTCAGACTCAGTGCTAAAGCGAGAAACAGTGGGTTGTTTCTTAGCACTCCAAGAAACCAGATTTCCACCAAGATAAACCGCATAGCCATAAGTGGACCGACGAGTCTCCAGACATTGGGCCCAGTCAGCATTAGAATACCCTAACACCTCAGGAATACTAGCAGAACGAAAGCTAAGACCAAAATGAAGAGTGTCACAAACATAACGCAAAATTCGTGTCGTGTCACTGAAGCGAAATAGTCATCTTTGGGATCCTGAAGATATTGACTCACTGTGTTGACCGAGAATGCCAAATCCTAGCGAGAGATGGTGAGATACTAGAGAGCACTAACAAGAGAACGATAAAGTGTAGGATCCCGGAACGGAGGACTGGTAGAGCTGTGAAGCTGAGAACCAGCGACAAATGGGGTAGAAACAGGTGTCGTGTCAGACATACCGGCTCGATTCAAAATATCACGAGCATACTTTGCTTGGCCAAGCAGTAAACCGGAGGAGGTGGGCGAAACTTCAAGACCAAGAAAGTAATGAAGAGCACCAAGATCATTGATTGCAAACTCTCTGTGTGTCCGATCGATGAACTAGCGAAGAAGAGTTGAGTCATTGCCTGTAAGAATGATATCGTCCACATACATAATTAGGTACAATAACAACGAGCCTCTCGAGAGGACAAATAAAGAAGTATCGGCTGAGCTGCACCAAAAACCAAGCTGTGTCAGATAACTGCTGAAACGCTGGAACCAAGCCCGGGGAGCCTGTTTAAGACTATAAATGGCCTTTCGCAAGCGACGAACATAGTTTGGATGAGCAGAATCCTGATAACCAACGGGCTGCTTCATGTAGACCGGAACATCAAAAACACCATTAAGGAAAACGTTCTTGATATCCAACTGATGAAGTGGCCAGGAACGCATGGTGGCTATGGCGAAGACCGTCCTAACAGTGGAGGCTTTGACCACGAGACTGAAAGTGTGGTCAAAATCAAAACTCAGAATCTGCAAGAAACCCTGCGCCACAAGTCTAGCTTTGTGACGCTTAATAGTGCCATCCAGTCGATACTTAAGCCTATAGACCCATTTGGCGCCAACAATGTTGACATCTGAAGGTTGAGGCACCAAGTCCCAAGTGTGCTGACCACGAAGAGCGGCCATCTCATCATCTATGGCTGAAACCCAGGCTGGATCCTGAAGGACAGAGAGATAATCAGTGGGCTCTGTCTGAGAAAGGAGTGCAACAGTGAGACCGTGAGTAATAATATCTGAATAATCCCGATGCTGAATGGCACCAATAGAAGACCGAGTAGTCATCCGATGGGTACGAGGTTGTGGCAGCAAAGCTGGAGGAATCAAACCAGCTGACGACGCCGAAGAAGACTGAGCAGAGCTGACCAGAGAGTGGCATTCAAAAGATGCCGGAGAAAGAACGGCTGAAACTGGCTGAGGCATGGGGCCAACGGCTTAGGCGTGGTGGCTGACGGCTGAGGTGTGATGACCAGCTGCTGAGAAGTCGGGTCCGGGTCGGCTGTCCAGATGGAGGATGGTGGTGAAGGAGGGGCGACTAGAACGCGCACGGGCGTGGTGGCCCTAATCGATGAAGTAACAGCCCCATCAAAAAATGACGAAATCTCCAGATCTAAAATCGAACATCTGTCCGTGGAAGATGAGACGTAAGGGAATAAATTTTCATCAAAACGAACGTGGCGAGAGACATAGATGTGCCCAGAAGTTGGGTCGAGACACTGGAAGCCCTTGTGACGAGAGCTGTAGCCATTAAAAACACACAGAATGGATCCCGGTGCAAACTTATCAGTAGCAGTGGTACGCAGACATGGAAAAGCACAACAGCCAAGTGGGTGAAAGAGAGTATAGTCAGGCGCATGCCCAAAAATAACCTCAAAAGGTGATTTTCCAGCAAGAACTGAACTAGGCAGACGGTTAATGATGTAAACCGTAGAAGAGAAAGCTTCCACCTAATAACAGTGCGACACAGAAGAGTGGAAAAACATGGCAAGATCAGTCTCTGTGATGTGACGCTGCTTTCGCTCAGCTTGACCATTCTGAGCAGGTGTATAGGGTGATGACATCTGATGATGAATACCATATGATATGAAGTGAGCCTAAAGTCGGTGATTAGTAAACTCTGTGCCACTATCGGTTTGAAAATTTTTAACCCTAGCAGAAAACTGGGTCTCAGCGAATTTCTGAAACTGGATAAATGTGTCATAGAAGTCCGACTTATACCTCATTGGGAGAAATCATGTGAATCACAAAAAATCATCGATGAAAATGGCATAATAGGAAAAACCACCTGACGATAAAACAGGGGCTGGTCCCTACAAATCACAATGCACCTTATCCAACAAAACAGCAGCGCGCTTGTAACTAGTGGAAAAAGGTAAACAGCTACTCTTGGCCATCTGACAAGGAGAGCAACAAACAGATGCCGGCATAGCAGAAGTGACAGTAATATGGCCCCGTCGACTTAACAGAGACACATGACTGAGGCGAGAGTCCCAGTGCTCAAAAGAAGCCTGAAGCTTTCTAGAGCGTAATTTGCCTAAAAAGCTGGAATCACCAGTCTCAAGAAAATAAAGACATGAACTATGACGGCCTTTATCAATTATCTTCCCTGTATGCTTGTGCTCAATGGAAAATGCGTTGGCATCAAATATAACACGGACAGGTTAATCACGAGTAAGCTTACTAATAGACAATAAACTTCTAGTAATCTTAGGGACCACAAGGACATCATTAACAGAGAAACTAGAAAAATGATACTGACCGATGTGATAAATAGATAATGATTCACCATTGCCAACAAGAGTATTATCAGAACCACGATAGTGTTGTACCTTATCAAGATGACTAGCACGGCCAGTTATATATGTAGCACTAGAATCAATGATCCACTGAGTCGACGAATGACGACGGTTGGAACCATCCGAACTGACCTGAAACAAAAATTTATCCCCAATCCAATTAGTGGAACAATCTACCCGAGATATAGGGCCCAAATAAACCATAGCAAAAAACCAAAAATTGCACCAAAATTCCCTAAAACAAGCGCGACGCACGACTGTGTGCTACCAATATACGCGCGTGACCACATGCGCCAATGGAGGGAGGGGAATCCGAGTCAACGCACGTGTGACTTTCATGCGCTAGAGGGTTGTCTTCTTCGGGTGGGCGTGTGGATCTCGGTGTTGGAGTTGTGAAAGAATAGGCCTGAAATTCGCCGCTTGAAAACGTTGCTGATGAAGACGTCGGCGCCGCCGCTAGAAGAGAATGACGGCGAAGATGGAAACTTGCAGCTGGAAGAAGGCGTTGCTGGAGAAAGATTGACGGGCAGGAACTCTCCGGAAAATAGAGACTTGAACTCACCGAGACAAAAAAACCTAAAAATTATGCTGCTGAGAGTCACCGGAGAAGGATGTGAACTCACTTCACCGAAGACGATACCGTAGAGTTGTTGTTTGTCGCTGACGGATTTGGAAAATTACTGGAATTTATCATTGGAGATGAAGACTTGTGTCGAAAATTGACCGGAAATTGGCAGGAGACGAAGGTCAGAAAAGAAAATAAAAAATAATGGAAAAAAATTTAGGTTCATGATCAGACTCGTTCTGATCCATGATAGAATAATTTGTATTAAGGAATTGTATTATTTATTACTGAATATATAGAGAGTGCAATAGAGATGAAATAAGGAAAGAACTCTAATCATAATAAATCATAATCTAATCAGGAAACTAATGTATTCTAACAATTGACACCCTTTTTTTAGATGATCTTTTAATATTGATACCTTTATATTTTGATAATTAATTATATTTTTTTAATCATTTGATTTAATTTTTATTCTCCTAATTCAACCTACATCACTCATTTCACTTTCTTAAAAAACTTGTGCCACTTAGAAGAGGAACAATATTTCATTACTAGAGGGAGTATCCATTTATTCAACTTAGTCTTATTCTCTAAAATGTATCTAAACTGATTTGAATTGAACTGGACTAAAAATAAGTGTAAAAAAAGTAGATGAATTATTATTAAATTAAGCATTGTTCTATCAAATTGAATTTCTACTGAATTGAACATAATTGAATTGAACTGACTAATTGGAAGTGCTATAAAGTATTGAAGAACATGACCATGCAAATATAAAGAGAGCCATTTTAAAATTTTGTATAGTAATTCAGCAGTATATTGCAAAATAAAATAAATATTTTAGTGCCAAAATAACCCTTACTATAGGATGAAAATGTCAATATAATCCTGTAAAATGAGAAAGTGTCAAAATAACCCTAACTTTATGATTTATGTGTCAATATAACCCTATAAAATGAGAAAGTGTCAAAATAACCCTAACTTTATGTTGCATGTGCCAATATAACTCTAGGAGCCGTTGACTCCAATTCTCAATGCAGGAATGGTTGGTTTTTAAAGAAATGACAATTTTACCCCTGCTAAAAAATGAATGAATTGACCCCTTTTCTATTGTTCCCTCCAATTTTCTCCACCAATTACCCCTATGCCACCATAACCCCTCCGACACCAGCTTCTTCTTCCCGTCGACACCACCATTACCCCTTCGCCACCATTACCCCTCCGTCACTCCATTTTTCTTCCTCTCGACCAATAGCTTCATCACCGCTGCTCTATTCCACCTTTCTTCTTCCCATCGAAACCACTACTACCCCTCCGCCACCATCCTCCATCACCTTCCGCCATCATTACTACTCCCACTGCCACCCTTTCCAAAAAGTGCCTCAATTTTCTTCATCGCAGTCTCGATTTGCTCCTACCGGCGCTCCACCTAGCCTCCCTGGCCAATAGCTTCAGCATCTCCAACCTCGATCCAAACCTCCTAGATCGATTGAGAAGCTCGTGTCGACGAGAAGAAGAATATAGTGTTGTCGAGTGGATGGGATGGTTACTGTGTGCAGGTGATGAGGCCATTTTATGCGGTTATATTTGGGTTTTTAGGATTGGATTTTGTATATTTTGTGCTCTACATGTGGCATTATGCCTTGAAATCATTTAAGGAGGGATAAAAGCGATTTTGACGTTTTTATCACTTTTTAGATGATTTTGTGTGACAAGGTGATTTGTTTGAAGACTTTGAAAGATATCTTTGAAGATTTGAAGACTTACACTTGGGCTTTTTGAAGATTTGAAGAAGTGAAGAGGTGAAGAAAGGAGAGCAAAGCAACGGGTGAAGGATGGTCCAGGGTTTTCATAATTTTCCGAGAAGAATCAGCCTTCAAGAGTGGTACCATTGGATTCCTCTTCTCGAGCACTATAAAATCGACTACAAGAACTCCTGAAACGGATCAACGGTTCACCCGGAGGAAGCAAAACAAAACAGGGCTGGAGTTTACTGATCTGGTCGCGACTCGCGATGGCTCTGGTCGCGAGTCGCGACGACAGCGTGAATTCAGCCCTGCAGCAGCGCTTTTCTCCCCTTTTTCTTCCCCTATAAATACCACTTCACCCCTTCTTCTCCACAGCTTCCAAGCCCGCCTTTGGGGCTCCAAAACCCTACTTTTCACCATTTTCTTCCATTTCTTCTTCTTTCTTTGTAGATTGTTGTTCTATGTTATGGGTTTTGTTTATCTAGGGTAGTTTTTGTACTTGGGAGCAAAGGATTGAAGCTTCCATTTCTATGTAGTAAGAACCATTTTTATCTATCTATTTGGTGCTTTTGCTATTATGCATTTATGGGTATTGAATGTGTTTGTTGATATCATTAATGTTGTTGAAAGCTTGAGCATATGAAATACTTGTATGAATTTCTTGCTAGGGCTTGGGGGATTTGGGTTAATTTCCCCCTTTTTCTTGTTAGGAATCTATGAGTATGATTTTGAGCTTTTGATTGTGTTGATGGATTGATGATTGCTAGATGAATGTAATGATGTTGAACTCTTCGTCATGTTTGTTTTAGGTAGCAAACGAGAGAGGTCTATGAGCGTCAATCGTTCTTGACTAATCTTGTGTAAATGCATGAATTGGTTAAATGCTTAGGCATGGTGTAGTGTTCATAAGTGTTGCTAAGCTTGTTGATTCTTCGTGCTAAATGCCATCAATGGGATACTCTTAGCAATAAGGGAGTCATTGGTGAGGTTTGACAAGAGATGTCGAATTCACTCTTGCAAACTACTACCTAAGAAGGATAGAAGATTTATCTTCACAACAAGTAGTTGAAGTAGTGAATAGATGGTTTTACTCATCCTTGAAGCATTTGTTATTTAGCATTTGTGTATTCTTGATGGTGTGTTTCACTTCATTTATGCCATGAGTTGTTTGAGAATAGGAAGTGTTTGTATGATTGAATTGGTTAGGTGTTAGGAACATGATGAATTCATTAGCTCCTTTGCATGAAAATCTATGAGCATGAACTTAGAACTTCTTGTGCATAACGTGTTGTGATTCTTGCTAGATGGGTATGTTAATGTTAAGTCATGTAATGAATGTGATAGAATGAGTGAATGGTTCAATGATCTACATTAGGTTTGGAAGTGGATATCCCTTTCCCCCAAGGCTTTTTTATCTTTATAGTTTTAAACCCCTTTTTCTTAGTTTTGTTTGATGATTAGCATAGTCACTTGACTTTGCTAGTTATCTTGTCTTTTTACTTTCGTAACTTAGGAAAACCAACCATCCAACCCCCCCATTTACATGCTTTTATATGTATGTATATATGTCTACTCCTAGCCTAATATCAACCTTTTGTGCCTAAACGCTTAGGAAGATCCCTCTTCTTCGTGGACGACCCCGACTTGCCGCTATCTACCTAGTTGTAGAAAGTAAGCAAAAAAGGCTTATAAATATTAACTTTGAGAGGTGCGGCGATGGCCTCCCGAGCCCGGGGCTTCGAGCACTCGAGACCGGGGCTCAGAGCACTCGAGACCGGGGCTCAGAGCACTCGAGACCGAGGCTCAGAGCACTCGAGACCGGGGCTCAGAGCACTCGAGACCGGGGCTCAGAGCACTCGAGACCGGGGCTCAGAGCACTCGAGATCGGGGCACAGAGCACTCAAGTTCGGGGCACAGAGCAATCGAGACCGGAGCACAGAGCACTCATACTTGGAACCTGGAGCATCGAGCATGGAGTACTCAAAACTGGAACATCGAGCATTCATCCTTGGAACCTGGAGCATCGAGCACTTGAGATTGGAGCATTGAGCACTTGAGACTGGAACATTGAGCACTCGACATTGGAGCCTGGAGCATCGCGCTCTCATTTTGGTGCCTGGAGCATTGAGCACTCGAGAACGGAGCATCGAGCAATCGAGGTGGGTTTTCGAGCACTCAAGAATGGAGCATCTAGCAATTGAGACGGGTATTCGAGCACTCGAGAATGGAGCATCGAGCAATCGAAATGGGTATTCGAGCACTCAATAATGGAGCATCGAGCACTCGAGACAAGAGCATCAACCACTCAGGAATGGAGCATCGAGCACTGCTGGAGTCTGGATCATCGAGCACTCGAGCCTGGTACATCGAGCACTCGAGCCAGGTGCATTGAGCACTCGAATACTTTAGCTTGGAGCATTGACCACTCGACCTTGGAGCATCGTGCACTGGAGCATCGAGTACTCGAGCTCTCGCGCATCGAGCACTCGAGCACGTGGTGCATCGATCACTCGAGTCTGGAACATCGAGCACTCGAGACTGGAGTATCGAGCACTCGAGACTGAAGCACCCAAGAATGAAACATCGACCACTCGAGACCGGAGCAACGAGCACTCGAGACCGACGTACTCGAGACTGGAGACTCGAGAATGCACCCCATGGAGCATCGAGAACTCGAGACTGGCAACGAGACCTCGAGACTGGAGCATCGAGAACGCACCCGACAGACCTCGCCCCATGGAGTCCCGACACCATGGAGCCCTCGAATCTTGAAGCCCTCGAACTATGGAGCCCTCGAACACGAGCACAACACCCCTAGAGAACTAAGGCACTCGACAACTATGGACCTCTCGAACACGAGCACACCACCCCTCGAGAACTACAGCACTCGACACCCAGAACACATCACTCCTCGAGCACACCACCAGACCCCGATCCAACAAGTTTCAACTCCTTTCAGTTTACATCCACCAGTCCACTACTATTAGTTTATTCTTTTGAAGGCAATGAGGTTGCCTTACCAATGTAATATCCCAAACATCTTTGTACATCTTTTGGTTTCTACATAGGTCTGGGGAACCTAATACATATCCCCCACCTTAGGGTGCTTAAAAAAAAGTAACGTTTTACACGCTATTATTATTTACAATTAAAATTATTAATAAATAAATATGTCTTTTGAAAATAATTATAATATTTAAGTGTAATATAATATGATATCAAGGAGCAATAAATTTCAAGGACAAATACTTGTATAACCCTAATTTTATGTTGATAGTGTCAAACTGCCAATATGACCATGCAATTTTAGAAAGTGCCAATTAATCCTAACTAATTATTGTATGTATTAATCTAACCCTAATTTTCAAAAAAGATTGTGTTGATATAGCCAAACTCCCAAATTCCGGCATTGATCAAATGAATTCAGGCAAGACCAAAAAATGAAGAGTTAATTGCTCATATAACCCTATATTTTGGTGGTTTGTGCTAATATGACCCTGTGAAGTTGGAAAGTGCTATTGTAACTCTATGATTTTCTTGAAAGTGCTAATATAACCCTTGATGCCTGAATTTGGCTGGAATTCTGTGAATTGACTATTATAAAATAAAATTTCAAAAATGTGTAAAAGACTATAGTGTCCTTGCCCTAGTAAATCCTAATAAAAAACTTCAAAATCTTCTTCTTCTCATACTTCCGCCCCTCCCCCCTCAAAAAACTTCAAAACCCTAATAAAAATCGATTGAAAACTGATGGTGTGAGAAGTGACAAATTGGTCGTGGCGGTGCAAAGATTGGATCCGGGGAAGCCCGATGAGAGAGTGGGCCACCACAACGGCGCCCGGCAGCAGCAGGAGCAGAGGATGAACAAGTTGGAAAATGTTCACCGATGGCGGTGGTGTGAGGTTGTTGCAGAGGACGACGGGTGGCTCCGGGAAGCTGAAGAAGGAGGATTTGGGTTCATCTAGTTCAATCGCCGTGGTGGTGGTGGGTCTTCGTCGGTCTTCAACCGAAGTGGTGGTGGTAGGCTTTTGGAGGTCTTCGGAGGTGAAGGACGGTGATGGGAGGTCAGGGAGTGATGGTGGTGGTTGGGATGAGTGGTGGCGGTCAATTTCGTTTCCTTCTTCTCTTGATTCCACTTACTATTCAGGCGCTTAGCTGAGCGGCGTCGAAAAATGGTGGGGCGTTGGCATGGGATTTGGTAGGGCTAGGGTTTTGTGATGGTGCCGGTGGTGGAAGCGGATGGATATGGTGGTGGAAGTGGATGAATGTGGTGGAAGAAGAGACATGGTAGGTGACGGTTGTGGGTGAGATGCGGTGGTGGAGAAGATGGGGTGGGCGACAGTGGTGGGGAGATAGGTTGGATGCGGCGTATGGTGGACGATAGTGGTGGAGGACACAAGGTGGATGAGGCGGATGGTGGACATGATGGTAGATGGCGCTGGAAGACGCTGGTGGTGAACGGCAGTGGTGGATGCTGGTGGTGGACTGGATGGTGGACGCGGTGGTAGACGCCGGAGGTAGACGCTGGTGGTGAACGGGATGGTGGACGCTGGTGGTGAATGTGGTGGTAGACGCTGGTGGTGGATGGGATGGTGGACACGGTGGTGGATGCTAGTGGCAGACGACGACGGAGCTAGTGGTGGATGGCAGTGGAGTGGCGGAGCAGTAGTGACTGTTTTAAATTTCTTCTATGTTGAATGTGATGCGGCGGTGGTGTGGCGAAGATGTGGTGGTAGAGCGGTAGATATGCTGTGGCGGTGGAGGTAGAGCGGCAGAGATCTAGCGGTAGTGGTGGTTGAACAGGTGAAGGTGGTGCTGGAGATGGGTTTGAAGATGAAGATGATGAAGAAGAAGAACCTTAAGGGTATTCTTATCTTTAAATTTTTTTTAAATTTCAATTCAGGGGCATTTTTGTTTTTAAAATTTTGATCAATGCCAGAAATTACAAAGTCAACGTCGGAATAGTGCCAAAAGGTTATATCGGCCCTTCTGATGTAAAAAATAGGGTTACAATAGCACTTTCCAACTTCACAGGGCCATATTAGCACAAACTACAAAAACATAGGATTATATCAGTATTTTTCCCAAAAATGAAATAACAAAAATACCTCTTATTACAACCCTATCTTTCATCTTCAAAGCTCTGCCGTCGTCATGCTCTGTCTCCGTCGCCGCCGACAACCCTCAGCTACCCTCTCCCCTCCCTCTCGCCGCCGCCACCCTCCTCCCTCTCTCCTCCCCTTTACCAGTGCTGCTGCTCCCTTCTTCTTCCCTAGCCGCCACACCCTCCAAATCCTAGCTCGCCACACCACCTCCACTGCTCCCTTCTTCTTTCCCGAACCCTAGCTAAAAGAAGAAGTGCACAAAGGCCACAAATAGATTCCACTTTCGGAAAGTTTCATTGTTAGGTCACCTTGTCCATCTTCTCCGACAACCACGTGCAACAAAAAGGTGACAAAATCACTCTCTGAACCCTCGTCTCTAACCCAATCAAAACCACAAATTATCTTATTATGTTCTTCAATAATATTATAGTGAAAATCATCCACCCTTTTGTCCACTTCCCTCATTTTATTCTCATGTTTATATGGATCAATCCACCTCCAAAAAGGGGGATATTCGCCCAATTAATGAGCCCTGGAAGCTCTGAGCACTGCTCTTAAATTTTTTGTAACCCAGACGTCTAGGTTTCTCTTCTTTCGGTTGAGCGGCGGCAATTTGGTGAGGGGTCGATGAGACAGAGAATCCGTCTCCGGTGAGGGGTCGATGAGGCGAATCCTAAGATAGCAAATCCTCCTCCAGTGAGGGGTCGATGAGGCGCGGCAGAGAGGAGACGATTCTTGCAAGGACGGAGTGGTCACCGGTTGGGGAAGAAAGAAAACACAACTGCCGGGGGAAGAAAGAAAACACAGTTGCGGGGGTTGAGTGCTCACCGGTGGGGGAAGAAAGAAAACTCCGCCGCCGGGGGAAGAAAAAAACACAGCGGCGCAAGAAAGAAAAGGCAGCAACAGCCGAGACTTTTCAAATTTCATCTTTTTTTCTTTTTTTTTAATTCAAGGGCATAATTATCTTTTCCACAAAATCCAGCCATCAGTACATTGACTAAAAAGTCAGCGGAATCAAAGGTTAGATTGACAGTTTCTGAGATTGCATGGTTGTATTGGCACTTTCAACCTAAAGTTAAAGTCTATTAAGCATTTAACTCTAAATTTTATTTTTGATTAGTCCAGGCAATTAGCTAGAAAGAATGGGCAATTTTTAGTGCACCTAATTTTTCCGTTTTATTGGTTCTGGCACTTTCTTTTATTATTTTTATGAATTTTATATTCTTTTTTTTACAACATCAATTCAATTTCATCCATTCATTCTACTTTTTTCATTTAGAATTCAATTTCATCCACTCACTTTATTCACCCTAATCCAATCAACTCAGATTATAGTGTCAAACCCAACAAATCGGAGGTAATAAATACTCCCTCCATCCCAGAGGTATGGGCTGAAGTGCTTTTGGCACAATTGTTAAGAAATCTGACCTGGACATACAGACTTATGTGAGCTGAGAGGCAAATTAAAAAGTGACATCATCAACAATATTGATGACGTCCGCCACGTTATAAACAAATCTCAAGCAAAAACCTGCATCTTTATTTCATTAAATATAATATCTTTCCCTCCATAATTTTAACATCTCCTGGTCTTTTCTAAAAATTGGAGCGGAAATACGAAAAAAGAAATGAAAAATACAGGAAATAATTTACACAGTACCTACTCTAAACATAAAAGCCTATTCAAAACCTACACCAAGCATTATTAAAAAAACCCCTTGATTATTTTAAAACACTCAACAATTCTACAAACCCTTCATTTTCTTCTTCTCTTTCACGAGAAACTTCATCCAAAAGAAGTTCATCTAAAACCTTCATCTTCTCATTTAAAAAAAGAAGAAATACTTGAGCTCTCTGCTACCATCATTGAGCTCACAATTCTTTAAGCATGAGAAGTAAAAATCTGACCAATGAGAAGAGGAACGTTGTATCTCAGTTTCTACTACTCACACAAGGAGGATAAGGTCGGATCGGGCATGGGTGGGCAGCGGAGGCAGTTGCGAGGTGGAACATTGGAGTGCGGAATGTGCATCATATTTGGGCAGCTGTGAAGCATCAAGTGGCAGAGGGGGTACATGTACAAGTAATACGCAAGAAACCCGGTCAGCTCAAAATAAAGCAAGTATTGGACCGGGAAGCTTTCAAAGATATCCCACTGTCCTACATGAAGACATGTAGAAGGGCAGCGACAAAATGTGAAATGAGTAAAAGCACTATACACCAACTCATAAAAGATAGAACACTGCGTAAACATATTAGTGCTATCAAGCCACTTCTAAGGGAATCACACAAGGTAGATCGTGTTCTTTACGCATTAAGTAAGCTGAAATTCGAAAGATACTCTTCAAAGGTAAGATTTAAGTCAATGTACAATGTTGTTCATTTGGATGACAAATGGGTCTACCTTTCGGAAGAGTCCGCAAATTACATTCTAATACCGAAGAAGATAACCCACTTGAACCACTCAACACAAAAGTTGGATCCCAAAAATAATGTTTGTTTGTGCTATAGTAAGGCCAATCATAGTAGATAATGGAGATGTCATATTTGATGGAAAGTTAGGAATTTTTCCTTCAATTGACATAGTTCCAGCTCAACGGACAAGCAAAAACAGGCCAAGAGGAACTACGGAAATGAAAGCTAAAGTGAAGGAAAGTCGCATAGAAATGAGAGAGTGTCTCAACAAGCAAGTTATTCCATTAATAAAAGAGAGGTGGCCAAGCCATAGATAAAAAAAATCATCTATCTCCAACAAGATAATGCAACACCACATATACTACATGGGGACCGGGAGTTTGAGTAAGCTGTGAACTCATATGGATTTCAGTTTATATGGGATTTTCAGCCTCCATAATTACTAGATCTCAACATCTTAGATTTGGGGTTTTTTTTTGGATATATTCAATCTTTACAGAAAGAGAAAGCATGCAAGACAGTGGAGAAATTGGTATATTCAGTGGAGAAGGCATATGAGGAGCTCAAGGCAGAGACATTAAACATGATTTGGATATCTATACAAGCTGTATGCATCGAGGTGATGAAGCATAAAGGTACCAACAATTTTCCCCTACCCAACACCCACAAGGATGCATTAGCAAGAACGGGAATGTTGCCTAATGACCTAGAGATGTATATGGATCTGGTTAAAGAATATATTCAGTTTTTTAATACCCACAACAAGACATACATGATTCAAAAACTTGTTCAAGGAATTTGGCAACATGAAAACATCCACAATGATGGTTATGTAACACCCCAAACGCAACGTTCAGTGTCGGGTTGGGTTTGAGCGTGCTACCGAAAGTACCGATATTAACGAGCAATTAAAGTTTATGCGGAAGCGATTTAAATAATTCAAAACCTACGTTACTATTGCAATGAAAAGGATTTATTAAAAATGTCAAATAAAAGTTTCTCTTAATCGTTATAATATCTAAGTTCATAAAAAAATCAAGTAGCCAGGGTCTTTCTGAAACGAAGTAAAGACAATAAGCACTCTTCTTTTACTGTTATTCTTCACCTAAAAAGGGGTTATTTAACTAGGGTAAGCTCCTTGCTTAGTGAGGTTCCATCGCCAGTATTTACCCAGTTGAGTTTTAGTGTTCACAGAATAACAATTAACAATTAACAATTAACAATTAGCCATGTATGTCCTAGCACATAGTAAAAAGGATACGGGTGGTTAATGCCGAGTTGTTGCCAAGTGCCTATATGGAAACTGTGACTAACATACACAACATAACCCAGTCTGTGATGGCCGAAGGCTATCAGTTTAGAATTCACTTTCCCATTCATGCCGGTGTTCAGTTACGAGCTCGTATCAGTCAGATGGTTATGCTAGCATACCAAACTCCACGTGTAGCTGGTCTAATCGGATGGTCCAGTCAGTACCGTTCTTCGCCGACTTTGACTAAACTACAATTGCATCGGGGCCCCCGAAATTCCCAGACAGGTAATTCAGGTAGCAGGCAATTCACGCTTGACACGACAAGATAAAGTACAAGCCGGTCATCCACACAACATATCAGAGTAGTATATAATTCAAGTTGGACACGGCAAGATAAAGTACAAGCCGGTCGTTCACAGAAAAAAATTATCGGAGCAGATCATAATTCAGTTTCTTGGTAATTAAACACAGTAATATATGCACTTAGTTTAACAGTCATTATATATCATCAATTTAAGTTTAACAGGCATGTCTCTTTATAATGGAGTTTGAGTACAAGTTCGAGTGGTAAGTGTTATTAGTTCGAGTGGTAAGTGTTATTAGTTCGAGTGGTGAGGTTCGAGTGGTAAGTGGTTCGAGGGGTAAGGTTCCTAAGGTACTGGTTTGAGGGGTAAGGTTCCAATGGTACTGGTTCGAGAGGTAAGGTTCCAATGGTATTGGTTCGAGGGGTAAGGTTCCAATGGTACTGGTTCGAGGGGTAATGGTTTCAGTAATACCGGTTCGAGGGGTAAGGTTTGAGTAGTACTAATTCGGGGGTAAGGTTCGAGTGGGGAGGATTTTAGTAGTTTGAGGGGTGAAGTTTTCAGTGAGTTCAAGAGGTGAAGTTTTCTGTAGGTTCGAGAGGTAGTTTCAGTAGGGGTTCGAGGGCAGGGGGTTCAAGGATGGGGGTTCGAGGGCAGGGGGTTCAAGGATGGGGGTTCGAGGGCAGGGGGTTCAAGGATGGGGGTTTGAGAGGTTATTGTTTAGCAGGGGTTTGAGAGGTAAGGGTTTAGCAGGGGTTCGAGGGCAGAGATTCGAGGGTAGAGGTTCGAGGGCAGGGGTTCAAGGACAGGGGTTCGAGAGGTTATTGTTTAGCAGGGGGTTCGAGAGGTAAGGGTTTAGCAGGGGTTCGAGGGCAGAGGTTCAAGGGCAGAAGCAGAGGTTTACGGGTAGAGGTTCGAGGGTAGACGTTCGAGGGCAGAAGCAGAGGTTTGAGGGCAGAGACAGAGGATCGAGGGCAAAAGTAGAGGACATGGGTTCGAGGGTAGAGGAGAGGTTCGAGGGCAGAAACAGAGAACAGTGTTTCGAGGACAGAGGTTCGAGGGCAGAAGCAGAGGTTTACGGGCAGAGGTTCGAGGGTAGACGTTCGAGGGAAGAAGCAGAGGTTTGAGGGCAGAGACAGAGGATCGAGGGAAAAAGCAGAGGACATGTGTTCGAGGGTAGAGGAGAGGTTCGAGGGTAGAAGCAGAGAACAGTGTTTCGAGGGCATAGGTTCGAGGGCAGAAGTAGAGGTTTGCAGGCAGAGGTTCGAGGGTAGACGTTCGAGGGCAGAAGCAGAGGTTTGAGGGCAGAGACAGAGAATCGAGGGCAAAAGCAGAGGACATGGGTTCGAGGGTAGAGGAGAGGTTCGAGGGCAGAAGCAGAGAACAGTGTTTCGAGGGCAAAGGTTCGAGGAAAGAGGACAGGGGTTCGAGGGCAAAGGTTCGAGGGTAGAAGTAGAGGTTTGAGGGCAGAGGACAAGGGTTTTAGGATAGAGGTTCGAGGGCAGAAACAGAGGTTCGAGGACTGGGATTCGAGGCCAGAGGTTTGAGGGAAGAGGTTTAATAGGGATACGAGGACAGGGGTTCGAGGACAGGGATTCGAGGACAGAGGTTTGAAGGCAGAGGTTTAATAGGGATTTGAGGGCAGAGGTTTAATAGGGATTCGAGGATAGGGGTTCGAGGGTAGAAGTTTAATAGGGATTCGAGGACAGGGGTTCGAGGGCAGAGGTTTAATAGGGATTCGAGGACAGGGGTTCGAGAGGTTACTGTTCACTGGTGGCCGTCTGTAAGCATACAAGACAATATATATATATATATATATATATATATATATATTACTTCAATTCATGCTAAGACAATGAAAACACTCACCTTGGTTAAAACCTGGGCTTGGACCACTTCCGTTTCTTACTTTACTACTAATCACCACTGTTCTTTGGCAAGAGTTTTGCTTACTGCATGTGAAGGTAAGTGTTGGGGATCAAATATTTATACTTGGTGAAAACCTAGGTTCTGACACCTACCAACCTGAAATTCTATTACTTTGAAAAATTCTTTCACGTCCGCCGTTCATCTCCTCTTCCCAGCAATTCCATTTGCCAAAATTACTTTGGATAATTTCTTTACGTCCGTCGTTTCTTCTTCCCTTAGTTTTCCTTACTTGTTTATTCATTCACTTATTTATTTACTTATTGCTATTATATATATATAATATGTATTATCATCTTCCTTGTACTTGCTCATTTATTTATTACTTACTTATTTATTATTATTATTATATATTTATATATATACACACATAAAGATATATATATATATATCTTCTTTGACAGCACTAATTCTTAGCAATTAACTATAATTAGTCAATATATGTATAGTGGTAATATACCGGCTATAAACGGCCATATTCCCAACTGTAATATAACGGTTATAAAGGGCTACATTTTATAGTATATATATATATATATGAATTTATCCAAAATTTTCAAAACCACCTTTCCTCTTCTATTTTGCTGATAACATCTATAACACCCCAAACCCAAAACACAGTGTCGAGTCGGGTCAGGGCGTGCTACCGAAAGTGCTAACAGTAACGAGCTAATAAATTTCATTGCGGAAGTTATTTAGATAAATCCAAAAAACTAAATTGCTATTACAATGAGAGCGTTAATGTTAAATGAAAGTTTCATCTAACTATTACAGATTCAAAATTCATATTAAAGTTCATCCAGGATCTCTCTCAAAGTAAGTAAAGGCATCAAGAAGCTTTTCTCTTACAATTCCTCTTCACCTGAAAAATGGTTGTTTAACTAGGTAAGCTCCTTGCTTAATGAGGTTTTGTTGCCAGTATTTACCTAGTTGAGTTTTAGTGATCACAGAATTTTAAATAACAAATAGCCACATATGTCCTAGCACATAGTAAAAGGATACGGGTGGAGTGCCAAGTTGCTGCCAAGTGCCTATGTGGCATCTCTGACTAACATACAAGGCACAACCTTTCAGTAGTTCCCAAAAGCCATCAGTAAGTCCAGTATTCAGTCTCGTTAACCATGCCCAAATAAATGTTCAGTTACAAGCTCGTATCAGTACAGTACAGTGGGTAATGCTAGCATACCAGAAACTCTACGAGCAGCCGGTCTAATCAGACGGTTTGGTTAAAATCGTTCCCCGCCGACTTTGACAAAACTACAATCTTGTCAGGGGCCCCAAAATCACAGACAGGTGATCAGGTAGCAGATATTTCAAGTTTGACACAGCAAGATAAAGTACAAGCTGCTCATTCACAGAAAAATATCGGAGTAGTTCATAACTCAGTTTC
This sequence comes from Rubia yunnanensis, assembly GCA_037428765.1. Taxonomy (NCBI): domain Eukaryota; kingdom Viridiplantae; phylum Streptophyta; class Magnoliopsida; order Gentianales; family Rubiaceae; genus Rubia; species Rubia yunnanensis. Next base: position 3,211,250 of record CM075071.1, read on the forward strand.
ACGATAATTGAACACAGTAATATACACACTCAGTTTAACAGTCAGTATATATTATCAATTTATTTTTGAGAGGTATGTCCCTTTATAATGGAGTTCAAGTACAGGTTCGAGTATGTATTTTGAGTACATGGGTTCGAGTAGTTGGGTTCGAGTACAAGGGGTTCAAGTAGTTGGGCTTGGGTACAAGGGGTTCGAGTAGTTGGGTTCGAGTACAAGGGGTTCGAGTAGTTGGGTTCGAGTACAAGGGGTTCGAGTAGTTGGGTTCGAGTACAAGGGGTTCAAGTAGTTGGGTTCGGTACAAGGTGTTCGAGTAGTTGGGTTCGGGTACAAGGGGTTCAAGTACAAGGGGTTCGAGTAAAGAATTCGAGTGGAGAAGGTCCAAGTGGGATGGGTATCAGGTGGTACTGGTTTGAGGGGTAAGTGGTACTAGTTCGAGTGGTGAGGTTCGAGTGGTAAGTATTACCAGTTTGAGTGGTGAGGTTCGAGTAGTAAGTGGTTCGAGAGGTAATGTTCCAGTGGTACTGGTTCGAGGGTAAGGATCGAGGGGTGAAGTCTAGTGGGTTCGAGGTGTGAAGTCTTTCAGTAGTTCGAGAGGTGAAATTTTCAATGGTTCGAGAGGTGAAGGTTTTCAGTGGGTTCGAGAGGTACTATTTAGTAGGGGTTCGAGGACAAGGGTTCATTAGGGGTTCAAGGACAGGGGTTTGAGAGGTTACTGTTTAACAGGAGTTCGAGGACAGGGATTTGAGGGTAGGGGTTTAGTAGGGGTTCGAGGGCTACTATTTAGCAGGGGTTCGAGGGGTCAAGGCTTAACAGGGGTTCAAGGATAGGTATTCGAGGATTACTGTTTAGTAGGGGTTCGAGGGGTCAATGATTAACAGGGGGTTTGAGGACAGAGGTTCGAGGACAGGGATTTGAGGCGTACTGTTTAGCAGGGGTTCGAGGGGTCAATGTTTAACAGGGGTTTGAGAACAGAGGTTCGAGGACAGGGATTCGAGGGTAGAGGATAGGGGTTCGAGGGCAAAGGTTCGAGGGCAGACGCAGGGGTTCAAGGGCAGAGGCAGAGGTTCAAGGGCAGAGCAGGAGTTCGAGGGCAAAGGTTCGAGGGCAGAGGCAGGGGTTCGAGGGCAGAGACAGAGGTTCGAGGCAGGGGTTCGAGGGCAGAGGCAGAGGTTCGAGGGCAGAGCAGGGGTTTGAGGGCAAAGGTTCGAGGGCAGAGGCAGGGGTTCGAGGGCAGAGGCAAAGGTTCGAGGGCAGAGCAGGGGTTTGAGGGCAGTTTGTACCCATACAAGATATATATATATATATATATATATATATATTTTACTTCAATTCATGCTAAGACAATGAAAACACTCACCTTGGCTAGACTTGGGCTTAGGCACATCTATTTCCTACTTTATCAGTATTCACCACTCTCCCTTTTTGCCCATAAATATTTCTTAAGGCTGTGTGTGTGAGGAGGTGAGAACTTAGGTCCGATATTTATACTGGATAATAACCTAGGTTCTGACACCTACTAACCTAAAATTTTATCCTGTAATCCTACATCCACTTGCCCAAAAAATTACTTTGGAAAACTCTCTCTCACGTCCGTCGTTCATTTCCTTCTTCCCAGTAATTTCATTTGCCAAACTTACTTTGGATAAAAATTTCTTACGTCTGCCGTCATTTCATCTTCCACTTGCTCCAAAAATTACATTGGATAATTATTCACATCCATTGTCAGTTTTCCTTCATGGTAATTTACTTGTTTTTAATCATTCCTCTACCCATTTATTTTTTTATCCGTTGCCAGCTTTCCTTTGTTCATTTAATTGTATTTAGTTATTTGTTGCTCATTGCCTATTATTTTTACTATTTTCATATACTATGCATATATTTTCTTCTTGGATATTCCATTTTTAAAATTTTTTATTTGCTTATTACATATATAGCTATTTTTATTATTATTAACTACAATTAGTCAATACATGTATAGTGATAATATACCGGCCATAAATGGCTTATTCTCAACAGTAATATAACAGTTATAAACGGCTATATTTTATAGTATATATATATGAATTTACCCAACAATTTAAAATCACATTCTCTTCTATCTTATATCCTTCTCTCAATTTTCTGATAACATGCCGAGACTTATGTCAGTCTTTGCTACTGTAATTATCGTTGTATTACATGTTAGTATTCTTATAGGATATCTTACACCGGAAGAATTTCGTTATTATTCAGTAATGATTGGATTTATTTATTACCTTTTATTTTTCACAATCCTCATAGACTTTTGTAGTTATTAATTTATTTTATTTCCCTATTATACAGTGACATCAATAAACTATCAGTTTAGTAGACAAGGTTCACCCATTACGGTTGGGGTTTTCACAATCTCCCATCCTTAATGAATTTCGTCCCCAAAATTCCCATTTCCCTTGAACAACTCTAGGTAAGTATCCCTCACGTCTGCTTCCAACTCCCAAGTTGCTTCCTCGACCTTATGACTCCTCCACAATACCAAAACCATAGGGATCTCCCTAGTTCGCAATGTCTTGATTTTTTTATCCAATATTTTTATGTGATTTTCCTCATACATCAGTTTTCATTCACTTGTAAATTTTCATGGTTTAGCACGTGTTCGGGATCAGGGTGGTATTTCTTCAAAAGCGACACATGGAAAACATCATGTAATTTCCCCAACTGGCTAGGTAGGTTAAGTTGATATGCAACTGGCCCGACTCGTTGTACGACTTTAAAAGGGCCAATGTATCTAGGGCTCAGTTTTCCTTTCTTGCCATGCCGGACGAGACCCTTGTGAGGGGTTACCTTCAAGAACACTTGGTCACCTACTCCAAACTCCAAATCCCTCCTCCGATGATCCACGTAACTCTTCTGTCGACTTTGAGGTGTCTGTAAGCATTGCTCTATCTGTTTGACCTTATCCATGGATTCCTCAACCCAAGGTATACTGGTAACTGGAAAAAGTCTTTTTCTCTCCCACTTCTTCCTAGAAGAGGGGTGTTCGACACTTCCTTCCATAGAGTATTTCATATGGAGCCATACCAATGGACGAATGATAACTATTGTTATACGCAAATTCTACCAAATGTAAATGAGCGTCCTAACTTTCCCCAAAATCAATAACACAGCTTCGGAGCATGTCCTCCAAAGTTTGAATTGTTCTCTCCGACTGCCCGTCTGTCTATGGATGAGCACTTGTACTAAAGTTCGATTTGGTTCCCAATGCAACTTGCAGTTGCCTCCAGAAACGAGAAGTGAATCTTGGGTCCCTATCAGACACGATAGTTATTGGCACCCCATGCCATCTTACGATTTCCCATATGTATAGGACAGTCAATCTTTCCAAGGAGTATCTAACGTTGATCGATAGGAAATGAGCCAACTTAGTCAACCTATCCACCACCACCCATATTGCATCAAAATTCTTCGGTGTTTGAGGTAGTCATATCACGAAGTCCATCATGATGTGATCCCATTTCCACTCGGGAATTTCCAATGGTTGTAACAACCCAGATGGTTTCTGATGTTCGGCCTTAACCTGTTGGCACACCAAACAACGTGCCACGTATTCTGCTATATCCCTCCTCATATTATCCCAACAGTACCATTGTTTCAGGTCTCGGTACATTTTGGTTTCTCCTGGGTGCATCGTATACTTGGATCGGTGAGCTTCCTCCAACACTCTTTGGGTGATTACTGAATTCTGGGGTAGCCAAAATCTACCTTTACAGGTCAGCACTCCTTCACTGTCTACTTTAAAATCTGGCAATTTCCCTTCATCAATAAGTTTTTTCTTCTTTACCAATGATTCATCTGACTCTTGAGCTTTCTTAATCTCTGTGGGTAACTCAGCTTGTACCCTTAGATTAAAGAATACAAGTCGGTCAGTTTTGGTCTCGCATTCCCAATTCTCTGCTTGTGATAACATCTTTGTCTCCTTTTTCCAGATATGCGCCAAATTCACCTTTCGGCTTAGTGCGTCCACCACCACATTTGCCTTGTCAGAATGATAATTGATCACACAGTCATAATCCCCCAAAAATTCCATCCACCGACGTTGGCGCATATTCAGGTCCTCTTGGGAGAATAGGTACTTCAGGTTCTTATGATCTGACATTACTTTGAATGTGACGCCATATAAGTAATGTCTCCATTTCTTTAAGGCAAACACCACAACAACTAGTTCTAGGTCATGGGTGGGGCAATTCGTTTTGTAAGGTTTCAACTTCCTGGATGCATAAGAAATCATGCGGCCCCTTTGCATTAATACACACCCTAGACCTTCTCCTGAAGAATTGGTATACAATATGAATACATCCCTTCCGTCAGGTAGGGAAAGGATTGAGGCAGAGGTCAGGCGCTTCTTCAATTCCTGAAAACTGGATTCAGTCTTCTTATTCCATTCATACTTAACTCCTTTCTGAGTTAAGTAGAATAAAGGGGATGCAAGTTTAGAGAAGTTTTTAATAAAATACCTGTAGTACCCCGCTAGTCCACGAAAACTTCGAACTTTAGTACTATTGTTAGGCACTCTCCAGTTTAGAACTGTCTCAACTTTAGATGGATCCACGGATATTCCTTCCCTGCTAATCACGTGCCCCAAAAAGTTCACCTGGTTTAGCCAGAATTCACATTTTCTATACTTGGCATACAACTTGTGCTCCTTAAGTAGTTGTAATACTTTCCTTAGATGCCCTTCATGCTCCTGCTGAGATTTGGAATAGATAAGGATGTCATTGATGAAGATGACAACAAACTCGTCTAAGTATGGCCGAAATACTCAATGCATGAGGTCCATAAAGGCAGCTAGTGCATTGGTCACCCCAAATGGAATTACTAGGAATTCATAATGACCATATCGAGTATTGAAAGCTGTCTTGGGTATGTCCTCCCCCCTTTACTCACAATTGGTAGTACCCTTGTCGCAAACCCAATTTGGAAAATAAAACTGCTCCTTGGAGTTGATCTAACAACTCCTCAATAATGGGAAGGGGGTATTTATTCTTAATCGTCACATTGTTTAAGCCTCGATAGTCAATACACACTCGAAGAGAGCCATAATTCTTTTTAACAAACAATACCAAGGCTCCCTAGGAAAGGGTACTTGGTTGATTGAATCCTCGAGTCAAAAAGTCTTCAAGTTGTAGCTTCAACTCATATAGCTCTAATGGCGCCATACGATATAGGGTTCAAGAAATAGGTGCGGCCTCAGGTACTAGACCAATGGTAAACTCGGTCTCCCTTTCAGGAGGTAAACTTACGAGTTCCTCTGGAAATACCTCAGGGAAGTCTTGGACCACATTTATATTTTCTCCTTTTAACTGGTCCACTGGCTTATTTAAGATATAAGCCAATATTTCAGTCACCCCTTTGCAAATCATTCGTCGAGCCTTGACTCCAGCAACTAATAATGAGGAGAATCTTTTCCTTCCCACATCCACTTCAATCGGAGGTTGCCCTGGTCGGCACAGCTTAACTTCCTTCGTATGACAATTTAATTGGGCATGATTTTTAGCAAGCCAATCCATTCTAAGTATTACTTCATAGCTCTTTAAGGGTAGAGCAATTAGGTCTATGGGTGATTCCCTACGCTTCACGTGTACCCTACAATTTCTACATACTCGTCCAGTTAGGATTTTAACATTGTTTGTGGGAGTGCTAACTTCCAACTTATAGGGTAAATTCTCTATCTTATCTTCCATATTTTCAAGAAAGGAATAACTAGCAAAAGAATGAGAAGCACCAGGGTCTATCAAAACTTTAGCTAGTTTACCAAAAATAGAAAGGGTACCTTCAATAACTTCAGTTGAATCCGGAGCTTCATTATCTTCCATTGCGTAAACACGAGCTTGTACTCTCTGTTGGCTTCCCCCATTTACTCCTTTCTGAGCCAGTTTGGTGACTGACGATTGTGACCCCATGGTTTGAGACGAGTGACTCGGAGGAGCTAGCGGGCATTTTGATTTTCTATATTCAGAATTTCCACACCTTAGACACTTTTTTCCTTTCTCCAGCAATCCTTATCATCAGGGTTTCCTTTTCCAAAGTGTGTGCAACGAACCAGAGTCGTTCCTCTTGAAATGGTGCTCGAGTTCTTCGACATGGCCGAGGGTCGGAATATGTCTTTCCTAGGGACCTTATTTTGCTCAAAATTTACTCCCTGTGGACCAGGAATGTATACTAATTAGGACCTTGCATTTGTCCTTCTCGATTGGTGCATGGCTCAAAAGGCATTCTTAGTTTCCTCCACTCTGCAAGCGGATTCGATAGCTGCAGCATAACTGTGCTCATAGGTCGGGGCTAGGGCATCCTTCAATTCCAGCCTTAACCCTTGGATAAATCTCCTCTTGCATTCCTCGTCCATCGAGACCATCTTCTCTGCAAATTTAGAGAGATGGGAAAACTTTGCCTCATACTCCGTTATGTTCATCAGTCCTTGTTTCAAGTTTATAAACTCCGCTTCTTTCCTTTCGATTACTAGGGGTGGTATGAACTTCTTCTTAAACTCTCTTTCAAAATTCTTGCAAGTCCTGGAAGTCTCCTCCATGTCCCACTTCCTTTGTACTATATTCCACCAATCTAGTGCGGTGCCTTCTAATTGGAATATAGCGAAATTTACCTTCTGCCCATCCATATATCCCAAGGCTCAGAAGGTTCGACCCATTGTTTCAATCCAATTTTTGGTGACTTCATCGTCTAGGCCGCCACTGAACCTGGGTGGATGAAACTTCTGGAATCGTTCCAAGGCCGCGTCTTTGGTCTCTGGCCTATGACTTCAATCCCTGACCGGGGATCGAGCTCGATTGTCCCTCTCTATCATGCAGCTCAAAATTTCAGTGACTTAACTTGCGAATAATTCCATTCTAGCAGTTGGGGGATTCTGCGTCGCGGGTGAGTTCGAACTTTCTCCTTAATCCCTTTCCATTTTCCTACATTCAATAAGTTAGTTCCACGGATTGAACCAATCCTTATTGTATTTCCTAACCAAAAGAATATAATTCACAAAATATTTTTATATCATCACAAAACTTTTTACAGTAGTGGTTGTAAGATACTTGCGATAAGTTTAATAGTTCTCTAGGATCGTCTCACGACGTAAAAAATTGGGACTTATTTCTTGTTCTAATGTATATTCTACGAACGGTTAGTATCTTAGTTGTAAGGCTTTCCTCCAAAAGTTGGCTTCCAATTTTAATCAACTCTTAAATCCTTGGTGGAGTCACCTCCTTCTTCTTGCTCCGCTCTAGGGTATACTTGGTCCATTAAATCATCCCACAACGTAGTGAGAGATTGCTCCACCATACCTCGAGTTTCTCTAATATGTCTCCAACGTGCTTCCACTGGTTGTTGACGATAGGCAGTCAAACCACCCTGTAGCTCCTGGGTATTTACCAGGATCGGGCTTACTTCTCGGATGGTTTCCTGTCTTTTGGCATGCCATTGCCCGAGCTTTCTACATCTTTGGTTCTTCAGTCGATAGTTTTCGACGAACGCTGTGTTTGCCCTCGCTTCTTCTGCGTTTGCACGCAGGTGTTGTTCCCACATTGCATCATTCATATCATTCATCAACTGTCCATGGGTCTCGAGGCTAAAGACCCCGTTCATTAATTCCGCTCGTTCCATAATCAAAGCGTGTACTACCCAATTTGGATAGGCGTGAGTTTCCACCCACTAAGAATCGTCAACAATTTCTTCCCAAGGAAAGAACGCCTCCGGGAAGGCTCCGACATATCTTTTTACCTCAATGACTTCTTGAAAAGTATTACTTGCAATTTCTAAATTATGGTCCATCTATTGAAATAACAAACTTTTAAGTTTGATAATTTATGCACAACTAACTCTCCTTACTTTATTCATAATTCATTTAATTTCCTCTAGAATATTTTATTAAGGTAAGTATGAGTTTGCCTTTACTTAGTTTGAGAATGCTCTGATACCACATCTGTAACACCCTAAACCCAACACACATTGTCGAGTCGGGTCTGGGCGTGCTACTGAAAGTGCTAACAGTAACGAGCTGATAAATTTCATTGCAAAAGTTATTTAGATAAATCCAAAAACCTAAATTACTATTACAGTGAAAGCGTTAATGTTAAATGAAAGTTTCACCTAACTATTACAGATTCAAAATTCATATTAAAGTTCATCCAAGATCTCTCTCAAAGTAAATAAAGACATCAAAGGGCTTTTCTCTTACAGTTCCTCTTCACCTAAAAAATGGTTGTTTAACTAGGTAAGCTCCTTGCTTAGTGAGGTTTCATTGCCAGTATTTACCCAGTTGAGTTTTAGTGATCACAGAATATCAAATAACAAATAGCCACATATGTCCTAGCACATAGTAAAAGAATATGGGTGGTTAGTGCCAAGTTGCTGCCAAGTGCCTATGTGGTAACTCTGACTAACATACAAGGCACAACTTTTCAGTAGTGGCCGAAGGCCATCAGTCAGTCCAGTATACCAGAAACTCCACGAGTAGTCGATCTAATCAGATGGTCCGGTCAAAACCGTTCCCCACCGACTTTGACTGAACTACAATAGCGTCAGGGGCCCCAAATCACAGACAGGTATTTCAAGTTTGACACGGCAAGATAAAGTACAAGCTGGTTATCCACATAACATATCAGCACAGTATATGATTCAAGTTTGACACGGCAAGATAAAGTACAAGCCGGTCATTCACAGAAAAAATATTGGAGCGGTTCATAAATTAGTTTCACAATAATTGAACACGGTAATATACACACTCAGTTTAACAGTCAGTATATATTATCAATTTATTTTTGACAGGTATGTCCCTTTATAATGAAGTTCAAGTACAGGTTCGAGTATGTATTTTGAGTACAGGGGTTCGAGTAGTTGGGTTCAAGTACAATGGGTTCGAGTATTTGGGTTCAGGTACAAGGCGTTTGAGTAGTTGGGTTCGAGTACAAGGCGTTTGAGTAGTTGGGTTCGAGTACAAGGCGTTTGAGTAGTTGGGTTCGGGTACAAGGGGTTCGAGTAGTTGGGTTCGGGTACAAGGGGTTTGAGTAAAGAATTTGAGTGGAGAAGGTTCAAGTGGGATGGGTATCGGGTGGTACTTGTTTGAAGGGTAAGTGGTACCAGTTCGAGTGGTGAGGTTTGAGTGGTAAGTATTACCAGTTTGAGTGGAGAGGTTCGAGTGGTAAGTGGTTCGAGAGGTAATGTTCCTGTGGTACTGGTTCGGGTGTAAGGATCGAGGGGTGAAGTCTAGTGGGTTCGAGGTGTGAAGTCTTTCAGTAGTTTGAGAGGTGAAATTTTCAGTGGTTTGAGAGGTGAAGGTTTTCAGTGGGTTCGAGAGGTACTATTTAGTAGGGGTTCAGTAGGGGTTCAAGGTTAAGGGTTCAGTAGGGGTTCGAGGACAGGGGTTCGAGAGGTTGCTGTTTAACAGGGGTTCGAGGACAAAGATTCGAGGGTAGGGGTTTAGTAAGGGTTCGAGGGGTACTATTTAGCAGGGGTTCGAGGGGTACTGTTTAGCAGGGGTTTGAGGGGTTAAGGCTTAACAGGGGTTTGAGGACAGGCATTCGAGGACTACTATTTAGCTGGGGTTCGAGGGGTCAATGATTAACAGGGGTTTGAGGACAGAGATTCGAGGGGTACTGTTTAGTAGGGGTTCGAGGGGTCAATGTTTAACAGGGGTTCGAGGACAGAGGTTTGGGGACAAGGATTTGAGGGAAAAGGTTCGAGGGCAGACGTAGGGGGTTCGAGGGCAGAGGCAGAGGTTCGAGGGTAGAGCAGGGGTTTGAGGGCAGAGGCAAGGTTCGAGGGCAGAGGCAGATGTTTGAGGGCAGAGCAGGGGTTCGAGGACAGAGGCAGAGGTTCGAGGGCAGAGCAGGGGTTCGAGGGCAATGGCTCGAGGGCAGAGGCAGGGGTTCGAGGGCAAAGGCAGAGGTTCAAGGGCACAGCAGGGGTTCGAGGGCAGTTTGTACCCATATAAGATAAATATATATATTTTACTTCAATTCATGCTAAGACAATGAAAACACTCTCCTTGGCTAGACTTGGGCTTGGGCACTTCTGTTTCCTACTTTATCACTGTTCACCACTATCCCTTTTTGCCCAAAAATGTTTCTTAAGGCTGTGTGTGTGAGGAGGTGAGAACTGAGGTCCGATATTTATACTGGATAATAACCTAGGTTCTGACACCTACTAACCTGAAATTTTATCCTGTAATCCTACATCCACTTGCCCAAAAACTTACTTTGGAAAACTCTCTCTCACGTCCGCCGTTCATTTCCTTCTTCCTAGTAATTTCATTTGCCAAAATTACTTTGGATAAAAATTTCTTATGTCCGCCGTCATTTCATCTTCCACTTGCTCCAAAAATTACATTGGATAATTATTCACATCCGTTGTCAGTTTTCCTTCATGGTAATTTACTTGTTTTTAATCATTCCTTTACCCATTTATTTTTTTATCCGTTGCCAGCTTTTCCTTTGTTCATTTACTTGTATTTAGTTATTCATTGCTCATTGCCTATTATTTTTACTATTGTCATATACTATGCATATATTTTCTTCTTGGAAATTCCATTTTTTATTTGCTTATTACATATATAGCTATTTTTATTATTATTAACTACAATTAGTCAATACATGTATAATGATAATATACCGGCCATAAATGGCTATATTCTTAACGGTAATATAACAGTTATAAACGGCTATATTTTATAGTATATACATACGAATTTACCCAACAATTTAAAATCATATTCTCTTCTATCTTATATCATTCTCTCAATTTACTGATAACATGTCGAGACTAATGTCAGTCTTTGCTGCTGTAATTATCGTTGTACTACATGTTAGTATTCTCATAGGATATCTTACACCAGAAGAATTTCGTTATTCTTCAGTAATGTTTGGATTTATTTATTACCTTTTATTTTTCACAATCCTCATAGACTTTTGTATTTAATAAATTATTTTATTTCCCTATTATACAGTGACATCAATAAACTGTCAGTTTAGTAGACAAGGTTCACCTAATACGGTTGGGGTTTTCACTACATGTCGAGACTAATTTTAGTCTTTGATGTAGTACTTATCGTGGTATTTCTTGTTAGTATTCTCACTGGAAATCTTACGCTGAAAGAATTTTGTTACTCTTCAGTAATGATTGGATTCATTTATTACCTTTTATTTTTCTCAATCGTCATAAATTTTTGTATTTCTAATTACATTTAATAAATTATTTTATTTCCCTATTATACATTAACATCAATAAATTGTTAGTTTTGTAGACAATGTTCAACCATTGCGGTTGGGGTTTTTACAATCTCCCCTCCTTAATGAATTTCGTCCCCGAAATTCCCATTTCCCGTGAACAACTCTGGGTAAGTACTCCTCATGTCTGCTTCCAACTCCCAAGTTGCTTCTTCGACCTTATGATTTCTCCACTATACCAAAACCATAGGAATCTCCCTAGTTCGCATTGTCTTGATTTTTCGATCCAATATTTTTACGGGATTTTCCTCATACATCAGTCTTTCATTCACTTCTAAGTCTTCATGGTTTAGCACGTGTTCGGGATCAGGGTGGTACTTCTTTAGAAGCGACACATGAAAAAAATTGTGTAATTTCCCCAACTGGTTAGGTAGGTCAAGTCGATACGCAACTGGCCCGACTCGCTGTACTATCTCGAAAGGGTCAATGTACCGAGAACTTAGTTTTCCTTTTTTGCCATACTGGACTAGACCTTTGTGAGGGGTTACCTTAAAAACCACCTGGTCACCCACTCCAAACTACAATCCTTCCTCCGATGGTCCGCGTAACTCTTTTGTCGACTTTGAGCCGTCTGTAGGCGTTGCTTTATCAATTTGACCTTATCCATGGATTCCTCAATCTAGGGTATACTAGCCACTGGCAATATCCTTTTTGTCTTTATTTGACCACGAGAATGGATTGGATCGAAACGAGTTTCCTGTCGAAGCTCTTTGTGTCTGTATTAATTTCTGACCACGCAAAATCTCCATAGCCAATTTTCCATTTTCGATAGAAGGTGATGCCTTTGGTACTAATCTTATTTTACACGATCTAGGAACTTCTATAACATTGGCGTGATTCGGTTTGAGCAATGGATCCTGACGTGATACATCTTCGTAATGAAAAGAGAGTGGAAACATGAGTTGCCTTTTCTAATGTCTCTATAATAAGCACTGTGAACTATCTACTTTAAAAAGATAGTTGTGCAGCATACCAAAACAAATAAGAGAAATAATTCAATCAACCACAATAATGTTAAAGGTATTGAGTATTTTCACAAAATAGGGGCTACTCTATAATACGCGAGATTTTAATATATGTTGGCAAGCCCCAAAATTTGATCTTGTAGAGTCTCGGCGGCAAAAGGGAGATTATCAATTTTTTCCAAGAAACAAAAATATTCAGGCAAGCGCAATGGACCTCCCTCCTCTACATATTTTTCATATATATGTTGGAGTTTGGTCGAGGTCTTTACTTGAAGTTTCGCCATAGCGAATGAGAAATGGGAGCACTCTTGGGTGTATTACTCAGCCCAAAATGCCCCAAGTAGGGAAAGCGTGAGGCCTAGTGCGAGTGAACCGCTGAAAATGAAGAAGGGCTTGTCAGAAATCATCGATTGGCCTGGTCCAACCAAGAAAGGCGTGGAAATCTTTGGGCATATGAAGAAAGAAAAGTAGCTTTCTTCTCTTATGATATTAAGATAGAAAGAGATGTAGTGGGGGATAAAGGAAACAAACATTACATTTTTTTTATATCTTAATTCTATCTCTTTCCTCAGCCAAAAATAGATTCAGCATAGAGTAGAGCGAAGCTTGGGTATCTAAGGGCCTCAATTCCACCTGTAACAAAAAAAATAAAAGGGGTCCCCAAAAGAGATGTTCATAACGATTTCTGCTTGAGGAGGTGCAACTCTAACAAGTTTTGTATACACAACGACTATAACTCACTACTGGTCTCTCCACTACTTAAGACTCTTCCACCACCAACATACAAGAAAGAAAGGAGCAGATCCAGGTTCTAAAGGAATCAATAAAGTCCTCAAAAAGTCAAAAGCGCTTCTACTACTTCGTTGAGACTACTCTTAGTATAAAATTTCCTCAATGCTTCCGGTTCATCAACCAATTGCTGCCCAAAAAGAGAGTTTTCGTAGATAAGCAGCTCTGCTTTTGAGTCAAAGAAAAGACTCACTCATAAATTATGAGTGAGGAGGTTCCACTTATAAAGGATTTGTAGTCTAAACAACTACTATCACTTCAATTACTTGATTGAATTGGCACTGCTCCTCCAGTCTCAGAATCCATTGGTTTTGATCGGTCGCCCATTGATACACTTTGAGCGTGCTTTCTATATCGTCTCGTGAAATCAATAATAGGAATTTCTTATTCAACATAGGCCAAGTTGTGGACATAAACCTCGAAAACTTTTGACCAATTTGATGCTCGTACAAAAAAAATAATGCTAATTTACTCATCCTCAATAAGGTAGTTTTCACTTACTTACTTGTTAGAGTAAAGGGAATCCACTCATAACTCACAGACTAGATCCAGTCAAGAGCAAGCACTGCTTTTCTTGTCGTTAAGGTCCCTTCCTCCTGAGTTCAAGATGTCCCTTTCCACTTCTCCTTCAGTAACTTCCCTCATTGGGATTGGTCAAGCTGCTTCACTTATTGGGATAGAAAATTTTCTTCCTATTTTTAGGTCTTCTTGCCCCTTAGTTCTTCTACTGGTAGTCTAGTTGTATTTTTGAGCGGGTTTACTAAAAGAATCTGGAGAAGCTTTAAAAAGTGGGTAGGTTCCTAGCTCAACAGAGAAAGCATCCCCAACATAAAGTAGCTTTCCCAGGTAAACTCACTCTCCTAAAAGGTTTTTTAGGTCCTTATTCAAGTGTGGGAGGGAAGATTACTCTACAAATGAAGATGGAGAGGGGATACCCCAGCGAAGGGGAAAGACGTTAAGTTACCAGTTTTGCTTCAAGGAATAGGGACAAGGTACTCGACCAACTAATCAGTATTTGGGAGAACATGATAGTACACTCCATATATCCTATTTTTAATAGTGCTTCCTTCCCGTGATGAGGAAGAAAGAAATTAACCGGGTGGTAAGCCACATACCTCTATATTCCACCTATGCTTATCTTATGTCTAGCTTAGACTTATAAGTATAAGGATACGTCCTGCTACAGGAGTATGAATAGTTAGATTCCATAATAGCCAATGCAGTACGGTTAAGACGAGTTCTTAGCCATTGATCGTCTTTCATATGTTTGGAATAGATTCCTTTTTTAGAGATTTGAAACTTCCTTCTTCTATTTCGATTGTGCTCCAAGTATTGCGTAACATTAATCAACTGATAGAGTAAAAAAAGATCTCTACCATGCTCCTTCTGTGGGTTGTTTGGACATGCTGCAGCTCTTTTCCCTTAGCGCAATAAGAAAGAGGTATCGAATGATGATTGTCAGCAAATTGAGGAAGGTATGGAAGCCTAAATATCAGAAGGGCCTTGATCCTGTTAGGCACTAATTAAACGGGATAGCTTTGGAAAAGGGGACCGGGGAACTAATTAACACTAATCCCATCCCAGGAACTAAATCTGAGTGGTTCCCCTCAATAAGGACAAAAAGTAGCATCAGCGGAAGAAAGAGTGGACGAGCTCCCTTTCAATTACATCGAGCCTTGTTGGCCGATAACTCGATGGTATCCACTCATGGATGGTAATTGACTGATTGGAGTAAGTTTTAGCATTCCTAGTAGTTGGAGTTTGTGGAAAAAGTTGTAGAGATCCCATCGTTTTTAGTACTTTTTTAATAAAATCTAAACAAGTAAGAAATCGCTTTAGTTGTTGGTGGAAGTGACCTAGACATATTTTTATTCATAGGTCCTTGCCCTTTTCTTCCGCTAGGTAAGTTGGGAAGTCCTTAACTTAATAAGGCAGGGGAAGTTGAGTCCCTTATCTTCGACAAGCCTCGATCTACGCTTTCACTTTAAAGAAAGAATTGCCAAAGACAGATTATTTTTATCGGTTGAGTAAGGGTCAGTAGGACCTCTTCTTTAGCTTCTTCTATAATACCGATAGTTAATAGCTCTAGCGGCTAATTTTGAAGATAGTAAATCTATTGGGTTCATCTACGACCAACCTAAAGCGGAAGTAGTTCAGAGCTTTCTGTGCCGTTATGATTCCATGATCTTCATCGCCACCTCCGTCCTATAACGCATCTCCTTCCGTTATAGCAGTTATTGCTCCGGTTCCAGAAGGTATAGCTCTTGCCTTGACTTTTCCTTTTAAATCGGAGACTATTCCAATTTCCTACTGGGATAGGCAAGCATAGGGAGAACTAGACGTATCTTGCTAGGAAAAGAAGGTTAGAATGGATAGCTCCCGGGTGGGATTGACGGGATAGATCACTCTTGTAGAAGAAGGTAGAATCGAGGTGAAGTAGTGTACTCTTATCCGCGGATTGACGACCTTGGCTTATTCAAACAATATGGGAAATTCCACTCAATCCTAGAAGACCTTTCTCCCTCCTCCCGATCCGGTAGAATGTGAAGCTTTGCTTTGTAATCGAACGAGAAGCTCGAAAATAGTAGCCAATTCAAAGAAAAGGTGGTTTCAGTCATCCTCTGCTTACAGCCTAATTAAAATCGAGGTTCCATCTTAGTACGCAAAGTCTGAAGCAAGAAAAAGGAAATCCAGAGTTAGAGAAAATCTATCCGAATATAAGACATCAAACTCAAAGAATGGCCTTTAAAAGAAAAGTATTAGCCCGGCCTCCCCTTGGAATGAAAACCAAGCTGGCAAGATAGAGCTCCACACATAGTTTATATTTTAGCGCAAGGCTAGCTCTCATTTATTATATGCCGGAAAACTGCCTGTAAGGTATTCTTTCTTGTGATTTGTCTCGTGTCCTATGTACACACGTACTTGTCTCGTTTCAAGTGCTAGCACCAAACAAATACGAAGAATTCTACCAATAAGATCTTAACCAGCCATTGAGTAGTAGCTCTTGTTTATTCAATGGATCGACCAGAGAGGCCATTCTGCAACCTGAAAAGTCTTATTTTCTTCTTTCTACCTATTCTATGCGTGTGTCTCAACAATATTTTATAAGAGCTTCCATGCCCATCTTATACAAACCCGTCGAAATCTCATCTGTGATGATCTTACCTACGTCTTCATTATCACCCACCTAAGCAAACCAACCTTCTCTTGCCCGGCTATTTTGGCTAGCTGCTGAGGCTTTTTCCCATAGTAAGCATTGGTGCAGTATAGCACAGTAATAGCACATTAGGGGCCCAGAGACTGCTACAATAGGATCTCAAACTAAAACCTCCACTGGATAAAAAAAATATAGTAAGACCAGCCGTAGGATCCATCTTAGATCTTGCTGGTGAAAGACCTGTGGAAGGCCTTGAGATTGCATAAATAGTCTTCCTTGCCAGGGGACGGATAAGAGATCGAATTATGCTTCAACAATTCCACCAATGGGCCTGGCTTCTATCTTTAAGGTATAAAGAAAAGTGACTCCAACTTCCTTTTATCTAAAAGCGATGATAGGATGTAAGGTATAGTAAGGAGAGTTTTTGAGAATGTCCGCTTCTTTCCCTAATATACTGTTAGGCGAAAAAAGAATAGGGTTTGTTGATCCCATCTTTGAAAGAGTTATCAAGCTAAACTACCTTCTGTAATGAGCTTGACTCGAAGTCTTATTAGCGACTTTGTGAATCGCTCGTGATCGCTTAGAGCTCCTCTTCCGTCAATAGGTACTCCCAATGCGTCGACCACACATCCTAGTATAGCTTTTCCTTATATATATGTATGTATATATATGTATGTATGTATATATGTATGTATATATATGTATATATATGTACATATATATAAATGTTTATATTAAATTGTGATTTGAAATTTCATTTATTTCTCCACGCATTTTTTTCTTCCGGAAACACACACTAAGCATACACCGTAACCATTGGAACCACTCGTAACCTCGTGCTTCTGCCGAAAATTGTCAAGTTTCGCTGGAAATCACCGCGAATCAGTGGAAATTCTGCATTTTGACCGAATATTCACTCAATAAGTTCAATTAGTGTGTTTTTGTTTTGCATTTTCCAATTTCATTTTATTGTGTTTATTTACTCTGTGTTTTTCCCTAATTATTGTGTTCTTCATTTTCTTTCCTGAAGATTATAGTTCGTAGAAGCTTGATGAATCCTTTCAGACTGCCGGAGAGGTTTCTCCTTCCAGATAGCGGCTGGAACGTGTTTCAGGTTTTTTTTTCAGATTTATTTTTGGGTTTCATGCTTGTGTGATGAAGTTAATGATGTTTTATGTTAGGCTTTAGTTCATGTTTTCTCAGGTTTTGGATTTCTGCTTTTTTCTGGATTTGTTGTGTCAGTTGTGTTCAACTTTGTCTGCTATTTGTTGTTTGTGTTTACTTTTGGTGGTTTTAAATTGCATTTTGAATGTTTTTCAACATTTTGTAATCTGATGAGGTTTATTTTTAATGATTTGAGGTTCGACCCATGTGATTTTGTGATGAGGTTCATCTTTTACATACTGAGGTGTGCATTTTGGTGAGTCGTTAATGTGGTTTTCCCTTCATTGCTTGACATTCATGTGTAGCTATTGATTTTCATGTTTCAGTATGAAGATATGTTGAGGTTTATACCAATATTATTGAGGTTTTTCATTTGAGGTTTATTCTAATGATTTAAGGATTGATTTACGTGAAGTTAGTGTTGAGGTTCATGTCTAAAATGATGAGGTGTTATTTTTGGCAACATTTTGATGAGATTTATCCTTTACTGTTTAACATTTATGTGTAGTTGTTGAGATTAATGCTAAATATATTGATGTTTGTCATGTGAGGTTCATTTTATTAATTTGAGGATTAATATGTGAATTTAGTTTTGAGGTTCATGTCTAATATGTTGAGGTGTGCTTTTTGCTAACTTCTTGATGAGGTTTATCTTTTATTGTTTGACATTTATGTGTACTTGATGAGGTTTATGCCAAACTTATTGCGGTTTTCCATCCAAATTTTTGTCTGGTTCTGTTTTTTTAAAACACCTTCTGAGTTACCCATTCCTGTACCCCGGCGTTATACACACATACGTACACAGATTGACAAAATTCAAAGTCGTATAGGGAAATTGAATTTACCTCAGACTAGTTTGTCAAATCCTGTACACATTGATGAGCATGTTTTGGTTGTGCACAGGCAGCAGAAGAGAAAGGCAGTTGGTGATAGAAAAAGAAGTTCTAAAGAAATCGTGCGTTCAATGTTAAGAATTATGAAGTCTCGGAATATGCAGAGAATTTCTAAAAATGAAGGTGCTGATTTGAAAGAGTTGTTGAATGTTGCATCAACTTTGGATGCTGGTAGTCAGTGTTTGATTTTTGCATTTGTTGAATTTTTTTCGTTGATGTTATCTTTCGCACTTTATTGATGCTCTTATTTTGTTGTTGGTACAGGTTCAAATGTTGTGCTAAGGTTGATAAGGTTCATGATGAGGTTTCTGATACTGAGAATGAAGTTTTCCTTATAGCTCATGACAGGGTTGGTGATGAGGATGGTTAGTATTACATATTTTAGGTTTTAGTTTTTCTTGTGTTCACGTTACTCTTTTATATTTGTTGATTTTTGGGTTTTGGTACAGGTTCAATTGTTTTTAAGAGTGTTGTGAGTCTTAATGAGGTTAAAATGAACAGTTGTGAAACTTGTGATGTAAGTTCTGCTGGTAATAAGGTTCAAGATGTGGCTTCTGATGTTAATGTGGCAATTGTTGATGAGATTTTTGCCTTTGTTTGTCGATTCTTCCTTTTCCTATTTATTTATTGTGTTTTTGTTTTCTTACAGGCTCGACCGTGGCTGGCTTAAAAAATGTTGATGCTCCAGTTGTTCAGGTTTTAGTAACTGATTCTGTTAAGGTACCACTTGCTTATGTTGAGGCACCACTAGTTCCTGTTGAGGTTCCACTAGCTCATGTTGAGGTTCCACCCACTCTTGTTGAGGTTCCACCAGCTCCTGCTGATGTACCACCAGCTTCTGTTGAGGTACCACCAACATCTATTAAGGTACCACCTACTTTTGCCGAAGGTACTTCAATAACTGCTAATGGTAAGGGAACTATTTTTTGTTGCTGTTTGCTTTGTTATTTGGTTAATTTAGTGCTTTTTTTATGTTATTTTTTTTCATTACAGTGGAGCATATTGTTGCTGCTCCTCGTAAATTTCTTCATAAGCGTGGAGCAGTTAAAAGAGTTCCTCACGTGTTTAGGATGGGGAAGAATATGGTAAGGCTAGTCATGGGTCAGGGCGGGTCAGCTGTCATGGCCCAAATTGACCCAAAATGTAGGGTCAAATGGTTCGGGTCAGGTCGGATGAAAATTCCCATAGTTTTGGGTCGGGTCGGACTGGGTCATGGGACGGCCCAAATCGATCCAAGTCGACCAAAATTATATAAAAATAATATTTTAAAATAATTTACTATTATTAGCTTTTTAAAATATTTGTTTCATGAATGTTAAAGTTGTTTATGAAGTAAATTAATGGTGCATATATATATTAAACTAATTCTTGTTTATGATATTTTTTTACAAAAAAATGGGACAAAATTGCAAATGGATCAAAATGGGTCAATTTGAGGCAAAATACGTCCCAACTAGTTTTGACCCAACTCACTTGGCCCAAATGGGTCATTGACCTAACTCGACCCAACCCAAATGGGTTAGATCAAAATGGGTCGGGTCAGATAATTTGAACACCCCTAGAAGATTGTAGCCAATAGGATTCTAGATGAATCTGATGTTGTTTCCAGTGAGTTTTTTATGTGTCATACGGCATTGTCTATTGATGATACTATTTTTCATGTTATTTACTTTTTCTTCTTGTTTTGTGCTTTTTTATACAGGTCCTAGTCATGATGTTGAATTGAATGTTAGTTCAAGAATGCAGTATGGTACTGCAATTGTAGAATCCAACGACAATGAGGTTACTAAGGATTTCAATGAGTTTCATGAGAAATCTGATGAAATGAATCCCAAGCTAGTAGAAGACTTTTTGAATGATGTTGTTAATGGTGATTTTTTATGTTTTCCCTTTTTGATTTTTTGTTTTGCTTTATTTTCTAAAATTGTGTTGTTTTTATGTTTTTTTCGTTGTTACATTTCTTGATCACATTTTTTTCATGGTGTTTGTATTGTAGTTGCGATGAATTTTGCAACTGATTTGCATCGGACATTCGCTTGCTAGAATCTAGGAATGATGTTGTAGAAGATACTCCTGAAAAGGAAGATGATTATGATATTTGGATGCAGCCATTGTCTAAGTCCCCTCATTTTTAGCATAAAAAGAAGAAATATGATCCTATATTGAAGGTTAAATAAGTAGTGAAGGAGTCAAAAGGCTACATCATCTGGGACTGGCGAGGGTAAAGAGAAGGTTTCTTTAAAGGGTAAGCAGTGTAAGAATGCAGCTTTGATGAATTTGAAGGTAAGGATGAGGTCTTCATTTTCAAAAAACCTGGACCCTGTAAGTGTTGATGCTTGTTTGGGTAAGGTTGTTCAAAAATTTGCTGAGGAAATAGGTTCTCCTTTGAAGAAGGGTGTGGGAAACAAAAGGCGGTGAGAAGCGAAGAGATGAGAAGTCTCATTTGTGGAGAAGTTGGAACATTTTTTGGATGCTAATTATCGAGGCTGATTATGTTTATCGATGGTTCCGAGTTTTCAAAATATTTTTACAAGTTCTTGGAAATAAATTTTTAAGAAGGTGCACTGGTTGTTTTTTTATATGTTGTTGATGTTTTCTGCTTTTCAGATGAGGTTTAGGTTATGTATACAGAGGTTTACATTTATTCATGTTTAGTTCCACTTACTGGAGTTCTTCTTTTTTCATACTTTTCTCCCCAGCTTGAAATTTAAGACCACTTGTATGGTTTCAAAATTTGTTAAGGATTTGGATGAATTGAAACCATCTCAGATTAAATTTGTTGAACAGATTTGATTTGGTGGTTTGTTGAGGTTCGGAATTAGGCATGTGCCTAAAGATTTGGTTCAAATTTTGATACAGAACTTCAATTATACTACTCAAATTCAGCAGGTTGGTAGTGACAGATATCCACTTGATAAGAATGACATATTTGATACGTTCCAACTTCCTATATCTAATAAAACTATTATTGAGGTAAGTCATAAGGGTTTACGTAAACTGCTGATGTTAATTCAATTAGGCTTAGGCGGATTGAAAAATATGTGATCAAGGATGGGATTATTATTGTGAAGGATCTATATAGAGTTATCCCAAATCTGGTGAGGGAGTATGAATTGCCAGAGTTTAAGCATGTTTTTGTGATGTTTTCCTTGGCGTGTTTTTTAGCTCCTATTGCTCGTAGCTCTGCAGATGTGTAGATAGTGAGCTCCTTAAAAAATGTTGATCATATTTCTAGTTTTGATTGTTGTGGATTTGTGTGGAAGAGGTCTTGTGGGAGTATTTATAGGGTTAAGCATTCACTGAAATTCAATTATGTGAATGCATGTTTGATCATCGCACTTCTTGCTTTCTATTACCACTATCCAGTTTCGGGATTTAGTGATCCGATTGACCTTCCATTACACCAACACTGGGATACGAAAAATGTGCAGAAATGCTGTGATTTATATCAGCGTGGAGGTTACACTGACAGTCGTCAGTTTCCAGTGAGTGCCAATAGAGTGTTGGTTGGTGGCATTCCGATCAGAAAGAATCCTTCTTCTACTGCTGGAGTATTGTCTTCGAAGAGCAGCAAGCTCCGCTTCATTGAGCTGGAGTTGCATGTTGGTGTAGAGAATGATGAGAAAATAAAGTGCAACGCAAAAAGTGTAAGTTCTTTTTATTATTAACTTTAGTTTTTTAAAATTAGATTTATGTTTTTTTCGTGTTGATGTACATATTTTTTATGGCGAGGTTCAGTTTTGTATGGTGAGGTTTTTTTGCTTGTATTATTCTTGATGGTGTTGACTTTTTTTTGCTAAGTTTATAATTTTATTGAGGTTCAGTTTAAATTCTTGATGGTGCTGAGTTTATGTATTTTTTTGTGTTCTTTTGATGTTGTGACAATGAATTCGAAGAAGCTGCATTGTTTGAATTTTTACTTTATTTATTGTTGAGGTTTAGGTTTATTGTGATGAGGTTTACTGTTTTCATGTGTTTTTGTTTATAACTGTGGGATTTTGTTATGTTGCTGGTTTTTTTTATTGTGTTCTAAGATGATCTGATGTTTTATGATCTTTTGATTCTTTTTTCCATTTTTGTTTTGGTAGCCTTTGGAAATTGCCATGAAGTAGTTCAAGAGGCTGTTTCAATTGCAAGTGACCAATTTACTGAATCATTTTATAAGATTAGTGAAAAAGACACTGAAATAGACAACCAAATAGTCAATGAAATAGTTAGTAAAAGAGGCAATGAAGAAGGTCTGGTTGTTCCTGTGAATGAAGGTTTTGTGAAGGATGTTTCTCCAACATTTGATGTTCTAGGTCTGGTTGTTCCTGTGAAAGAAGGTTTTGTGAAGGATGTTTCTCCAACATTTGATGTTCTCCCAAATTATTATTTTACTATCTCGGCACTTGCTCAGATGGATTCATTTATCAAGGAAGTATTTGATAAAAAGACAAGGGTTGTTGGAGTTGCTGGGTCTGCCGAGATGCCTTCATTTGACCTTTTTAGGTTCATCAATAACAACCATAATGATGATGGGATTGTGTAGTTGTAGTATCATTTGGTTTAGGATTTTTAATGTGTAGTTGATGAACATAAGTTTTTAGATTTTTATGTGTTGAATTCTCTTTTGGTTGGTGAATTTGAGGAATGATGATTTGAAGTATTCATTTGATTTCCAGGTTGTGTTTTTATTATTGATGTTTTTAGTTTATTTTTTCTATTACCAAATTATTGGGAATAGTTGACATTTTTGTGTTAGGTAATGAGGTTCATTTATTTTATGATGACGTTGTCTGATTTTAATACTCAGTTCATTTACCGTTCATTTTTTTAACTGTTTAATTTTGTTGCTTATAATGCACTTTTACAGTTGCTGTAATCATTCCAACTAACTAGTTATTTTCTTCTTTCCAATAAGCAACCTCTTTAAATTCCCTCTTGTATACAAATAACTTTGGTATAAGACAAGTACTTAATAATGTATGAGGTTCACGTATTTTATAATGATGTTCATTATTTTTTAATGATTTTTTTATTTATAAATGAAAAATGTAATAAAAAGGAACCCACTTCCCATGTTTAAGGTAAGTAGTGTAAGTAGTGGAGGAGTGCAGAACGTGGCAATGAAAATCCCGGGATAATGGAGATTATGTAGTAGTGAAGGAGACGTGTTAGTGATGCTAGAAAATAGGGGATAATTGTTGTTGAAGTTTTTTTTCCTTTAAGATTTTTATGAATAATTGACGTTTTTATTATCGGTAATGAGGTTCATTTGAATATTGTTGACGTTGTCTGTATTCAATGTTCAGTTGTTATTATTCCACTTTTTTACTTTTCAATTTGTAGTTTTTAATGCACTTTTACAGCCAGCATAATCATTACACCTTTCCATTTCCCTAAAAAGTTTTTTTCTCTTTTCAACAAGCAACCTCTTGAAATTCCTCTTTATATAGGTTAAAACATGAAATTTTGTAGAAATATAACCTTTTGCATTCAAGCTTCTACATTAAAGATTCTCAACTCTTTTTACGTACTACACTGAGTAAAAATGAAATTTCAGAGTAATGATGGGTT
This sequence comes from Rubia yunnanensis, assembly GCA_037428765.1. NCBI lineage: Eukaryota > Viridiplantae > Streptophyta > Magnoliopsida > Gentianales > Rubiaceae > Rubia > Rubia yunnanensis. The sequence goes on from CM075071.1 coordinate 3,235,035, forward strand.
TAAAATGAGTGTTGATTTGTTGATTGACAGTGCAATGCATCATCATCATCTTCTTCTTTGTGATTTCATGTCTATCATAAGAGTGTGCCATTATTGTCGGGATGATGTGGGTAGGAAGTATTTCAAGGGGTGTAGCATTCATCTGCTGATGAGTCTGAGGTAAGTAGATGGTGTTGATCATTAGTTTTTCTGTTTGATGAAGAGGAAGATTTCAATGAGCCTTCGTCTTCTTGAGCTTTAAAAAAAAAGTGCATCGAGGTACGGTTTGGGTGGCTACTGGTTTTAGATGAGTCAGGTGACACGTTCTTGTTGAACCCTTTTTTGACTACTAGAATTCAGCTTCCTAACCGTGGACAAAATCTTTTTAATATTAGTGGTTATACTAGGAAAGCCGTGTTATCTGTTAATCACGATTCTTCTTCACGTTTTCATCTTATGGCTGTTTTTCAATATGGTAGTTTGGGAATTTATAGATCTGTGGATGATACTTGGACTAGGATTGACAAAGGTTTGGAATTTGTTTATGCCATGACTATGATGGTAGGTTTTATGTTGTTTGTGAATGTAGTGGTGGTGTTTTGGGAGTTTGGTATTGTGATCCTTTTGGATCAAAGTTTAATGAGGTTAACGTCCTGGTTGGTGATATTCCTAGTGTGTATGATGATTATTTTCTTTTCGGAGAATCATTTGGCCGAAACATCTAATAGAAGGTTTCTTTTAATTAGGGCCCATGTTGCAATTGGTACAAACTTTGATATAGATGAATTAGATGTGGGGAACATGCAGTTTAGAATAATTACTAGTTTGGGAAAAGATTCATTGTTTTTAGGTAATAATGCCTCTTTTATGGTTGATTCGTCTTTAGTTCTTGAGAGTACATTGAAGCCAAATTGCATCTACCTCACTGGTGAAGCGATGGCAAGTCATTTCTTGAGTAATCAACAAGTTGTGTATGCGGGGACTTATGAGCTTGAAGGGGCTAGGATAGTGGTTTTAGATGCTAGTCATCTTGATCCTTCCACATATGGATTGTAATCGTTGTGGATTGTTATATCATCATATTAGGTTTATGTTTTTCAAGTTTAATTTTGTAATTTGAATGGTTTTTTAATGAAGAAGTTTCAGTTATATATATCGAGTTTTATGTATTTTGCAATGAGCCTTAGCTATTGCAGACTGATGTTCCTCTATGGACTTTCTATATATTAATTTAAATACAAGTACTATAGAAACATAATAAGAAATTGCAAACATCAATGCTAGAAACTGTAACCTCAATATGCAGTATTGAAACATTAGCAGAAGTATTAAGAATATTTCTTGTAATTCAAACTTTGCTTCATTAAAAAACTGTTATGGAAAATGCTATTGATATTCCTCATCAGGAAATGAGGTTTCTTCATAATAAAATGAGGTTCTGATAATTTCAACTGAATCGACAATCACATTACTTCAATGCAGTATTATATAAAAACTTGATAACGACAACTCCATGTTGATACAGAAAAGATCAAAACAAGTGAGCATTTGGTGTCTTGGATCCAAATTCATTGTCACTTGCCCTTTTTCCTTTCAATTTATAGGTTTAATCTTTTTCTCCTTTCCTTTGTCGTAGTGTATTTCGAATTAAGGATAGCTGGTGCAAGTATGATTTCTGTTTGTGTTGTTGTGCTAGTTTCTGAAACTGTAGTATCTTCGATGTGTAATGTTGGGGAGTTGATGGTGGTTAAGTGGTTATCAAAGGATTCTTCCAATATTCTTCTTGCTTCAATGTTTTCCTCACTCTTCAATACCAAACTGTAGAATTTCCTTGTCATCTGTAGACGCCATGGTGTTTTGTCTCTCAGCTCTGGTGCCTAGCAATCAAGGAAACATTATTGATAAGTATGCATTTAAGGCAGGCTGGAAGAGAATCAACAGTTAAAATGGAAACATTACTAATTATTATAGTAACCTTATTCAGTATCTTGGAAACATCAACAAAAGTACCAAAACAATTCAGATACTGATCATGCTACCATTTAATTTAGAAAAGGTCATCTAGAACTCAGTAAACATCATTATTAGAACTGGAAACATCTCTATTCTCAATATTAACCTCATTCAGAACTGTATAAATATTGACATATTTTATTATCTGTATTGTGCCTATGATCTTTGTCTCATTTTTCCAGATTCCCATTTTTTCCATCTTAGTCCATCTCAAGCTTATGCACTCGTCCGGGATTCTTGTTTTTTTGAACATGTGCAATACACGTGGGATGTGTTTGCAGAGGACCAAACTTCATTAAAGTGTTTGTAGGAACATTTTACTTTTGCTTGCTAAGTTGCTATTGGCATTGTGTATAGAGCTTATTTTGGTTTTGAGTTACTGGTTTTATGCAAAACTTCATAATTGCACATGGTTCCTCCATTCATTCTGAGATATACTCTTGATGTTATTCCGATAATCCACTGTAGCTTGCAATCTTTGTAGATCCTGTGTGTGTAGATTCTTGCTGCATGTTTGAAGATTGTTGGACCTTCTTCTTTTTCTTTTGGTCTTGCTTTGGAACAGTAGAACTCATTCTCTACTTCTTTGGTTCTCTAGTTATGGATTGTGGCACAGTAAATATGATAAAATTTGAAGAGACCTGCAGTCTTTGATGCTTTGAAACTAACAGCAACACTGGTACTCTCACTTCTTTGTGAAGACAGTGTTCTAGTTGAGAAGTAGTCCTTTCTCAAGGTTGTGCACCATTTATCTTGCAACGTGTACAACCTCTTGAACCAAGTATGATTTTATAGTTGCTATTTTTTTTTTATCATTTCTGCTTATCCTCTCTCGAATTCATCCTCATCTGAGCATAACATCAGGCACTTGTCAAATGCTTTGCTGAATTTAGAGTCGCTCCTCAAATTTCCGTAGTGGCCGATGGCATTTTATTTCAGATGCCAAATACAAAGCCTATGGCTTGTGTTGGGGTACATCTGTCATTAAAATATGTTCGTAAATATTAGGTTATTTTCTTGCATAAACATTTTGAACCTAGGTTTTTAAAACTTTATCTGCAGGTTCATAAACATCAGAATGAAAAAACAGAAACCTTAGGTCATATTATTCACCTGTAATTTTTTTAAAAAAAACAGCAACCTTAGATAGAGGTTCTCAAACATCATTAGGGAAAAAAGAAACCTCAATTGATAATATTCAGACATCAACAAAAAAGAACATCATGCTGAACTTTGGATTTACAGAGTAGTAGCAGGAAAAAAACTCATTCTATATTATTCACATACCACCAATAAAAACATAAACCTAGGTCTATATGATCAAGACATTATAAAAAAATGGACACCTCAACTTCAGGTTTACAAAACATTATTAGGTAAAATAACAACTTCATTTAAGATTAGTTAAACATTATCTGTAAAAACTGAAACCTCATTATATATTATTGAAAGACTACATTATTTTTTTGGTCCCCTACATATTATGAAATACCTTCTTTTGGTCCTCAAGGCCAATACTGAAATTGATTTCTTTGGTCCCCAAAGGTGGTTTTCAGGTAAATTGAAACCATTTTCCGATAAGGACAAGGGTTTTTTTTAAAAAAATTTACTAATTAAAAAACATGTTCAATTTCTTTTATTTTAATATTTTTTAAAAATATTTTCTTTTATCTTCAAAATATCTCGTGCCCCCCTTTCTTCCTCAGTTCCGTTCGGCTGGGAATAAATGCCCGGAACTTCAAAGCACAAATTATCATCCTCGTTCATTTTTTATGAGTACGCTGAAATCAAGGACATCGTGGTTGACTTCAGTGGCCACCTGGATAGCGCCACCCAATCGCCGAATAAGATTCTAAAAGAGGCGTTATCTTTTAAATAGGCCTGGTAAACGGAGGTGCAACGGGGGTAGATGGCATACGACGGAGGCGCAGGATGGCAGACGGTGAACGGTGGATGCGCAACAGGGGCAGACAATGGTGACACGGTAGGGGGTATTGTATAGGGTTTACACGAGGAAAAAAAAGACTAATTAGGCCAAAAAGGTTTAAGCTCATTTTTCTATTTCTTCATTTTTTGTTTCTTCATTTTTTGTTTCTTCATTAAACAAAACAACGTCATTTTTGTTTAATGAAGAAACAAAAAAAGAAGAAATTTAAAAATGAGCTTAAACCATTTTTGCCCAATTAGTCTTCTTCTTCCTCCCATAAACCCTATGAAATACCCCTTGTTGTGCCACCGCTGTCTTCCCCTGCTACACCTCCGCCGTCCACCATCTGCCCCCCGCTGCGCCTCCATCCACCAGCCTGCTAGTCATCCCATCGTGCCATCTTCGTCTTAGTCACGATACAGTTGAGTAAACCGATGGAGCACATGATCTGAGCTCATCCATTATAGTAGCCCATCCAGCACTGTGCTTATCCATCAGAGTAGCCACGATGTTGTTGAGTAGACTGGTGAAGCACAGGACCCGAGCCACTACACATTGAAGTCGCTGACGAGGGAATGGAAAAGGTGGTGGAGGTGCGATGGAGTTAGCTTCTGGAGGTGGTCGACAGTGGAGAAGAGGAGGCCACAGTCATTTTACAATTTTTTAAATTTTGTTTTAAACGTAGGGGTATAGTGCTCATTTTACATATTTTTGGCCAATTTTGTCGTTGACTTACTTGAAAACCCCCTATGGGGAACAAAGAAATTAATTTTAGTTTGTTAATTATGAACAAACGTGGTATTGACATTGGGGACCAAAAGAAGGTATTACATAATATGTAGTGGACCAAAAAAATAGTCTTATTGAAACATAAGTAAGAAGACAAATGTATGTAGATTATACCTATTGTATGGCTTTTGCCATTGCCTGACCCTGATCTATTAAAATAGAGATAGGCTCAATATCTCCCATAGATTTTTTTTGAATGTTTTCAGGAACCACACAAAATTTTCTATAGTATCATCGTTGATGAAGGCACATACAAACATGGCATTCATTCTGTGATTGTTGAGGCCGACAAAAGGAGCGCATATGAGGTTGTATTTGTTGGTTCGATATGTTGTATCGAAAACCAACAAATCACCATATACCTTGAAATCTTCAGCCATCATGGAATCCCTCCAGAATAGTGCAAACATTCTTCCCTCACTATCAAGTTTTACCCTAAATAAGAAGCCCTCTTATTTTCATTCTGTTCTGTGAGCACATCACTCAGTTTTTTAGCATCTCCAGCTTCTATTTTTTTCATTCAGAGTCTACTCACATAGTTGATGTGATCCCCTATGGTGTGCCCGATTAAGTCTACACCTTCAACATCATTTACCATGTGCATGTATCAATCTGCTGGTGTCAGTTCAGCTTGTTCCATCGATTCGATTGCTTTTCCATTTGCAAAGCCTATTTTCCTTTCACTTCGGTGTAGATGTTTCCACTGAGGAAGGGTGAGGTCATGATTGTGAGTTACAACATGCTGATGGACTGTGTACATGCCATGTTCAATCATTTTGACAAACATCTTAGCTACACATCCTGTTCTTTTTAGAAAGAATTCCTTCCTCTTCCTATTGTTATTCTCACTTTAGGAGTTATGGAATTGTTGTTTGTTTTGTCTTCACAAGAACATGTATAGTATCTACCCTTTAGCTTCTTTTCATTTTTTTGCGTGTTGTTAATTTTCCTATACTGAAACCTCATGCTTTTGAGTGGCGGTGGTATAGGTCTTCTAAATTTTCCCATGTTCTTGTTGTGATCCCTTCCAAATTTTTATAAACATTTACATCCTGTGTTTCATTATCAGCTCATATTTTACAAACATCAAACATGAGCAGCAGTGAACCTTAACACCTATATGTAAACCTCACAGAGAAAACAGGAAACTCATGATATATTATGAATAACTCAAAAAAAAGCAACCTCATCACCATAAACACTAAACAACAGTAGTAAAAAATATAATTCTCATGCTATAAACTTCACATCATTAGGATAAACATAAATATCAATAGGAAAGACAAGAAACTCATGCCATATTTTTTAAAAATCAATAGAAAAACAGGGAACATCATTCATATAATGATATAGATTTACTGATCAAGGATTCTTAGTTACAGCACAATGTACTAGCATTGTAATACAAACATCACCTTATTAACGTAAACCTCATTTCGTGTATATGGACATCATATTTGAAACAATAAGCCTCAGTTCTTTGTCAAGATTACCTGTGATTTGCAAAATCTCATTTTCCTCAGAGTAAGTTCCTGATTGAAGTTCCTAATTTTGATCGGATATCAGAGTAAGTCCCTAATTTTTCTGGTGAGGTTCACGCAGCTTTTTTTTTCTTGTCAATTCGATCAATTATAGCATCATTTTTATCACATTCATGAAAAAATTGAAGCATATTTTAGAAGAAAATTTTTTTCCAGGTCGAATCTTCAGCCTTTTTGTTGTTTGAAACTTCATATGTGCTCATCGTTTGAGTTCGTCAAAATTGGACCTGAATTCGTTGAGATTGGTGGTGATATTGTTGATATTGGTGGTGAAACTGTCTAGATTGTGTCGAGATTTGATGAGTTTCAGATTGAGCAAATTTTGGAAGAAATTTGAGAGGATGAGGTTAGATAGAGAGAGAGAGAAAGCGGTTATTTCATGATTATGATCTTTTCTTTCCATATTTGCACATCCGTACCCTATTCAAATAATGCACCAAAAATAAAGTAATTATGCCCAGACCCCAAATCCTATAGAAAGGTGGTTTGCATTGGTCCCTGCTTAAAGTTTAGGCTGCCACACAGAATACCATCTCAACTTTAATAGAATAGATAAGGTAAGTTGATATTTTATTTCATTTTTAATTTAAAACCATCGATGACTGAAATATTAGTGAATATAATCATTTACATCATGATTATTAAATTGGAGAGATCTGTTCCAGCGAGATGTAAGCAGAACTCATTTACACATATCACTAAATATTAAATTGGGTAATATGCAGAAAAACCCTATATGTTAAGGAAAGTGCAAATATAACTCTGAGTTGTTTTTTAGTGCAAATATAACCCTATCTATTACACATAAGTGAAAATATAACCCTAAAGCCACAATTTTGGCATTGTATGGCCATTTCCGACTAGAAATGACAAAAATGCCTTTCTAACCTAATACAATATTTTAAAAGACAAAAATATCCCCCACCACAAATCCACCACCACCTATCCGCCACCACCACCAATTTGTGCCCCGCCCCGCCACCACCTGAGCCCCTCCTCGCCACAACCTGAGCCCAACCCGCCACCACCTGAGCCCATCCCCACCGTCACTACTTGAGCCCCCACCACCACCTCAGCCCATCCCCACCACCACCACATGAGCCCCTCCCCGCCACCACCACCAGAACCCATCCCCGCCACCACCACCTGAGCACATCCCCACCACCACCACTTTAGCCCATCCCCGCTACCACCTGAGCCCCACTCGCCACGATTTGAGCCTCTCTCCACCACCACCTGAGCCCCACTCACCACTACCTGAGCCCCTGCCCCCACTCAGATCTCCACCTCACACCCTAGTGCCGCACTTATAACCTCCACCTCTGACCGGTCACCAAACTCCACTGCCGGTGAATGTCACCCACCGCAAACCCTAGCGCCACCACCTTCTCCGAACCTTAGCGCCACCTCATGCCACCACCTACCCCAAACCCTAGTGCCACCTTGCACCACCCCACCATTGTGCCACCTCCTCGACACAACCCTAAACTTCTCGGCACCAACCCCAAACTCCTCGACATCACCGCATCCTCCTCTACCCTAGCCCTACCTCCACCATTGCCAAGCCCTGAATCTAGAACACTACCATCGCCATGCCCTAGCCTTAAATCCACAACACCACTGGTGAAGCCCTAGCCGTGAGCTCTCCACCACCACCATCTACAGATCAGAACCAAGAGGAAGAATTAGAAGAATGGAGGCGGAACAGTGGAAGAACGTCACAGAGGGAAGAAGAAACAGCGGCAGAGAGAAGGAGAATGGAGCAGAAGGAAAGAGAAAAAGGGGGTATTAATGCCAATGGGGGTAATATTTTCATTTGAGAAATGGGGGTTTTTCAGTTTTTTTAAAAACCATCAGGGGAAAATTGGTCATTTCACCGTATTCCAGCCTCAAATCGGCTAAAAAGGTTATATTTGCTCATAACCTGAATAGATAAGGTTATATTTTCACTTTCGAATAGCGCAGGGTTAAATTTGCACTTTCTTCATATCTACACTTTTCACTATTAAATTTTAAACAAATATTTATGTGACTGAATGATAGGCACAAATATTAGTACGCGCCCCTCTACTATAAACCATCTAATAAATTCGACTTGAATCCATCAGTATGATTTTGCACCAACTTTAGATAGCATCCCATCTCAAATAGGACACTGTAGATAGCATCAAATTGGTAAGAAAGTGTATAATCCATGGTAAATAGGTCTGCCATGTCCTATATAGTTGTAATCTACCAATCTTTTGTGACCTCCAATAGATTTCGCCAAAAGTCAGCTGTTTAAACTCGGATTTCTCCTATACCTAATTTGGAAAACATATCAAAATCCAAACATACTTTTTGAGAAAACAAAATTGCCAGAAAGCCATAGTTTGGCAAAGACAATATAATATAATGTTATAAATAAAATAAAGGACCAATTCCTCTTAGCCAATATGCATAAAATGCAAAACCATAAACGAAAATAAAAAACATTAAAAAACTGAATAAAAATAAGATAAGAAGAAAGAAGGAGTTAGTGTTTTAAACTAAAGGACAAAAAACCACCTCTTTTCTGTTGGGTATCTCTTCAATTCCCAAATATTGATTAATTAGGAAGTCAAGAGTTTTGGATTCATGAATAAAAAACTCAAGGGTTGGTTCATGAATTAGAACTTCAAGAGTTGGGTTCATAAATGAAGGACTCTTGAGTTGTACTTGAACTCTTTTAAATAGGGGGAGAGTCAGGGAGTTTAGGTAAATTTTCTTCAGACGTCTGTTCTGGTCTAAGAATTCTTCACTATGGGTTAGGTGTGAGTTTGGTAGAAAATTGTTCTAGTCTTCAATTCACCATTCTGTATCTATATGTTGTGGGAAAGTTGTAGTCCCTTCTGAGTCTATAATTTGTTCAGATGGTCATGTGTGACATCCTAACATCTGTAATCAATCTGGCCCATTTGGGAAATAACATTAATCTGTTTCTATTTATGGAGGTATCCGACATGTTTGGTGAAACACGTTAAAATTCGTGTTCTGTTTCTTGCTTCCTTTTCTATCATCTCGATTCTGTGCAAGAGGATTGTTTTCCCCAACAAGTTGTATCAGAGCTAATGGTTCGTCAAAGTTTTTGTTTCAAGATGGGGAGATAGAAGAGAAAAAATCCAAGCTTGGATGATCTGTTAGCGAGTCTGCAGAAAAATCTATTTTTGTCGCATCTGTTGGGATTCACGAGATGTTGTGTATGACAAGTTCTTTTTTTATAGAACTTGTCAACATATGTGTGTTCTGCTAGTAAATTATTTCTTGTTTTAATTTGCCTAAATATGTCTATTTTCTCACAAGTCATTTCTTGGTTGGACTTTTTGAAATCTGAATGCTAGTTGTGCTGCAAATCCTTTCCGAGTTAAATTTGTCCATATGTTCTGTTGGTGAAATTTGGGTACACCTGTGTGGCACTTCTCCCATGCATCTATTTTCATCTGGTACATCTGGAACCTTCCCCGTGCGTCTAGTACATCTTGCTCCATCCACATGTGTCTGGTACATTTGGCACTGTCACTATGTGTTTGGTACATCTGGCACAACCAATTTGCATCTGGTACATCTGGAACCATCAATGTGCATCTGAATCTTGGATATTTGTTCGTTGGCATCTGGTTCTTATTCTGTATTTGGAACTTTGAATTGAGAGGGGAATTGTTAGGTTTCTCTTCAAATCCCAAATATTGATTAATTAGGAAGTCAGGAGTTTTGGATTCGTGAATCGAAACTCAAGGGTTGGTTCATGAATGAGAAATTCAAGAGTTGGGTTCATGAATGAGGGATTCTTGAGTTGTACTTGAACTCTTATAAATAGAGGGAGAGTCAGGGAGTTTAGGTAAGTTTTCTTTAGACTTCTGTTCTGGTCTAAGAATTCTTCACTCTGGGTTAGGTGTGAGTTTGGTAGACAACTTTTCTGGTCTTCAAATCACCATGCTGTATCTGTAGGCTGTGGGAAAGATGTAGTCCCTTCTGAATCTATAATCTGTTTGAATGGTCCTGCGTGACATCCTGACATATGTAACATCTTTGGCCCATTTGGGCAATAACATTAATTTGTTTCTGTTCGTGGAGGTAGCCAACATGTCTGGTGAACTACGTTAAAATTTGTGTTCTATTTATTGCTTCCTTCTCTGTCATCTTGATTCTGCGCAAGGGAACTTTCCCCCCAACATGTTCTTGGTAGACCATAGTGACCATGAAAGGTAATCGGTGGCCGGCGAGTCCCCATGAAGTGCGACAGCGTATGTCTGACCTTGGCTGCACTTGGACATCGACAGGATGCATGACGAGCAATCGCTGGCTTGTCGCTGGCTCAATGCAGCGGCGAGTGTCTGACCTTGGCTGCTCGTGGACGTTGATATGATGTGTGACCAAAAATTTCTGACTCATTGGTGGCTCGATTGAGCATAAATAACCTGATTTGAAAGCAAGAACCCCTGAAACTCCTTTATACTGCTTATAGGAAGATTTTTGGCTCTATGGTGCTAGTAAGTCCCCCACCGTGGCCATTACATGGCTGCAGTAGCTATAACTAGTCACAAAGGGGGAATTTTCCACCAGCCCAGAAAATGAGCGCCAGGGCTAGAGAAGGGTTCGTCAAGCAGGGGATTTTTCCGCGGAGAGGAATAATACGTCGGCTGGAATGGGTTGAGAGAGAGGAGGAGGATGGATGGGTGAGGGCGGTTAGGAGAGAATACACATAGGTATTGGGGAAGACTGCTAGGCACGAAGGACGATGGTGACCTCCCCTAGAATGGTTAGTGTATTGTTCTTTGGGGTTTAAGGTTTGTTTATGCGGGATTCTCTCTTTTAGAGATAGAACTAGATAATACCTGTGTCGATGCACATATTTATTAACAAAAATAATTATTATGGCATAATTTTAATTTTAAGAACTAATAATATTTTGTTGTATTTAATTGAGAATTGTACATGATGTAATATTTAGAATAAATTTATATATTTATTTTATAAAAAAATTGAGTCATTCTTTCTTGATACATAATAATTATTTTCTTATATTTAAACAAAAATAATATATATATATATGTATATATATTATAGAAAAATATTAAATGTTGTATAAAAAATACTTTATGCTATAAAAAAATATAGTGATAAAAATATGAAATATATGTTGATAGTAATCATTAAGTTAAAGTTATTAAAATATGGGTATTTTAAAAATAAATAGCAAAAATACTCTCAGTTATAAATAAAGGTATAAGATAATATATACCATATAAAAGAAATGATAAATTTAATTTTAAAAATATGTTAAAATGCTGTACAATTTTATAAGTAATACAACGTGTAAGTAATATAAATGGATAAATTGTTAAATATTTTTTTGAATGATTCATTGAAAAATGATAAATAGTTATTAGCATTCAATGTTAAAAGAAAATTATAAAAATAATAATAATTTGAATGGTTTTTTTACATTGTCATTTAAGATGATAATTACTTTATAATAATTTTTTAGTATATTTATTGAATGTTCAATTATAATGTAGATTATAAAATGAAAAGGTTTAGAAAGACAACTTAATAGAGAAAGGAATAAAGTTAAAATAGAGTAAACGGTGTTCTAAACTACCGTTGTTCATCATTAGGAACTGAAACAAAATGAACATTTCAAGAGCAAAAAATATTCACGAAATTCTTTTGTGATTCAATTCCAACAATCAATTGTCCGACCTTTCAATAAGGAATGAATACGGTTTAATTGACACGGAGATATACATCAGACACTTTAATTGAGGAATAGATACATTTTAATTGGTTCACTTTAAAGTGTAAAGGGATATACATTAGAAACTACAATTAAGGAATGGATACGTTTCAATTCTGCCAATTCATTACAGAAAATGTATTAACTAAAGTATTTTTTTGATAACAGCTGATGTGGCAATGTTTGGTAATAACATGTGTCAAAATTATGTGAAGGGTGATGTGGCTAAGTGTTGGGGTGCCACTTAAGTAAGTGGTTGCTCTTTTAGTATATAGTATAGATAATACTCTTAGTTATTAATAGATGTATATGATAACATATAACATACAAAAAAAAATATTAAATATAATTTTTAAAATATGTCAATTAATTGTAAAAGTTTATAAGTAACACAACTTATAAGTAAAATAAATGAATAAAATTTTAAAATATTTTTCTGAACGATTCATTGAAAATAGATAAATAGTTATTAGCATTCAGTGTTAAAAGGTAATTTAAAATTAATAATATTTTAAATATTTTTCTTTTACATTATCATTCAAGATGATAACTACTTTGTAATGTTTTTTTAGTAAATTTATTGGAAGTTCATTTATAATGTAGATTATAAAATCAAAAGGTTTAGAAAGACAACTTAGTAGAGAAAAGAATAAAGTTTTTTATAAAAAAAATAGGAAAAGTTAAAATAGAGTAAAACGGTGTTCTAAATTACTGTTCTTTTTCATCATTAGTAACTGAAACAAAATGAACATTACAAGAGCAAAAACATTCACGAAATTCATTTCTGATTCAATTCCAACAATCAATTGTCCGGCCTTTCAATAAGGAACGAATATTGTTTAATTGATACAGAGATATACATCAGACACTTTAATTAAGGAATGGATGCAGTTTAATTTATACACTTTTAAGTGTAAAGAGATATACATCAGACACTACAATTAAGGAATGGATACGTTGGAATTCCGTCAATTCATTACGAAAAATGTATTGACTAAAGTATTTTTTGATAGCAACTGATATGACAGTCTTTGGTGATGGCAGGCGTCAAATTCTGTGAAGGGTGATGTGGCTAAGTGTTGGGTGCCACTTTAGCAAGTGGTTGCTATTTTAGTATAGAGTATAGATTGCTTTTTTTAAAATTTCCGGTAAGTTAATATAAAAGGCTCTTGATTGCAATTAAATCTTAAAGAAAATTGTGTTTTAACCCTATGTTTTGGTCAAAAGTTTCAATATAAATTTGTAAAATCTTAAAGTGTCAATCAAACCCTTGACTTCGTTGACCATAATGTTAATTGGAGGTCATCATCGTACATCTCAAAGTTAAAATTTATAAGCCCTTTATGCTTACTACATACAATTAAGTAGATAGTGGCAAATCGGGGTCGTCCACGAAGAAGAGGGATTTTCTTGATATTAAGATAGAAGTAGATATATATATATATATATATATATATATATATATATATAAGCAAGTAAAAAATGGGGGTTTTGGTTGGTTTTGGTCCTAAGTTATGAAATTAAAAGATAAATTAACTAGCAAAGTTAAGTAACTATGCTAATCATCAAACAAACTAAGAAAAGGGGGTAAAAACTACAAAAGATAAAACCTTGGGAGAAAGTAACATCCACTTCAAAACATAATGTAGATCATTGAATCATTCACTCAGTCTATCCCATTCGTTACCTATGGGGAATGCTAAAACTTCCCATTCGAAGATCAACATTCATTCCTTCTTAATAGTAATTTGCAAAAAACAAACCATTTGCAAACCTCATTGATAATCACTCTAGTCAAACCACACCCTAAAGGTATTTCATCAACGGCATTATACACGAAGAACCATATATTTGATAACAACAAGCCTTCTACCAAAGACATAGCCATTTTAACCAAACATAGCATTCATTAGGCTAAACCTAGATCAAACCACATTCAAGATTCAACCTTGCATTGCATCTATAGGATAAACATGAGAACAATCCACATTAACATATTTATCTAGCAAGAATCACAACACATTATGCATAAAAAATTCTAATTCCATGTTCTTGGATTCTCATGTCAAAGAGATAAGAAATTTGCAACTTTCCTAACACCCTAACACTTCAATCATACAAACACTTCATATACTCAAACAACCCATGGCATAAACGAAGTAAAACATCACATTTAAACACATGAATGCTAAATAACAAATGCTTCAAGAAAGAGTGAAATAGAGTTTCTTACTACATTGGTGTGAAAGCCTCAATCAATTGCTCCCAAGTACAAAACTATGCTAGATAATCCATAACATAAAACAAAGATCTACAAAGAAAGAAAAAGAAATGGAAGAAAATGGTGAAAAACTAGGGTTTTGGAGCCCCCAAGTCGGGCTTAGAGAGTTGGGGAAGAAAGGGGTTAAAAGCTATTTATAGTACAAGAAAAAAGGGAGTAAAATGCAAGTTGCAGGAAAATTATCGCGAGTCGCGACCAGCGACCAGATCAGGAAATTGTGAGCTCTCATGTCAACATTTCGCCAGTCGCGACACACTCGTCGCGAGTCGCGGTGGAAAAAAGTCCCATTTCATTTTGCTTCCTCCGGGTGAACCGTTGATTCGTTTTGGGAGTTCTTGTAGTCAATTTTATAGTACTCCAGAAGAGGAATCCAATGGTAACACTCTTGGAGGATGATTCCTCTTAGAAAATTCTCAGAACTGTGCTTCAAAACATAGATCATTCTTCACCCTTTGCGTTGCTCTCCTTTATTCACTTTATCTTCTACCACTTTGTGAGTGGCCTTCCATCTTCTACCATCCTTTCAAATGGCTTTCACGAAACCACCCTAAGTGCTAATGAGCAATCTACAAATTAAGGTTACAAAAAGGAATCCAGATGCTCGTAAGGACCAAAAATCCACTAGACTAAACATAGGTTACAAAATGAAGGATTTAGACGTAAAAACCAAAAATGGTCATCTAAACCCCTATCATGTAAACCTACCTAAATCTAGAAATATTACAACAAAAATATGATATAAGAGTGTTAAATGCTTTGGAAAATGCATGCATTTGACGTCTCATCAAATCTCTCCACACTTAAACCTTACTCGTCCTCGAGTAAACAAGAACAAACAAAGATCAAAGCGTAAACTTGCATGTAAAAGTTTTCCCAAAACATCCAACATCATATTCCTAGACTACCCTAGCCCCCAAGACATAAGAATCTCTCACACTCTCACATCCCAAAGCCTAAGATAATCTAAACAACCAACAAACCATAACAAAAGTGAGGTATACATATAATGCCAAGCTAACTTACTCCACCGAAAAAGCCACTCAATAGACAAAACAAGAGAAGCATTTTTTTTTTCATTTTCTCTCATTTTTCCAAGGAGCCCTCTCGGGTTTTCATCCTACCTTCACACATTTTTATTTTTCAATGCTCACCCTCACCATTTTCCTCACCATTTTGCCTCTCATTTTTGCATAGGTCGCCCGTTTAGGTTTTCAACTTATCTGGGCCTCCCACTTTTGCCTAAGTTTCCCTCTCGGGTTTTCAACTTAGCGGGAATTGTGTTTTTCTTTTTTTTCAAACAATACAAATCAAAGTGGAGCATATGCACACTACAATACAATACAATGAGATATATTTTTCTTTACCTCCCCACACTTGAAACACACATTGTCCTCAATGTGAAAATGACAAGATAAAGAAATAAGGGAGAAAGAAAAAAAATACTCACAACTTGGACTTTGAAGGTCCTTCCCAGTGATGGCAATGCTCACTTCTCAATGAATGTTCTTTCCTCCATGTTTTCCAACTCCGCCTAATATGAAACTTCGATCCATAAACTACGAAGCCACAACTATGCAAATCCTGATCAACACTCACAAAAGACAACAACTAGTAGTACTCCTAGATGGTGGTTTTGGTAGTGGGTTTTTTTTTGTGGTGGATTGTGGTGGTATTCTTGTGGTTTTGGGTGAGGGTTTGAGAAAATAGTTGAGGAATTTTTTTTCAAGAAAAGAAAAATACTAATCTAACTTAGAATCTTGGGTTGCCTCCCAAGAAGCTCCGTATTTTTAAGGTCATCGGCACGACCCTAATGTTATCCATATGGTGAAGGTTTGAACCCCTTCCCCATGAGCACCCAAAAATAGAGAGGTGGGGGTACAAAACTTTCAAGAGGAAAGTTTTCTGGAGGTGGAGATGGTTTAAAAGGAGATGGCTGGTTAGGAGGCATGGGATTGTCTTTTGGCTCCTCTCTTATCTCCCTCAAAACTTTCGAAAATGGTGGAGTTAGTTCACTAGGTGGGAGTAGGGGTGATGATGCTAATGAATGTATCACAATCACCTCTTTCTCCATTTTTTCATCCTCAACAACCAACTCCTCATCCCCGTCAAACTCAAACTCATTTCCCATGGGGACCTCACTCACTGAATCCTTGAGTTCGACTTGGGATGGTGTATTTTCGGAATCACGAGTTTCCATTTAGGCCAAAACTTCCAATATACTCCTAACATGCCCCTCAATAGCCTCAACATTAGAGGAGAGCCGAGTGTCCGGTTCCTCACTAGTAAAGTTCAATTTTTCTATTGCATCCATGACTTCCTCACGTGTCACACTTGAACTTCCTTGTTGGGCTTGGTTTTGGGGTATGGTATAAGATGGTGATGGTCAACTATTTTGCTCGTATTGTTGGTTTTCCAGCTCATTCTCATAACACCAATCCGGATTACCACTCCATCACTGGTTGTAAGAATTATGGTATGGATACCATTCTTGGGTTTCTTGCCCTTGAAAACCAGCATCTCCTACCTCGTGGTAGCACTCTTCATAATACCATTGGTTTTGGAAACCAAGGGTTCTTTCCTCCTCATAGTGCTGCCCTCTCAACATATAGCAAGACTCTGTAGGATGGTCGGAATGACACATCCTACAAAACCTTACTTGTTGAACATCTCTTCTCATCATGAGTTCCCTCAAGGTGAGACGTTCCATTTATTTTAAAAAAAATTCTCTTTTCCAAAAGTCTGGAATCATATTGCAAATATTCTCGATAAAAAAATCACCAAGAACTCAAGAAATACCTACTCCGAACAAAAATAGCCAAAAAGAAGTGAAAAATAAAAACAACTAGCTAATATGCACCCAAATATACCTAAACACTTAAAAATAAACGCCTTCTCCCCGGCAGCGGTGCTAAAATTTGGGAGGTCGTCGACGTACCTCTCAAAGTTATAATTTATGAGCCCTTTATGCTTACTAAATACAATTAAGTAGATAGTGGCAAATCGGGGTCGTCCACGAAGAAGAGGAATTTTCTTAAGAGTTTAAACATAAAAGGTTGATATTAGGCTAGAAGTAGATATATATATATATATATATATATATATATATATAGATACATAAAAGCAAGTAAAAAAGGGGGATTTTGGTTGGTTGTGGTCCTAAGTTATGAAATTAAAAGATAAACTAACTAGCAAAGTTAAGTGACTATGCTAATCATCAAACAACCTAAGAAAGAGGGGTAAAAACTACAAAAGATAAAGCCTTGGGAGAATTTAATATCCACTTCCAAACATAATGTAGATCATTGAACCATTCACTCATTCTATCACATTTGTTACCTATGGGGAATGCTAAAACTTCCCATTCGAAGATCAACATTCATTCCTTCTTAATAGTAATTTGCAAAGACAAACAACGATCATTTGCAAACCTCATTGATAATCAATCTAGGCAAACCACACCTTAAAGGTATTTCATCAATGGCATTATACACGAAGAACCATAGATTTGATAACAACAAGCCTTCTACCAAAGACATGACCATTTAACCAAACATAGCATTCATTAGGCTAAACCTAGAACAAACCACATTCAAGATTCAACCTTGCATTGCATCTATAGGATAAACATGAGAACAATCCACATTCACATATTTATCTAGCAAGAATCACAACACATTATGCACAAGAACTTCTAATTCCATGTTCTTGGATTCTCATGTCAAAGTGCTAAGAAATTTGCAACTTTCCTAACACCCTAACACTTCAATCATACAAACACTTCATATACTCAAACAACCCATAGCATAAATGAAGTAAAATATCACATTTAAACATATGAATGCTAAATAACAAATGCTTCAAGAAAGAGTGAATATAGGTTCTTTCTACATAGGTGTGGAAGCTTCAATCAATTGCTCTCAAGTACAAAACTAAGCTAGATAATCAAAACCCATAACATAGAACAAAGATCTACAAAGAAAGAAGAAGAAATGGAAGAAAATGGTGAAAAACTAGGGTTTTGGAGCCCCTATATCGGGCTTAGAGAGTTGGGGAAGAAGGGGGTTAAAAGCTATTTATAGTACAAGAAAAAGCGTAAAATTCAAGTTGCATGGCAATTATCGCGAGCCGTGATGCCTCCGTCGCGCGCCGCGCATGAGCCAGATCAGGAAATTGTGAGCTCTCAGGTCAACATTTTATGAGTCGCGACACACTCGTTGCGAGTCGAGACGGAAAAAGTCCCATTTTGTTTTGCTTCCTCCGGGTGAACCGTTGATTCGTTTTGGGCGTTCTTGTAGTCGATTTCATAGTTTTCCAGAAGAGGAATCCAATGGTACCACTCTTGGAGGATGATTCTTCTCAGAAAATTCTCAGAACTCTGCTTCAAAACATAGATCATTCTTCACCCTTTGCTTTGCTCTCCTTTCTTCACTTTATCTTCTACCACTTTGTGAGTGGCCTTCCATCTTCTACCATCCTTTCGAATGGCCTTCACTAAACCACTCCTAAGTGCTCACGAGCAATCTACAAATTAAGCTTACAAAAAGGAATCCAGCTGTAAGGACCAAAAATCCACTAGACTAAACATAGGTTACAAAATGAAGGATTTAGATATAAAAACCGAAAATGGTCATCTAAACCCCTTATCATGTAAACCTACCTAAATCTAGCAATCTTACAACAAAAATATGATAAAAGAGTGTCAAATGCTTTAGAAAATACATGCATTTGACGTCTCATCAATCAATGACCAATTTGACCAAATATTTATAAAAATAAGTTTATGCCCCTCTTATAAGAAAAAAAATCAAAAATTAAAATAATAGAAAAGACAACTTTACCCTTATTTGTTGTTAACCACTCACCAAATTACCCTCATTCATTTTTTTTCTTATTCTCACCTTAGCTACCCCAAATTTCACTTCTCCACCTTCGTTTCCAGATGTTACCCTTCGCCGACTCCAAACCTCCCGCCTCACCAAATTTATGTTGCCTCCTTCACCTCAAGAACTCCAACGCCTCAATGCCATTGACTAAATTTGGGCGGCAATTATGCGAGGAAGAGAAGTAGGGGATGGGCGCTTGCAGGAGTGATTATGAAAGGGCCATAAACAGGGTAATGGGTGGTGATGGTTATGGTGGTGGGCGAGGTGAGGGGGAGGGCTAAGATGGTGGTGGGCTGGGTGGTAGCGGAGTGAGGAGGTGAGCTGAGATGGTGGAAAATAAAGACAAGGCGATGATGGACGGATAAATCGCTCTTAGGTCTTGCCTGTGTGGTTGAGCGGTGGTCGAGAGGCGGGGGTCGAGCAGTGCTCGAGAGTGAAGGGTTTCATGGGTGGGTCTCGTTGGAGGTGCTCACGGATGGGTTTACCATTTTCGATTTAACAAGTGAGAATCGGAGTTCACTGGAACAAAATGACATCATCAGAGGCGGAACAAAACGGCGGAGCGGCAAGGGTCTATGTGTTTGAAGATGATGAAGAAGAAGTCTAGAGGTAGAATGATCATTAAATTTTCAGTTTTAATCCTGGGTTTAATTTTGTCTTTTTAGATTAGGTCAACGCCTGAATTCTTTTAGTCCACATTGAAATAGTGGAATTTGGGCATATCTGTATAGTTGCTCAAAGTCTTAGAGTTAAGTTTCGCACTTTTAGATTGTACAAGATCATATTGACACTTTCGCAGTTTAATAGGGATATTTTTTTACTTATTCCTAAATCTTAAAATATCAACTTATTTTATATACTTTATAAATATATTAATGCTGTATAATAATATTCTTCCTTATATATTTTTTAAAAATCTGATACTTCTTTTGTCTCATTTTAACATGCACGATTTGACTTCTAACAGTTATAAAAAAATTGATCCTTTATATCTTTTATTAAGGAGGACAAAGTTTTGGGTTAGACCATCTTTACATAGACATATGGAAAGACGAGATTTAATAAGAATAATATGAAGTTTGGGGTTTATACTCTGTAGTAAATTGTTGAAACATTTGATTTTTTATAAACATTTAATTTAGAGAAACTTGCATTTTTAACCCTATGTTCTAGTCAAAAGTGTATAAATGACTTTGTAAAATTTGAAAGTGCAGAAACAACCCTGGATTTCGTTGACCGAAATGTTAATGGCCAAACGGGCCGGAAATAGGTGAATGTCTTTTCAAGGGTATTTTAGGGGTAGTTTAAGTTTAGGGGTATTGGTGTCTTAACAATTTGGGTCAATGTTTGAATTACATTAGCCAACATCGGAATTGCAATTTGGGTATATCTGCGCCATTGCTTAAATGTTAGGGTTATTTCTGCACTTTTAGATTTTACAGGATCATTTTTGCATTTTCTCAATTGAATAGGGTCATTTTTGCACTTTTCCCTATAATTTATATGTTTTACTCAAAGTATGTGATGTTCATAACAAAAATGCAAATTGGCGTGTGAGTTTACCCAAACAGCTTATAACCCAAATTTAACTCAGATTTTAATTATTGTAACCAACGAATTTTCATCTTCTTATGGTGAAATTTCACTTGAGCCTCTGGTCTTTCCATAACTTATGGAAAGACTGTCTTTCAAGACGCGGACACATTAATGAGAATTAAACCTTGTGAAAAGTATATATTTTGAAAAATATATGCTATAACGAACCTAACAAAGTATCACACAATAGTATTAAACTTGGACACCAACTCAATTTTATGATCAAAGTTTAAAACTTTTGACTAACTAACGGTTACAGCTTAAAATGAGAGGGAATAAGTAACCTTTCTTAATAATTTTATCTCAAGGATAATATTAAAAAATAATTAAGAAAAGTGCACATATAACCCTATATAGTTCACATAAGTACAAATATAACTTTATGATAACTGAAAGTGCAAATATAACCCTAGATAATAAGGCAAAGTGCAAGAATACCCATTCCAAAAAATTTAAGCCGGAATTTGATGAAATGTCATTTTTGCCCCTCTGGAAAAAAACAAAATAAAATGAATTTACTATCATACCCATAAATCCTAACCCTAACCTAATGCTTCTTCTTCTTCTTCTCTCTCCCGTTCTTGATTCAATTATCCAACTTTCTTCAACCTCAATGCCCGCCACCCAATCTTCATCCATCTTATTTTAAAGCACTTGCTCAATCCTTGAGGAGATTCAAAACAAAAGAAGTCCTAGTTGAGGATGCAATCCTTGCTGTCGTCCATTGCTTTGCCGCCGTGGGCGTCAAAGTCCGGGCTGCAAGCGGAGGCAAGTGGTGTGTCATCGACGTCGGCGTCGGAATTGACGAGGATGATGAACGGAGCTAGGGATGCAGAAGAGGTTATCGGCCGGAGCTGGTCCGTTGTCATGAAATGTTGTATCAGCGATGCCTTGTTATTGCCCTTCAGCAGTGTCGTCGTGGTGGCAAGCTAGTGTTTGTGGGGGAGGTAGGGTGAGGTGAATGGCGGGGTGATGTGGCTGGTGTGGTGGCGGTGGGCGGGACAAGGGGTGGTGGTGGTGGGCAGGAATGGGGTTGGGGGTAAAATTGTCCTAACACTTTCTGATTTTAGTTTAAAGGGTATTTTAGCCATTTTATATGTCGGTCAATGTCGAAAATGGTGTTTTAGGGTTATATTTGCACTTTTATTAATTAGTTTTGATTATTTTTGTAGTTTAAATTATTTGAAAGTTATATTTACACTTAATCAAGTATATAAGATTATATTTATTTATATCCCAAAACAATTTTAGGTATGCGGACATGTAGTCACATATTCTCTCCATCTTATTAAAAAATCTCAAATTAAGCAAACAATTATCTTCCCGAAATTCAAACCACGTGATGTTAAAGAATTGTAAGCTAAAAACATGCGCAACTGAATTCAGGAGCTGGGATGCGTACCACAAAACACACGTGATGGTGAATTTATTATGGACCTGGTACCACATTGCCAACTTTAATAACTATGCGCTCACATAAATAAATCTTCCCTTTCGTCGTTCACGGCTTTATTCACGCTCTCGCTCTAATCTACTGTTGCTAAGTGTGAATTTGGTGCGATTTCGCCAAAACGAGATTTTCACTGTCGTTTTCATCCTTTCTCTTCTTCCTCCTTCAACGTCTTTTCTGATAACGGTCTTCTTTATTACCGTTGCCCCTTCCCGCAGCCGCCATGGCGGCTCTCCCGTCGGCCAACAGAAGCCAAGGGGGATCCAAATCCTTCCTCCAAGCTCTCGCAAACCGTCCTCCGCCTCTCCAGGATTCCCTTCCGTCGAACCCGGAGATCATCCCCAAAACTCAGTACAAAGGGGAAATTGCCTGCCTTGTCAGTCGCAAAGATGCCGAAACCCTATCCTCCCACTACCGGAATGCCCTGATTGGTAAGTTTGCAAGGGGAAAACCATCTATGGCTCAACTGAATGATTCTTTTAATTCTGTAGGCTTCAAAGGAAAATTTCAAATCGGATCGATAGACTACCGGCATATCCTTATACGGTTCCAAGAGAAGGAAGATTACCAGAGGTTCTGGCTCAAAGGTTCTTGGAGTTTCAATAACGCCCAAATGAAGGTGCTGAAATGGACTTCCGATTTTTCTCCAGACGCAGAATCGTCCATAGTTCCGGTATGGGTATCAATTCCTCATGTCCCAGTCTATTTCTATAACTCTGCAATGCTAGAAATCATGGGAAATCAAATCGGAAACTTTATTAAAGTTGATGCTGCCACTGAGGCCCTGTCTAGGCCTTCTTGTGTGAAATTGTGTGTTGAAATAGACTTAAAAAAGAAACTTCCATCCTACATTAGAGTTGGAATCGAAGAGGATGGAAATGAATTCAATGTTGTCAAACTCCCCTTAGAATTTGAAGACATTCCTCCATACTGTTTCCATTGTAAATGCATAGGGCATGAAGATAGTTACTGCATTTACCTGCATCCAGAGCTTAAAAGAACTTGGCCTAAGAAAACTGAATCTGACTCACAATTGGAAAACTCTTTGGGACAGGTAAATGGAAAACCAAACATAAGCAAGAATGGAAACTTAGTTGCTGAGAGCTCTGGTGTATCAATTATAGATAAACAAAAAACTTATCAGGCTCAGAAATTTATTTATGTCCCTAAGAAACAGATGATACAAGATCAAGCAAAGGAACCTACTACGTCCACCTTAACTGAAAATGTCCCTGAGGAGTTACAACAAATTCCTCCTATCCTTGTGGTTGACCTTAGTACTGAGAATAGGAGTAATGGTGAACCTGAAAAGGAAGTTATAACACTGTCACCTGAAAAATGTCCCTTCGTAGCTGACCCTAGACCTGAGGAGTTACAACAAATTCCTCTTAGCACTGTGGTTGAGCCCTGCACTGAGGTCAGGAGTAAAGGTGATGTTGGAAAGGAATTTATATCTCTGCCACCTGAACCTGAAAGTCTAAATCTTACTTCCTCCCCAGTACCTAGGTCATCTGAAAATCAGGATAGGCAATTTCAATCTGCCCCTCCTATCATTAGGACAATATTGGCTAAAGATGACCTCCCCAGTAAACGAGGGAAGTCTTTTTCTCCGTTAAGCTCTATTATTGCTGCAAAGAATTTCATTTTTTCTCAGCAGAAAAATAGGTCAAATAGATTTTTACCCCTTGCTGTGGAAGATACATCTGGTGATGAGGTCACTCAAATTGAAGATCCTACTACTGAAGTAGGTGTCATCCTCCCTGAAGAGGTTTATGGTCAAGTGCAGGTAAACAGTACCTCATCTACTGATCCTAGTAAGTTGAAGAAAGGTAAGTCGGTTGTTATAAATAGCAAATCATCTAATGACACTTTCTTCTCACAGAAAAGCACCATAATGACTAGATCAAAAAGCTCCTCTAATGTTTCACTATGAATAATACATCTGTTAATATTAAAATGCTGGTTTGGAACATCAGAGGGATGGATACATCTTTGTTAAGACTATCTAATCTCATCAACAGGCATAGATTTGAACTCATTTGTTTAATTGAGCCTAAACATGACAATTCACAATGTGATTCATATAGACAAAAACTGAAGTTTGATAATTGTTTCTCTGCAACTAATGGTCAGATTTGGATTTTTTGGTCTTCACATATTACTCTGACAGTTAAAAGTGACAATCTTCAGTTTCTTGGAGTTAACCTGATTAGCTCAATCTTAATCAAGCCTATGGATGCCTATTTTATTTATGGACTTAGGACCAGATTAGAGAGAATTGATCTCTGGTCTGATCTAAGGTCTTTCAGCCATTCAGATTCTTTGTTTATTGGTGATTTTAATTGCATTACATCAATATCTGAATATAGAGGACCATCCACTCCAAATTTAGGAAGTATGAGAGACTTTAATGACTTCATTAATGGAATGGCTCTGGAAGAAATTAACACTGTGGGGAACCTGTTTACTTGGACTAATAATCGGTTAAGATCTCCTACAGTTAAGAGACTTGATAGAGGACTGTGTACTGCATCATGGTCTCTTTCATTCCCTTCCTCCTCAATTCAAATTCTGAATAGAGTAAGTTCAGATCACAACCCCTTGCTGTTGACTGTAGGTAGTGAAATAGCATCAAATCCTAGACCTTTTAGGTTCCTTAATACATGGTATAAGAGAAAGGATTTTCAAGATATCATTAAGAAAGATTGGGACACCCCTATGCATAACTCAGGATTGCTAGCTTTTTACTTAAAACTGGTTAGACTTAAGAAGGCTTTAAAAATCTGGAATAAGGAAAAATTTGGAAACATCCATGATAATGTCACTCAAGCTGAATTAGCCCTGCAGGCTCAGGAAGCCATATCGGATCAGAACAATTCTGTTATTAATCAGGTTAATCTTAGGGAGGCTAGAGCTAGGCTAGTACGAGCCATGGCTGAACAAAAAAATTTCTGGAAACACAAAGCTAAGATAAAATGGACTCAAGATGGTGATAATAATACTGCTTTCTTCCATAAATCTGTTCAGGATAAGAACAATAGATTGAGGATCACAAAAATTAAGGGCAGGAATGGACAATGGTTGGAAAATATTCAGGAGGTGGAAAGGGAAGCTATCCAATATTATCAGGATCTTCTAACTGAGGATGTTCCCAATGATAGCTCTCCTTTTCAATCTCATTTTCTAAATCATATCCCAAAGTTGGTTAATCAGGAAGATAATGACAATCTTTTGAAACCAGTCACACTAGATGAGCTTAAGTTAATAGTCTACAGTCTTAATAAAGCAAGCACTCCAGGTCCTGATGGTTTTACTGCAAAATTCTACATTAAATCCTGGGATATCATAGCAAATGATCTCCTTCTAGCTGTTCATGATTTTCAATCTTCAGCAAATTTGCCTAGGGGTATCAGTAGTACATGGATCACCATAATTCCAAAGAAGAAAACCCCAGCCTCCTTTGATGATTATAGACCTATTAGTCTATCCAATGTGATAAACAAGATCTGTTCTAAAGTACTAATGGAAAGACTTAAGTCTATTATGCCAAAAATTATTTCTCCTAACCAGACTGCATTCCTTCATGGTAGAGATATCTCTGATAATGTCATTTACCTACAGGAAATGTTTAGATTTCTTAACAGGAAGAGAAGAGATCCAAATTGCATAGTTAAACTAGATCTCAAAAAAGCTTTTGATAGGGTTAGATGGTCTTTTCTATACAAAGTCTTGGCAAAATTTGGTTTCCATGCAAAATTTATCTATACTGTTATTAAAAATCTGTCACAGGCTTGGTTCTCTATTCTCATTAATGGTAAGCCAGTTGGATTTTTTCAATCCTCTAGAGGTATTAAACAGGGAGACCCCCTATCTCCTTTCTTGTTCAACATTTTCTCTGAATCTTTTTCAAGAAGTCTGACTTTCATCTTTGAAAATGGTAAGTTATCCTTCTTTGATCTCCCAGGTAATCCTCCAAGAATCTCTCACTTATCTTATGCTGATGATACTGTTATTTTTTGCAAAGCAACAAAACTAACCTTAATTAGATTGAAGGCTTTTTTGTCCATCTTTGAGGAAGTCACTGGCCAGTCTATCAATTATAATAAGTGTGACATCTTCATAGGTAAGCATGCAACAGAACAAAGAGTGACTCATATTAAAAGGACTTTAGGAATGAAACTTGGGTCTTTTCCTTTCTCCTACTTAGGAGTTCCAATCTTCACTGGAGTTCAAAAAAAAATTCATTTCCAGCCACTCTTTGAACTAATTGACAATAAGATTGGGAACTAGAAAAATAGATGGATATCTATGGGGGGGGTAAGATAACTCTGATTAATTCTTGTATATATGCTATCCCCCAACACATTTGGCAGGTGATCAAACCAAAAAAACTGATCATAATTACTATTGAAAAAAAACTGAGCAGATTTTTCTGGGGAGAGGATTTAAAGCCTAAGAGATCATGGAAAAAGTGGTCTGATCTGTGCCTCCCCACTGATCAAAATGGATTAGGTTTCAGATCTATACATACCATAATAAAAACATGCTCGGTTAAATTGTGGTGGAAATTCCAAACGGGTGATGCCCTCTGGACTCAGTTATTGGCAGCCTTACCTCCATCCCACAGAACCTCTCCAAACTGGAAGAGAATATGCTCAGTAACTCTGTGGGCTGAGAATAACTCTAAAGTAATTATAGGAAAGGGTGATTGTAATTTCTGGAATTCAAATTGGCTTGATGTAGGATTACTTACAGATGTATGTGATCAGAATAGTGTGGACATAGACAATGAATGTACTGTCTCTGAATTTATTGCTAACAAAGATCTTTACATCACCCAAATAGAACCATTCTTGCCAACTCACATTCTTACTTTATTGCAGGAATCCAAATTATTTCCTCACAGGCCTGACAGATTAATATGGAAACCAGGTATTTCTGGGAGCTTCTCCTTCAAACATACATATAATCTGCTCTGCACCCATTCAGGTACCATATCCTCTTCCAAACATCTTTGGAATTCCAGAATGGAAAAAAAGATATCTGTGTTCATGTGGAAAGTTACAAATTCTCTGTTGCCTTTTGATAACATCCTCAGGAAACTGAGGTTTTGTTTGGCCTCTAAATGTTGTATGTGCAACAAACATGATGATTCTTTAGAGCATTTCTTTAACTCATGTGATTTCTCATTATCTGTATGGAAAACAATCCACCAGTTCATGGGAATTACTGATAGGGTTTTTCCATCAGTTTGGGAGAGAATCTCATATTACTTAACTATGACAACTTTATCTGCTTTACATTCAGTCATGATCCGATCCTCTGCCATATTTACTTTCTGGAATCTTTGGAAGATGAGGAATAGATATTTATTTGATTCTATTAAGCCATCCTCTACTTCAGTGCTCCAATTAATTAGAGACCAGATCTTTACCTCCTTCAGTGCAAAACCGGTTTATATTGAATCTCCCCTGGATGTTAGCATATCGAATCACTCCTTTCTACCACTCCTGAAACGTCCACCAAAGCCTAAAATATGGAAGATTGCTTGGAATAGGCCTACATCTGGTCTCAAGCTTAATGTTGATGCATCATGGTCTGGAAAAACTAATATGTGTGGTATTGGAGTGATCATTAGGGACAGTAGGGGTGCTTTCAGGGAAGCTTCCACTCTATTTACTAATGCATCCTCCCCTTTAGAAGCTGAACTGAAGGCTATAAAGTTTGCTATACAAATGTCATATGATTTGCCTTCACCACTGTACATTGAATCTGACTGCCTTTCAGCAGTCCTGTTTGCTAATGATCCACCTCGTTCTCATTGGAACTATTTCTGCTTAGCTGATGATATTTATCAATCTCTGGGTGAGATAAAACTTGGTCATGTATATAGACAGGCAAACCTTGTTGCTCATACGCTAGCTAGAAATTGTTTGCGACTTCAATGTGATTCATCCTTTCTTAACTTTTCTGAGCTTTCCAATAATGTACAAGGTTTAGTTAGACTTGATCAACTGGGAACTCCTTCTCTTCGGTTTACAAGCTAGTTCAGATGCTACTCATTTTACATTCTTGACTTCAGGTTTTGGCAACTTGGATTCATAAAGGGCACAACTGTAGGAGTTCAAGGAAGAAAAAGGAAGTCTCAGAGGATAGACATTGTTGTTGATCCTTTCATGCTGCTTTGGTCTTTCTTCTAGGCTTCTGCTGGCAATATGCATCAGGTTGCGATCATCCATATCTCCAGACAGTACATAATCCATCTTCCGACATAATCCTACTTCGGATGAACTGCAACATCTTTGGTGTCATCTCTTACTATTACTTGAGGAAGCGATTCTACCTAGATGGGAGGGCTGGAACTGCCTTGTGTTTCTGTGAGATTCACTAATAAGTTCTGACTTTCTCCCATCTAGACAAAGAGCTTTTGAAATCCTCTCAATAACTGTTGATAGTTTTTATCTTTCTTTTGGAAGCAATCGAGTGTTGCTTCAATAGCCTGGTGCTCAACATTGTATAACGCTACCTCATTATGTTCCTTTTACTTTGTCTATTTTATGGCTTGGGAAGGCCTAATAAAATGTCCCCCATCTATGGATGGCTTCATTCAAAAAAAAAATAAATAAATCTTCCCTTTCAAATTTCAAAATGCTTACTCTCTCCATACTCACTCGATTATGTAGTTTTTAAATTTAATTTTTTATACAAACTCACCTAAGTGAGGGGTATGTATTAGACTCCCCAGACCTTTCGAAAAAAGGTAGTCGTAAAGTACATCGATAGTTCATCACGTGTAATCTATAGTGGGAGCTAATTACAAGCTGATGTAACCCCAAAACCCTCATCTAAAACCCTATCTCGATGAAGGAGATGTCCCTATATCCCGGTCGAGGACAAACTATGGCCTTACACTTTCTTGCCTCCACATCCTAGTGTTGACAAGAAGAGGTGACCTTCCATAAGTCCCCTTGCAATTATCCTCCCCCGAAGATAATTACTAAAGTTTGTCTTCTGAGAAGAAACTTTGCAAAGTCCATGTAGTTGTTTTATTGTTGGTACTCCACACCATATAGTTGATACTTGAAAGTTCCTTGCTTCTGCACATGTCATAGTAAAAAGACAGCAAGCAGTAAAAGTTCGAGCAAAAGATATCCAACTATTTTCGTGCAAAGATACTGATAACTGATGCATAACCAAACCCTATCAGAACCATATTATAAACAGCAAAACTGCGGTAAACAATAAATTGCATGCAAAATCCAGCTATAGCCTTCTAATAGAAGGTAAAGAGTGTTTATCTGCAATTATTATAGCTTTCAAATCTCTTGGTAACTGCATATAGCATGTGAAAGTGTTTACATGATCTGAGCTGCCCATTTTAGCTAGTAAATATGCTGCTCCATTGGCTTCTCTATAGATATGATTTAAAATGACTTCAACCATTTTCATTAGTTCCCAGATTGTCCTAACTTCCTCTATGGTTTTCCATGGAGGTTGAAGTTGTTTCCTTAACACCTTTATGAGCACTTTGTTGTCACTTTCAATCTGTAGATGATCAATACCCAAAGAGATTGCCAACTGTAATCCTGATCTAATTGCCCTTGCTTCAGCTTGAAAGGGAAAGGGGCTACATATCTTCTGAGCATCAGCTATTAACATGTTCCCTACAGCATCTCTGATAATTGTTCCAGTACCTGCCTTATTTGAATCCTTCCAAGAACCATCTGCATTTAGTTTATAGAAGGCTGATATAGGTGCTTTCCAGGTTACACTAACAAATCTACCATGTTTTTGTTGATTGTCTATTAGTAACCTTGGCAAAGCATTGGTTAAATTCCATTTGAAGTTTAGTTTGTAGGCTAACAAAATATCATTGAAGAGGTGTAAAGTTTTCCTGAACATCTGTATGATGCTAGGCTTCACATTTTCATGATAGTGTTTGTTCCTAAAACACCATATAGTCCATACTACTAAACAGGGGATAGTTCGAAACAGTTTCTTGTGATATGGAAACTGAGTATTCAAATTCCAGTATAAGAAATATCTATCCCACAGGTATGGAGTATGTTTTGTTGGAGCATTGAAGACAGTATCTATCCATGTCCATAGTTTCTTAATTTTTTTGCAAGAATTGAAACTATGATGTATACTCTCTTCATCACCAAAACAAAAACAACAAATGGATGGTAGATTAAAGGATAGATCCTCTAATACATTGGGGAGGGGAATGAATTGGTTTAGCATTTTCCAGTTCATAAAGCATACTTTCCTAGGCATAATTGAGGACCATACATGATTTAAGGAGTATAACACTGTTCTCCTATTTCTGATGAGTTCATAAGCACTTTTCAAAGTGAATTTGCCATTTTCAGTTGTTTTCCATATCAGAATATCCTCATAGTCAGGAAAGGTTGCTTGATCTTTGTCCAGTTCAGTAATTATGTGCTCGGGCAAGTGAAGTTTCAGATGGTTGAGATATAGTTGTTTATTAGTTAAATATTCAGCAACCGTCAACTCTGGGAAAGGATTAATTAGATTGTTATCCCATACCCTATATAGTGGACCACAAGATGATCAACCAGAGGCCCAAAAAGAAACATCCTCCTTCCCTATTTGTATTTTGGAGTTTAGAATGGCTATGTCTTGGATTTCTTTAATTCTCTTCCAGGTTTTGGAAGTTTTGTGGTGATCTAGTATTGACCACATAAATTGAGACCAAAGTGACCTTCCCACTTGCAGCTTCCACCATAGTTTTTATGGAGAAACTTTGAACCAATGTGTCAATATTTTTAAAACCTAAGCCATTTTCTTCAATTGGATAACACAAACTTGGAAATGACCTCCAAACTCTCTTTCTTTGTGAGGAATCTGAATTGAAGGTCCATATAAATTTGCCAAGTAGTTTGTGAATTACATCAATAATATGTTTAGTTGGTTTCAAAACTGTGATATGATGTATTGGAATAGAAGATAATACATGCTTAATCAGAATCAATTTTCCAGCTTGAGATAGTAGTTTGTTTTGCCATTTATTTATTTTTTCTTGTATTGATGATATAATGCTTGAGAAGTATACATTTTTATTCCTACCAATGTATAATGGGCAGCCTAGTTATTTGAATGGAAAATTGCCCTGTAACATTCCTGTTGCACTTTTAATATCACTAATAATTCTGAAGGGGCAGTGTTTGGCAATATAAAAGGAAGACTTTTCAAAGTTTATCTTTTGCCCTGTAGCCATTTCATATGATTCCAGAAAAAAATTCAGTGTTTTAAGACTTGATTTTGTATAGTTCATTAAGATTATGGTGTCATCAGCAAAAGATAGATGAGAGATCTTCTTAATGGGATTGGGTAACTTATAGTATTTCAGGTTTGAATACTGAAATAGGAAATTTATGTTCCTTGAAAAAGCTTCTGCCATTAAGATGAATAGAAGTGGAAATAAAGGGTCTCCTTTTTTAACCCTATGGTTTCTTGGAAGAAACCATAAGATGACCCATTAATCAATATGGAGAAGAAGGCAGATCTCAAGTTTTTCATTATTAGGTCTATTATTTTGAATGAAAATCCAAACTGACCTAATAATTTAGACAAAAAAAACCAAGAGACTCTATCAAATGCCTTCATCATATCAAGCTTTATTATCATGTTAAAACCTTTGGTTTTGGAATTAATGAATGAGGCTAGTTCTTGCATCAAAAGTATATTTTCTGAAATTTCCCTTCCTGAGATAAATGTTGTTTGTTCAGGACTTATTATGGAATCCATAATTGGTTTTAGCCTTTCAGAGAGGATTTTGGTAATATTTTATTGATAAAGTTACAGAGACTAATTGGTCTATAATCTTTAAAGGATGAACACACCTCTTTTTTAGGGATAAGGATAATTAATGTGGCTGAAATTGCTTTTGGTATGTTGGCTGAATGGAAGAGGTAATGTATAGCATGTAAGACATCAGTGCTTATGATATGCCAACATTTTTATAGAAAAAACCAGAGAATCCATCCGGCCCTGAAGCTGAATATCCATCCATTGTTTTAACTATGCTTGTTAATTCTTCAATGATTACAGGTTTAGTTAGATCTGAGTTCATTTCTTCAGTATATAGCCTTGGTATATTTTCTAATAACCAAGCAGTGTTAATGCCAGATGGATCTTTGAACTCTTCCTGTAATAGATTGGAGAAGAACTTAACACCTTCTTCTGCAATTTCCTCTTGAGTATTTAAAGTTAAACCAGCTTCAGTTTTGATTGACATTATGGATTGTCTTTTATGTTTAGAATTCACTGTTTGATGGTAAAATTTTGTGTTTTGATCACCTCTTTTAGCCATTTAACTCTAGATTTCTGCCTCCAGTAAATTTCTTGATTCTTTAGAGCCAAAACTAACTTTGCTTTTGTTTTATTTAAGTTTTCCAGGTTAGCTTGTGAATCATTATGTTGAAAGACAGTTTCAGCTTGAAGAAGATCTTCTTCACAAGCTTTGACTGCATCAAATATATTCCCAAAGGTGTGTTTATTCCAGAATTTTAGAGCATTTTTTTAAAGTTTTTTAGCTTGAATAGGAAATTTTCTATTCCCAGTTTATTTGAAGGGATATTCCATGAATCTTCTACAAGCTTCATGTAAGTTGGGTGATTTATCCAACATTCTTAGAACCTGAAGGGGGTTGGTTTATTGAATAATTTAGGTTCAGCTATGGTAAATAGTAAGGGGGAATGGTCAGATTGCCCTCTTGCTAGCGTTTTGATGGCTGATGCTCTAAAAATGTCCCACCACATATTGTTAGATAAACCTCTATCTAACCTTTTCCAAACCCTTCCTTTGGATCTCATTCCAGTCCAAGTAAAAAAGTGATCCTGATGTAGGAATTGTAGATATATTGGCTTTTCTCTGGAAATTATTAAAATTCTGAATATCCTTGGTTCAGGAATAGATTGACCAAGATATTCTTCTATGGAGTTTATGACATTAAAGTATCCTATTAAACTTATGGTGAATTTCTATGGTTCAGCACTTGTTTACACGGTTTATTCCTTTCAATTACAGTATGCTTGGCATAAATGAAACCTGTGAAACAATCTTGTGTTAAAAATTGGTTTTTGAATTTTGTTAATAACATTTGCTCATCCACTGAGATGATTTGCATTTGAACTTAATCATCCCATAGAATCCAAATTTTGCAAGTTGGATCTGAGATATGATGTTCAAAGTTAGTTTAGAAGGCTACTTTCTTAATGGAGTAGGCTTCTAACATTGGCTCAATTATGGTTAGGATATTGATTTTATGTCTTTTTTAAAAATATCTTTTAACCTATTTATAGTGGCAGAATTACCTACCCCCCTTGCATTCCATACACATGTTTTCAAACCTGTCATTGAGAAGTTTTGTTATGTGTCGACGCTGAATGGGTAAGAACCGTTTTTGGGGTTTGAGTATATGATTTTTTGTTGTATTTTCTATTCTTATTTGATTCCAGGTTGTCTAAAACATCTTCTGAGTTTATTAAGTGGTTGAAGCTATTCTGGGATTCCTTGAAAGTGGATTTAGAGTGTTCAATATCATCTACAGACAAAGTGTCATGAATTGGCTTATTAGAAATTGATCTTCTGTTAAGTTTAGAGTTGGAAGACAGTAGGGGAAAATTTCCTCCATTTATTTCTATAAAAGCTTCTTCTGTGCTTTCGGTTTCAACTGTAGCACTGTTTGACTCAGGAATAAGGTTTACTGCTGGCTGATCCTTGAGAATCTTATCAAGATTGGCTTCTGAAAATGGAGTAATTAATGTCTTGGTTGTTATTAGATTTCAACATTATGATTATTACTGCTCATATGATCATTAGGAGTTAATGGAACTGCTTGTTTCATATGTAGTACATCAAGGTTTATAAGTAAGACAGAATTTGAGTTTTGTTTCTCAGTAATAGCTTCAATACATACTGGAAGATTAGTGACTGGAATACTAGCATCATGCTCCCTAGGATTTGATCACGTGTCTTTAATGATTATATTATTAACAACATGATCAGTACTCAGATTAGATTGAGGTGAGTTCCCTGTGTTCACATTTTCAGTAAAGGGAGAGTTTATTAATGGAACCTGGGAACCTTGACCAAGGTTCAAGACTTCAGAACTTGAAACATTTCCTTGATTTGTCTCCTTTGCTTCTTTCTGAACATCCTTAGGAGCAGGAGTACTGTTGCTCTGGTTTGAAACCTTGTTTGCTTTATTAGCCTGCATAGGGATGTTAGCTCTGTTCCTACTGACAGGTATATAGATTTTATCCTGAGAAGTTAATCCTGAAGAGGAAGACTTGGTACCTTTACCATTAGGC
The DNA here is from genome assembly GCA_037428765.1 of Rubia yunnanensis. Taxonomy (NCBI): domain Eukaryota; kingdom Viridiplantae; phylum Streptophyta; class Magnoliopsida; order Gentianales; family Rubiaceae; genus Rubia; species Rubia yunnanensis. The sequence continues at coordinate 3,269,587 of CM075071.1, forward strand.
CTTCTCTGTTCACCTTTAGTGTAGGCTATATTACCTGTATTGTTGGATGATGTGCCAGCTGGTCTCCAGGCATGAAGCGTGGTTAGGCTTTGGTCATTCCTAAAAGAGGTGTTAGAGTGGCATAATTTGAGGCATTTAGCACAGTATTCAGGCATACCCTCGTATTCTAGATACTGCCAGAAACCTACTCCCCTAAAGTTTATCCAAATCCTTTCCAACTGTGTTTTTGTGATATCTATTTCCACACAAACCTTAGCTACATGTGGTCTGGATCTACTCAGCGTACCCTTATCTACCTTTACTGGTTTCCCTATAATATTTCCCAGAGATAACAATACCCATTCATCAAAACAATTGTTGGGGGAGGCCATACATAGCAATCCATATGGGGCATATGGGGGAATCCGCATTAGGGTTAAAGTTAGGTTCCCATTTGGTGATTCGAAGTGAGTATGAACCAAAGTTTCATACCTTGTGTAGCCAACATCGATAGTAATCCTCCTGCAAGGAGAATCGTATCAGTACCTGGCGGTTGTCAAGGAGCGAGATGTCCGTTTGACCTTTGAAATCAGCAGTTTGGAAATCTTTTCGGAGACAATCCAGTTGGGGTCTACACCGAGCAAATTTTCCAATCAATGCCAGCCGTAGTGGAGCCTCTAGCCTCTCGCATTCGTCTTTCGTGAAACTCAGGCCTGGCTCTCCTAAATGGTCTATCGGTTATTTTGGATTGAATGAACCTTTAGGTTGGGAAGGGATGGAATCAGTGGTTGAGCGAAGAGATTTTAGCAGTTCTTTGCCCAGAGCTTGTTTGTAGGAGAAGGCTGGTTGAAGTTCCGGCGGCGGCGGTGTTGGCTCCGCCATGAAGGCATTGCCGTTAACGAGGGGAAGGTTTTGCGGTCAGGAGGTAAGGGTTTGATCGCCACAGAGCGTTTAGAGCGTTCAAGAGGTAAGGGTTTAAATTTATATATATATATATATATATATATATATATAGTTATACTATTTTGGCAAAGTCTTGGGGAAGACGGTCTTTCCATATGCTTATGGAAAGATGGGGTTTAATTATAATAATAAAGGGTAAAAGGTTTTAGTTGCAACATTAAAAATTTAGTAAGCAACATGTAGTAGTTATAAAATTTATAATTTGGTTCATGCAACCCAAAAATTTTATCTTCATTTCTTCTAATTTACACTTTAAACCTTGGTGTTTCCATGACTTATGGAAAGACCGTCTTTCAAAAGACGGACTCTACTATTTTGCACTAATTGTTGACAATGCTGGGGTAGTACAAGAAAATCAAGTTGCTTTTGCCCGTGGACCAAGTAAACATAATCATATACTGCAAGTGCATGAATTAATCAGCGAGCGGATATATATAATAGGAAGAATGAGGGTTCTAGATGTCTTATTCAAATGAACATTCTGAAGGACTATGATACTATTGAATAGAGAGCACTAGAAGGGCTTATGAAGGGGTTGGGGATGCCAGGAAAGTCTACAATCTGGGTAATGATCTGTGTAGAAACTGTACGCTATAGGTATTGTATAAATGGAAATCTGACTCAGTTTGTCCATTACTTTTTGCATTAGTAATGAAATATATGTGTAGATGTTTACATAATGCAGGAGAGAGGCCTGAGTTCAGATACCACCCAATGTGTGAGGAGATTAAACTGGTTAGCCCAACCTTTGTTGATGATGTCCTATTATTAGCAAAAGGAGAGGTGAAATCAGTGGACATTTTGATGGAAGCATACCAAAAGTTTGAGATTTCAACAGGGCGGGTAAACAAAACAAAACAAAATGCAAAATATACTTTAGTGCCATGGAGGAGGAACCATAAGATCTGATAAAGAAGGCTACATGTTTTGTGGAAGGGAGTATGTCGTTCAAGTATCTGGGAGTGCCATTATCCAATAGGAAACTAATAGTATCGGTATGACAGCCATTAGTGGAGAAAATGCTAGAAAATCTGAAGCACTGGAGCTCTATATTACTAAGCCATACAGGGAGGCTACAGTTAGTCAAGTGTGTATTATTTGCCTTCACGAATTATTGGTTGCAATGTTTCCCAATCCAAAAAGTAGTTCCCAAGCGTGTAGAAGTTATCTGCAGGTCATGTGTATGGAGTGGAGGGGAGGGGAGCAGATAACAAGGAAGACTCCAGTTTCAGGGGACAAGATTTGTGACCCAAAGGGATCAGGAGGACTGAATGTGATCTCTCTGACTGAATGTAGCAAATGTGGAGCTTATATAGCAAATCAGATAGGCTATGGATTAAGTGGGTCCGTGCTTATTCCATACAATGGAGAGATGCGATGAATGTAGACTTTCCTAACTCATCTACGCGGATGCTGAAAAGTCTAAACAAATGCAAGGAAAGAGTTTAAAATATGGCAGCCTGGAACAAGTAGATAGGAAAAGGTAAATTCAAAATTAGAGAAGTGTATAACGAGCTCATGTAGGAGCAGGAAGCAGTGGAGTGAGGAGGAGTTTTTTATGGAAATCATGCTAGGCTAAGAACTCAATTCACATTGTGGATGGGTTGTCATAAACGACTATCAAGGAAGGACAGGCTAAGAAGGCTTGGCATTGCGGTGGATGAGAAATGCTTATTCTGTGATGGATAGGAGAGTATGCAACACCTGTTATTTCAATGCAGGATAACTTACAGCATTTGGAAGAGAATATTGAATTGGCTTCAGGTATACAGGGGACCAGAAGCTTGGGATCAAGAATTGCAGTGGATCAGTGGAAGATGCAAAGGGAAATGGGAAAATGCAGAAAAGGTAACGATAGAAACTGCGGAAACAGTCTATAGCATATGGAAGTGGAGAAATGATTAATGCTCTAGAGAAAATGTAAATGATATAGAGATCACGAACAACATTTTGAGAGTATAGTGTATAGAGCATGGTTGAAACCCAAGCTTAGAGCAAAGCTTATGGTTGAAGCCAATTAGTAGATGTCGAGGATGCGATTGTAAACACTAGATGAATGAAAATAACCTTATTTCCAAAAAAAATTAAAAATAAAATGAGTGGATAAAATTGAGCCAAAAGAAGAATCTTTGAAAGCAATAGTGTGCCATTATAAAAGAAATTGCGTTCCATTATAAAAATATAGTGCCATTTTTACTAAGAAAAAATAGCATGCCGTTTAAAAAATAATATCCAAATTTAAGAAAATTAACACTCTTAAAAAAAATTAGAAAGAGCCATATACTTGAGATACTAGATGGAAAATATTATAACCCATTAATCATGAAGTGCTCAAGCATAATGAGTTCTGGAAACAGGGGGGAAAAATGGACCGGTTCAAGGATGGAAATAAAAACACGAAGTTCTATCATAGTTGGGCAAAAAAGTGAAGAGGGTGTAATCACATAATGCAGCTAAAGTATGGGAACGGAATCTTGGTAGCACAACCCACGACCCTCCAAGATCTTGTGGAAACTCAATCTTCATCAGCGACACTGCCATGCCCTTGGAGGCTTTTGGAAAAACAACAGTGGGAGACATCCTTAAGCTTATTCAACTGGGGGTTACAGAAGCTCAACAACAGAACTTGATGAAGCCAATCACAAAAATGGAAACCAAAGTGGCGGTGTTTCAGATAGGGAAGTGGAAAGCACCAGGAACGGACAAAATCCCGATGGGATTCTACCAACACTATTCGGAGGACATAGGAGGAGAGCTGACATATGCAGTCCTAGAATTCTTCCAAACTAGAAAATTGCCAAAGGAATGGAACAACACGACTCTAGTCCTCATCCCAAAATTTATCCCCATCTTATTTACGTCCCATTAGCTTATGCAATGTTACATATAAAATCACAGCTAATATTCTGGAAAGTAGATTAAAAGGCGTAATAGGGTACCTTATAAATGGGAATCAAACCACTGTTGAGCAAGATAGATCCATAGTAGAAAAGTTGCTTATTGCTCATTAATTAATCGAGTGCGTTAGGAAATAAAAGAAAGGGTAAAAGGTATTAGCAACCCTTTAAGATAGATATGAGCAAGGCGTATGATAGAGTATCAGGGATTTTTAAGGAAGAAGTGATGAAATGGATGAATATCCCATCGGTATGGATAACCTGGATTATGGAGTGTGTTACAACAGTAACATGTTCCATAAAAATCAATGGAATCCTATCAAAACCCTTCCAACCAAAAAGGGGACTGAGACAAGGTTGCCCATTATCACCCTTTTTATTCATACTCTGCCAAGAAGCCTTTTCATCCATGCTAGCGTCAAAACCATTCCAGCAAGTCTCACAGAAATATGAGTAGAACAGGAAGTTCCCAGAGTCTCACATCTAATGCTTGCGGTTGACTGCATAATCTTGTTTGAGGCATCAATAGAGGGCATAAAAATTCTAGCATCTACGCAACCTATTCACAGCCTACTCAGGATAGCGCATAAACTTTCAAAAGTTTGTTGTCCTGATAAGCCAGAACACATTCAAAGAAGCTTCATTGTAACCAAGATTCTACTTAAGGAGAAGTACCTTAGCCACAATATGAATTTTGAAGGGTAAAAATATCAATGTTCAAAACACTACAATAGAAGATTATAGCCCAAACAACCACATGGAGGAAGAGCGGCATGTTGGTCATGGAGAGGATAACACTGCTAAAGCACGTCTTAACATCGTTATCCCAATACATTATCGGCACTTTCCTCATCCCCGAAATAGTGGCTAATACAGTAGACAAACAGATGGCGAGGTTTATTTGGGCCGGCGACTTGGAAAGGAGAGGTATTCACTGGATAACATGGGAAAATACGTGTCAGTCAAAATGGAGAGGGAGATTGGGAATGTGATCAACAGTGGAAATGAACCGAGCAATGCTGGTGAAACTGGCGTGGACTCTTGTATCCAATGAAGAATCTTTCTTCTCAATATTCTTCCTGGAAAAGTACTGTAAACGGTATAACTTCCTTAACACAAAGCTAAAAAGGGGAGACTCATGGGGGTGGAGAGGTTTGTTGTGGGGAACGGAGCTGATCAAACCACATTTGATATGGAAGATAGTAGATAGGTCAAGGGCCGACATCCAATCTAATTGGATACCAAACCAATCAAACCCAACCTGCTTCAAAACTTAGTTGTTACAAAGCTGGGTTTCAAAGAATGTGATCTCATTTACAATAACCACACACAGAGAACCCCATTGTTGAACACTATCTTCGACAACGAGACTGTCAACCAAATCATAGAATTCACATCCAAAAAATAAAGCTTCAGAGCAACAGACTACTACGCCTGGGAAAAAGATTAAATAGGGATATATACGGTGAAATCAGAAAACCACACGAATGGGAAAAATGGATGATCAGCAAGGCCTAATCATCCTCATCTCAGTGTCATGCAGCAAACCAGGCCAGAATTTGGAAGACACTATGGAACAGTAAAATCCCAGAAAATATAAAATTCCTCACGTGGAGGGTAGTCAAAGGAGCTTGTCCTACCAACCCAAACTCGTCGAAAAGAGGTATGAATCTCTCACCAAAGTGTCAGATGTTCTATAAATCAGATGAAACGGTAGAACACATGGTCTTTGAATGCGAATTTGCAACAAGAATATAGAGATGAAGCCGACTGAGGCTGGACTTTAGCAGGGGTTTACCATCCACATTAGGGGCGTGATTAGAAAATTGGATTTTAAATGCCCATGAAAAGGAGGACAAGGAGCTAGTTTTCTTCATCATTTGGGCCATCTTGTGTGCCAGAAACAATGGAACCTTCTAGCAAATCAACCCAACAATGGGAAAATGTAGGAAATCATTCTGGAACTTATAACTAGAGCACAAGAGACGGCCATAACCACCGAACAAAGGGATTCCAAAATAAACACAAGTAGTCTACCTCGGGAAGAAGTGCATGCAAAACAGGATATATTCACTAAAAGCATCTAAACAGGTGATATTCAGCCTCAGTGGCTTCACAAAGACAAGGATAACTCTGATCTATATCAAGGTTGGACCAAGGTGATAACAAATGTGACATTCTGCAAAACGACTGGGAGAACAATTACTGCATGGTGCGCAAGAACACAAGGGACAAATGAAACATGGCATGGCTACAAGGAATTGCTGGCTCACACAGTCACACAAGCAAAAATAACGGCAATCTATAATGCGATGAAGCATACAAGCAGCAGAGGCTCTACGCATCTAGTGATGAGGATAGACTATAAAAATGCACTAGACTGTGTTAGGAATTTCCATGTAATTCCACCAGATGTAAGGTGTTTAGTTAGAGAAATAAAAATTCTAGCTATGATGTTTACAAGATTTCCCATTGTAAAAGTTGATAGATCCCTCGTAGCTAAGACACATTCACTAGCCCGGTTGCATTCTATGTGTAACCCAAACAATATTATGAATGGGAATTGAGTACCACCTTATGACAAAAAAAGTGCTCAAACAGGGTTTTGAAGTTAATGTGACCAAGCTTTCTAAGCCACAAGGTTCCTTCATCTTGTTTTGAACTCAGACACTTCACTTCCTGTTCTAACAGATAACAGTTGTCTGATGATCAAATTCCTGAAAGAACTTTATCTTTACCATGTTTCACTATGCACTTGTCTTTCTGAAATTCTACTATCATATTGTCATCACACAATTAACCAATACTCAACAGATTTTCCTTCAGGTCTTCAACGAATAGAACACTAGTGAATACTGGGAATCCTTCAATATGCAGTTCACCTTTTCTAACCACTCGACTCTTCTTTCCATCGCCAAAAGTAACAAAACCACCATCATATGGTTTGATGTTTATCATAAATTCCTGACTTTCAGTCATGTGGCGAGAGCAACCACTATCAAAGTACCACAAGTCTCTAGAATGTGCAATAAGGGAAGTATGAGCAACAAGGAAAGTACTAGTGCATTTAATAACCCATACCTTTTTTACCATCCTTGATCGCTGGACATTTTCTATGTTAGAACATATGGACAGTTGTCATCTAGTCATGATATCCCTAAGAAATTTCAGGCATTGTTCCTCAGTATAGCCTGGATATATGCAGAAGCTACAGGTGAGAGGTTTCCTTTGACGAGTCTTGATAACCTTTCTCTTTATATCTCGAATCTCTGACTTTAAATCGAATGTGCCACCGGGTGAGTTGTCATACCCGATTCCTTGTTGATCTCCAAAGTTATTTCCCATGGTCATAATATCATCAAGTTTCACATTACCAGTGTTTAACTTTGTAATTTTTTCTTCGGGCATCTCAGCTCTTTTAGTTGTTGAGCTTAGATTCAAATTTAGTTCTTCAATCTCTCTTCTTAGTTCAAAAACTAGAGCTTGCAACTCCTTCTCCTTCTCAGCCAAATGAGTTTTCTTTTCCTTCATTGATTTGTTTGTATCAACAACTTCAAGCCAAATGTCATATATTTTCTCATATGCAGTGTAGATCTCTTGATCACTCACAACTTATCCTTAATCATCACTGGAAGTGTCATCAGAATTTGTGTTGGAACATACAACCTCGTCTTTCTCTGGCATGTTGGAACATACATCATCATCTGATCTACCGTGAAATTTTTCTCCAAATGCCACACAATTTCTTGTAAGTTCCTCTTCATCTTTCTCATATTCTTCATCTTCACTCCATGAGGTGACATATGATTTTCCTTGCCTCTTTCATTTTTTTTGTACTTTCAGCTTGGATGTGACCATATCCTACACATCCTCTACATTGAATTCTTCCAGGCTGCTTTGTTTCACTTTGATTTTTAGAGAACTATCCCGATTGCATTATGTGTGTAACCCAAGCAGTATTATGAATGAGTACCACCTCATGACAAAAAAAACTGCTCAAATAGACCTACTCCCATATCTGTAATGAAATCCTTTGCTAGTAGTTAATAAAAAAAAACAAACAAACCTACTCCCATATGAACCTAAGTGGATAGGGGTGGGCGTCAATTTGGTTTAATCGATTTTTGGTTTATTTGATTCATGTTAGTCGGTTTTGCCCCTAAAAAACTCAAAACCAAAACCGACATGAATAACCTGAATTATCCAAACCAAATTTGGAATTCGTATTCGGCTTGAAACCAAATTCAAATCGAATAAACCAAATTGATTGTAAAATTTTTAAATAATTACTAAAATTATATAACTTAACTTAAAATTAAATTAAAATGTCAAATCTAATTTTTACATCATCAAAATAAGTTTTCAAAATAAAAATCCAACAAGTACAATATTGTGTTATTTACTTATTTCCTTTGTTGCATAACTTGCGTTCTACCTCTGTTGTGTAACTTGCATTATTTACTTATTTCCCCAAACCTACTTAGGGTTTAGAGTTTGGGGATGGGAGGTAATCGTCGTACCTCTCAAAAATAATATTTATAAGCACTTAATGCTTACTAGCTACAACTAAGTAGATAGTGGCAAATTGGGGTTGTCCACGAAGAAGATGGATTTTCTTAAGCGTTTAAACATATAAGGTGGATACTATACTAGATATAAATACATATATATATATATATATATGTAAAATCAAGTAAAGAGGAGGGTTAGTTTTTCCTAAATTATGAAATTAAATACAAGATAACTAGCATAGCCAAATAACTATGCTAATCATAAAACAAACTAAGAAAAATAGATAAAAACTACAAAAGATATAGCATTGGGGGCAATTGACGTCCACTTCCAAACCTCATGTAGATAATTGAACCATTCACTCATTCTATCATATTCATTACCTATGAGGAATGCTATCACTTCTATTTTGAAGATCAACACTCACTTCTTCTTAATAGTAATTCACAAAGACAAACAACAACCATTTGCAAACCTCATTGATAATCACTTTAGGCAAACCACACCATACAGGTATTTCATCAATGGAATTATACATGAAGAGCCATAGATTCGATAACAACAAGCATTTGACCAAACGCATAGCCATTTAACCAAACAAAGCATTCATTAGGCTAAACCTAGAACAAACCACATTCAAAGCATCTTCAATGGTAAGCTACAATGGGTTGTAGTTTGACTTGCCATATCATCATTTCAAGCTAATGATGTAGAAAGCTTCACACTCCTACAACGGTAAACTACATTCATGTGTAGCTTGAAAGGTCCCATATGTTTTACTATGTTCTTCTTTATTTTTAATTAAATATATATAAGTGTTAAATATCTAACAATAATGATCAATAAATTAAGCATAATTGTTATACTCTAAATATAAATTTATATATAAGCAAAAAATAAAAACTAAGCATTATTTCATAAAATTACGATTTTACTTTTTTCGAGTTGTATGTGAATCGAATGTGATATAATTTTGATTTTCTTATTAACTCTACATTTTTATATTATTATAAATAACTATAAGGCAAAGTCTTGGGAAAGATGGTCTTTCCTATAATTATGGAAAGACGGGGTTTAATAGAATAGTAAAAGGTAAAAGGTCTTAGTTGCAATATTAAAATTTTATTATGCAACGTGTAATAGTAATAAAGTTTATAACCCAATTCATGCAACTTAAAAATTTTATCTTCATTTCTTTTAATTTACACTTTAAACCTTGGTCTTTCCATGACCTATGGAAGTGCTGTCTTTCAAGAAATGGACTCTAACTATAATTGTATAATTTTCTTATATATATATATATATATATATTTCCTACTCCTCTGTCCCAGTCTATTCTACACATAATCTTTTCACGGTCTCCAAGAAACATTTTTGACTATAAATATGTGAAGCTACGGACAATAATGATACACAAAAAATTGATATTAAGAAACTACAGATTATGACAAATCTAACGATTTCTCATACGGTAAAATTATTGTTCATATACCTATTCAAATATGTGGTCAAAGTTTGGCATCTTGACCAAAAAATATTTCTGTGCAGAATAGGCTAGGACGGAGGGAGTATGAGTATTTATATAACTTTCTTATAAAAATAATTTAATAATTATATAAATTTGTATAAATTTCTTATAAAATAATTGTATATAGGTTTGAAATTTAACATCTTTTAAACATGAATGTATTAAATATATAGTGTGATTTTTCAATGCGCGACGACTGGTACAAAATAGTTTTCTATCTTTGTATAAATAATTTTATTTTCTATTCATTATAATAAGTATATTTTAAATAGATTTATTATTGTTATTGTTGCATGTGGAGATTGTACACTTGATATATTGTACTATACGATCCTACCAAATTGTGTGGAATACACTTTCTGCTATTGAAGCATTTATCCGACATCAAGCAGGTTGCTCTCATAAGCTACAGCTGCTTAAAGGCTGCAAACGTGGATTCTGCAACAACAGTAAGCTACACTGCTGTAATTTGTGAAATTTTGCAAGCGGGTCCAAAAATACCACCGTTGGAGATGCTCTCAAGATTAAACCTAGCATTGCTTCTATAGGATAAATATGAGAACAATCTACATTAACATACTTATCTAGCAAGAATCACAACACATTATGCACAAGAAGTTCTGATTCCATGTTCTTGGATTTTCATGTCAACGAGCTAAAAAATTTGCAACTTTCCTAACACCCTAACAATAAATCATACAAACACTTGATATGCTCAAGCAACCCGTAGGGTAAATGAAATAAAACATCACATCAAAACACATGCTAAATAACAAATGCTTCAAGAAAGAGTGAAACATGGGTTCTTACAATATAGATTTGGAAGGTCAAATCAATTGCTCCCAACAACAAACTAACCTGAACAATGAAAATACATGATTAATCCTACAAAAATGAAGAAAAGACAGAAGAAAAACTAGGGTTTTGCAGTCCCAAATCGGGAAGAAGAAGAAGTGGTGAAGAGAGAGAGGATAAGGTTGGTATTACAGTACAAAAAAGTAAGAAAAAGTTCTATCCACCCATCTGTAGTATCTCGCGACCAATCCTTCGCGAGTCGCGACTGAGCCAAAGTTCAGCATCTTGATTTCTTTCTTCTTTTTATCCCAAGTCCTCCTCTTCACTTCACTTATTTTCAATTCTTCAAAAGCTCAAATACAAGTCTTCAAGTCTTCAAATCTTCAAAGGTAATCTTCAAAGTCTTCAAACAAATTGTCTTGTCACACAAAATCCTCTAGAAAAGTGATAAAAGTGTAAAAGTTGCTCTTAACTCTCGTTAGAGAATTTCAAGGCAAAATGCCACATCTAGAGCACAAATGTGTACAAAAGTGAACCCGAAAATTCCTAAATAACCAAACAAAATGGACACACTAGGGGATAATTTTTTAATTTAAGGATTGATCCTCCAACTTATATTTATTTATAAATTTAATTTTTTGCTATAAAATTTAACTATTATTATATATTTTTATTTATTACAATTTGGTATTCGGTATTTGGTCTGGGTTTTGGGGAGGCATGGGGTCGAACAAGGTCTACAATTAGGTGGTTGATCACCTTACCCCCGAGCAGGCCAAGGCCCTCGAGGAACGCACTGACCCAAATGCCAAGAACAAGTGAAAGGTTGAGTGGGGTAAGTTGTCCAGCCCATGTGGCTTCAAGCTTTGATTTCTCGATGTCATCAAGAAGGGGAAGAGGTTCTTAATAGCTACTAAACTTTGAGACCTTGCTGTTCCTAATCCTACATCGAAGACTGGTGATCGAGCATCAAAGGGTAACAAGGAGGGTGCTAAGGGTCATCGGGTCAAAGCCGCGAATGAAAAAACTAATCATAGTATAGGGCATGAGGGAAGAGATGTATTAGCTCAGATCCCATTTTAATTTGGGTTGTATTTTGACAAAATTATCGAATGCTATTTTATTGAATGTTTTTGGGATGCTTTGTCGTTTAGATCGAATGTGTCAGTTTGAATATTTGACTATCATTCATTATTCTTATAGAACACACTTTTGAGAGATAAGCTGGAAAAATCCACTCGAGAACTCGCTATAGCTAAGGTAGAGCTCTCGAAGGCTCTTACTAAGTTAGCCCGATTGAGCGAGGATTTATCCGAAGCTACTAAGGAGTTGTTATTGTGGCTTGATGACAGTCACCCTTTGATTGCAAAGCTTCTTAGCAAAGTGCGGAAGGATTCTACATCTGGTCGAATGATTGTTTCCCTCGCCATAGTAGATGAAGCATGTAATGCTACTGAACTCAGTCATCAGGATGATTTGTGGGAAATGATGAATGAATATTCTAGTTTACAAAAGTGTCTTATCGACGCTAGGTTAAATCGTACTTCGGGTCAATGGGGGGTTAGCAGGTATTATCAAGATGAAGTTAATATGATCAATCCCAACTTGGCGAGTTGATCAAGCGAGATAACTATCTTACCAAACAAGTTTTAAGGCTGCAAGGGGTTATCGACGACAACCAACAATTTTGCAGTGAGATTGTAAGTCAGAATTCCCAGCTTTCTAGTCGGGTGTCAACCTATGCTGCTACTATCCAACTCTATTATGATAGCATTCGAGCACTCGGATTGTCTTATGGGGTCCTTGATATATGCCCTATCGATGACATATTTAGGTTCCTGTATGATACCGAGATAGCTATGATGGAAAAGGGTTTAGATAGGGACCCAGATTACTAGACAACGTTCGATGTTATTCACAAAATAAAAGTGCACCTTCGATTAGAAACTAATGCCAATTTTCAGAAATCAGGTCATTCAAACAAGAGTTCTTCCCCAGGGATTTTTTTGAAGGGTAAGCGTTCGAAGAGGGTTTCCAAAAAGAAGACTCAGCCTAAGAAAAATACCCAGGCTAAACTGAAGACTCGGCCTCAGAGTAAATCACAATCGCAGGCTAAGACTCCGCATGTTAGTTCCTCTAATCAATTTCTCTCGGTTGAATACGTGGAACAAATTCCAACAAGGGTTCCCGATGTTGATAGACAGGTGCCACCAATCCTAGAGGGTGATGCGGAAAGGCACTCATAGCCTTCCGATGGCTTGATACCTTGTCGAAGACAACATGCCAACCCTATCCTCAAATCTTCGGAGAGCAAAGTCGATAGTTTATTTATGATGTCTATGTAATATCGGAGAACATTCTATGGTCCGATTGATCATAGGTGCATAACATTTATTACAATAAAATTTTTGTTTGTATAACTCTGAGGTGGTTATTAGCCAAGTGATCGAGTCCTACCAAGCAGTGGATCGTTTAATAGTTGAATAAGCTGTCACAAAGAAGTATGTACCATTTAAGTAGACTTATTCTATCCTTTATGATACATTTGTCGTTTTAGTATCAAATTGTTTCAATCACCTGAAGGACGTTTGATACTTTGAAAAGGAAATGGTTATGAGCAAACTATTTGATTGTTTTATAGTGAATTTATCTCATCACTTTTGAACTATTCGATTGCCAAAAAGTGGATCTAACTTATCGCTTAAGAGCGAAACATTAGATTACTTAATGGAGAGTTTCTTTTATAGCTCAAAAGCAAGTTTATTTTATCGCTTAAAATTGAATCACTCGATCGCTGAAAAGAGAGGTTGTTTCATCGCTTAAAGGCAATTTTTTTTTTGTCGCTTAAAAGAGAGCTTTCGATTGCTTAAAAGCGAGCTTTCGATTGCTTAAAAGCGAACTTTCGATCGCTTAAAAGAGCGATTATTTTTTATCACTTAAAAGCGAGCTTTCGATCACTTAAAAGCAAGATTATTTTTTATCGCTTAAAAGTGAATTTTTTATCGCTTAAGAGCAAGTTCATTTTATCTCTTAAAAGCAAATCATTCGATCCCCTAAAAGTGAATCATTTGATCGCTTAAAAGTGAGTTTATTTTTTATCGCTTAAAAGCGAGCTTTCAATCGCTTTAAACATGAGTTTATTTTTTTGCTTAAAAGTGGATCATTCGATCGCTTAAAAGTGAATCCTCTGATTGCTTAAAAGTGATTTTATTTTTTATCGCTTAAAAGCAAGGTTTCGATCGCTTAAAAGCGAGTTTATTTTATCGCTTAAAAGAGAATCATTGGATCGCTTAAAAGTAAATCTTTTGATCGCTTAAAAGTGGGTTTATTTTTTATCGCTTAAAAGAGAGATTATTTTTTATCTCTTGAAAGAGAATAGGTCGTATCAAAGTTTGGGAAGTGTCAAAATTTTCATCAAGTAAACCAGTTGCTGTGCGAAGCATACAAATCTAGGAATAATTACATGGTGAAATCAGCTACCCATCAACTTCATCGAACCTAAGGCTACCACTTCTTACAGTTGATGATACATTTGAAGATTAACTATGTTCCACCTCCTCGGAATCCAATCACCGTTCATTGAGCCTAGGGTGTAACTTCCCCCCGGATGAGCTTCGAGCACTCGATAAGGTCCTTCTCAATTGGGGGCAAACTTCCCCTCTGGCTCCTAGCGGCTCTGCTCATTTTTCCTCATGTTGTTTGACCTTCTTTTAAACTTTGGCTTCTCAAATTGACATCGAGGCTCGCATTTTTTTCCAATAGATCCAAATCTAGGTAACGGTTATCTTCATTACTAGCATCGCTGGCTATCATCATTCTCAGACTTAGCAAGCCAATCTCTGAAGGGATCACAGTTTTTGAGCCATATACCAACCCATAAGGCGTATCTCCTGAGGTAGAGAATTCCACCATTCGATAGGCCCACAGTACACTAGGTAGTTCGTTGACCTAGTTTCCCTTCGCCCCCTCCAACCTCTTTTGAATTCCATTAATAAGGGCTTGGTTGGTAACTTTGACCTGCCTGTTTGCCTGAGGGTGATATACTGATGTTACTCTTAGCTGGATCTTGAAATCCTCTCACTAGCCTTTAAAGGGATCATTCGCGAACTGGGTCTCATTGTCTGTAGTGAATGCCTTTGGTATACCAACACGATAGACGATGTTCTTCCAGTAAAAAAACATATTTCCCTTTGATTTTTGCCAACGGTTCTACTTCGACCTATTTGGTAAAGTAATCGACTGCCATTATTAGATACTTAAACCTTCTGGGTTCTTCTGGGAAAGGTTCCACCAGATTCATTCCCCGTTTATCAAATGGCCAAGAACTATGTATGTTAATCATTTCTGTCTGAGGGACATGGGTTATAGGTGCATGTTTTTAGCATTGGTTGAAAGCATGAATATACCAGTTGCCATCTTCGAACACGATTGGCCAATAGTACCCAATGCAATTCATTCTTCTTGCTACTGAGCGGGCTCCCTGGTGACTGCCTCAAATTCCTTCGTGGACTTCCTTCATCAAACAATGCGCATCACTAGGTGTTACACATTGAAGCAAGGGCTGCAGGTACCCCCTTCGATACAAGGTCCCATCCTGTATTATATACTTGGGTGCCTTGATTCAAATCTTGCATGCTTCGATAGGGTCTTCTGGAAGCAATCCATCTTTGAGGTATCAAACAATCGGGGTCATTGATCTGCACCATTGTGCATGCTTTAACCAATGCATTTGACATATTTTTAGATGGTTTTAGTTGGTGGATTTCTAGTATTAGTTGAGTTTATGTGACAATGGGTTTACACAGCTATGTTTGGTTTTCTTGTCTAAATCCTGTGTTTTGTAGACTTAGTTGGTGCTAATGGACATCTTGTATCCATGGGCTCCTTGATCTTCCTTGTGATCATCTTTAGTAGGTCACCCGTAGGTACTTTTTGGTTACATTCTATGTAAGGCCGTTCGCAAAGGCGCTAGAAGATTGAAGGCCATTTGCAAAGACATTAGAAGAGGTGAAGGTCATTCACATTATAATGGTAGAAGATGAAGGCCACAAACATCAATGCATGGCAGAAGGTGATTGAAGCCAAAGATAGGCGGCTTCGAAGTTCAAGACTGCCAAAGGAGAAAATGGTGAATTATGGTTCGAGGAGTGTTTCCTTAGTCCGATAACAATCCAGGAAGAATTAGCCTTCAATATTTATTTCATTGTATTTGTCTTCTTGAGTACTACAAAATCGACAACTAAAACTCCCAATTTGGACTATCAGTTCACCCGTAGCAAGCAAACTAATTCCAGCCGACAAAGCACCGGTAGCACTTCAAGAACCACACATGGTAAAGCACCAGTGGCTCGTGACAAAGCACATACCCAACACTACATGAGGGACACCAGAGGATCTGTGAAGACCTACACGAGACGTTAACAAGGCATAGGCATCGGGTCGTGACAATGACCCCGGACCATGGAGCTTTGAGATGAAGAATTGAAGATTTAGCTATAAGTATGGTATCGGGTTGTGAAAACCTTGACGGACAAAGAGAACTTCTGAGAAAAAAGGGTAAACAGTTCACGGTCCATGAAAATTTTCACGGACCATGGCACGAGACCAGCTTCACAGACCGTGCCAGATCCCATGGCCCACGGCTTTGAATGTTTGACCACGCCAGATCCCATGGCCCATGGCTCTGAATGTTCACGGACTGCGCCAGATCCCATGCCCTGTGCTTGAATGCTTCACGAACCGTGACATCCGTGCCGGTTCGTGAAGCCTTGGTGGCTGACCTAGGTTTTGCTATTTTTGGCCTTATTTGGGCATATTTTAAGGCCCAATCTCCTACTCTTATGTATATAGGAGCCTTAGTCTTCTACTAAACTAGGAGGAAGTATATTAGGAAGTAGAACAGAAGGTAGACATAATGTAGAGTAGATTCTCTCTCTAGTTTAGAGAGAAGGAAGATGAGAGTTCTTCTCTCCTTCCTTCTCCTTTTCTTTTCATTTCCTTTTATTTTCATCTTAATTTCTAGATCTATGGCATCTAACCTAATATTTTCCATAGATCTAACCTTTGTAGAGTAGTTTTTTTTAGCTTGGGATTCATTTTGGCACTTGCTATGTTCTAAATTCTTTATGAGATTAATTAGATTTATCATATCTTTGTGTTTATGATATCATTGTGATTGTTCTTAAATTTTATAAATAAATGAGTAGTACACTACATATAAGCACACACTTTGGGATATACTCATGTATAGTGCAATTATTGATGCCCCCTTGCGAGGATAAACCTGGATGTCAGAATGGGTAGGGGAGAATGCGTCTGCGTGGGTGTGTGCACAGGGAATTCGAGAATGCTCTAACTTTGCCATTGCACCAGTCTTAGTTGACTTCATAATTGTTATTTGAGAGGTTGCGGGTAGAGATAGTGAATAGTAGCAAGCTAGTTGTTGTGTTGAACCTTGGGCCTAGCGTATAATGTGAAACTGCATTTGTGGTGGAAGCCCAAGATGTAGTACCACGGGGGAGAAACAGACGTGTAATGATGGCCGGACCTTTTTGTACTCCCCTACAATGGCGGTGACGATGGAGGGTTGCGAGCGCACTCACCAAAACAAGGTTGGAGAAGTGTATGCCATTGACCACACCACATGTTGTGATCACACTGATAGGTCTTTTGTCAGTCTTTCTGTGAACGAATCGAGGATTGAAGCATTACAACTACCATGTTTCTAAATGATTCGCAAGTGCGTAGTTTAATTAGTTGCTTGCATATTTAATTTTTACGTTTAGTGGTTGATAGTTTGAAAAACCAACCCCCCCTTTGCATGTTTGCTTTACTAACTATTCCTTTCACTCGTCTAGATTGACAGTGCGTACGAGGCTGTGTTCTAACTAGTACTTGAGCCCTAGCATTTTTGTGGACGAACCCAGGGCTTGCCGCTTACTACCCCTTGGTAGCTTAGAAATAAGAATGGGTGCCGAATACAAATATCTTATCTTTGACCAATAATCCCCTTGGATCGTGTTTTAACGATGACCAGGTCGAGGCCAGGTCGAGGCCAGGTCAAATTTTGACGCCATTTCTAAGGATGCTCTTCAGTTCGAGTATTAGTTAAGTATAATGTGTTAGTGAGTAGTTAGTATTGCTTTTGTCTTTTTCTTGTTTTTGATTTCCGAAGTAGATATTGCTTGAGCTCTTGGTGAAAACCGAGGACCCTTGCACTATGATTCTGAATTTTGTGTGTTTTCTTTGTTGGGTTTTAATTGAAAAAAAGAAAAAAAAATGTGGGAAAGCACTCAACGGAGGGTACTTTGTAGGGTGTGTCATTGCGATCTTTCTATAGAGTATTGCCCAAGGTTTAGTGACTATGGGAGAAGAATAGCTCAAAGAGTGAGACTTTGTTGGATATGTTATCACTACCACCCTACGGAGTCTTGCTCTTGGATGAGCAAAAATGAGAGAGAGGTAGGAGCGGTTGGTTCCCAAGGTAGATGGGATCAAGATTGTTACCCATGCCACGACTCTCTATATTTGAGGTTTAGTGGTAACTCAAATTTGTGGTATGGAAATGCATCGGGAAACCAACACTTGGGTTAGATAGTTGGACTTCACCAACTTACCCAATGCCCCAAAACCAATCCCTAGGATTGGTTCCCAAATTGAATTGTGTAGAAATTTTGGAAGCTATAGCTAATGTGACCAAGAGTAGTGATTTACTCCAATCACAAGTGCTTAGCAAGATTAGCAATTTGGGAACTCAACTATTCTCAAGCATTGAGAAAGTTGAAGGGCAGGTGCTTAATTTGATGA
The DNA here is from genome assembly GCA_037428765.1 of Rubia yunnanensis. NCBI lineage: Eukaryota > Viridiplantae > Streptophyta > Magnoliopsida > Gentianales > Rubiaceae > Rubia > Rubia yunnanensis. The sequence goes on from CM075071.1 coordinate 3,288,067, forward strand.
ATATGGTGAGCCAACTTGAAACCCAATATTCCAAAAATGAACCATCCCTAGTTGAATGTATGAATCTCAAGGGGATGGGGAATGGTTTGTTGAGAGTGAAGAAGTCGAAAAAGGGGTAATTATACTTAATTTTCTATATTATGTATTTTCACCCATACATCCACCTATAGAACCTACTCCCACATTTTCGGAAACCTTAGAGGAAACCACAGGGAAGCCAATTGAATATGCTAAGCTTCCATACCACATATTCCCTCTAAGGTTGACTTCTTCTCTACTATATATTCCTCTTGGAAGATTCTTACCCCTTACTCTTCATTTTTGGTTGTCTAAGGTGATGTGGTACAAACCCGCACCTTATGGATAACATTAGGGTCGTACCAAAGACCTTAAATATATGGAGCTTCTCGGGTGGCAACCCGAGTTTTGAAAAAGTAGATCAGTTTGATATTTTTAGTGTGTTTTCCTATTTGTAGCTTTCTTTTTCTTTTTGGGACACTATTAGACTTGGTGTGCATGTTTGTTTTGTAGGAACCTTATGGTTCTTGGAGGAAGGTGAGAAAATGGGGAGTCCAACTCATAAACCATGTAGATGTACATGGTTTGTGACACTCAAAATGGTGGACAAAGACGAGAACCAAACCCCAAGTTCATAGGGTGTGTAGAAGTTCACGACCCATGGAACTCACATAACTTCCTACACCACCCAATCACCATTTCTTCCCTACCACCACCCAACCACCACCCCTTGAGACACACACATCGAGACCTAAAAGGTAACTCTTCACTGTGATTCAATTCCTTATTTAATTTATGATGCATGATCGTGGTTAGATTCAGCTTTCTTGATTAGAGGTTGGGGTAGTATATTGGGGTGATGGTAATTTGTTCTTTACATTCCATGATTATTCCATCAAGGGTAGATTTTAGTGTTCCTTTTTCATTATAAGTGTTTTCCTATTTCTTTCCCTTGACATGTGTTCTTTGATTTTGTACATGCATTGATAATGTGCCCATTTTATATGGTTATATTAGGGTTTTTGGGATTAACTTTTGTACACTTTTGTGCTCTAAATGTGACATTTTGCCTTGAAATTATCTAAGGAGAGTTAAAAGCGACTTTGACGTTTTTATCACTTTTTAGAGAATTTTGTGTGACAAGGTAATTTGTTTGAAGACTTTGAAAACTTTGAAGACTTTGAAGAATATCTTTGACGAATTGAGTACTTGCATTTGAGCTTTTTGAAGATATGAAGAGTTGAAGAGGTGAAGAAAGGAGAGCAAAGCAAAGGGTGAAGGATGATCTATGTTTTGAACCAGAGTTTTCAGAATTTTCCGAGAAGAATCAGCCTCCAAGTGTGGTACCATTGGATTCCTCTTCTCGATTACTATAAAATCGACTACAAGAACTCCCAAAACGGATCAACGGTTCACCCGGAGGAAGCAAAACGAAACAGGACTAAATTTTACTGATCTGGTCGCGATCGCGATGCTTAGTCGCGACGGCATCACGATCCTGCCCTGCAGCTAGCGTTTTTCTCCCCTTTTTCTTATACTATAAATACCTCTTCACCCACTTCTTCCCCAACACTCTAAGCTCGACTTGGGGGCTCCAAAACCCTAGTTTTTCACCATTTTCTTCCATTTCTTCTTCTTTCTTTGTAGATCTTTGTTCTATGTTATGGGTTTTGATTATCTAGCTTAGTTTTATCTTGGGAGCAATGGATTGAAGCTTCCATATCTATGTATTAAGAACCATATCTATCTATTTAGTGTTTTTTCTATTATACATTTATTAAGCTTTGAATGTGAATTGTTAATTGCATTGATGTTGTTGGAAGCTTGAGTATATGAATTGCTTGTATGATTACTTGTTAGGGTTGGGAGAAAGTAGCTAATTCTCCCCTCTTTTAATGTGGAATCCAAGAGCATGAGTTAGAGCTTATTAAATGATGTTGGTGTGTTGATAATTGCTAGATGAATGTGATGATGTCGAACTCGTTGTCATGTTTGTTTTAGGTAGCAAATGAGAGAAGTCTATGAATGTCGATCGTTCTTGACTAATCTTGTGTAAATGCATGAATTGGTTAAATGCTTAGATACGGTGTAGTATTTATAAGTGTTGCCAAGCTTGTTGATTCTTCGTGTTAAATGCCATCAATGGGATACTCTTAGTCCTAAGGGAGTCATTGGTGAGGTTTGACAAGATATGTCGAATTCACTCTTGCAAACTACTATCTAAGAAGGATAGAAGATTTATCTTCACAACAAGTAGTTGAAGTAGTGAATAGATTGTTTCATTCGTTCTTGAAGCCTTTATTATTTAGCATTTATGTATTCTTGACGCTGTGTTTCACTTCATTTATGCCATGGGTTGTTTGAGAATAGGAAGTTTTTATGATTGAAGTGTTCGGGTGTTAGGAAAGTGACGAATTCCTTAGCTCCTTTGCATGAAAATATATGAACATGAACTTAGAACTTCTTGTGCATAATGTGTTGTGACTCTTGCTAGATAAGTATGTTAATGTTAAGTCAAGTAATGAATGTGATAGAATGAGTGAATGGTTCAATGATCTACATTAGGTTTGGAAGTGGATATCAATTGCCCCCAAGGCTTTATCTTTGTAGTTTTAAACCCCTTTTTCTTAAGTTTTGTTTAATGATTAGCCTAGTTACTTGACTTTGCTAGTTATCTTCTCTTTTAATTTTCATAACTTAGGACAACCAACCAACCAAACCCCCCTTTTTACATGTTTTTATATGTGTATATATATCTACTCCTAGCATAATATCAACCAATTATGTTTAAACACTTAAGAAAATCCCTCTTCTTCGTGGACGACCCCGACTTGCCGCTATCTACTTAGTTGTAGATAGTAAGCATTTAGGGCTTACAAATATTAACTTTGAGAGGTACGGCGACGGCCTCCCAATTGAGCACAATACAAGCTTTAAGTGTGGGGGGAAGGGGATTAGATAGCCCTTATGATTTTTGGTTGTTTCTATGTAGCTAATAGCTCTTCTAAGAGCATTTTGAAAACTTGAAAAAAAATGGTTTTTTAAAACCTGGACAAGTCAAAAACCCGAAAGGGCGACTTGGGTAACATTAGGAAAAGCCCGGATAGATCGAAAGCCCTAGGTAAAACTGAGAGGCTTGGTCCGGCTAGACTTATGAGTCTTGGCAAAAGTGAGAGGCCGTGTGAAAAAAGGTGAGTGGTGAGCACGTTTTGTGGGATAAAGCTAGGATGAAAATCCAAAAGGGCTCCTAGGCAAAATGAGAGAAATTGAGAGAAAAAATAAAATAAAAAAAAGAAACAAGAAACTAGGTTGATGATACATTGGACTCCTTGGTTGCAACTAGGTCAAGAATCTTGAGTTATCCCTATGTTGCAACCAAGTCGATGGCTTTTGGATTTCCTTGGTGGATTGTTTTGCTTGAGGATTACTCTTTTATTTCTTTTGGGACTACTTTGGGGGAAGTAAGCTTGGCTTTATTCCGATCAATTTGTGACTTATCTTTTTCCATACTCATTTACTTGCTTTGGGTGGTTTGGTTGCTTTAGGAGCTTTGGGGAGTGTGAGAGTTGTGATAATTTTCACCTTCTTGTAAGAACTAGGGTAGCTTGGGAATAAGTTGAATGCATTGGCTATTTTTGCATGCTTCATTCCGCTTGAACCTTTTTCTTTGATTTAATTTACTCGAGGATGAGTAAAGGTTTAAGTGTGATCTGCACCATTATGCACGCTTTAACTAATGCATTTGACATAGTTTTTAGTTGGTAGTATTAGTTGAGTTTACGTGACAAGGGGTTTAGACGGCCATGTTTGGTTTTCTTGTCTATATCCCATGTTTTGTAGACTTAATTGGTGCTAATGGATATCTTGTATCCACGGGCTCCTTGATTTTCCTTGTGATCATCTTTAGTAGGTTGCTCGTGGGTACTTTTTGGTTACATTCTATGTGAAGGCCCAGTAGACGATTGAAGTTCGTTTGCAAGGACGGTAGAAGAGGCTAAGGCCATTCACATTAGAATGGTAGAAGATGGAGGCCACGAACATTAATGCATGGTAGAGAAGATTGAAGCCAAAGATAGGCGACTTCAAAGTTCAAGATGGCCAAAGGAGAAAATGATGAATCGTGGTCCGGGGAGTTTTGCCTTAGTCTGAGAACGGTCTAGGAATAATTTTCCTTCAAAGTTAGTTCCATTGGATTTGTCTTCTCAAGTGCTACAAAATTGACTACTAGAACTCCCAATTTGGACTAACGGTTCACCCATAGCAAGTAAACAAAGTTCAACAAACAAAGCACCGACGATACTTCATTGACCACACATAGTAAAGCACAAGCAGCTCGTGACAAAGCAGATGGCCCGCACTACATGAGAGACACCAGAGGATCCGTGAAGACCTGCATGAGATCTTCATAAGGCAAAGGCATCGGGCCGTGACAATGACCCTGAACTGTGGAGCTTGGAGATGAAGAATTAAATATTTGGCTATGTATGGTGCCGGGCCATGAAAACCTTCACGGACCGTGAGAACTTTGGGGGAAAAAACCTTAAACTGTTTGCGGTCCGTGTCAATCTTCACGGATGGTGGCACGAGGCGTGCTTAATTGACCGCACTAGATCCCATAGCCCACGACTCTGAATGTTCACAGACTGCGCCAGATCCCATAGGCCCACGGCTCTGAATGTTTACGGACCGCACCAGATCCCATGCCCCGTGCTTGAATGCATCACGGACCATGATATCCATGTCGGTCCGTGAAGCCTTAGCGGCTGACCTAGGGTTTGCTATTATTGGCCTATATTGGGACTATTTTTAGGCCCAATCTCCTACTATTATATATATAGGAGCCTAAGTCTTCTACTAAACCATGAGGAAGTAGATTAGGAAGTAGAATAGAAGGTAGACATAATGTAGAGTAGATTCTCTCTCTAGAGTAGAGATAAGGAAGAGAAGAGTTCTTCTTCTCCCTCCTTCTCCTTTTCTTTTCCTTTCCTTTTCTTTTCATCTTATTTTCTAGATCCATGGCATCTAACCTAATATTTTCCATGGATTTAACCTTTGTAGAGTTGTTTTTTTAGCTTGGGATTCATTTTGGCACTTGGTATGTTCTAAATTCTTTATGAGATTCATTAGATTCACCCTATTTTTGTGTTTATGGTATTATTGTGATTGTTATTGAATGTTATAAATGCATGGGTAGTACAACACATATAAGCACACACTTTGAGATATACTCATGTATGGTGCAATTATTGATGCCTCATTGGGAAGAGAAACCTGGACGTTAGAATGGGTAGGGGAGAATGTGTCTGCATAGGTGTGTGTACGAGGGATTCGAGAATGCTCTAACCTATTTTCCATAGCACCAGTCTTAGCTAACCTTGTAACTGTTGTCCCAGAGGTTGCGGGTAGAGATAGTGAATAGTTGCTAGCTAGGTGTTGTGTTGAAACCCTAGTGTCATGGATAAAGTGCCTACGAACCTTGGGTCTAGTGTATATAGGACCCGGGGAAGTAGTTGCATTCGTGGTGGAAACTTGAGATGTAATAGCACAGGGGAGAAACTGATGGTCGGACCTCGTTGTACTCCCCTAATTACGATGGAAGTGCGATGGAGGATTGCGAACGCACCCATCGTGACAGGTTTGGGGAAGTGTATTCTATCGGCTACACCACGTGTTATGAACACGCTGATAAGTTTTTTGTAAGTTTTTATGTGAATGAATCGGGGATTGAAGCATTAGAACTACCATGTTGCTAATCCCAATGTGTAGTTTAATTAGTTGCTTGCATATTTACTTTAAATGTTTAGTAGTTGATAGTTTGAAAAACCAGCCCCACCCCCCTTTGCATGTTTGCTTTACTAGCTATTCCTTTCACTTGTGCTGATTGATAACCCGCACGAGGTTGTGGTCTAACTAGTACTTGAGCCCTAGCATCTCTGTAGACAAACCAAGGGCTTGCAGCTTACTATCCCTTGGTAGCTTAGCAATAAGAACAGGTACAGAATATAAATCTCTTATCTTTGATCAATAAGCCCATTGGTTCGTGTTTTAATGACAACAGGGTCGAGGGCAGGTTAGTCATCCATGTTTCTCCTTCAAAAACTGCTATCACAATGAGTTCTTCAAAACTTTGTTTATACAAAGTCTCAAACATTACTTGTTTCTTTTCCAATCCCTCCAAATCTGAGGAAGCCAATTTGCTCAATGCATCTGCCTTTTGATTTTTCTATCTTGGTACCTGCGAAAGAGTATACTATTAAAAGCACTTTAACAAGGGTTTCACCACCTCCAAGTAGCGCTATAAACTAACATCTTGGGCCTCATATTCCCCATTAACCTAATTGACCATGATTTGGGAGTCACTAAATATTTCCACATCCTCTACTTTCATCTCCTTTGCTAATCAAAGACCAGTGATCAAAGCCAAGTACTCCGTTTCATTGTTTGTGACCCTAAACTTAAAATGTAACGCGTAGGGGTAGCCAGTGCCATCGGAGCTAGTGAGAAATGCTCCTGCCCCACTTCCCCACGAGTGAGATGATCCATCCACGAACAACTTCTATACCCTTTTTCCTCATTCTTACAGACATCCTTGATGGCCTCTTTGATTTCCACAATGAAATCCACCAAGGTCTTCCCTTTGATCGCGGACCTGGGGTGGTAGTGTATATCATTCTCTCCCAGTTTTACAGCCCATTTCATCATTCTCCCCGAAAACTCAAGTTTTAGGAGTATATGTCTGATTGGATAATTGGTAGCAAGACTATGGTGTGACCCTGAAAATAGGGTATCAACCTTCGAGCTGCATGAACCAATGCCAATATTAACCTTTCGATAGTAGTATACCTTGTTTCTGAGGCCTGTGGGGCTCTGCTAACAAAGTATATAGGGTGTTGTTGTTTCTCCTTCTCCTTCACCAATACAACACTAATAGATAGGGGAAATTCCTAGATATAAAGATATAATACTTCCCCTTTCTCTGGTTTCATCAACATAGGCAGGATTTTGAGTTGTTCTTTCAAAGTTGTGAAGACCTTCTCATAATTCTCCGTCTATTCAAACTTTTTAACCTTACGAAGTACATCAAAGAAGGGTAGATGTTTCTCTGCCCCTTGGATAAAAAACTGGCTTAACGCTGCCAAGCACCCCGACAACCTCTGAACTTCCTTCACATTACATGGGTTTTTTCATATCCATCAATGCTTCCACCTTTTCTGGGTTAACATGAATACCTTTCTCTGAGACCATGAAGCCTAGAAACTTTCCAGCACCGACCCTAATCACACACTTCGAAGGGTTCCACTTCAAGTTTTCCCCTCGTAACCCATCAAATAGTTCTTTCAAGTTCTACAAAATTGATCGTAGGTAACACTCATCACCACCATATCATCAACTTAGATTTCCAAGTTCTTTTCAATATGCTTTTTAAAGAGTTTGCCTACTATCCGTTGGTAAGTAGCCTCGGCATTCTTCAGTCCAAATAGTATTTTCTTATAGCTCAAAGTACCCACGTCTGTGATGAACAAAGTCTTTTCCTTGTCCTCCCCTGCCATTGGTATATGGTGATACCCCTTATGGGTATCGAAAAAGGTCAGGATCTGATAACTTGTTATTGCTTCCACCAGCTGATCCATCGAAGGCAATAGATAGCTATCCTTCAAACAACATTTGTTCAGATCCGTGAAATCAATACACATGCACTACGCCCAATCTAGTTTTGGAACCAGGACTAGGTTGGCTAACCATTGAGGATACAACACTTCATCGATAACCCCCGCTGTAAGAAGTTTATCCACCTCCAATTTTAACGCCCCATCCCTCTTAGGGGTAAATATCCCTTGTTTATGCTTAATAGGCTTATCGAATGGTCAATATTCAACTTGTGGATAGCCAATTCTGCAAGCACCCCCATCAAATCTGAAGTGTCCTAGGAAAACACATCACAATTCAATAGGAATGTCAATTCTTGTTTCACCATCTCTGGCATCATACTTCCCACCGTTATTGTTCACATGCCTCAAACGGAAAGTGACTGGGTATTAGTTAGTCCAGCCTTCCCATGTACTGAAGACACATTTCTCACTTTCCCCGCGCCTTTCATCGCTTCATAATTGCAGCTTCAAGCTACTACCCAATCCCCACGAATGATTGCCACCACATTCTCCAGTGGGAACTTCATCATTAAATGTCACGGCGACCATACTGATCGAGCCTAACACATCCATGGCCTCCCCTGTATCACATTTATGGAGAAAAAGCATCGATAACTTTAAAACGGCAATGTACTGTGACCCCCTTGTTTCTATTAGGCAACCTTATAGGCAGGGTTATTTTCCCTATTGGGTAAACTATCTTTGCAGTGAAACCTGACAAAGGCGAGGTCAATTTTTTCAGGTTCGTACGCCCAATCCCAAACTAATCGAAGCAACTCACAAACATGATCTCAACTCCACTTCCATTATAAACAAACACTCTTTTCACCATTGCAGTCCCAATCACTGTCGAAATAACCATGGGGTCACCATGGGGGTTGCCTTAGAGAACGTGATCATCTCATCAGGTCAAAGCCTCTTCCCCACTGGTTCTCCTACCGGGACAAGTTGTGATTGCGCTTTCATAACTGCATTCGAACACCTTTCCCCGAAAACTCCATTGATGACATCGACCACCCCAAGTACTGCAGGATTCCCTTCATTTCTATTTTGGTTCTCTGTTGGGGGGTTTCATTGTGGCTTCTCGCGACACTCATGCCACTATCCCTGGGGACCATAATCTCCTCTATTTCCAGAACCAAAGATTTTCTTAGGGGGGGCATCGGTTTCCTCGATCATTGATGTGCTTCAAATTATCATCCTGAAATGGTTGAAAGATTATTTTAGAAGACCTTCCCTTTCACACCAATCGATTTCCATCTGAGTGGGTTCACACATTTGTGTTGTGGCCATAATCTTTGTGGTGGTTTCAGAACTTGTTGGTGGCTCTCCTAGCAGCGAAGGCTCTATTGGTTTCATTCATAGGAGGTGGTGGCTTGAAAATCCCCCTGTGGATACACCATATGTCTGTTAGGGAACGTCGCATGGGTGTATATCTTTCGAAGGTTGGTTTTTCCACCGACCTCTTGCCCCAGGAGTCACTAGGCTTCGAATGCTTCACCATTATACCTTATCTCTTCTTTCAAATAGCCTCCTTAACCTTTGAATGCTGCTACAAGTTCTTGGAGCTGTTGGAGTGTCTTTGGGGTATTCCCTGTCAGTTTCCTGTACAGCTCCATATCCTCCATCCCTAACAGATGACCTTGGATGATTTCATTTTCCGTACCTTTGGTCACCCCGAGCTATTATCAGCATATCTATGATATAAGGTTGTGTTGGATTCTCCCTGCTTTTGCTTTGTCTGGTACAGTTCCATTAATGTTTTGGTGAATTTCTTTTTCTGGTAATACTAACTTAGTAGTTCCCCATTGAATTCTTAATACAATTACAATGAACCCCTCGGTATCTTACTGAACCACTCTTGGGCTTTCTCTCGAGGTAACTACCCACCAACTTGCAAGTTAACATTTCATCACAGTCTTGAGAATTCATCAATCCAAGGAAAGTTTGAATAAACTCTCTGGGTCTGAGTCTCCTGAAGAAGTAGGAAGTCCTTATGGTGGCTTTATATCCTGGGCCATCGAGCTATCATCACGACTGAACCAAACAGAGATCCTGCAGTTTGTCTTGTTGGCCCTATCAACCTGTCTAACTCCCTGCCCAGAGCTGTTTCTGCTCTATCATATTGGTGTCCCCTATTCTGACTGGGTTCTCGAAGATCCTATGAGTGAACGAAGGGTACAATCCCTTGGCCACGATAATCCATCATTTCAACATGAGCTCAATTAGAAAGTTTTGAGTGGTTTGGGACTCCTAAGCACAACATGACACCTCGGCTCTGTTCAATGCATCGAAAAGGACACAGGGTAATTCACGTACATGTGATCAGGGAAAGAAGGTTGGGGTCCTAGCTGTGTAGCTTCCCTCACATACCCCATACATGGGACTCCGTACATTTGGCTTGCTAGAGGAAGTGCCCTAATCTTCTCCAAGGAAAACGATGAGGTATGAGTTATTGAAGGCATCATGGTCATCGATGGTTGAGGAATCATCGAAGGGGGTACGACTTGATAGCCTGCCACTACCAGCATTTGTGTGACTTGATCAAAACTTTAAGAAGGCCCCATGGCCTCATCCACCATATGATTTTCCTAGACTCTTCACTCATAAGCCTCAACATGAAAATCACCCAAGCACTCTGTGAGATGGTCGTCCACACCTCGCAACCCAATCAATGGCATTACAGTGCCAATTCCCACAGATGGTTTGATAGTGATCTCCGCCTCCCCTGGGACTCCTAGAAAGGACCTGGCCCGTGACCCTTTGATCACAAGGGTTGGAAGGCTAGGATCTACCGAAGCCTCAACTAGTGTTGTTTCCTTATCTTTTACCACAGCGGGAGAGGTTATTTTCTCCCCCTGTGCCGGCCTATACCAAGACCCAACATCAACAACTGTACCAGTCGCCTTGCTCCTCAACATCTCACTCTGTCGAGTCGAGGTCGTCGATACTGACATACGCTGTGAGATCTACATTTGGCCAAATTTTGGATTCCACCGGGCATGCCAATTGATGTGTCTGATGACCGTCGCTCCCAGCACCTCCACCACCGCTATCATTGTCAATTCCAAAGGCATTGCCGGTGTCAATTTCCTGATCTTAGGTAATTCGGAGGCATCGCCGGCATCGATTAACTTCCTGCGTGATTTAAACCAGAAGAAGAAGAAGCGCCGATGGAATTGCCGATGAAAATTCGGCGAACATAGAAGCTTGGCGGGGGAGTCAAAAATCCAGTTGAAAACCAGCATAGACCGGCGGTAACCATCACCGGAGGCGGTTCCCAGTCGGAGGAGGCAGTTTCCGATCAGAGGATCAGGGGGAAAGAAAAATGAAAAATTTGATATTTTTGTGAAATATATAGTATTTTTAAAATTATACAGTAAGTCCCTAAATTTTTCAGCATATTAAAAAAAACTCATCCCAAATAAAACTTTTTATAATTGCATAATGATCCATGGCCTAAAGTTTAGGCTGCTTAAAGTAAGACTTTGTGATTTTCTTTTATGAAAAAAAGTAAATCATTCTCAACCACTTATTAAACGTTTTACTCCCTTCACTCAATTCTCTCTACACATTTTAACTTGTAAAAAAAATCTACATTTATGGTATCAAACATATTCAAATGGAGAGTAACATGTAATGAACTTATTCGAACTAAATAGAATTGAGTCAAACTTCTTATCATGTAATGATGATAGTACTCACTGGTGGAATGATATGAAAATTATGAGGAATACGGGTAGTAAAAAAATTTCAAAAAATTATCAGCCCCCTCTGATAAGGTAAAAAATTGAGATTTTTTTACTGATAGATCAACCCCCGCCATAAGTATACCCTGGCTTTGCCCCTGATAGTACTTGCACAATAATGACACTGGAGAATGCCATTCAAGATTGATCGTAACTCTTGTTAATAGTTGTGGCCATTTTTTTTAGTTGCTTAAGGTGTTTTTTCCGATGGAATGAGCTTATTCGAACTAGATAAAATTTATTTGAATTATATAGTATTTAGAGAAAAGTGCTTTTATAACCCTACCTAGTTGACATGAGTGTCAATATAACCCTAGATAGTTAGTGGAATTTCCAATATAACCCTCTCCGGTAACTTTTGGCCGGAATTTTATAAAAATACATTTTTGCCCTTCAGACCAACAGCTGTGGAAAAACGTCCAATGTAAGTAGTAAAAAATGGTGGAAAAACCTATGTGATTATATTTTTTTAAACTATCGAGAACAGTTTCGAGATCGCAACTCAAAACTGATAGAGATTGCTGCATAACACAGGTTCTAAAATCAAAACATGGTCGACATTAGTCCACAAGCAACCTCGTATTCTGATGTTGGGACCAAATTACAAATTAATATAACTTGACATTCGATGAAATTTCACATGTTGGAAATAGACAGACTAACAAGGATTAGGCTCGCAGAGCTTTTAACAGCAAAAACTAGGGGTCCCTGCTGTCAAAATAAGTCAGTTTTGCTTATAAACACAACTTTGTCAATTAGAGCCTTAGGCTCCCGATTCTGACATCAGGATTGTAATAACTTGATTTGAAAAATGACATTGTATATGTAGACAAACTTGTCACACACATTGATTTCAAAACCATTGGCTAAAACAACATGGTCAAACTTTTCATGACAAGCTTTAGAGCTAGTTTTATATTATACAATGATTTCATCAACTTACAAACTTGGCTTCCTTAACCTGTAGTGATAAAACCCTCACGTTGTTTCATGTAGATTTCCTCCTTAAAATCTCTATTCTAGAAGGAAGTATTCGCATCCATTTAATGAACCTCAATCTTATACAATGCTGCGATAACAAGTATCATTTCAATGGACCTTATTATTGGGAGGAGAATAAGTAGAGATTATTCTCGTGAGAAGAGAATAAGTGTCAAATTAGTCATGACCTTTTGTCTATAACCTTTGATTATAAGGTTTGTCTATAACTTGTATGTAGAGTCATCGACTCTCATCTTCCTCTTGAAAAGCCATTTGTAGTATGTGGTTTACTTCTTGCTGATAATTCCACTAGCTCTTAAGTATGATCTTGTACAATTGAATCGATTTCACTCTTAATCGTTTCTTTCCACATTGGATTCTCAAATGAATTCACTTCTTTATAGCTATGTGGCTCACTTTCAAATAGGTTTATGTTGTTTGTATGTTGTTTATGTTGGGTTACCTTTAGTTCATGAAAGACTTTTTTTACCGTTGCTTAGTTTCAAGAGTGGTTTAGTTCGTGTATTGACTAACTTTGTTTATGTGTATAGTTGCTTGGTTGTGGTAGGAGTATCGTGTATTGGCTAGAATTGTTTAGTTCGTGTATTGGCTGACTTTCTTTATGTATAGTTGCTTAATAAAATTTGATAGGATGAATAAGATATAGGGAAGGAATTTTTTTTTGTCATGCTTCGGTCGTTGTGTAATAATAAGGATGAGCAAATGTTATGTATGTGAAGCAACTTAGAGCGCAGTTGAGCTCATTAATTTGCAGTCTGATTTTGGTTATACATGCATTATTTCTTACTTTTGTATCAGCAATTCAGCATGCATTTTACAAAGTTATGGTCGAATCATTATTTCATATTTTTTAATAAATGTGTGTGCATATTTAGATGATGGAATCATGTACTCAACACAATAGTTTTAGTTAGTATATTAGCTGACTTTCTTTATGTGTATGGTTGATAAGTTTGTGTATAGCATGTGGCAGGAGTATTATCATAAAATCAGTAATTTAGTTCAGGTATTGACTTAGTTTCTTAATGTGTATAGTTTATTAGTTTGTCTATAGCATGTGGCAGGTCTCATTGATTTGTTTGTTGCTTATTCAGATATATATAAGTTTACAGCATTTATGCACCGAACATAGGAGCTTATATATTTACACATATTCTGTGGATGTGGATGTCGGTGGCTGAAAGAGTGATATCTTGCATTAAAGATTTCTGTTAGATCGAATCTAGTGCTCCTTGCGTTGGCTTGGCTAGGTGCATATACTTATTGATGCCTGTATTATTTGGCCTGTTGCATATACTTATTGATTTGCTTGTTTATTGTTTTATGTTATTTGTTCAACTATATATTGATGTTGTTCATTTATATAGTCTATATATTTATCCCAAACACTCTATAATAGATATTGTTTGCTTTCTGTTTGTCAACTGGGGGTATTTGAGTCATTTTGACTACCCTAAGCCTAAAAAATTGTCTAAAAATATATATGTACCAATATTATAATATGTTACTGGTTTTAATTATCTACTATGTATAATCAATCATAACTTATTAACATTCAAATATATAATATGTTACTGATTTTAATTTTTTACTATATATAATCAATCATAACTTGTTAAAATATATAACTTCTAAAGATATATTTAAAACCATAAATATCTCATTATAATTTATAATGTCTCGATAATTATTATGTTAGTTTGATGTTTTCAATTCTTTGTTTATATGTTTATAGGTTTTGTGAGAATATCCTGATTGGCATGATGGGGTTCGAGTGCACAAGATTGGTATTGGGTTCTATGTATTTGTGGTACGAGGGAAAGAAATTGTGAATCGAGATGACTAATTTTAATTTTGTAATGTAAATTTATGAAAGAACGTGATTCATAATTCTTGTTATTTTGTTTAATAATTAGTTATACTTCAATCTAATTTATTATATTTTGTATTTATATTATGTAATTTGTTGTTCTCTCTAATTAGTAAATATACATTAGTTCGTGTGTTTATAATGTTTGTCAATGATTTTAAATACTTAGTTAGAACTTAAACTTTTGATAAAGTCTAGGAAAGACGGGGTTTAATTCGAATAATAAAAGGTAAAATGTCTTAATTGCAAAATTAAAAATTTAGTATGCAACATGTAGTGGTTGTAAAATTTATAACCCGGTTCATGCAACCCGAAAATTTTATCTTCGTTTCTTCTAATTTACACTTAAAACCTTGGTTTTTCCATGACTTATGGAAAGACCGTCTTTCAAGAGACACGCTCTCAACTTTTTATGAGATTTATAATTATAAAATATAAATAAATAAATGTATACATAGTAGTTCGTATATTTAGAGTGTTTATTCATTGTTTTAAAATTTTAGTTTAGACCCTCATCTTTATTTAAAGATAATGGAACTCACAACTAGTAAATATATTAGTTAGTTAGTAAATATATTTGTTAGTTCATAAATTGAAAGTGTTTGTTATCTGTGTTAATGATTTTGTGTAGACTTTAATTTTTTACCAAATAATCATTATAAGAATTACAACTATCAAATGAATAATTTAGTTATATGTATGTTTTGAGTGTTTGTTATTCGTTTTAATGGTTTTGTCAAACAAACAGATTGCTAAAATTAATTTTAAAATACTTATGTTATAATCACAGATAAATTCGTCACAACTATAATATAAAAGGTTGCACTCAAGTAAATGTATTATTGTTCAAGATGAAGAGCTCAGCTTTTGTGTTTTTATTTTAGACTTTCATTTTCTAAATGATAATGATAATGATAATACTTACAATTTAGAAAACTAAATAAACCAGTTCATATATTTAGAATGTTTGTTAATTATTTTAAGAATTTAGTTTAAACTTTTATTTTTTTAAAGATAATAATAGAACATACACCTAACAAATATATTAGTTAGTTTATATGTATAGATAGTTTGTTAATAGTTTTAATGATTTTGTTTAAATTTTCATTTTTCGCACGATAACTATTAGAGAAATTTTATCTAATGAATATATGGGAGGTCGTCGTCGTACCTCTCAAAGTTAATACTTTTAAGCCCTAAATGCTTCCTATCTACAATTAAGTAGATAATGGCAAGTCGGGGTCATCCACGAGAAGGGGGATCTTTTTAAGTGTTTTAAACATATATAATAGAAAACATACTAAGCACATACATACATAGATACATATAAAAGCATGTAAACAAGGGGGGGGGGTGTTTGGTTGGTTTGATCCTAAGTTAACAAATTAAAGTACAACAACTAGCAAAGCAATAGAACAATGCTAATCATGCAATACAACTAAAGGTAAGATGAAAATAACAATTTATGGAACCTTGGGTGCAATTGAATTCCACTTCCAAACCTCTTATCCATCATTGAACATGCAACTTATTTACTACTTTCACTACTTGTTGTGAAGGCTAAACTTCTATCCTTCTTAGATAGTAGTTTGCAAGAGTGAATTCGACATCTTTTGTCAAACCTCACCAATGACTCCCGTAGTCGAAACACGACTCAAGGTATCCCATTGATGGCATTTAGCATGAAGAATCAACAAGCTCGACAACACTTATAAGCACTACGCCACGTCTAAGCATTTAACCGATTTATGCATTTACACAAGATTGGTCAAGAACGATCGACATTCATAGACTTCTCTCGTTTGCTACAAACGACAAACATGACAAAGAGTTCAACATTATCATATCCATCTAGCAATCATCAATCCATCAACATAATCAAAAGCTCTAAATCATACTCATATATTCCTAACAAGAAAAGGGGGGAAATCAACCCACTTCCCCCAAACCCTAGCAAGCAATTCATAAAAGTATTTCATATACTCAAGCTTTCAACAACATTAATGATATCAACAAACACATTCAATGCTCCATAAATGCATAATAGTAAGAGCAATAAATAAGCTACAAATTGTTCTTAAGACATGGGTTTGGAAGCCTTAGTCAATTGCTCCCAAAAGATAGTTTAGCTACAAGAGTTCATGCTAATCAATGCTAAACAACTAATCATAAAAACAAGAGAATTCAAGGATGAAAAATGGAAGAAAAAGGGTTTGAAAGATATGAATGAGAGGAAAAAGAGTGTTATTTATAGTACAAAGAAGATAAGGTGAAATTCTGACCACCCGTCGGTCGCGACTCGTGACGGTGTCGCGATGAAGCCATCGCGACTCGGGACGGGTGCCAGAATTTTGCATTGTGTCTTTTTCTTCTTCTTGTGGCCTGCATTCATCTTCATAGTCATTCCCCTCAATCTCCAAGTCTTCAACGTCTCAAAAAATGGTCTTCAATGGCCTCCGGTCTTCATGTCTTCGAAGCAAGTCTTCAAAAGTCTTCGAAAGTGTAGTCTTCAATGGCCTCCGGTCTTCATTACCTCCGTGTTCTTCCCTTGTCACACAAAATCCACTTAGAAGAGGTAAAAGAGCGTAAAGTTGCTCTTACCCCTCCTAAGAGAATTTCAAGGTAAAACACAAGCTCTTGATAATAAAAGAGCACAAAAGTGACCCTAAATAGTACTAAATTATGCATATAAAATGGACACATCAAATCTCCCCACACTTGAACCTTACAAAGATTTAATAACTGATTACAAAGATTTAACTTTTTAGAAACTGTATGTAACAAAGAAGCTAAACATATGTCACGTGATGATATTATTAATTATATAGTATTTAAAATTTATGGTAAAATACGCCTTAAAAAAATTCAGATAAAAAGGAGGTTGCTGTTAGTGGAGCGGATGAAATTTCAGTTTTGACCCATTTCCCTAAGTCAATGAATTGGTCCAAAATAAAAGGGCAAAAATGGTCAAATGAGAATAAAAGTTCTTATAAATATCAGTCGACCCCTCACCAGTCTCCATACTTTGAATCCATTCATCATCAGCATAAAATTCCACCTCCAGGTACAAATTTCTATTTTCCATCAAAATTCAATCTTGCATTGTTCTCAACTTTCAGTTTTTGATAATTGATTGCCTTTACTTTATGTGTCTGTGATCTGCATTGATCTGCCATTCTGATTGAACTTTTGCTTCGTTTACTGTTTATCATTTTGAGTTATTTTTTATGCTTCACTGAGAAAGCCAAGATGAGTTCTTTGATAAGTAAAAAAATGTTTTTTTTTTAACCAAGGTGGATAACATAAACACAGTGTGATGACCAGGCATCTAACTGTTGATTATGGAGTTTTATTTTTTGTGTTCGGGTTTTGATGTAGTCTTATGTTGCAGATTCCAAAGTAAGCGTTAGTCCTAATGGGAACTGTCACTGATGCTGCTAACAAGGTTGTTATAATCTCCTCGCTCATCCTTATTCGTGAACTTCAACCATGATTTTGTTAATTTCTTATGTCTAAATGATGTTGGTTCAGGAAAGCTTTTTATGTTTTAATCACTTTTTCTATGCTCATTTTTATTCTAGGAGCCAAATGGCAGTCTCTTAGATGACAAAAGTGTGACTGTCGTCTTTGTTTTGGGTGAGTACATTTATACCTTTTAGCATTGTGTTCTTTAATTTATGTAATGAGCATCATCCGCAATGAAGTTTTTCCATTCCCTTATGAAAAATTATTGAATAGGTGGTCCGGGTAGCGGTAAGGGCACCCAGTGTGCGAAAATTGTTGAGCATTTTGGATACACTCACCTCAGTGCCGGTGACCTTCTTAGAGCTGAACAAAAATCTGGTTCTGAAAATGGGTACACTCCTATGCCTACTATGTGCCATTTTAATCTAGCTTGCTTTGTAGTTGCAAATTGTGTGTATTTGCATTCGTAGAGTATCCTCAGTTGCTTCTGGCAAGTGGAAATAATTGTGTTGCTGCTTTGAATGATTATTTGAATATTATTGGATGCTGGTGAATTTTATTTTTATTAACGAAAGGTTCAAGATTATAATATTTGATACATGTGCAATATCCCTGTCATTGATTAAGTGGTAATTTAACAGGACTAATCGGAATTTAGAAATGACTAATTTAGGTGTAACTTTGAATACCTTTGTGATATAGAAAATAAGTATATGATAATGTAGGTTGTAGAAGATATGACATCCTTATGTATCTAACAGTTCACTTTTCTTGAAGATGAATATAGTCCCAGGTACATTAAATATAGTTTGATCAGTAATAATTTTGGCTCCCCTCCTTAATAGGACAATGATCCAGAACATGATTAAGGATGGAAAAATTGTACCCCCAGAGGTAACGATTAGGCTTCTCCAACGAGCTATGAATGAAAGTGGCAATGACAAATTTCTTATTGATGGTTTCCCTCGAAATGAGGAAAACAGAGCTGCTTTTGTGAAAGTTGTGAGTTTTCTAACCTTTCCTTGGCATGTGTCCTGTTGAAATTCTCTCTTTATTGTTGTTGGAACTTTAGAAGAGAAACATGTTACAATACCTGACTTTATAGTTTCTTTCCAGACTGGAATCGAACCAGCTTTTATTCTCTTTTTTAATTGTCCTGAAGAAGAGATGGAGAAGCGCCTTCTGGCTAGGAACCAGGTTAGGACAGAAATTCATGTTTTGTCCTTGTCTTCTATACCTCATAGTGCCTGTTTTACTGTCTATATGTCCCTTTTCCTTTAGCGTTTATCTTTTTATGTTTTCATTTTCTCTTTATCAAGGGAAGAGAGGATGATAACATTGAGACGATAAGAAAGCGGTTCCGAGTTTTCCTGGAATCCACTCTTGCCGTGGTTAATTATTACAACTCGAAGGGAAAAGTTCGAAAGGTTAGGACCACCTTTATCATTCCAGAAACCTCTTTTTTTGTGTGGTGGATTTGTGGCAGATCAAGAATTTAACATAAAGTTTTTGAAGAAAGAATTAAGGGATTCTTTTGTGCACAGATTGATGCTGTCAAGTCTGTTGACGAAGTTTTCGAAGCAGTTAAAGTTGTATTCACCTCATCTGACAATAAGGTAAAAAACTTCTGATGCTCCATAATATCGAGTCCAACTTGGAACTTCAAAATAAATCCAGCCAAGATGATCAAACCATCAATTATAAGTGATGCATTCTTCTTGTTTTGACTGCAAGCGAATCTCTAGATATTTTATAGTTCCAGAATTTCTATCTGTCTTGGACTAAAGTCCACTTCATGTGCGGTGGTGATGTCCCCTGACTTGAGGATTCAGTAATTTGGTCAATACCAATTCCACTGTGGCTATGGGTAACACAGAAAACTACTACTGCAATAAGAGACTGAAAATTCATTCTCTCGACCAGTGGTTATTTTCTCTAAGCTAATATATGGGTTTCACGCGAGTGATTATATCTTCATGAACATGCTTGAAGGCATTTTGAAACAACAAACAGTTGTGGTGCTGGCATATGTGGCAAACATGAATGTGATCTAACCTGTAGTTTCTAATTGTTTTGTTTAGTAGTTTCCTGAAGTTGATCAGAACACTTAAAATGCTGTTAAGATATGGAAAGGAAGATATTTAAAACCTACAGTGGACAAATTTCGAGTTTTGTTTTGCCTTATCAATTCGGATTGTATTATTCTTTGATAATATTTTATCAACTTTGTCTCATTTAGAAGTGGACAAGGCCTTTTCTTTGTCTCCTCGGTCCTCAAGCATCTATATATGATTTCTACTTATTGCTGCATCAAATTGTGTACTGCATTTAATAAAGAATTTTTTCATACATAGGATTTCTTCAGTTTTTGGTCTTCTACATATGCCTCCAATCGTGGTGATAACTCTGGATTCGATCTCTTGGTTCCATCACCATAAACAAGTTTTTAAAATTTGCATTGCAGGTTACTCTTTAGGATACTTTTATACTCAGGCTCATATTCAGACCCTCAATATGGTAATTTTTCATCTCTTGCAGTATTTTCTGAAAGTATGCTTGTTGTGCAGTTGTAATTTGCTTAAGTGGGCATGGATATTTCTGCAGTCCCCGAGGCCTACTATGTTCTTTAGCAATTGACCATTTATGTCTCAACCCTTATTCAAACTGTCAAAGATGGTCATAAGTATAAACCACTGCTGTATGATGTCCTAAATGCTTGGTCCAATGTGATTGAATTAATCCACGTGTTAAGAATTGAGCTTCTTGAGATTCAGTTTCACCCACCTGCAATGCAACACTCATTCAGTCTCTAAAACGACGGATATGGTTATGGATATGGGTATGGATATGGACATGTACAACAATTTAGATAAGCAAACCTTTCTTTTTGACCGAAGTTATGACTGACAAAATGTATTCCTTGACTAGCTTCTTGTTTTGGCCAAAATTCCACCTCACAGAGAGTATAGTTGAACTGCTTGATGCTTTTAGATTAAATACTCACAGTGGTTATGCATCGTCTGTGTTGCAGGTTTCGTGATATCATGAGCATACAGCTGCCATCTGGTATACTTTCTGCTATACTCAAGAAAATATGCTGAGTTGGTGATGTGAAGTTCTTGAGGTTGTCACCTCTATATTTACTCTGTCACTGTCATCTGGTATATTTGTGGCGCTTATTTGGTTTAATTTTGTTTGAGAAAGTAATTTGATGGTCGAACCCACGACCAAGAGCCTGGTGCTTTAAGGGGAAATGAGAAACAAATTGAAAACTTGCATTTTAGCAAACATAACCATATTGCAATTTTCGCATCATGTTTTTGGAAAGCATCACCATGATGTCAAGGCTACCTTCGATAATAACCTTAAACTTACAAACAAGGTTATGAAATTTTCGTTGTCTTGATGCAGCCTAACTCAAGTTTGATCGAGTGTCCAATCGATTCTGCGTGTCCGAAGTGTAACTCTTGGTAGAAAAATGCTTTAACGACAAATAATAGGGACACGAAACTGACATGGGTACATTAGAAACTAGAAGAGTTTGAGTAACCTAGCCTCGTTGAATACTACATTTGTTTCTCTATTGGTGGCACATTTGCTCGTTTGGGATGTTTATTTTATATTGACACACTTTTTATTTTTGACCAAATTCCTTCAATTTTATTCACTCGTTCTACTTTTTTATTTTGTACATTTAATTTTATCTACTCATTTTTTCACCTAAAACCAATCAGCTAAACTCATGGTGCCAGTGTTAGTGAAACGAAGGGTGTGCAATTTCTCTCTTTTTATTGGAGTAGCATTTCTCTCTTCTTATTGGAGTAGCATTTCTAAACAGCATTAGAATTGCGAATTGACTCACTTAACAAGACCCAAGTTGAGAATCCCCCAAGAAGTGTTAGGCCAAGATTTCTCTCCAGCCTTCATCACCAACACCCTGGACCAAGCAACCCATCCTTCCCATGACATCCGCTTGTCCCATGTACTCCCCCATTCCAGGATCAGCCTCAACCCCTTCTCCGCAGCCTCTTCAGCCTCCTCGAACCTCCCTTTCCCCGCGTATATCTGGGCCAACACCACGTACGGCTCCCCTACGAAGGGGATCTTCTCGACTGTCTTCACCAACATTTCCTCTGCTCCATCTAACCCTATCTTCTCCGATTCAGAAACTGCTTCCCAATATAGATCCCTCCCGGCCCTCTGCTCCTCTGCGTCGACCACCTGCCTACAGTTCTCGAATACAGGTGGGATCACCAGCTCTATGTCTTCATCCCTACCATCACCTGTCATTGGATTTCAGTATATTTGAACAAAATTTAAACGTGTTTTTCTATGTTATTAAAATGTTAAATTTCAAATTATAAATAAATTATTGTTAACAAAAGTTGTCTGAAATCCGAGTACCCATTCATTGCTTGTCCATTCTTTACAACATACTTGGTAGTTGGCACTAACAACATACTTGGTAGTTGGCACTAATACCAAGGATGATAGCATTTTTTAAAATGTTGGTAAATCTAACAACAATAATTCCAGCTAAAAAACAGGTCGATATCTTTTTTACTTCCCCGTCCCATTTCAATCTACAATTTAATTATTTATTCAGTCAAAATTTCTTAAATTTGACCATAAAATTGAATTAGTATACAAGTGTAAATACTACTGATGGAATGATTTGCCGTAATAAATTGTATTATTGATAACTGAATATATAGAGTACAATAGATGTGTAATAAGGAAAGAACTCTAATCATAATCTAGCCAGTCATTTGATTTATCCTAACACCCCCCCCTCAAGCGAAGCGCCGGATGCTAGCCGACGCACAACTTGGACCTAAAATACTCAAAATAGCGGACGAAAGAGCCCCTTGATGAAGATGTCCACAATCTGAAGAGAAGTAGGAACATGAGCAACGCGCAACTTTCCAGATGTCACCAACTCACGAACAAAATGATAGTCAATGTCGATGTGCTTTGCCCGCTTGTGCGCCATCGGATTCTGAGCCAAAAAATAGCACTGTTGTTGCAAAACAACAATGGAGAGCTGGAAAGCGGAACCCAAAGATCACGAAGCAAATGAGTGAGCCAAACCACCTCTGAAGCAGTATTGGCGAGAGCATGGTATTCATACTCAGTGCTGGAGCGAGAAACAATAGGTTGTTTCTTGGCACTCCAAGAAACCAGATTCCCACCAAGATAAACTGCATAGCCATAAGTGGACCGACGAGTCTCCAGACAGCGGGCCCAGTCAGCATCAGACTACCTAACACATCATGAGTACTAGCAGAACGAAAGCTAAGACCGAAATGAAGAGGCAAACATACTGCAAAATCCGTGTCACTGCAGCAAAATGATCATCTCTGGGATCCCGAAGATACTGGCTCACCGCGTTGACCGAGAATGCCAGATCCGGACGAGTGATGGTGAGATACTGGAGAGCACCAACAAGAGGACGATAAAGTGTAAGATCTTGAAACGGATGACTGATAGAGCTGTGAAATTGAAAACTAGCAACAAATGGCGTAGAAACATGTGTCGCGTCAGACATACCGGCTCGAGTCAAAATATCACGAGCATACTTTGCTTGGCCAAGAAGGAACCCTAAGGAGGTAGGCGAAACTTCAACACCAAGAAAGTAATGAAGAGCACCAAGATCCTTGATCGCAAACTCTCTGTGTGTCCGATGAACTAGCGAAGAAGAATCGAGTTGTTGCCTGTAAGAATGATATTGTCCACATACACAAGTAGATGCAGTAACGACGACCCTCTCGAGAGGACAAATATTGAGCTGCACTGAAAACCAAGTTGTGTTAGATAACTGCTGAAGCGCTGGAACCAGCCCCGAGGAGCCTGCTTAAGACCATAAATGGCCTTTCGCAAGTGACAAACATAGTCTAGATAAGCAGAATCCTGATACCCAACGGGCTGCTTCATGTACACCAGAACATCAAGAACACCATTAAGGAAAACGTTCTTGATGTCCAACTGATGAAGTGGCTAGGAACCCATGGTGGCTATGGCGAGGACCGTTCGAATAAAGGAGGCTTTGACCACATGACTGAAAGTGTGGTCAAAATCAAAACCTGGAATCTGCGAGAAACCCTGCCCCACAAGTCTAGCTTTGTGACGCTCAATAAGGCCATTTGGTCAATACTTGAGCCTGTAGACCCATTTGGAGCCAACAATGTTAACATTCGAAGATCGAGACACCAAATCTCATGTGTGCTGACCACAAATAGTGGTCATCTCATCATCCATGGCTGAAACCCAAGCTGGACCCTGAAGGGTAGAGCGATAATCAGTGGACTCTGTTTGAGAAAGGAGTGCAACAGTGAGACCATGAGCAATAATATTCGAATAATCTCAGCGCTGAATGGCACCAGTAGAAGACCGGGCAGCCATCCGATGGGTACGAAGTTGCAGCAGCGAAGCTAGATGAATCAAACCACCTGACGATGCCGAAGAAAACCGAGCAGAGCTGACCGGAGAGTAACAAGCAGAAGATGTCGGAGAGAGGATGACCGAGACTGGCTGAGGCATGGTGGCCGGTGGCTGAGGGGTGATGGCAGGTGGCCTACGGTTGAGGAGACGGGTTCGGGTCGACCGCCAAGATGGAGCATGGCAGTGAAGAAGGTGCAGCTAGAATGGGCACATGCATGGCAGCCCCAATCGGTGATGTAACAGCTCTATAAAAAATCGACGAAATCTCCAGATCTGAAATAGAACGACCGTCTGCAGAAGATGAAACATAAGGAAATAAAATTTCATCAAAACGAACATGGCGAGAGATATAGATACGCCCAAAAATTGGGTCGAGACACTGGAAGCCCTTGTGATGAGGGCTGCAGCCAATAAAAACACATGGAATAGATCGCGGTGCAAACTTATCCATAGCAGTGGCACGCAGACATAGGAACACACGACATCCAAATGGGTGAAAGAGGGTATAGTTAGGTACATGACCAAAAACAACCTCAAAAGGTGATTTGCCACAAAAAACTGAACTAGGCAGACGGTTAATGATGTAAACCGCAGAGGAGAAAGCTTCCACCCAATAACAGTGTGGCACTAAAGAGTGAAAAAACACAGCAAGACCAGTCTCTGTGATATGACGATGCTTCCGCTCAGCCCGGCCATTCTGAGCAGGTGTATAGGGTGAGGACATCTGATGATGAATGTCATAAGATATGAAGTGAACCTAAAGTCGATGATTAGTAAACTCTGTGCCACCATCGGTCTGAACATTTTTAACCATAGCAGAAAATTGTCTCAACGAATTTCTTAAACTGGATAAATGTGTCATAGAAATCCGACTTATGCTGCATCGGGAGAAACCATGTGAATCGTGAAAAGTCATCGATGAAAATGGCATAATAAGATAAACCACCTGCAGATAAAACGGGGGTCGGCCCCCACAAATCACATTGCACTTTATCCAACAAACCAGTAGCGCGCTTGTCACTAGTGGAAAAAGGTAAACGGTTACTCTAGGTCATCTGACAAGGAGAGCAACTAACAGATGCAAGCATAGCAGAAGTGACAGAAATAAGACCCCATCGACTCAAAAGCTAAACAGTATCATGAGACACCTGATCGAGACGAGGGTGCCACTGCTCAAAAGAAGCATGAAGTTTTCTAGAGCGTAATTTGCCTAAAAAGCTGGAATCACAAGTCTCAAGAAAATAGAGACTTGAACTATGACGGTCTTTACCAATTGTCTTCCATGTATGCTTGTGCTCAATGGAAAATGTGTCGACATCAAATATAACACGGACAAGTAAATCACGAGTAAGCTTACTAATGGACAATAAGCTTCTAGTAATCTTAGGAACCACAAGAACATCATTAACGGAGAAACCAGAGAAATGACGCTGATCGATGTGAGAATAGATAACGATTCATCATTTCCAACAAGAATAGCATCAGAACCACGATAACATTGTACCTTATCAAGATGGCTAGCACGAGCAATGATATGAGATGTAGCACCTGAATCAACGATCCACTGATTCGACGAAGGATGGGGGTTGGAACCATTCAAACTAGATTGAAACAAAGCAACATAGGCACAGGCAAAACCATCATAAGGTGCCACATGATCAACAGCAGTGTGAGGCGATGCCATGTGTTTTGTTGCAACAAAATCAAGCAAAGTAAAAAAAAAGTGCTGGAGCTAGAAAAAAAATGCGCGAGGCGCGAACCACAGTGAAGCAAAAACTGAGCGCGCAATGCGCTTACTGAAGATAAAAGCTGCAAGCCTCAGTGGGCGCATGTGGCTCATGTACACGTGAGAAGACGTGCTGGACTTGGGCGCGTGGATTCACGCGCTCTGGAACTGACTTTTGCAAACTGAGAACAATGGACACCCTGAACTGAATTTCCGCCGAATACTACCTGAAAATGAATAGCTGCTATCACTTGAATGCCAATCAAAGAATAATAGTCGATACCACCGCTACCGGAGAGAGACACAGCGGGAAGAGATGGTGCCCAATGAAGAGAAACACCGTCGGAGAGACGACGGAGGAGCACGGTGATGACTAGAGAATCCTGTTTGGAGAACATTGCTAGAGATGACAGATCTGTAAACTGCCGAAGAAAAGGGCCTGATATGTTAGAAATTCGCCGGAGACTAACCGGAACTTGGTCGAAAAACAGGCGTTGGAAAGGGTTGCCGGAGAAGAGAGAGTGAGGGGTCGAGAAAAAAAATATAAATATTTTTAGAGTTTAGGGTTTAGAATCAGAACTTGCTCTGATACCACGATAGAATGATTTGCCGTAATGAATTGTATTATTGATGACTGAATATATAGAGAGTACAATAGGGATGTAATAAGGAAAGAACTCTAATCATAATAAATTATAATCTAGTCAGTCATCTGATTTATCCTAACAACTATCGTATACTTTATTAGATTCGTTAAACCATATATTTTCAAAATTATCAAATTTTCACAAGTTTTAATTATCTTTAATGAAAGATATTAACAATCAAAAACTTTTCAGGTCAACTGTCAAAAGTCAAAGTGTACAGTTTAAAATGAGACAGAGAGAGTACTATTTTTAATTACGACCATATCAATCTTTAAAAAATATTAATGATTTAAAATTAAAGTCGATTTTGTGAAAGACAACATTATACTACTCATATAACTTAAATATTTTATGTTTCTATTTTAAATAGGATACAAAACAGAGTATTTGAATATTGAAATACCAAAATGCTCTATAAAACATTTCCTTTGCTTGATATTATACGTAGTTATACTAATGGTCAAATGTGTGTATTGGATACCGCAAAAAATATTCTCTGTAATTTAATCTCAGATGGATAGAGTATATATTTCCAATCAAAAGTGTTCGTTGAATACCATAAAAAAATTTATTTACAATTTAACCTGAAACGAAGGCAGTATTTCAGAATCATTTTAAAATGCTTGTAAAAAAGGAAAAATCGTATTCAGTCAGCAGAGTCAATGGTCAACATACCTTGTTCTTCGTGATTTTGGAGCTTGCGTTCCTCCAGAAATATTTCCTCTTCCCTAACGATCAGATTGTAGAGCGCCGCCATCCTCGACAGCGAATTCAACCACAATCCGGGCTTCCCGTCGCCTGGCCACAACCCTCCGGCGTAGTTATTCCCCCGGAATTCCAACCGCCCGTTCGAATTCTCAAACAGCACGTCCTGGAAACCAAACAGCTGGTCGCTAAAATCCGCAATCGTCATCATCAGAAAGACCGCCACCACTCTCCTCGACACCGCCACGTATTCGCCGGTCTTAATGTGCTTCACCGTTATGCCGTTCTCCGACACCAGAGACCGTACCTTCTCCCTCCAGATCTCGGCCCGGTCAAAGGAGCCTCTCTCCTTGGCGTTCGTCAGAGAGATTTCGGAGAGATGGAGGTGCTCCGCGAGCTCTGCGTCGGAGTAGTGGAAGAGGAGGTCGTCGTGGATCAGCGTCTGGCGGGGGACGATGCAGAAGAGGTGGATCAGCCTCTCCGCCGCCTCGCCGACGTGGCGGCGGACGGTGTCGCGGCCGGTGGAGGGGTCGAAGATGGCGAGGTTGACGTAGGAGTTGGAGTAGGCGGAGTGGAAGAGGCCGCAGAGGCAGACAGATTCCGGCGAGTTCCAGAGCTTGAGGATGCGGTAGATGTCAACGAGGTGGTCGAGGAAGCTGCCGTGCTTGTGCCAGCACTCGCCAGCGCCGACGGAGCGGAGGAGGGAGACTAGGGAGGGGAGATTGGGGTGCACGTTCTCGAGCTCTCCCCGGAGGAAAGGGCGGGCGCGGTGGAGGATGTCATCGCCGGCGGATGAGGAGGGAGACGAGACATTGACGGAAGTAGGCATGGTTGACTTTTACTAGTTTGTTCTGTGGAGTTTTGGAAATGCTCCTCGAAATGTTCACTTTATATAGTAGCTTTGCTTCTCTAATACCACATCATTTTTTGTGTTAGAATTTAGGAGATTAAATGAGTTGATAAAATTGAATTGAAAGATGAAAAAGTAAAATGAGTGGATGTTATAACCTTAAACTTGCCATAAACAGAAAGTGTCAATATAAAAGAAAAATCTCAAATTAAAAAGTGTGCCACTATAAAGAAACGGAGGGAGTACACACGTGTGTTGTCTTCTATTTTAACAAGAGAAATGTGCAAATATAACATTGTATAATTGATGAAAGTGCAGATATAACCATGTACTAATTGAAAGTGAAAATATAACCATATCTATTTAGGTGATGTGCAAATATAACCTTTTTCGACAATTGGAAGCCGGAATACACTAAAAAGACTATTTTTACCCTATATAAAAAAAGAAAAAAATATTGGAATTACAATCCTACCCTCGTTTTCGTTCTCCCAATCTTCGTTCTTATCTTCCAATCTTCGTTCATCTCCCAATCTTCGTTCTCATCTTCCAACTGAATCATAATCGACCGGGCTCCCAATCTTCGTTCATCTTCCCAATCCAATCTTCACTTAGGTGGTGTCGCCTACTCATCTCCCAATATTCGTTCATCTTCCCAATCTAGCGAGCTGGACGCTGGCATCAAAATCGACCGGGAAGAGGCTGGTTAGCGAGCCAAACGATAGAAAATTGGAGAAGCTGAAGCGAGTCATCGTCGAGGATGATTTCAATGTCGATCTATCCAGGTGTGTGAAGAGAAAAATTGGCATTTTCATTCTCATTTTCTCCGTTTGAACTGGTGGGTGACAGGCGCGAGCGGTCGTCGCGCCCGCGCGCCAAAAGATAATTTATAAGCCCTCAATGCTTACTTTCTACAACTAGGTAGATAGTGGCAAATCGGGGTCGTCCAAAGAGAAGAGGGATCTTCCTAAGCGTCTAAGCACACAAATGGTTGATATACTAGGCTAGGAGTAAATATATATACACACACATAAAAGCGAGTAAAGGGGGGGGGGGGTTGGTTGGTTGGTTTCCTAAGTTACGAAAGTAAAAAGACAAGATAACTAGCAACGTCAAGTGACTATGCTAATCATCAAACAAAACTAAGAAAAGGGGTTTTAAACTACAAAGATAAAATGCCTTGGGGGCAACGGATATCCACTTCCACATCTAATGTAGTTCATCGAATCATTCACGCATTCCATCATATAGCATTCATGACCCAACGCTCACACACCCCATCTAGCAAGTACCACAACACACACACCACAAGGAATTCTAAGTTCATGCTCGTAGATCTTCATGCAAAGGTGCTACGGAGTTCGTCACGTTCCTACACCTAAACAATTCAACCACACAAGCACTCCCTATGCTCAAACCACTCATGGCACACATGCAGTGAAACACACCGTCAAGAGTACATAAACGCCGAATAACAAATGCTTCAAGAATGAGTTTAAATCACCTATTCAATACTTCAACTACTTGTCGTGGAGACTGAACTCCTATCCTTCTTAGTTCGTAGTTTGCGAGAGTGAGTTCGACATCTCTCGTCAAACCTCACCAATGGCTCCCGAGTCGCGACCACGACTCAAGGCGACATTGGTGGCATTTAGCACGAAGGACCAACAAGCTTGGCAATGCCTATGACCACTACACCGTGACTAGGCATTGAACCAATTCATGCAATTACACGAGATTGGATGAACGTGCAACGCACATTCATCCGCGAGCATATGACTCTCTCGTTTGCTACACAAACGAACATGACGAAGAGTTCGACATCAATCACATTCGCCTAGCACATTGTCAACACACTAACACAATCGAAAGCTCTAATTCATACTCTCACATTGCTAACAAGAACAGGGGGGAAATTAACCCAAATCCCCCAAACCCTAGCTAGCAATTAATCCAAGCATTTCATATCATCAAGCTCTCAACAACATCAATGCAATCAAAAATTAACATTCAAAGCACAATAATTGCACAATAGCAAAAATACCAAATAGATAGATAGAAATGAGTTCTTGCTACATAGATAGTGGAAGCTTCAATCCTTTGCTCCCAAGAACAAGAACTACTCTAGAACAACAACAAAAGACATAATCAAACTAAGAGAAAGCTAAGAAAAGAAAGAAGAAGAAAAACCTAAAAATGGCGCCCAAAACCAGAGAAAACGCGCCTGGAAAGCTTGGAGAAGAAGAGGGAAAGAGATGGTATTTATAGTGCAAAGAAAATAAAGTTGATTTCTGGCCACCCGATGGTCGCGACTCGCGACGGTGTTCGTCGCGACTCGCGACGATGCCCCGGCTCGCGATGGTGTCGCGACGGGGTCGCGACGGCAGCCACAGTTTTGCATTGTTTCTTTGTCTTCTTCATAGCCATCCCTCTCACTCTTCAAGTCTTCAACAGCTCCAAAATGGTCTTCAACGGCCTCCGGTCTTCATGTCTTCGAAGTGAGTATCCAAAAGTCTTCGAAAGTATAGTCTTCAATGTCTTCCGGTCTTCGTTGGTTCCGTGTTCTTCCCTTGTCACACAAAATCCACTTAAAAGAGGTAAAAGAGTACAAAGTTGCTTTTACCTCTCCTAAGTGAATTTCAAGGTAAAACACAAGCTCTCGATAATAAAAGAGCACAAAAGTGATCCTAAATACTACTAAATAATGTGCCTAAAATGGACACATCAAACCTCCCCACACTTAAACCTTACTCGCCCTCGAGTAAGAAAAGATTTAAGCATACGGAGGAAATGGCATATCCACATCCTAAAACCCCCAAAATAACCACACAAAATGGACACATCAAACCTCCCCACACTTAAACCTTACTCGCCCTCGAGTAAGAAAAGATGCAAGCATGCGGAGTAAATGATATATCCCAAAACCTAAACTAATCCCCCTATCTAAGCCTCACCAAAACTCTCAATCTCAAAAATCCCAAAATAAAAACTCACATGAGAATTTTGCACACACACATCCCCAATCCTAAATCTAACCAAACCTACCACTTATCAATTCACTACCCATAAAAATATTTCACAGCCCAGAATTGATATTCCCAGAATCCAATGACACAAAATGAAGCTAAAACCATAGAGAAAGTTTTAAACACATGCTTCACCTAATGCCAATATATCAACCAAAAACGAAGTAGAAAGAGATCAAGAATTTCATAACCATACTCCGTTTCCTAACCCACTAAGCTACCCAATCCCAAGAGGTCTAAAGATATTGAGCTACCCGATCCATCCGTGTGACAACCGCAACCTTATGACTCCAACGCCGGCAATTGAGTAAAATCATAGCATTTTTCAATTTCCCTCAATTTCTCTCATTTTGCCTAGGAGCTCTTTCGAGTTTTCATCCTAGCCACACATCATGTTTCTTTAGCTCACATCTCACATTTTTCCGCACATTTTAGCCTCTCATTTTTGCCTAGGCCACCCTTTAAGGGTTTTCGACCTATCCGGGCCCCCAATGTTGCCTAAGTTGCCCTCTCGGGTTTTCAACTTAGCGGGTTTTCTTTTCCTTTTTTTTTTTTTCATTTCATTTCATTTTTTTTCTTTTTGTTTTTCTATATATTTTTTTCTTTTTCTCATGTTTTTCCAATGAAAAGTAGCAAAAAGCATTCCAAAACAATCTAGCATGCATTGAATCCTCTAACCCCTCCCCACACTTAAAACATTACATTGCCCTCAATGTAAACACGTAAGGCAAGAAGAATAAAAATCAAGGTAAGGGAGTTAGAGTGACACCCGTGTCTCCGCAATTCGCCGGTGATATGGCGATATCCAAGTACTTGGATGGTCCCGAGATGGGTTTCGGAACCGGAAGGGTGAGCAAAAATGCCGTAGAAGAACTCACCCCTCGAGAAAAACATTTTCTCCATGGCGCCGTTTGATCAAGACTACACCACGAAGAACACATTAAACTCACAAGTACATAAGGATATGTAATACTAGGTTTAGCATCAAGAGTTAATAACCATAGTATTGTCAAAGAACAACCAATCAACCCTCAATCACCACTATAAGATTATGCATGAAAAATATACAACATATATTGACATGTATACAAGCATCATTATAGGCTAAGAACTTACGGTCACAATGATGTAGTCGGCATACTACAATCAACAAATGTACTATAAAGATGCAAGAATGTTCATATGCCAATATATGTATGATGGTGGAAGAAATGAGAGGTATGTGATGTTCTTGGGAGTGTTGGGTGGAGAAGAAGGAAGGATTATGCAATGTTTAAAATCATTTGAAAACTTGGAAGCTTGGAAACTTGAAATCCGGGCTCAAAAAATTGTCAAAAGTTACTGAGCACGTCGCGACTCGCGACGAGGTTCGTCGCGACTCGCGACGAGCCTCGCGACGTCATCGCGACGCGCGGAAAGTAAAGCCCGGGAGCTCAAAATGTTCTGAGCTCGTCGTGACTCGCGACGTGGTTGGTCGCGACTCGCGACGGGCCTCGCGACGTCAGGGCGACTCGCGGAAAGTGGAGTCCGGGAGCTCCAAATGTTCTGAGCTCGTCACGACTCGCGACGTGGTTGGTCGCGACTCGCGACGGGCCTCGCGACATCAGGGCGACTCGCAGAAAGTGGAGTCCGGGAGCTCCAAATGTTCTGAGCTCGTCGCGACTCGCGACGAAGGGTGTCGCGACTCGCGACGAGCCTCGCGACGTCAGGGCGACTAGCGGAAAGTTGGCGCTGGGAGTGGATTTTGCTCCCCTGTTCGTCGCGGCTCGCGACGAAGCCCATCGCGACTCGCGACGGCAGGGTATCCCAGGCTTAAAATTTTTTTCGTTTTCTTACCAACTGTCCAAGCTTGCTTCCCTCGTTCATTGATCTCGTTCCTTCATCTCCTTCATTGCAATGCACTTCATGTTGCTACAACATCATAGAAAAACATGCCATAAAAAGAACAAAACAAAACAACAACAAAAATAAACTAAGAAACACAAACTAAGAAACAAAAACTAAAAGAAATGTCGAATTTATTTAACGTCGTCGGCACGACGAAGCTCCGTATTTTTAAGGTCGTCGGCACGACCCTAACGTTATCCGTATGGTGAAGGCTTGAAGCTCTTCACCATGAGCATCCAAAATAAGAGAGGTGGGGGCACAAAACTTCCAAGAGGAAAGTCTTGTGGAGGTGGAGATGGTTCAAAGGGAATTAAGTGGTTAGGGAGCTTGGGATAGTCTTTTGGCTCCTCTCTCGTTTCCCTCAAAACTTCCGAAAATATTAGAGTTGGTTCACTAGGTGGGAGAAGGGGTGACAATGCTAATGGATAATGTAGCACTATCACCTCTTCCTCCATTTTTCTATCCTCTACAACCAACTCCTCATCCCTTTCAAACTCAAAATCATTTTTATTGGTGACTTCACTCACCGAATCATCGAGTTCAAGTTGGGATGGTGTGTTTTCGGAATCACGAGCTTCCATGCGGGCCAATACCTCTAAAATGTTCCTCACATGCCCCTCAATGGCCTCAACGCTAGAGGAGAGCTGAGTATCCGGCTCTTTACTAGTAAAGGAGTTCAAGTTTGCTATGGTATTTAAGACATCCTCACGTGTCAAACTTGAACTTCCTTGTTGGGCTTGGTTTTGGGGTATGGTATAGGGTGGTGGTGGCCAACTATGTTGCTCGTAATATTGGTTTTCCGGCTCATTCTCATACCACAAATCCGGATTACCATTCCATTCCGGATTGTAAGAGTTGTGGTATGGATAGCATTCATGAGCTTCTTGCCCTTGAAAACCAATATCTCCTACCTCTTGATGGCACTCTTCATAGTACCCATGGTTTTGGAAACCAAGGGTTCTTTCTCGGTCATAGTGCTCTTCCCACAACAAAGGGCAAGATTCGGTAGGATGATTGGAATGACACATCCTACAAAACCTTGCTTGTTGAGCCTCTCTTCTCATCATGAGTTCCCTCAAGGTGAGACGCTCCATTAAGAAAATTTTTTTTTAATTTTTTTATTTTTCAAAAGTTCGGAATCATAGTGCAAGGATTCTCGATAAAATAAATTACCAAGAACTCGAGCAATACCTACTCCGAACAAAAACAACCACCAAGTAGTGGAAAATAAAAACAACTAGCTAATACACAACCAAATACACCTAAATACTTAAGAATAAACGCCTCTTCCCCGGCAACGGCGCCATTTTGACAGGCGCGAGCGGTCGTCGCGCCCGCGTGCCAAAAGATAATTTATAAGCCCTCAATGCTTACTTTCTACAACTAGGTAGATAGTGGCAAATCGGGGTCGTCCAAAGAGAAGAGGGATCTTCCTAAGCGTCTAAGCACACAAATGGTTGATATACTAGGCTAGGAGTAAATATATATACACACACATAAAAGCGAGTAAAGGGGGGGGTTGGTTGGTTGGTTTCCTAAGTTACGAAAGTAAAAAGACAAGATAACTAGCAACGTCAAGTGACTATGCTAATCATCAAACAAAACTAAGAAAAGGGGTTTTAAACTACAAAGATAAAATGCCTTGGGGGCAACGGATATCCACTTCCACATCTAATGTAGTTCATCGAATCATTCACGCATTCCATCATATAGCATTCATGACCCAACGCTCACACACCCCATCTAGCAAGTACCACAACACACACACCACAAGGAATTCTAAGTTCATGCTCGTAGATCTTCATGCAAAGGTGCTACGGAGTTCGTCACGTTCCTACACCTAAACAATTCAACCACACAAGCACTCCCTATGCTCAAACCACTCATGGCACACATGCAGTGAAACACACCGTCAAGAGTACATAAACGCCGAATAACAAATGCTTCAAGAATGAGTTTAAATCACCTATTCAATACTTCAACTACTTGTCGTGGAGACTGAACTCCTATCCTTCTTAGTTCGTAGTTTGCGAGAGTGAGTTCGACATCTCTCGTCAAACCTCACCAATGGCTCCCGAGTCGCGACCACGACTCAAGGCGACATTGGTGGCATTTAGCACGAAGGACCAACAAGCTTGGCAATGCCTATGACCACTACACTGTGACTAGGCATTGAACCAATTCATGTAATTACACGAGATTGGATGAACGTGCAACGCACATTCATCCGCGAGCATATGACTCTCTCGTTTGCTACACAAACGAACATGACGAAGAGTTCGACATCAATCACATTCGCCTAGCACATTGTCAACACACTAACACAATCGAAAGCTCTAATTCATACTCTCACATTGCTAACAAGAACAGGGGGGAAATTAACCCAAATCCCCCAAACCCTAGCTAGCAATTAATCCAAGCATTTCATATCATCAAGCTCTCAACAACATCAATGCAATCAACAATTAACATTCAAAGCACAATAATTGCACAATAGCAAAAATACCAAATAGATAGATAGAAATGAGTTCTTGCTACATAGATAGTGGAAGCTTCAATCCTTTGCTCCCAAGAACAAGAACTACTCTAGAACAACAACAAAAGACATAATCAAACTAAGAGAAAGCTAAGAAAAGAAAGAAGAAGAAAAACCTAAAAATGGCGCCCAAAACCAGAGAAAATGCGCCTGGAAAGCTTGGAGAAGAAGAGGGAAAGAGATGGTATTTATAGTGCAAAGAAAATAAAGTTGATTTCTGGCCACCCGATGGTCGCGACTCACGACGGTGTTCGTCGCGACTCGCGACGATGCCCCGGCTCGCGATGGTGTCGCGACGGGGTCGCGACGGCAGCCACAGTTTTGCATTGTTTCTTTGTCTTCTTCATAGCCATCCCTCTCACTCTTCAAGTCTTCAACAGCTCCAAAATGGTCTTCAACGGCCTCCGGTCTTCATGTCTTCGAAGTGAGTATCCAAAAGTCTTCGAAAGTATAGTCTTCAATGTCTTCCGGTCTTCGTTGGTTCCGTGTTCTTCCCTTGTCACACAAAATCCACTTAAAAGAGGTAAAAGAGTACAAAGTTGCTTTTACCTCTCCTAAGTGAATTTCAAGGTAAAACACAAGCTCTCGATAATAAAAGAGCACAAAAGTGATCCTAAATACTACTAAATAATGCGCCTAAAATGGACACATCAGTGGGCCTCGATTTTCGGCGCTTGGCTGAGCGGCACTGAAATGGTGGTCAATGGTTGCGAGGTGGCGAGCGTTTAGGGTTTAGGGTGGTAATTGCTAGCGAAGGAGCGGATGTGGCGGCGAAGGTGAAGCTAGGGTTCCGCAGAGCTAGTGGTTGATTTAGGTGGTAAAGGAGGGAAGCTAGGGTTATTCTAATGGGGGCTCAGTTGGTGGCGGGGCAGGGCTCATTTGGTGATAGGGCGGGGCTCAGGTGGTGGACAGCGGGGCTCATGTGGCAGTGGGGCTATAGTGAGTATGAGGGGTGCAAGGTTCAGGTGGTGGCGGGGCAACGGGGCTATGGTGAGTAGGCGGGGCGGGGTTCAGGTGGCAATGGAGCTATGGTGAGTAGGCGGGGCAGAGTTCAGGTGTTGGTGGGGTGATGCTCAGCATGTGGTGGGGCTATTGTGAGTAAGCGTGGCAGGGTTCAGGTGGTGGTGAGAGAATAAATGACCGAGCATAAAAAGGGCATAATTGTCCTTCCATTTCAAGGCTTGGGTTATAAGGGTATTTTAGTCTTTGCAAGTGGGTCAATGACCGAAATTTGTTGGTTAACGCCAGAATCATGGTTGAAGGGTTATATTTGCACTTTCATTCAATAGTCGGGATTATATTTGCCCTAAAAAATAATTGAGAGTTATATTTGCGATTTCCTCAACATATAGGGTTATATCTGCATATTACCATTTTAACAAACTACTCCCTCCATCCCAGCTATTTTTGCACTTGTCACTCTTCATTTAGTCAAACTTTGTTAGTTAGAAAAGTAAATTTCAAGTAATGCATAAAATAATATTTTTAACATATGTAATATCATTAGAATTGTGTTAACATCTATTTTTATAATATTATTTTTTTCATCATTTTTTAATATGCACAATTAAAGATATTAATGGGCAAATTTAGTTCTGGTCAATCTCAAAAAGTCAAATTTTGAAAAAATAGTTGGGGTGGAGGGAATACTAGATAACACCCGTACTTTGCGCGAACGTGAATTGAATATAGTTACTTCCTCCATCCCAGGTTAAGTTACATAGAATCTTTGTTCATGGTTTTCAAGAAACATGTTTGACTGTTAATATTTTTAACTATGTAAAATACCAACAAATAAAAAGTTAATATTTAGAAACTACTTATTACGACGAATCCAACAATAGCACATATAATGATATTATTATTTATATATCTATTCATATACGTGGCCAAAGTTTGACAGTGTTGACTTGTCAAATAGTAAAATTACAGTTTAAATTGGAACAGAGAGAGTATATAAATAAATATATATTCAATATAATTTAATTAGTTGATAAAAATATTAATAAATACCAATTTAGCAAAATAACATTATCGTTATCAATATTGCATGCATATGGATTCCATAGGATATGAAAATTATCAAAGTTTTGAAGATTTGATTGTAATATCGTGTCATTGCACGGTTTATGATAAAAAATACTCCATATGATCCACTGATTATTGCCCTCTTTCCATAGAGGGATGTTTTTTTAAAAATTTTGTCCCCTTCCATTTTTAGCAAATCCTAGGTTATTTCCATCCACTCATTTTACTTTTTACACTTCCAATTAAACCGCCACCACTCCTTTCTCTTTTTAAAAAACCAAGTTCCATTTTAAATGAGCTATTTAAAGAGGACTAGAGGGAGTATATTTAGTAAAAAAAAATTAAAATTAAATTAAAGAGAAAAGTGCAGATATAACCCTATATAATTGAAGAAAGTGTAGATATAACCCTGTGATATTTGAAAGTGCAAATATAACCATATCTATTCATTTTATGTGCAAATATAACCATTTTAGCCGGTTTGAGGCTAGAATACGGTGAAATGACTGATTTTTTTAAAAATGAAAAAACCCCATTTCTCAAATGACAATATTACACCCATTGACATTAATGCCCCATTTTCTCTTTCCTTTTCTCTTTCCTTCTGCTCCATTTTCTTCTGATTCTTCCTCTTGATTCTGATCTGCAGATGGTGGTGGCGGAGAGCTCGTGGCTAGGGCTTCACCGGTGGTGTTGTGGATTCGGGGCTAGGGAAAGGCGATGGTGGTGTTGTGGATTCGGGGCTTGGCGATGGTGGAGGCGGAGCTAGGGCAGAGGAGGATGCGGCGATGGCGAGGAGTTTGGGGTTGGTGGCGAGAAGTTTGGGGCTGTGTCGAGGAGGTGGTGCTAGGGTTTGGGGCAGGTGGTTGCGCTAGGTGGCGCTAGGGTTCAGAGCAGGTGATGGCACTAGGGTTTGCAGCGGGTGGCGCGAGCGGCATTGGAGTTTGGTGATTGGTCGGAGGTGGTGATAAGAGGTGCGGGACTGAGGCAGGGGCGAGGCGGAGATCTGAGCATGGGCATAGACTCAGTTGGTGGCGAGTGGGGCTCAGGTGGTAGCGGAGATGGGCTCAGGTGGTGGCGACGGGGATGGGCTCAGGTGGTGGCGGCGGGGATGGGCTCACGTGGTAGTGGCAGGGATAGGCTCACGTGGTGGTGGCGGGATGAGCTCACGTGGTGGCGGCGAGGATGGGCTTAGGTGATGGCAGGCGGATTGGTGGTAGTGGCAGATTGGTGGTAGTGGCAGATTGGTGGTGGCGGATTTGTGGTTGTGGCAGATTGGTGGTGGTGGATTGATGGTGGGGGTATTTTTGTCTTTTAAAATTTTGTATTAGGTTAGAAGGGCATTTGGGTCATTTCTGGTCGGTCAATGGCCGAAAATGACCATTCAATGCCGGAATAGTGGTTCTAGGGTTATATTTGCACTTATGTGTAATAGATAGGGTTATGTTTGCACTAAAAAATAACTCAGGGTTATATTTGCACTTTTCTCAACATATAGGGTTAAATCTGCATATTACCCTAAATTAAATGATAAACTTTGTGCAATTAAATTATAGATGTCCATTTTCTTCTTCTTCAAGTAAAATTTTAAATATATTGTAATTAGTTGATAACATTGTGCTATTTTTCAACCAAAAAAATACTTTCTGGAGAAAGTCATCTTTGGAATACATGAAAAAAAACTTCCGTGGTCAACAAATATTTTACTCCGTAACATTTTTGGCCTGCACGGTAAAAAGTAATTAGGAGCTCATTTATAATAATAAAAATATATATGTATGTTAGATCAAAATTTAATAAATTAGAGATATTGTCAAGAATTTATTATTAATAGATTGAATTAGAAATATATCAAATATAAGTTTAAATTTTGATAAAAAAATATAAATTCATCATCTTAGATTAAAAAAATATAGTCTTAAATTGTCAATATTTCATAATTATTAATTATACAGATTAAAGAAAGGTAAAATTTATGATAATCTAAATTTAATATTCAAATTAAAATATAATATACCATAATACATTAGATTTTTTATGACAAAATCTTGAGAAATACCGTTTTTCATAGGCTTATGGAAAGACGAAGTTGAAATAGAATTATAAAAAAGTAAAAGGTTTTAGTTGCAATATTAAAATTTACAATGCAACATGCAGTAGTTATAAGTTTATGATCTGATTAATGCAACCCAGCAATTTTATCTCGATTTCTTTCTAATTTGCAATTTAAACGTTGGTCTTTCCATAACTTATGGAAAGACGGTTTTTCAAGAGACAAACTCATTTTTTTAATACTACTACCAATCACACATTGATATGTACTAAAATATGTCATTTCTAAATATTAGTTAAAAAAATAAAATAAAGTCGTATAAATATACAAAGTCTTGGAAAATACCGTCTTTTCCATAGGTGATGTGGTTGCTCCGTCAGGCTGAACACTGTCGTTCACCTTCTATATTGTTCATCCTGCAAAAAAAATTACAAAAAAAATCTGGAGGAAAGGCTCCGACGATCAAATCAGTCTTCTTCTTCGAGAATTAGAATTCCTCGGTATAGTAACACTTACCTTCTTCAGTGCTTCTTTTGTTGTATTTATAAGAGGTCGCCTATGTGGTTATGTATTTCTCTCATCTGAGAATGTGGGTTGTACCATTACGGCCAAACTTCTCGATCGTGTCTCCACATTTATCGATTTTCAATCGCATAGCTCTGATCAGGCTCCGTCTTTATTGCTCTGTTGGCCTTTTCTGCATTTGTTCTTTGGGCTGGGATTACAACACAATGATGCCAGCTATGGGCTTCGTATACACTATAAGTCCTCATAGCCATGAAGTCTAAAAGGCACGAAGCAATGGCATTACGTGTACAATAAATGCAAACTGATGTTGTATGTGAACAACATGTTTGTCTTTTAGTACTACTGTTATTGCCATTTTAAAGTAACGTTAGCTTTTTGGCTAAAGCTATGACCTAGCTAACTCTTCTAATTTCAAATTTTGAATTTTGAATCTTCCTTGTCCATGTCATCTCCGCAATAAGGGCAACTGTTGAGATTTTGTTTCTAAGGGCAAAGATTTGTTCCTCATTCTTCGCTGCCTTATTCCAATTTTTCTATGTTTTGTTATCGTCTCATCTCTTAAATAAGGAATTATAAATGAATAATTTAATTCAGTCGTTACTGAGTGCGTTGTTTTCTCATCTTCCACCGTTGTTTCGAAATCTGTGAAAGGTAACCTACTTTTGTGTCAGGTAATCATTGTGTTTTTTGAATCGATTGTTCTCCTCGTTCTTGTCATTTCTTCCTTTTTATTTAACTGGCGAAACTTATTATCCTTTCATTTCATCTCCCCTATCATCAGAATATTGGTCTTCTCCGACTATTCCTTTTTCTTCTGTGAATCAGCACTCCTCCTCCTTTAGAATAGTAAGTTTGCCTCTAGCTATACTTCCAATTTATTTATTGCATGTGGTTGTTTTAATAAGTTATTTTCTTCTCCATTTTTGGTAATTTTACCCAATGTGGTTATGTTCTATCCTTCTACGGTCATGTTCTCCGGCGAACCTCTTTTTGATTTACATGACCTCTGCCTTGAAAATTTTACCTCCAAGGTTTACGACCCCAATTAAAGCTTTTATCTCTAACTCTAGGGTCACTATCAATCCGAATGTCTTTCTCTAACCACTCTGAATCTCCCATAGAAGAAGCTCACTCTGACGAGTACTCCGGTTACGTCACCGGATCTTCTGCTATAGGCAGTATGTTGACTGGTCCTTATTTAGAAAATCTAAAAAACTATTTTCCATTTTTCTCTTCGTCTAAGCTTCGTGCTCCTGTGCACTCTAAGTGTGTTTGTAATCCTCCCCCTGGCTATATCTTGTGCTACTTGAGTTATTTGAATTTTGGTCTCTACTTTCCACTTCCCCACAATGTTGTCACTCTTCTGCGTTCGTACAAAATTACCTTATCCCAATTTCATCCCAAAGGCATCACTATCATAATGGGGTTTCTTCAGGTGTGTGAAAAGGCGAACGTTCCTTTCACCCTTGTTTTGTTTCGTAACTTTTACCACCTTCGAAAAGTAAAAAATACCATAGATGAATTCACCTTTTATCATGTGATAGCCGGGGTTGAACTTGTGAGCGGTTTTCCTAGCAATATAGGTCTTTGGCAGACAAAATACTTTTTTTGTAAAACTGAACCAAAGTCCCGAAGTGGCCCTTCCTTCTTGGAACTACAAAGTTCCTAAATCTAAGCTTCCTGGTTTGAGTGTTCGTTTTACTGCTGAAACTGTGATCGTCGTTACATTTCGCGCTTATACACAACATCTCTGCTATGCTGATTCTGATGCTGAAGGTGTTATGAACTGTCATCATTTTGATACTTTGGATTTGTATTTTGTTCTATTGTTGACAAACCTTTACTATCATTGTTCGTTCATTTGATCTGTTGTGTTTACTTTCTTGCATACATGAACCTAGCAGGGAATACTATTGATAGATCACTTTTTTATGATGGTGATGAGGAGGTGGTTGGGACCAATCCCAATCTAATAATGTTGCTACCGACAAAATCCTTCAATGGGGTGCTATCAAAATTAGCACTGGTACTGTGCTTGTGAAGGGAAAATCTACCGTCGTTAGAGATATGGGTGGTGAACGCCCCAATGGTGAGTTGAAGGAGATGAAAAATAAGAGGGATATGGCTAATAGATCGTTGGTTCATTTGCTGCCTCCTGTGAAAAAGGGGCGTAGCAATAAATCTCGCTCTCAGGGCCATGCGCGAACTGATAATCTACTAGTGGGAGGACAATCCTAACACTCTCTCCAAGCTTTCTCTTCCTGATACTTTAGCCATGGTAAGTTTGCTGGTTAATTTGAGTGACCTTCACTACCAGTTGATACCTTATGTTTCAAAATGTTGACCATTCTTTTCCTATGTCTTTCTCTATAAGGTCGGTAAGAGTCTTCAACTTGTGAGTGAGCGGATGTCAAAGTTCTCCCCTACTGATGAGTCACTTGTGGAAAAAAAATATAAGGCTGAGGAGAAGAAATGTGTGGCTCTAGAGACTTCTCTTAACACTGCCTAGGATCGGGCAAACACTGTTGAAGAGTGCGTCAAGGTCATGGTGGAAAAGATCACGAAGCTTCGTTTTGAGCTTGAGGAGATGCGCACTAATGGTCCTGCATCGCCTAACTATCCTCAAATTCTAGTAGATAATCTTTTCAAAACAAAGTCTTTCTTCAATCTATTTGAGAATTTTTCCAGCAATGCTCGAACTGTTGGTTATTGTGAAGCTGTGAAAAATATGCGCGAGTGGAACCCTAATTCAACGATGAAGAGCCTGCCCTCTTTGAAGAGATATATAGAGTCGTTGGCTAAACAGAAGGCAATACTTAACAATGTCAGACACTCATTTTCCTTGCTATCGCATCTTGCTAGTCTCCCTTGTCTTCCTTCTGCAGCTGAGCTAAAGGGGGTGCGAGGTCGATTATCAGGAGGACCTACCATTTGACTCTCGCACTATTGTGCCACCTCCTCACTCTGCTTTGGTCAAGGAAAACACTGAAGTCCCTGCTTAGCAAGCAAGCCAGTAAGATGTTGATATTGTTGTCCAGCCTTTGCCAACCTCCACCTCTGAAGTTAGTTAATTCTTAGTCCATCGGGTTTTTGGATTTGTGCTTGTAATTCAAGAAATTATTTAGATGAATGTCTGTATTATTTCTATGACTGCGGTTATTAATTTTTTTGCCTTTTATATTTTTACATTCTCTCACCACACTTATATGCAAGGCTTTGATATTTTCGTTGATCATAAATTTTTGAAACAACTTGACTTTCTGGGATCTACTGATCGATTTTATGGTCGCTATGGATTTTTGCAATATGAAATTCACTACCCTCTTAGATTGATTCAAGCTACCCCATCTTTAACCCAAGAATATAATTACATTGTTTCTTCTTATCGTTTCTCTAGTATTGAGTCTCGTCCCTTGTTCATTGGATGAGAGGTTCCTATTTTCATTCCATCTCTTACCTTTTCCACGACATGTCCTTGCAACAAGTTTATTCCCGATGGTTACAGTGTTGAATCGCTTGGCAAGGATATTGTTTGTGGTTTGGTCGATTTTGAATCCGCTGGTTTATACATTCATTTGCTTAATCTCCTGGCTATTGTCCAAGAGTGGGGGTATTCATTTGAAGTACATGTTGTTGGGTATTAATGATCTTGAAGTGAAGTGGGATAAGAATGTAAAGGACTCCCAGTATGTTGCTCGTGATTTGTGAAGGATCTGCAGCAAGCAGAATGATCTTATTTACCACCAACAGTTGACCATGGTGAGAATGTTTCGATAACATGAGGAGTCTAAAAATTACGCTACTCACGAAGGGCATCAAAAGAAAGTGATCATTGGTAAACAATGTACTCACAATGATGATTTATTTGATCGGTTGAAGAAAAAGCGGGATGGGTGTGATCATTTTTCAACTTCTATCCTTAGTTGGCAAAGAAAGTTTGATGAATAGTTTGCTACAAATACGCAACTACGAAGAAAAAATGAGCATCTTTGCGCTGAGTGTAACCACCTTGATTCGTCTGTGCATCAACTTGAGCAAGCTTGCGTTGAATACAAAGATAAACTTAAGGCTCTTCCTTTATCATCCTGTATCGGTCATGAAGACCTTGCTATTGAGATTAAAATGTAGAGACTTAATTTGTCAGAGGTTGATCGATCACATATTCAATGATTAGAAGAGGAAGTGAAAAATTTGACGGCTATGGTGAAGAGATATGAAGCAACCATTGATGTTATGAGTATGTAGCTGGACCGCGAAGAGTTTAGCCCTATTATTGATTTCAAGTCCTATTATGCTAGATATCTTGGTCATATAGAGCGAAGGGGTCTAATACACCACCCTGCTTATTTACACATGAAATGGCGGTATGGCCATTTAGTTAGTGAGGAGCGTATGTTTGAAGAAAACCAGCGTAGAGCTGAGCACTTCCATTGCGAAGTTGAGCACAGTTGGCATTGTGGTGGTTTGTCCTCTTCTGGATCGTCGTGAGCATCTAGGCGTAGATAGATCTCATGATTTAAGCTACTTTGTAATGCTTCGAATTATTTTGTTGTAATTTTGTACACTTTCGTTTTCACTATCACTTGATGAGCTCTTTTTCATAAACACTTATGCTGATATCTTCTTGGTGGTTGTACAAGTCGTGTTATTGAAAATTGGTAAGTTGCAA
Source organism: Rubia yunnanensis (assembly GCA_037428765.1). Taxonomy (NCBI): domain Eukaryota; kingdom Viridiplantae; phylum Streptophyta; class Magnoliopsida; order Gentianales; family Rubiaceae; genus Rubia; species Rubia yunnanensis. Next base: position 3,332,916 of record CM075071.1, read on the forward strand.
GATCCATAGCTTGCATAGTATTGAAGTTGTAATATCTATTGCTTGCATATGTAAAGGCTTCGAATTTTGCAACATGCAAGATCTATTACTTGCATGTGTTGTTGTTATAGGAAAATCTTCCTTTGTGCAAGATCTATAGCTTGCGATCGTAATATTTGCAAAGTTACAAGATCTAAAGCTTGCAAGCATCGGCATTTGTATAAGATCTATATCTTGCAATTTTAGGAATGTCAAAGTTGCAAGATCTATAGCTTGCAGTTCGATGCTTGTTATGATATGTGCATTTGCGCTACAACCTTTGACAATTGGGAGGCCTTGATGCATTGATTACGATGTGACATTAGTGTGTTATTGTCTAAAATATCTAAGTAGAGAGTTAAACATGTAATCTTAGCCCAAAAAGACTATTTTTATATTAATACTGTACGACTGCGATAATGTTGCCTTGAAAACAAAGGAACGAATGCAATAAATGATAATCTCATGGCTTCTATACAACTAGATGCTTTCTTTCTTTTACCAAATCTAGACATAGAACCTTTTCACATGGATCACATTTCATGTGTTGGGAAGAGTACTACCATTCCAAACTCTCTAGCTCCTAACAGATGGGTTTGTGAGCCTTCTCAACCTGGTAAGGCCCTTCCCATTTCGAGCATAATTGTACTATTTCTTCTGCCAGGCCTGCCTTCTTTTTTCTTGACACTATATCTCCAATATGAAATCGTGCTTCTCTAACCTTCTGATTGTAAGCTCTAGCCATTCTTTCCTTATACTTAAACTCTGTGATCATTGGCAGTTCCCTTTTTTCTCCCAGTTTGTCTAGATCCAACTTCATCATGTTTAGATTGTCTTCCACCCCATAATAGCATACGTGGAGACTTGAATTAATGATTTCTACTAGTATTATAGCTCCGTGACTATAAGCCAGATTGTACGGTGTCTTACCGGTTAGCTCTCAAACGGTTGTTCTATATGACAGTAGGGTGTTGGGTATCTCATCCACCCAGCCATTTTGCTTTCCCTCAAATTGTTCCTGAATTTCCTGAATGATGGTTCTGTTTGTCACTGTTCTAGCTCCTTGATGCTTTCCATATAGTCCTTCATGAACTTATTGTAAGGTCTCAGTTTGTGCCCAGGTCCTGTGTATTTAATCCACGGAGACAAAAAGCCTTTCTTGTGCAAGGTTTTCTCTTCATAGGTGTAGTTGCTAGATCATAACACCAACTTTCAGACTTAAACTTTGACTTCTGGCTATGTTCCATTCACGAAGTACTCTATTAGTGTTGTCATCCAGTTTGCACTCACTATCTGGATTGATGACATCGTAGTTGGGGCAGTGCTTCAGAGTGGAACAACCTCTACTACTGTCTCTCTATGTTCGCTCAGAGATTTAAATTTGGTCGTTGTTGGCTTGCGTGCCTTCACCTTTGCATTTTCACTTCTTGATTCGTGCTGGATATCAAAGAATTTGAGATGGGCTAATAGTTGTTGGACTTGTTTTAAATATTTCACCAATTGTCCTTCTCGTACTTCGTAGTCCTTTCTCAACTAGTTATTCAAATATTTGAAGTTAATGCACATTCTCCTTCTTGCGAATGAATTTTTCATCATGACTGGGTTTGCTAGCCACTTCAGTTGTATGATCTCTTTCAATATATTGCCTTGAAGCAACGCTGTGACTTCTTCTTTGATTTTTTTTATCTGTCGCTAGTGAATGGGTGTTACTCTTGTTCAATTAGCTTGAGTGAGTCACTGATACTTAAAGAATGTGTAGCAATACTTAGGTCTATTCCTCCCATAATCTTGATGTTCCATGCAAAAGTATCTTCGTGGCTTCGTAAAACTTCGACTACCCTATTTTTTTTTCATGCATAACAGATGTTTTCTTATCTTTATGCACTTTGAATCGTCTTCTTCATCTCAAATCTAACTAGCCATGACCATCTGTCTAGCTCTGTTCGTAAGATGGTCATGACAAATGCATAGTTCGTAAAACTTCTAACTAGCTCCGTTTCTGCTCTCAAATCTACTACTGATTACGGCTGCTCTAGTAACCTACCCTCCGAAACTGTGCTAACCATCTTTGCCTTTCCTATAATCTTCCCCGCATTCATCGCGATCGCCATGCACTATCTCACCATTTGTTGGTTTCCTCTTTATAGTTGTGATTCCAGTTGGAGTAGGGAATTTCATTACTAGGTGGTAAGGGGACTATATCGCTTTTGCTGCATTCATCCAAGATCTTCCGATGATGGCGTTAAATGTGCTTGGAGCATCCATAACCATAAAGTTACACATGACTATGCAACTTCTTCCACTTTCTCCGATGGTGACTGGTAGCTATATATTTCCCAAAGGCGTTTCTGCTTGCCCTGTGAAACCTAAAAGGGGGAGCGTGGATTTTTTTTAGATAAGTTTGTTTGAAACCTAACTTGTCAAAGAAATCCATAAATAATATCTCTACCGAACTTCCATCATCCATGAAAACTCTGTGAACTGTTGCATTTCCTATTTTAGCGATAATGACCATGGGATCATTGTGAGGTGAACCATTGGGTACTACATCCTCTTCGTCAAAAGTGATTGCTTTGTTTGGGCGAAGTCTTTTGTCAACAGGCTCTTGCAGGGGAGAATAGCTTGCCTTAGCCTTCTAAGCCATGTTTGACAATGAATTCGTGGATCTATGTACGGGCAGGATAACATTTCTGGTATATCATTCCCTACGTCATCATTGTAATCTACCATCGCAGTCAATTTTTTATTCTTTGGCAGTGTGGTTGTCATCCCTTGGTTCTTTGCTGGGGGTTCCCCATTTTATCAGCGTTGTCATACTGGTCTCCCCCTTCCTTTCTGTATTGGCTTAAGTAGTCATTTTTCAAATTTTCTTCCATTTGTCTTCTCAGGTCCCTGTAATACTCAATGCCATGACCATGGTCCTTGTGGAAGGCACAATAATAATCCTTGGATCTCTTTTCTGACAGTGCTAACATAGGTGCTAGCTCGCGAAACAGCTCTTTGTTTGCTCTTGATTTTGTCAGAGGCGTATCTTGGAATGGTACGCCTTGCAACCCTGGTTCTCTTCCCTTGAAATGGATGTTTCCCTTTCCCTTCTTCATAAATCCCTTTTGCGAATCCTCCATTATTCGCTTTTTGCTTCGTTCCCGCTCTATCTTACGGTTGTTTGCCTCTTATGTTCGCACATGCTGCTCGATCATATTTTATAGCTCTCTTGGGTTTTTGGGCATGTTTTTTTGAGTTCTTTGTAGAACTCTCCTGATTGCATGCCTCATGTGAATGCCCCCAATGAAGATTAGAATGACAAGTCGTGAACCTGCAAACTCTCTATGACAAAATATTATAATACTCCACCAGGATTTCATCACTTCGCTAGGCTGTGGTGTTCAAATATGAAATCGTTTTTGTGAATTTTTGCTTCTGATAGAAGCGACCTAAAAAAAATTCGATAATTGTGCCCAAGACTTGATACTTCCATTTGGTAGATCTTCATACCACGTGATCGTTGTTCCTGACAAGAAAATGGGAAATGTCTTGCAAACCAGTTCGATGTTCGCGTCTCTAAATCTCATGTTATATTGGTAAGAGTGTGGGGACTCTTTTGTGTTTGTGATCCCATCATAAATTCTAACATGAAGAGAGAGCTTGAAGTCCTTAAGCATTTTGTAATCTCAAAGATGTGGTGCTAGGGTTGACGTGTATGCATCGTCATCTGCCATTGTGTCTCATAACTTCTCATATTTAAGGACATCGCGCTCTTGACTTGTTTTCTTATTCATTCCCTGCGGTTTGGGCTTAAGCGTTGTCAAAAACTGATTATAGAGACTCCATCTGTTCACTTCCGAAAGTGGCGCGAAAGCCCTCCTTTCTTTCTCTCGGTTTGCGTTAGGATATTATGCTTCTTTTCCATCCTCCATATCTTCCCTGTCCTGTTCTCTCTCTCTACTAGGGGCATATTCCTCGCCTTGTGTGTTCTTGTTATGCTCAGTTATGTATTATTGGGTCTGATGCTTGTGGCTTTTCTCACTTCTGGTGAACACCATTGTTTACCTGAAAGATCTTAGAACCAAGAAAATTTTCTTATTCCCCACAGTAGGCACCAAATGATGTGGTTGCTTCGTCAGGCAGAACACTGTAGTCACCTCCTATATTCTTCTTCCTGCAAAATAACTCCCAGAAATGATTTTGGGGGAAAGACTCTGACGATCAAGTCAACCTCCTTCATCGAGAATGGGAATTTCTCGCTATAGTAATGCTTACCTTCTTCAATGTTGCTTTTGCTATATTTATAAGAGGTTGCCATTGTGGTTCCGTATTTCTCTCATATGAGAACGTGAGTTGCACCACAATCTCTATAAATCTGGTTCATGGCCAAACTTCCCGATCATGATTGGATCGTGTCTCCACATTTATCGGTTCGCAATTTCATAGCTCCGACCAAGTTCCGCCTTTATTGCTTTGTTGTCCTTTTCTGCATTTGCTCTTTGGGCTAGGCTTACAGCCCATGATGCTATGGGCTAGGTATACACCAATAGGTATATGGAAAGACGGGGTTGAATTAAAATTTTAGAAATGTAAAATATTTTAGTTGCAATATCAAAATTTTATTAACGTGCAGTAGTTATAAGTTTATGACTCGATTAATGCAATCCAAAGTTTTTGTCTTGATTTTTTCTAATTTGCTATTTATACATTGGTCTTTACCTAACTTATGGAAAGACCGTCTTCAAGAGATGGATTCTAAGAAAAATTGCATATAAATTTATAAATTGTTAAATAAACCATTGAAAGTATTTACAAATAAAATCTTTCAGTATTATATTTAATATTTATATACAGCATTTATTATAGATTTTTGTCTCCAAATTAAAATTTATTAGAAACACTTATATATATAAATAAAAGTTAGTCCATCTATTATTATATATGTTTAACATAGTAATTTTAGATATTTTTGTAGGCAAATTAAATTACATGAAAAGAATTGATTGCAGCGAGTAAAAAAAAATTAGATGAAAATTATTCACTTATTATCATGAAATGAAGTTTGATAATATTAAAAAGATGAACCAAAATGGAAAGTGCATCTTATTTAAAATATATGTTGTAAAAAATAAGTATTATGAAAGAATATTCCTATGGATATTGAGAATACAAAAAGAATGTGCATCCTCATAAATAGGGTATGATTAATTACTCTTTAATTGAGCAACATTAAATTATGGGAAGAACGTTGAAATAGTGGAGAGATTTGCATTGTAAATTGGGGATTGACTTTATAAAAATAATCCATTTTTAATTAATTTTAGAAAGTGGCGTGAAAATTTCTGTTAGTGGCACCTGACAAGAATTATGTGTAAGGGACATGTGACAAAAATGATCTTCTTTAATATATACTAGAGTAGTACTCCATTTTAGGGGAGTAAGTTTTATATTTAAATGTGCGGAAACAACCTTATATTTTTCTAAAGTTAAGATACATACCTAAGTGCTCATCAAAATGTTAAAACAATCATTTTAATATTGAGAAAGTCTTAGAAAACGCAGCATTTTCATAAGTTTATGAACAATCCGCTATATATTTTTACCTAAAATGTTGATTTTCATAAAATTTAAATAATTGTATTTTAAAAGTTAAAACAAGTAAAAACTTATTTTCAACCTTATATTTTTGTTTTTGTTTTTGTTTTTGGAAAAATGAAACTTTCTCATTAACCAAAACTCTTAACTACAAGCTATCTCCAAAACCATTTCTACCTCTTTACATACTCTCCTCTATCATCCATCTAGCACATTTTCCTTTCAATCTAGGTCTCATCCAACGCCTATAAACAATACTCTCCAAAATATTTCCTACTCCCTCCGTTCCAACATAAGCTGCACATAATCTTTTTCAAGATTTTTAAGAAGCATATTTGACCATTAATATGTTTATATACGCATAATATTGACAAATAAAAATTTGATATTTAGAAACTACTTATTACGAAGAATCCAACAGTATCACATACGATAATATTATTGTTTATATATCTATTCAAATATGTGGTAAAAATTTGAGAATGGTGACTACCAAATAGTAAGTGTGCACCTTATTTTGAGACATAGGGAGTATAACATTTACCTTTTCAGTTATCATTTATCCAGCTCCAAATACCATACAAAGCCTCTGCTATAGCAATTTTTAGTGCTTCTGCTGCTTCCAGCCCTTCTTGCTGCATTGCTCCTTCAGCCATAGTTTTTTTCATCCAATCTTCTTTATATTTGCATCCAGGTCCTTCCCAGACTTCGTTGGTTTTGTTGCATCCAAAGAACAGATGTTTGGATACTTTTCATCCATCTCACAGAAAGCACACTGATCCCCTTTATCCACTCTAATTTTCTTCAATTTGTCCTTTGCTGCTAATCTGTTCTGACATCCCAACCACAGGGTGAATTGAGCTCTAGGCCTTGCTTGGTTGTTCCACAGCAAATAACTCCATTCCTCAGTCCCCTTATCATCTCTGATTTCCAAGTACAACTTCTTCATCTTGAATCCTTTTTCATTCCTCAATTCCTCCCACGCCTTCATATTCTGGATCTGACTCCTGCATTTCATCATTTTTTTTCTATAATGTGTATTTGCATGTGAAAATATAAAAATGTAAGAAAAATATTTTAACCTCTGAATTTCTAAATTTGAATTATTTTTAAATTTAAAAATAATGTTTATTTGGAATATGTAATTTAACAAATGCAGTGTAAATAGTGCAAATTAGTTGAGAAGTGCGATTACACTGTTCACTGTGTGCGACTGAAAGTGCGAAACACACACAACAAAAATCTTCATTCTCTTTCCTTGTCTACTTTTTGGAACATCGATAACTCTGTCTAACGGCTTGATCGCCACCTCCGCTTCCAGCCATGGCGGCAACGCCATGGAACACGGCGAACCTTTCCTTCGCTCAAGCCCTGAACCAATCTCACCATACATCCATCCCATCTACACCAGATCTTCATCCCCATTTCAACTACAAAGGTGAGCTTGCAGTCTTATATCCGGAGGAGGAAGTCGATCTCTTAGCTGCTCCATTCTCAAAAGCCCTAATAGGCAAATTCAGCAGAGGCCGCCCAACAATGGACTTTCTCAGAAATCAAATCAAGACTATAGGCTTCAAAGGTGAGGTTCAGCTATCGGCTATGGATTCTAGGCATATCAGAATGACTTTTGACATAGATGAAGATTATCATCGATGCTGGCTCAAAAGAACATGGTCCATGGGTGGTGCTATCATGCGCATCATCAAATGGACAAAAAATTTCGATTATGAAGTAGAATCAGCTCTGGCTCCGGTATGGCTCACTGTGGAATTCCCTTCGGTATACTTCTTTCACCCTAAAGCTATTTCGGATCTGGGAAACTCCTTAGGAGAATTGCTGTTTGCAGATGCCCCTCCTTTCCAGGCCTTCCACAATTCGACTATGTGTAGAAATGGATGTCTCTAAACCAAGACCAGATAAGATTAGGCTAGGCTCAATTGCTAAAAATAAATCATATGCTATCTCCTATGAGGACTTCCCACAGTACTGTAAAAAATGCTATAAGCTTGGTCACTGCGAATTTTATTGTAAAAGGGATCAAGGGGAGATTAATGGGTACCATATGGAACCCTTAGGAACAGGAGTACAAAACAATAGGAAGGCAGTTGTTCCTAATGAGCCAGCTATGCCAAGGGAAAATAGAAATGTACAAATTAATAATAAGGACAGACCCCAACCCATAGTTAAGGTCTACAAGCCTAAGCCTAACCAAAACCCACAGAAAAATACCACTTCTAACCCTTTGGTCACCGATCATAGTGTTGATAACACAACCTCCACCTCTGGAAATAGATTTTCTATCCTAGAGGAAATAATCTCAGGTGATCAGACCGCCCAACATGCCCAGAACTACCAAAATGAACAAGGAGTCTCACATGAAGAGGGTAAGGCCAAATTGCCTAGGACCACACTCCTCAGTCCAAATCCCCCTATGGTAGTAAACACACTTCATCCGCAGGTGGATCATTCAGAAGAAGACACCTTGTTGACACAAGGAATAAACCATAGCCAGCAAGATATAGACATTACAGAAATAACCTCGGAAAATAATTTCTTTGAAGTTCATGAAGAGGAAGGATATGAGTTCAGGGGCTACAAAACTGCTCCATCCTCTCCCCTGAAGAAGAATATCCTTTTCCAAACCTTCACTGATGATACTCTATGTGCAAAAGTAACAATTCCAATTAACTCTGATATCTTTCTACATGACCAGTTTTCCTGGACCCCTAATAAAGATATCATTTCAGATATGGACCTTCCACAGGCAAAGGAGAAGCAAGGAACCATTGACAACCATAAGGATCCTGAAGAGGGAAGTACTCAGGATATCCAGAACAGAGCCAAAGGAGGACAATATCAATACCCCGTCAAAGGAGGATATCCAGAACAGAAGGAGGATAATCTTACTACCCCAACAACAGAGCCAAAGGATGGACAAACATCAACTCAGGCTACTATACCTAAAAGGAGCTCCAGGTTAGCCTTAAAAAAACATGTTACCAATGACAGTTAATTGTATAATTTGGAATGTTAGGGGATTATCAACCTCTAAGGTCAGGCTAAAACATTTGGCTAGAAAACATAAACTGGATTTACTGGTCATAATTGAACCCAAAGGACATTTGAATGAGATAGAAAAGTATAAAAAGATGTTCTGCTTTAGACATCATTTGGGAATGATTCATGATAAAATTTGGATAATGTATTCTGACAGGATTGACCTAAATCTTATAGAAATCCAAAACCATTACATACATGTGGAAATAACTGTTAAAATTCTGAATAAGAAATTTAAGTCTTTTTTCATTTATGCTCCGCATAGTAGGGAGGACAGACTTAAGGTTTACACTGATTTAGTAGCTAGAATTGATAATTCCCCAACAATGTTGGGAGGTGATTTTAATGTGATTAGGTCAATGGAGGAATACTCTGGTCCAAGCTCTCCAAACCTAGCTTCTATCTCTGATTTTGTTTCCTTCATAAATGAAGTTCAGATAGCTGATGTAAATACAGTTGGTAATCATCTAACATGGAGTAATCATAGATCAGTAAATCCCACCTCCAAAAGATTAGATAGGGTAATGGGAAACACTAGTTTTTTTAATGCTTTCAACCACTCTACTGTCCAAATCTTAAGCAGAACAACATCAGATCATGCCCCCATGCTGTTAGATATTTCAACCACTGATATCACAACTCCTAGACCATTCAGATTTCAGGAAATGTGGTTTAATAGAATTGAATTCATGGAACTTATCACAAATAGTTGGACTCAGACAATTCAGGAACAAGGTTTAGTTGGATTCTCTTTCAAACTGAAAAGACTAAAAAATGAAATAAAAATATGGAACAAGCAGGTTTTTGGTAATATGTATGACAACATAGCAACATCAGAAGCGGAAGTGGCTAACCTGGAATCACAATATGATATAACACACACAGTTGCTGACAGAATTAATCTGAATAAGGCTAAAGCCAAACTTACTAGACATTTAGTTGAACAAAACATTTTCTTATCTCAAAAGACTAGGATGAAGTGGCTTAAAGATGGGGATCTAAATTCCAAATACTTTTATAAATCCATCACTGAGAACCAGGCTAGATTATCAATCATGAAGATACAAGACCAGGATGGAAAAATGGTTGAACTCTCAAGCTCAAATAAGTGATGCAGCAATAAATTTTTTCAACACACTGCTGTCAGATGAAAATGAGGACCCTTCAGGTCAAAGCCTATCATTTCTAATTAAGGAAATACACCCTTCCATTTCTGAAGAGGATAACATCAAACTTTTAAAGCCTATAACCATGGATGAGGTAAAATCATCAGTCTTCCAATTATCTCCAGATGCTGCACCTGGGCCTGATGGCTTTCCAGGGATTTTTTATAGGAACACTTAGGACATAATTAAATTCGATGTTCTATCTGCAGTGTTAGAATATCAATCAGGCATCCCTATACCAAAATCTGTGGCAAGCACCCTCATAGCTTTAATACCAAAAACACAAACTCCAAAATCATTTGGTGAATTCAGACCCATAAGCCTCTCCAACTTCATAAATAAATTGATGTCCAAGATTATGGTGGAAAGACTTAAACCCTTAATGAACTCCATAATCTCGGAGGAACAATCAGCTTTCTTAAAGGGTAGGGATATTGCGGATAATATTCTCATGATGAAGGAGGCAGTTAGAATGCTTGATAAGAAAAATGAATCCCTGAATCTAATCTTTAAATTAGACATGATGAAGGCTTTTGACCGAGTTTCTTGGTCAACCATTAACTCTCTCTTATTAAAATTAGGATTCCATGGTCACATAATTAAAATCATAATGAATAACATTAACTCAACCTGGTTTTCAGTTTTGATTAATGGTTCACCTTGTGGTTTTTTTTAAACCATCTAGAGGTTTGAAACAAGGGGATCCATTATCACCATTCCTTTTCAACATCCTAACTGAACTTCTTACTAGAAATCTCAGGATTCAATTTCTAAATGGGAACATTAAGCAATTCCAAACGCCAGGAGCAGCAAACAATTTAAATCAACTGTCATTTGCGGACGACACAGTGGTGTTTTTAAAGGGGACTACAAAATCCATTAAAAATATGATGAAATTTCTGGATATTTATCAAAAAGCTACTGGTCAAAAGATAAATTTTCACAAAAGTGCCTTTTACTCAGGGAAGCTAAGCAGAATTAAGGAAAAAGAGATTAAATATTTAACTAACATGTCAAAAGGGATAATTCCTTTCTCATACCTAGGAGTCACAGTATTTAGAGGTAGAAAACTAAATCTACATTTCAAAACCTTAATTGATTCGGTTAATAACAAAATGTCTAATTGGAAAAATCAATGGTTGTCAAGGGGGGGAAAGATAATCTTAATAAACCATGTCTTAACCTCTATACCTCAGCACACTTGGGCTGTAACAGCACCCACTCAGCACACGATTCAAAAATTTAGATCCATCCTTAGTAATTTTTTATGGGGGAAAACTGAATATGGATTGAACAAACACTGGGTGTCCTGGGAGAGAATATCATACCCACAGTCTGAATTAGGTCTAGGCATAAGGTATATCCAATCAATAGTTGACTCATGCTCACTTAAAATCTGGTGGAAACTACAATTAGGACAATCACTTTGGTCTAAATTTATGTGGTCATTATCACCACATGCTAGAAAATTGGAAACATGGGCTAGGTACAGAAAAATAAATGCCATTGCAGAATCAAATTCCCAGGTGATCATAGAGAAGGGATCTTTGAACTTTTGGATAGCTAATTGGCTGGGATCGGGCCCACTGATCAATCTAGTGGAAGAATCACAGGTACAAGTTCCCTACCCATTACTGACAGTTTCTGAATTCCAGATTAACAAAGGTCTGTACATCCCTCAACTAGCAAGTTTTTTCAATTCTGCCATAATTCAGGAACTTTTGAAGGATATTACATTAACAGATCAGAAGGATTTCATCATATGGAAACCTGATATTTTTGGTTCTTTTTCAGTCAAATCTGCATATCAAACTCTCAGACCTAAAAATCCTGAGAAGGAAATTTTTAGAAAAATTTGGGATATCAGGCTTCCAAAAAAAATTAGTTTCTTCATGTGGAAAATGCTTTTAGATGCCTTGCCCTTCGCTGATATTCTTATGAAAACTGGTCTAAATTTGCCATCTAAATGCACAACATGTGATAGTATAGATTCCTTATCACATTATTTTAACTCATGTGACACAACAATGGGTTTATGGAACAAAATGCATGAATTTTTACATATACCATCTAGATCATTCAATAATATCAGGGAGAGAGTTGCATTCTACTGGGCTCTCAAACAATCATCACATGCGCATTTATCTATATTGACTGTCCTTCCATGTTTAATATGTTGGGAGTTATGGAAAGCAAGAAACAAACTGATTCATGAAAATAAAAAGATATATGCTATCTCTATTTGGAAGAGCATCACAAACCTCTGCTCTTTGATCTACTCAATTCATCCAACAGTTACTTGTCATTCACATTGTCATCTGATTATTAATGGTTTAATGCCACTTTTCAAACACAAAAAGGAAAAAATACTGTACCTAATAAAGTGGGAACCACCCGATACTGGTCTAAAAGTAAACTGTGATGCATCAATACAAGGGAACAACATAGGGCTAGGATGTGTCGTTAGGAACACAAATAAAAGAATTGTATTTGCTATATCAGGTTTCACGCCAATGGATAATGCCTGTTTAGTGCCTCATCTTGCAGTGCTAAGGGCTGAAATAATGTCAATATGCAAGGGATTAGAAACAGCAGCAAGAAGGACGGACCATGTACACATTCAGTTGGACTGCTCATCGGCGATACAAATTATCCAGGGTAAGCCTTGCCCTTGGCCTCTCAAGCAGCTGCTGGAACGGATTAAGTCCTTAAACTCAGCATTTCAGCATGTCCAATTCAGCCATATTCACAGAGAAGGAAATCAGACACCAGACTTTCTTGCTAAATTAGCACTCAGAAGGGGATATAACACACAGTTTATAGAAATGATGACATCGCATCGCTTTCTCTTTCTTAACCGGAGGGAAACTTTATTTCCACAATTCCACTGGAAAGATCACTACACTAGCTAGATTCCTAAATGTCTTTGGATATATTTTGCTTGGAAAGTCTTGATAGTCTAGCCTTCATGAGCTTCACACAGGGGTGGAGGGCTTATAGAGGGAAACACTGTCAAGACTTCAATCAACAGGAGAGTAATTTTTTCTTATAGGATTTTGTCTTTATGGTCTTATAAATTACTTATTTCAGGGTGTGGGATCCCTTAATAAAAAATCCCCACTCACTATTGAGTGCTTTTCATGGAAAAAAAAACAAATGCAGTGTAAAAGGTAAAAAATATAGGAATGTCCATAAGCTTATGGACAGATCGCCTGTCAGGAGACCCACTCTTTAATATTTATCTTAGACAGTGGAAATTTGGCATTGACCATCCTAGAAATAACCAAATACCCTTAGTTTTCCAAAAAAAATGAATAATTTTACCCACCTAAAGTATGCTCCACCGTCATAATCAAACAATAATTTAGGGTTATGTCTGCACTTATTTTTTATTTCTAGTGTTATATCATCACTTATTTTAAAATTTTGGGGCTGGATCAGAATTTTTTAAACACTTTTCAAAATCACAGCAAACTACCAAAAAAATACACACTTATCTCTGAAAATTACTCTGGTTTATATTGATTCGTAAAACATCTACACTGGTAAAAGAAATAAATATGTAACTAAACAGTTTGAACCATTTTTGATACTAATCTATGTCTACAAAATTCCCAAGAGAGAATACTACTAATCAGTACCGACAACAAAATCCAATAGAGAATACTACATTTCTTAGCTTAAGCAGCAACATGGTTGAGTGACGGAGCTTGAGCAACTAAATCATCTGCACTTCTTGATGAGACTCAGAGAAGCTAATGAAAAGGAATCCAAAAATTCTCTCTAGAAACTTGAGAGTGTCAGGAAAACTTGAGAGCCTAAAATTTCTCTTCTTCTCTAACTTCAGAAGATTTACAACTTCAAATCTTCAAGTTTCACTCAGCCATACAAAACAAAATCACCAAACAATCATCCCATACCTCTAGTCTTGGAAGAGTTACACAACCGAAATAACCTCTTAGCTTGCCAAAATCAGAACATACCAGTGGTTACAACTGAAACCAGTCTCTTTTAGGAAGGAGGAAGTCACCTAGAAAAAAAAAGCAAACAACAATCACTCAACAAACCATAGGAACAAAAGGAGAAAATAAATAACAAAGTCAACAGGCATATGTCGCGTCGTTGAATACTGGAGGACCACTGGTTGGATGATTCATGACAGGATCTAAGTTCTCGGAGGAATACAGGGATGTTCCACTCGGTGCAGATTTCAGACGTAGCATCCAGATACCAGTTAGGAGGGGACCCGTTATTGTCGGGGATGTGGAGGAATATAATGAGGGAAGGCACATATTTGCCAACTCCTTGGTGGGGTACTTGGTGGACTACAGACACTTCAGTGCGGCACGAATGCAAGCACACATGAATGAGTTCTAGAGTGGGGGAGTGGAGGTAATCGTCAAAGCAGGGAGATTTTACGTGTTTCAGTTTGATAGCAGGGCACACATGAATGCTGTTCTGCACAACAGACCGATGGCTGTGGAGGGATGGTTTCTAGCACTTCGACGATGGGAACCGGAAATGTTGTTTTCACACATGTGTGTCACCCTCGTCTTATTATGGATCAGGATCTATAGTCTTCCACCAGAATATTTGCCACCGGAAGCAGTAGCTAGATTCGCAGATGTGGTCGGAAAGGATGAAGAGGTGGTGTTTGGGGGATTAATAACAGTAGAAAATGAAGACTATGCCAATGTGCGAGTCTGGGTTCCAATACATGAGCTCTTGGTTTCAGGGTTCTTCCTCCAGCTACGGAGGGGAGGGAGGGCATGGATGTCTATTAGGTATGAGAGAGTACACAAGATGTGTAGAAGATGTGGCGGTCTAGGGCATACGATGCCAGCATGTTGCTTCCAAGATGATGCAACTCTAGAGTATTATCTAGCTGAAAGATTTGCAAGACTGAGTCAGGAGTTGGGAGTAGAAATTTTCAGGGATAATGTTGCTGAGCTATTCCCAGCTACAATAAGAGTTCATCGAAACTTACCGACGAGGAGGTTTACCAGAAATCCATATGATTTTCTCAACATAAAGAAACACCGATTCCAAGGGGAAAGGAGGGATATCCCAGAGGGGTTCCAATACCAAGAAGACATAATTTTTAGTTGGGAGGAGGTTTAGAACAGGAATATGAAGTATAACAGGGACGTCCCCAGAATCCCAAGGCAGGGCCAGGTACAATCATTTGCAATGCACGAGGGAGACCAAGGCAGTATGTAGGCAGATGAAGCAGGGGAGGATTACAACTCCTCATCTCCGGAGAACTACCCTAACTTCGACATAACTATTGAAGCTCTCTCGGAGGAGGCACCATCACCAACAACATCTCAGCCAGTCAGAAACCAGCTAAATGTGCAGGTGAATCCTCAACATTTAGTTACAAACCCTTATGCTACTTTCAAACATGATGATATGGTAGCTACAGATGGAGTAACGACTGAGAATGCAAACCTGGAGGTGTTGAAAATGTTGGAGCAGAATAGGTCAAATGGAATAGTGACCCTGGTAGAAGAGTGGACTCCGACGGACGATGTGGCAAAGGATAATGACCCAACCTCATTGATACTTGAGACAATTAATGAAGACGGAAGACTAATCCATCATCCAAACAGAGAGCCAACTCATTCAGTCGACCCGACATTGGAGAAGCTACAGGAAGGAATGACTAAGTCAGCTCAAAACATTGATGAGAATATGAAGAAGAAAGTGGTGGACGGTTTCCATTGGAGGCAGTCAAATCCCATTTTGTCAAGTTACAATTCAGACCCAAAAGAGGAGCTCACACCACAGGAAGCTCAAGTGGTTGGTGGGAGGATAACAAGCATTCAATGGACGGGCCTTTAGTGGAAAGCAATCTTCAACAGGATATCAAAGGAAAAAGCAAAAGTCAGTGTAAGGAGCAAGCAATGGTCAGGAAAAGGAATAAAGATATGTACTGGAGCTACATGGGGTATAGCAAGTGGAGTAAATAGTGGAGAAGAATGTTCAGTGAGAAATGACAGGGAGTAGGTACAGAATTATGGTGCAACAAATGCAGTTCAGGATAAACGGAGGGACTTCATAAATACACAAGCACAAGGTCAGTTACCTGTCTCTTCACTATTCCACATTAATGTAGCCAGTTTCCAGGAACGTACAAATGAAATCAACATTCAAGTCCCTACAGAAAATTGCCTTCAATCAGTACCCAGATGCCCATCACAATCTTTCATGGGCCAAAATAATAATATACGCCCAAAGCCACCAACCAATACCATGGATAGTAACCAAACACAACTTCTAACAACTAGCCCACACAACCTCCATAACCCAATTCCAAAAATCCAACAGCCCATAATCCCAAAATGGGATTAAGAAATGAAGATCAAACCTGAAAATCAAGGAAAGTATATACCCAATCAACCAAACCTACCTTCTCTAATGGAGATCAAAGCCAGAATGAACAGTTCAGAAGGAGAGGTGACGACATAGCAGATCGATGCCGAATCCACGGAACACAACGCAAGACAACACATCACAAGAAACACGATAAAGTACCAAACCCAGAATCAATGTCGGAGAAGGCATCCTGGAATAATTTTGAATCGCCCACAACGAGGGCCTCAACAGTTGCCATAGTTGAATAAGGAGGATTTAGCAACTCACCTCTCAGAGCAGAGTCGGGAATGGCTATGCGGGTGCCGAAGGACGAACGGAAAAGACAGTCAGAGGAGACAAACAGGAGAGGAACCGGAAGAAATAAGGAAGAAATCCCTTGTTGGCGGATGAATCGATCGATGATATACCTCTACCGGCCTCCTTCTCAGTGCTCACTTTACATCTTAATCGAATGGAGGAAAATGATCTGTTGCCGGATGGGAGAGATATTAAAGCTAGTGAAATGCCTTTAGTAATAGACATTAACAAGAGCAGACGGGCTTTGGTTGGGTTGAACGAGGGTAAAGCCAAAGTGGAAAATGGGAAGGATTTGGAAAACAATACAAATAACTTTAAAGGAGAACCATTCTTGAACAAATCGGGGGAAAATGTGCTTCAACAAACTGTACAGGGTGCTAATTTGTGAAACAACTACAACAAGAATCAGGCAAGCTCAAGTAAACTTGTGGGATATAGCAGAGGCTCTAGGTGGGGGACAAGAGCCAGGCTAGCCCCTTCAAAATCAACCATTGGAACAAGATTATTGATTGAGAGAAACTTGCAGCGTCAAAGAGGTCCGTTTTTTCCTTTTTCCCAAGATGGTATCGATACGTTCAAGTGATGTTGTGATTGAACAACAAGCGCAGTCGGAACCCAATGAAACAAAGTTTATCATTCATCAAGAGGAAGCTCTCACTTGGGCAATGGAAGATCTCATGCCAGTGGCAGGGAAGCTGGGACCAACAAGGAAAAGGAAACTACAGGTGGACTTGGGTGAGGTAGCTTTCTATAAGAGATCACGTTTAAATGCGGAGGACGAACCACAGCTGATATGGGTGGTGGAGAATTTCTCTGACATAGATTACAATGATGGAGTGGAGCAATGGAAAATGGTCATTGTTGGTGCCCGGACCTATGAGGAGATCGTCTCAGAGGTCATGAAGTCCTGTGAAGAAAATACATGTGGTATTTCGGTGGTTGGTCCTGAACCACCACCAAGAGGTATATGAATCTACTATGCTGGAACTGCAGAGGACAGACACACCCTCTGACAATAACCACCCTCAACAACCTCGTATCATAGTATAAACCCAATATTGTATTTCTTATGGAAACTAAATGTAGTAGTAGTAAGTTGGGCAAATGGCTAGATAAGTCGTACTTCACTGGTTGGGAAATCGTAGATGCTAGGGGTACTAAAGGTGGTCTCTGTGTGGCCTGGACACCGGATATCCATCTCAGGGTAGCTAAAAGCTCCCAAAATTTTGTAATTTGTAATATCACCTCATTAGCAGGAGAGGAATGAAAGCTTGTTTTGATGTATGGTCATCCTGATAAAAGAAAGAGAAACAAGTCTAGGATGAATTGAACATCGACCTACTCCACAACACACTACTGACGCTAATTATTGGGGACTATAACCAAGTTACGGGGAATAAAGATGAGAGACGAGGTAATATAGTTACTGAGCAACAGACAGTTGCACTGAATGAGGTCCTACAAAGGCACAATCTTCAGGAGTTACACAATCAGAGCCAGTGGTTTACATGGTCAAATGGGCGGAAGAGAGATAAACTGGTAGTAGAAAGGATGGATATAGGATTTGAAAATAAGAGGTGGGTTGACCTATTCCCAAATCATTTGCTCAGGAACCTACCAATGTCAAGATCATATCATGGGCCGGAGGTTTTGAACACACACCATTTGACGATGGGGAGATGGAGAAAAGAAAAGTCAAAGTTTGAAGCATTATGGATATGTTAGGAAGAGGTCAGAGAAATAATCAAACACAATCTGCAGAGATGATGGATCTGAATTGGGAACCAAAGTGGAGGACAAGGATCGTCGACAACCCAACACAACTACATGCCTTTGCTGGAGAAGAAAATTGAAGCCACAATGCTTAAACTCAATAAATGGAGCAGAGAAAACATTGGTGTACTGGACAAAATGATCCGAAGGAAGGAAAGAGAAATAGATACACTTCAGATGACCCTCGATTTTGAAGAAGCGAAAAATAGATTAGAAGAATTAGATGAACTACTAAAACAACAAAATGACTTCTGGAAACAAAGAGCAAAGACTACATGGGATGCATAAGGCAAAAGGATACAATATTTTTTCACAAATGGGCCAAGAAGAAACAAGGTAGGAATCGAATCACACAGATGAAGAACATTAAAGGGAAATGGGTAACTGATCCGGGCAAACTACGACAGATGGTGGTAGAACACGTAAGTATAGTTTTTGTCAATGAATCAATTATGCCACATGATGCATACGGGGATACTACAATCAATGACGTCCTACAACTTATTGACCAAACGGTAACATCGGACTAACAAAGGAAGCTATCAGCAGGAGTAACGGTAGAAGAAGTTAATGCGGCAGTATTCCAAATGAGAAATTGGATGGCACCAGGACCGGATGAAATACCACTGGGATTTTATAAACACTATTGGAACGAAGTTGGAGATGATCTCACAAAAGCAGTGCAGGAGCTCTTCACAACTGGAAGAATGCTGAAAGAATGGAATGCCACCAACCTCTCACTAATTCCAAAAACAAAGGTACCCACAATACCTGCTCATTTAAGACCTATTAGCTTGTGCAATGTTATGTAAAAAGTAATTTCTAAGATACTAGCGAATAGATTAAAGCATATAATGGGGTATCTAATCTCCAGCAATCAAACAACATTTGTTAAAGGAAGGTCGATAGTCGAGAACTCATTAGTTGCACACGAGCTAATAGAGAAGGTTAGGAAGTAGAAGAGAGGGAAAGTAGCCATTATAGCTTTGAAGATTGATATGAGCAAAGCATACGATAGAGTGTCTTAGGACTTTCTAAGGAATGTCATGGGATGGATGGGTTTTCCAATTAAGTGGATTCAGTGGACCATGGAGTGTGTTACTACAGTATCATATTCGATTAAATTCAACGGGGAGCTCTCATAACCGTTTAAACCCACCCAAGGATTAAGACAAGGTTGTCCACTTTCCCCTTTTCTGTTCATTTTGTGCCAGGAAGCATTGTCGTCCATGATTACTTCAATAACATTATAACAGGTGTGTAGGGGAATCAATTGTGGTGTGAGAGTGCCACGTCTCAAACCTGATGTTTGCAGATGACTGTATCCTTTTTCTTTGAGGTTACGGAAAGGGTGTGCAAAAACTGGCAACTACTCTAAATCTGTTTGCAGCCTATTCGGGACAAAGACTGAATTTTTAGAAATCTTCTTTCATGATAAGCCCAAATGGCAATCACTTTACTGAGAACCTGATCAAATTGAGATTTAACATAAAGCTAGATCTCTTGCAAGGGAAATACCATGGCCATGACATCAGTTTTAAGGGTTCAAAACTCAGATTGTTTAAAGGCTTGAAAAGGAAGATTATATCAAAGACTGCAGCATTGAGGAAGAGCGACATGTCGGTAATGGGCAAGATCACACTGTGCAAGCATGTACTTTGCTCATTATCACAGTACACCATCGGGACTTTTAGGATACCAAAAACAATTGCAAAAGAGATTGACAAACAATTGGCAAGGTTTATCTGGGCAGGAGATCCGGAATGGAGGGGAATACATTGAAAATCATGGGATAAGCTATGTGAATCGAAATGGTATGGTTAACTAGGGATGTGATATACGTCTGAAATAAACCAAGCAATGCTCGGAAAATAGGCGTGGACACTCGTACAGAACAAAGAATCTTTCTTCTCAAAGTTCTTTCTTGCAAAATATTGCAGGAACAAAAACCTTCTACAGATAAAATAGAAGCACAAAGATTCTTACGGATGGAGAGGAATCCTTTGGGGACTTGAACTAATTAAACCCCACCTCAAGTGGAAGATTATGACGGGTGACACTATGGATATTCAACAGAATTGGATACCAAATGTGATCAACCCAATCAAATATGAAGCAAGTATCTTCCCATCTTTAGGTTTTAAAGTGTCTAACCTCATCGATGCACACAAATCTTGGAGGATACCTCTACTTCGAACTCTATTCCCACCTGCCACAATCAGGGAAATACAAAAATAGATATTCCAATGCGCAATTTCGGGGATGTAGATTATGTGGCATGGGACAAAGAGACATTAGGGAAATATTCAGTCAAGACTGGTTATCACACAGCAAGGGAGGCTAAGAACAAAGATAAACCCTCTTCCTCAACAACGCCACCACCAAATCACTCAGAACAAAAAATGTGGAGGGTGTTGTGGAATGATAACATCCCAGAAAAAAATTAAATTTCTTATTTGGAGGATGATCAATGAGGCATTCCCAATAGCTTTGAATCTCCTGAAAAGAGGTATGATCATTTCCACAAAATGCCAAATGTGCTTGAGGACGGACAAAAAAATAGAGCATATGATGTTCGAATGCGACTTAGCCAGGAAGGTATGGAGGCATAGCAGTTTGGGATTAGATTTCAGCATGGGTATCCCAACTTCATTCAAAGTCTGGATCCATCAACGGTTTAACATCGCTCCGGAGAAGGAAGATCAAGAACTAGCATATAATCTGGAGTATTTGGTGCGCGAGATGTTCTGTCACACTACAACAAGCACCTATTTCATTTAAATATATAATGGATGACATACAAGGACTCACTAATAGATCTACGTTAATGGATATGGGTCGGGACCAGCACAATTCAGACTCAGATCTAGATCTCACAGGTATAAGGCCTCACAATCATGCAGATGCCGAACCACTCAAAGAAATAATAAAGATAGGAGACATCACTCTCATGTGGCTCAAGAAGGATAGGTGTATAGACCATCTCTTTCATGATAGCACAATTATCACCACTGATGCAGCGTTCTGCAGCAGCAATGGAGAAGGAGTGGCGGCGTGGTGCACAAAGTCTTCCACACAGCTTCGATGGAGTGGAAAAGAAACCATCCATGCAGTATCGATGGTACAAGTTGAACTAATGGCAATATTCCAGGCTATGAAGCAGGCTACCAATAAAAGGAACTGGAATCTACTCATTAAAACAGACTGTGAAAATGCGCCACGATATATAACCAAGTACCCAGATATCCAGCCAGATATAAGACAATTAATTAAGGAAATTATAATCATAGGGATGGTGTTCCAAAGGTTATCAATTCTTAAGGTGGATAGACTAGCAGTAGTCAAGGCTAATGATCTAGCACATAACCATGTAACATGTACCAATCTCATTATCAATGAATGAAGTAAGACAGTATTATTAACAAAAAAAAAGAGACTAATAATAAAACGTTGTTTTCATGAGATCCTGCACATTAACAATAGTGAACTTTAATCTAAAGTGTCCAAAGAAACTTCTATAATAAAATAACCAAATCATACTATTGTACTAATCTATAGTTACTAATGCTTGAACCTTTCTTAAAGAATTTCTCTAATGTAAAGTCAAGAGGTATTCATTGAATAGTTTAATTTCCAATTTCGTAAACATATTTGGAAACGAAAATCTTTCCATGTTGGAAAATGCATATCAACATATAAATGCCAATCAGATCTTACGCATAAGGAGATCCAGCATCGATGAGTTTTGAGGTCAGAGGGAGTCTGATCAAGGCTGATCGGTAGCTAGGGGAGCTAGCAGAATTCACACGTTTCATTAGTAAAGATAAGTATTTTGTATGGTGTACTTTGTACTGTATCTTTCTGATTAGTGGATTCATTCTGAATTGGGTCAGACTCCGCAGATGTAGTTGGATTTCACTGAACTGCGTAACCAAGTCTTGTGTCTATAATGCTTTATTTTATTGCATACTTGGTTAGATAGGTTATGTTGGAACATACTAGTAAGAATTAGAAAAATTTGGCAAAACCAAATTACGTTTGGTATCAGAGCTTGGTCACTTATTTTTTCCTTGGTTGTGTCAAGGAAAGTGTGATCCAGTTTTACCATGGCAACCAAAGAATGAGCTTCGGTATCTCGGCCACCTCTGCTAGAAGGAAACAACTAAAATTATTGGAAGGCAAGCATGAGAGTTTTCATCAACTCATTGGATAAACTTGCGTGGTTCTATGTTGAGAATGAGTGGAATCACCCTACTGAAGATGCTGATACAAACTCTGAGGCGAAAGAAAGAGAGTCAAGTAAAAGGGAACAAAAACTCAAAGACAAAGCTAATTGGACTCCTGATGACCTCAAGGCATCTCTGGAAAATTCAAAGGCACTAAATGCAATCTTCACTGTGGTTGATGAAAACCAGTTCAAACTCATCTCTACATGTCATCAAGCCAAGAAAGCATGGGATATTCTGCAAATTGTTCATGAAGGAAGTAGTTGAGTTTGAGAATATAAACTACAGATGTTGGCTACTAAGTTTGAGGAACTCAAGATGGAGGAAGATGACACCATTTCTATATTCAACGAAAAACTCAGGGACATCTCCAATATGGAAAACCAACTTGGAAAAGTCTACAAAGAGGCAAAGTTGGTGAAAAAGACCTTAAGATCACTTCCTAAAAGATTTGCAATGAAGGTTGCGGCAATAGAAGAAGCAAGAGATGTAGCCACCATGAGCTTAGATCAACTAATGAGATCATTACAGACGTATGAGATGGCGTTTCAACCAGCTATAAAAAGGGTCCAAAAGGAGTTGGAATTCAGAACATATTCATCAAAGAACAATCACGAATCTGATAGTGATAATGAATTTGAAAAACTTGCACTTATCACGAAGAATTTCTCAAGAATTCTGAAGAATGTAGTAAACAAGAAATCCCAGGATAGGTTTGGAGGAAATATACCAAGGTCATATGATTCTGGTAATAATCGTGGAATGATATTTGAGCAAGGAAATCAGCACCTCTCCAAAAATCAAAGTAGTGAAATAAAATAGCCTGGACAAATACAATGCAGGGAATGTGAAGGATATGGTCATATTCAGACTGAATGTGCAAATACCCGGAAGAAACAGGGAAAACCTTATGTCACCTTGTGGAGTGAAGAAGAAGAAGAAGAGAAAAACAAAGAGGGACTTGTAAGCAACTATGTGGCATTTGGAGCAAAAATTTATAATGCATTGTAGGATGGATGTTCTAACACACTGGATAAAGTTGAAGTTGTATGATCCAACATAGACCCGTATGAAGCATCCAGTGATGAAGACGATGGACTTGCTGTTAGTGATGAAGAAATCTATAGCACGTATGAAAAGGTGTATGCTATGTGGCTCCAAGTGGTTGACACAGACAAAGATCTGAAAGAAGAAAAAGTGCAGTTGATGGAAATAGAAAGAGAATTGCATGTGAAAGTTGCTGAACTCAGAAAGGGAATGAAGAATTAAATGAAAAGCTAATATTAGCAACCAAGAGAGCTGAGACTTCTGAAGTAGTAATCTCTAATATGAATTTTGGAAAAGCTAAGCTTGACGATATTCTTGATATGGGAAAGAACTTTGGAGATCGACACATAATTGGTTACTCCAACCCACTCAAAACACAGGCACACTCAAGCCTGAGGTACACGAGTTACTCAAGAGTCTAGTGAATCTCAAGACAACTATTCGAGAAGTAAAGAGAAAGTTCGGCAAACCTTATTAAATGAAACCTCTCATATGTAGCTACTGTTCATATCAAGGTCACTCCGAGGATAAATGTCAGAAACTATTCAGAGATCAAATGGCAGGACGTCAACTAGTGGTATGTTCCAACATAGGCGAAGTCCAGAAAACCAGAATGGTCAGAAAGGTATGTGTTGCCAAAATATCTGGTATATGCCTTGTTGCACATACTTCACTTATATCATATTCCAGTGATTCGTGGTACTTTGACAGTGGCTGCTCTCTCCATATGACTGGAACTCATGAATTCCTTACAAATATCACACATTTCAATGGTTGTTATGTTACGTTTGGTGATGGAAAGAAGAGTAGAGTGGTTGGAAAATGTGAACTACAGATTGAAGGATTTCTAGTATTCACTAGTGTAGTATTCGTGGAAGACCTGAAGGTCAATCTACTGAGCATAAGTCAATTGTGTGATGACAATATGACTGTGGAATTTTAGAAAGACAAATGCATAGTGAAACACGGAGAAGCCAAGGTTCTGCCAGGCATATGATTATCCGATAATTGCTATCTACTGGAACAAGAAGTACGATGTATGATCTCGAAACAGAATGAAGGATTTCTGTGGCATAGAAATCTCGGTCACATCAATTACAAAACCTTGGTGAAAATTGCAAATGCAAAAGCTGTACGAGGTATGCCTACCTTAACAAGCAAGTACATAATTGTGTGCGGACCATGTCAACAAGGTAAACAAATTTGATCTCCCCACTCGTCAGTTCAATATATAACCACCTCATGAAATCTGGAATTATTGCATATTGATTTGATGGGTCCAGTCAATACACCTAGTATAGGTGGAAAGAAATATATCTTTGTATGTGTTGATGATTTCTTAAGGAAAAATCTGATACGGTGGAAGTATTCAGAATTTTGGTAATAAAGTTACAGACTAAAAAGGGAAGTCCGGTTGGAAAGATTGTTCGAATTCGTAGTGATCATGGTAGAGAATTTGAAAGTTCACAATTTAGTGACTTCTGTGATGAGCTCGGTATTCAACATGAGTTTTTGGCACCAATTACTCCTCAGCAGAATGGTGTTGTAGAACGAAAAATAGAACCTTGCAGGAGATGACTCGAGTTATGTTAGCCGAGAAATAAATTTAACAAAAAATGGGGGGCAGAAGCTATTAACACAACTTTCTATACGATTAATCGAGTATATCTGCATCCATTCACCAACAAAATATCTTACGAGATTTGGAAGGGTAGGAAACCAAATGTCTCATACTTTCATGTGTTCGGAAGCAAGTGCTACATCCTCAGAGACAGAGAGCAATTGGAAAAATTCAATAATCGCAGTGATACTGGAATTTTTCTTGGGTATTCTATCAATTGTCGTGCTTATCGTGTTTATAACAATCGGACCAACACACTTATGGAGTCTATAAATGTTATTGTGGAGGATTCTGAAAAAGGATAAAAGTCAGATGTCGTAGAAGAAGAACCTAGTAACACTCATGTTCCAACATAGCTTCATCAACCTGACAAGGCAGATCCATCACATCAAGAGCAGACTGATGTTGAACTAGTTGACACTGAGCATGTTGGAAAATCATCCCCCACTGCCGCATCCTATGTTCCAATACATGATCAACCTGAATCAATGGCACGAAGTACTTGACCAGTTCCTCGGGTGGATTACAGGAAGTTGACTGGATTACAATGCTTCATCTCTCTCATTAAACAAAATAATTGCAAGGAGGCATTATTGGATGAATACTGGATTGCTGTAATGCAAGAAGAACTAGGTCAGTTTGCGAGAAACAATGTATGGTATCTCACTCCTCGCCCTAAGAGTGTTAATGTCATCAGCACAAAATGGATTTTCAAGAATAAATTTGATGTTGACAAACATGTTACTCGAAACAAAGATAGACTGGTTGCTCAAGGATACACATAAGTTGAAGGTGTTGACTTTGATGAGACATTCGCACCAGTTGCCAGGTTAGAGTCAATTCGAATTTTACTTGCTATTGCCTGCTCTATGAACTTTACTCTGTACCAAATGGATGTCAAGAGTGCATTTCTAAAAGTGTGGTAAATGAGGAACTTTATGTGGAACAACCTAAAGGATTTGAGGATCCTCATTACCCCCGTCATGTATATCGCCTCAAAAAGGCCTTATATGGTTTAAAGCAAGCACCCAGGACATGGTATGAACGACTTACTAACTTTCTTCTTAAGAAAAGTTATCATCGAGGGGGAGTGGATGCACTTTATTTGTGCTTGATAAGCCATCAAAAATTTTGATTGCTCATATTTATGTGAATTATATAGTATTCGGCTCTACTTCACCATCTATGGAATAGGATTTTGTCACGATTATGCAGGGTGAGTTTGAAATGAGCATGGTTAGAGAGCTCACATACTTTCTAGGACTGCAAGTTAAGCAAGGAAAACATGGCCGGTTCATAAATCAAAGTAAGTATGCAGTGAATCTAGTGAAGAGATTTGGTTTAAGCAATGCCCGAGCAGTTCGAACACCTATGTGGGTCTCTGAAAAACTGGTCAAGGATGAGAAAGGAGTTGCAATTGATCAAAATTTATACAGGGGAATAATTGGGAGTCTATAGTATTTAACAACAAGTAGACCAGATATATGTCTCAGCATTGGGATATGTACAAGATTTCAGGCTGATTCAAAAGAGTCTCATCTAACTGGAGTCAAGAGAGTTATTCGATATGTAAGTGGGATTTCTGCGTATGATGTCTGGTATTCTAAGAATCAAGATTCTAAATTAATTAGGTACAATGATTTTGATTGGGCTGGTAATGCTGATGATCAAAAGAGCACTACAGGTGAATGTTTCTTTATTGGCACGAATCTGGTTTCTTGGTATAGTAAGAAACAAAATTCGATCTCTTTATCTACCGCAGAAGCTGAATATCTTGCTGTTGAACGACTATGGAATTCATCAAGGCCCTTTGAAGATCTTATGTGACAACACAAGCGCTATTGATATTTCAAAAAATCCAGTCCAGCACTCTCAAACTAAGGCATCATTTTATTAGTGATCTTGTTGAAAGGAAGGAAGTTGTGCTACTCTATGTTCCAACATACGAGCAAATTGCTAATATTTTTACAAAGCCATTGGACACCGCCACCTTTGAAAGTCTCAGACAACACTTAGGTGTTTGTCAAATTTGAGGTAATTCTTGCCTTTATTGAGCTGTAAATATTTTATTTTTTTTGCCGAGAAATTCAGGAAAAAAAATTAGAAAGAAGAAAAACTTTACAAAAATTGAAGTTGTGTAGTTATGGTATGTTGGAAGTTGGTATGTTTTGAGCTAATGTCTTGAGTTGACAAGAGTGAAAAGCTACATCATTGCTCATCTCAAAAAGGGAAAAGGTTTCACGGAAACTAAGGAAGTTATGTGAAGAGTTTTGGTTGGTTTCAAAGTTTTCTAAATCCCTCAAAATTCCTCTCTTTTCGACCACTATCCCACACATCTTGGTTCTTTTAGATTCTTGGCAAACTGCTCCCCAATTTTTCTCTACTCAACAAATCCTTGACGAAAGATGACTTCGAACCAAAATTCTCCCACGGTCGAAGAAAAAATTCAAGAAACACTTCAACCTCCAGAAGACATGAATGACAAACAAGTGGAAGACAATGTGGAGGCGGTCCTGCTCGAAGATGACGGACAATGTGAAGCAAACATAGAGGTTGAGGTGACCGATGTTAGTGAGGAGAATGTAGATGCCGGTGGTTCAAGCTCCTGTGGTAAAGGTCAGGATGAAAGAACCATAAACAAAGGAAATGGTCCATTTCAAAAGGTAACTAATCCTGATCCTCTAACCTTTAAAATTCATGGAATTGAATTCAAGACTGTAGATGATATATTTGAGTGGTTGGAAGCAAATAGAGTTACAGTAGATTTGACCAAGATTAAGAGTATAGAGGGTGAATTCTTGAATGTTAAGGCCAAAGAATTTGTGACCAGGGATATTAGAAATTTGTGGGATATTGAGAACCTAAAGTGAAGTTCTTGAGGGGGAGGTATGATGTGTACAGAGGGAAAGACAAGTTTCACGTTTATTCATCTATCCCTCATCTGAGTTGTGTTTTAATAAGAGAAATTAGCAATGATGAGGTAGCAGGACATGATGTGATCAAGTCTACAGATAGGTTGCCTGTAGGATTTTTTTTAAGGAATCTCGGAGATTGGAACAACTAAGGAAACTAGTGATCATCAAAGTCCCGGACAACGAAGAAGAAGACAATGCTGCCTATGTTCCAACACAGGAGGCAGAGGCTGAAAATACTATCGAGATGGAAGTTGATGATGAAGACATGGGGGGAGAAGATCAGATTGAGGTATTGAGTGATACTGATGGAGAGCAAACTGGAGATCCTATGTCTAGACAGAGGGAACCAGACCCAGACTAGCATGTTGAAACACAGCCTGCTTAAGAAGACGAAGCTGAGGATACTAAGTATGTTCTAACACAGGAACATCCTGAGATGAACTACTCAAGTGATGAGGTGCTGGATGAGTTCTTACAGTCGGCCAAGGGCAAGAGAAAGGTGGCTGCTGCAAAGGTTTACCCACCAACTAAAAAGGCCAAGAAGAATTAGAAAGCTCCCAAGAGGAAAGTGTTGCCTCCCCTACCTGTAAGTGATGCTCTATCATTCTCATACTTTGATATAAAATGTGAAGAGGTGGGAGAAGTATTTGCTGAGAGGAAGTTTACCTCTGAGAGACCCGTAGACCTGGAGACATACAAGGCTAGTGGTTTTTTGGATTTTCTGGAATTAATAGGAATGAAGAGGGATGCCATTGTATAGCTACAAAATAATAGACATGTTGTTATTGAGGTGTATGAAAACCTGATGGATGGAAATTTAGAAGCTGACTCCCCTTGGATTGAAATGGTGTACTTGCGGGGGAAGATTGTGGACTTCTCAGCAGCCAGAATAAACACAATTTTGGGGCTACAAACACCAGAGTTTGAGGGAGTGTTTCCAGAGGATCTAGAAGTGTCAGATGATCAGATTCCGGAAACAATCTCAGGAGGATACAAGACCAAGTGGCCCGAAACTAGTTATTCACAAGCCTCTTGTTTGTCATCAAGGTTCTTTGGTCTGTATAAGGTAGCATCCAAATATTGGATGCCATTCTTGAACACGACAGTCCTAACTAGAGAAATGGCTAAGCTGTTGTTCTGTGTTGGAACACAGAAATCAGTCAACCTTGGATTGTTCATTCAGCAGAATTTGGTGAGGTAGGCTACAGCTCTTAAGGAAAAACATGTTACTGTACATCCCTGTTTGATTTCGGCATTGGCTAAAAGTGCCAAGGTAAAGGGGAAGGCAAAATATATAATCATAGACACAGAGTTCCTACGGCCGAACAAGAAGACATTTGGAATGAGGAATGTTCATGATCTACCTTGGAATCCTTCTGGGTCTATTTCTTCAACTGCTAAAAAGAAGGCTCAATGGGTGGTCCTGAATGCAAGAATGGGGGCAGTATCAATTCAAATGGCAGCACTTGAAGCAGAAAAGGCGAAACTGGAGATTCAAAAAGCGCAACTGGATGCCTGCTCCTGAAAATTTTTCTTTCTATGTTCCAACATAGATATCACAGTCAGGGAGAGCCAGCTTTCTGCTTATTTTTTTTTGGTTTTATTTGCCTTTGGCATATTTATGGCCCCAGGGGGAGAATTGTGGATTTGGCTGTAATCTGAATGTTTATTTTTTATGGCATTTCTGGAATTCTGGTGCTCGATTCTGGTATTCATATTTTGATAGAATTCTAGTATTCAATATGGGATTCAATTTTTAATCAGAAGATTCAGTATTGTGCGTATGTTTCAACATAGGTGGAGTTGGGAAGACCTATGTGTTTGATTACAAGTTTTTTGTTGTGATATTAATGGCCAAAAAATTGTGGGTCCACAAAATGCCAAAGGGGGAGATTTTAAAGTCAAGAGGTATTCATTTAATAGTTTAATTGGCAATTTTGTGAACATATTTGAAAACAAAAATCTTTCCATGTTGGAACATGCAGATCGGCATATAAACGCCAATCAGATGTTACGCATAAGGGTCAGAATATTATGGTAATTGAGAGATATTAAAATCTGAATATTCTGCTACATATTAGGCGTGTAGAAGCATAGTTGATTTATGGAAAATCCCTACAAATATGGTGTTGATATTATCGAATATATGTGAGATATTGTGATAAGGAAAATCCATTTATTTATGGGATTTTGATATGCTTTAAGAAGCAGATAAGAAATTGGAATATTATGGAGATAATTATGGAGAATTCCGATCTGCTCATGGCTACAAAAGGGACAACCCCGACTGCATTCAATATGAATTTAATCAGAGAAAATTTGCACACATATTTTCAATTTTTCGAGAGAATTGCAAAGAGCTAGAATTATATGTTCCACCATACGTGACCTGCTGTTCAAAGTTCATAATCGTACACCTGAATTCCTTGTGAGGAGGAGATCCAGCATCGATGAGTTTCGATGTCAGAGGGAATCTGATTAAGGCGGAAGCTAGGGGAGCTAGCAGAATTCACACATTTAATTAGTAAAGATAAGTATTTTGTATGGTGTACTTTGTACTGTATCTTTCTGATTAGTGGATTCATTCTGAACTGGGTCAGGCCCCGCAGATGTAGTTACTGTGTAACCAAGTCTTGTGCCTTTAATGCTTCATTTTATTGCATACTTGGTTAGATAGATTATGTTGGAACATACTAGTAAGAATTAGAAAAATTCGGTAAAACCAAATTACATCCTAAAATGATAAACTCTTTGGCATGTCAAAAAAATAAAAAAAATAAAGAACATACATGCTATCCACCACAAATTCAGGATTGGATGGACTACCTTTCAACATTCGTGTACAACAGTCTCATGTTGTGTTTGACAACATACATGAAAACCATAAATCTCCTCGAAACATACATGAAAACCATAAATCCTCCTCGAAACCTTGAAAACACATATTCTGACTAATTGTTGAGGATCAATTCTCGCACATTTTGCTTGATAGTTGAAGATTAGCTCTCATTTATTCTGCCTAATTATTGAGGATCAACTCCCACATAAAAATGTCTAATTGTTGAGGATTGTGTCTCACATAAATTTCCTAATAATTGAGGACTGACTTCACAAAGAAAATTATCAATTCCAACTTATGCAAACATAAGATCAAACAAAAGGGGGTTTATTCATTGAGGATCCTCGAGAGTAGAAAAAGCCGAAGCTACTCTATTACAAGGTTAACTGTTGAGATTAGTTAGCTATAAAACACAATAATAGCTTCCAAAAACGTTGTTAGGAAGAAGAAACTAGATTACATCTTGTTCGCGCGTCGGTTCTGATCCCACCTGGATGGACATACCCAAGGGATCCAAAATTCTCGCTAAGAGAAGCAACTGAAGATACAAGGGAGGAGAAGACTAAATGAAAACTGGTTCTCTGCTACCACTCCACCACCTTTTCCAGATTTCCATGGTTGAAGATAAGATTTCTTCCAGCACACGACCAAAATTTTGGGACATCATTTCTTCTCTCACCTTGTCTAGGGGAGCACCTCGGGGAAAATCATGGAGACCACAAAGAGAAAGTTGGGGGTGGGGTTTTACCAACCATCTCTTTCTTTTTGCCATTACTGACAAGTCAGAACAACTGGGGCCCAATTACCTCGGCGTTTCACATTTTGACATGCAGAGTTTTTGATAAAAAATGTGGATTGCTATATCACGCTCTGTATTTTACTAGTTACGCCCTGTATTTATACTATTTTATATACAATATGTATTTTTAATTTAATTTAATTTAAATTATTTAAATTAAATTATTTATTTATTTATTTAATTGTTCTGCCGCTGCCGCGCCGCCGCTCTCCTTCTCCTCCGGCCGCCGCTGCCGCTCTCCTTCTCCTCCGACCGCCGCCGCCGCCGCTCTCCTTCTCCTTCTCCTCCTTCTCCTCCGTCGTTCCTCTTCCCTCTCCGGCGACGCCGCGGCTCCGTTCTCCATTCTCCGTTCACCGTGTTCCGTTCTCCACGGTTTGGGCGCGAACCGGCCGCCTTCCGTTCGCCACGGACCGGGCGCGAACCAGACGGTGTCCCGTTTGCCACGGCCTGGGCGCGACCGGGCGCCATTCCGTTCGCCACGGACCGGGCGAGAACCGGGTGCCTTCCGTTCACCACGGACTGGGCGCGAACCGGGCGCCTTCCGTTCGCCACGGACCGGGCGCGAACCGATCGACGACGGAGAGCTTCGATCGACGGCGACGAAGGAGGAGAGATGGAGGGGTTAGGGCTTTGCTCGGTGGCGGTGGCGGAGAAGAAGATGAAACCGCCGGAGAAGACGAAGAAGAAGAGAAATAGGTGGCGGCGACGCTGTGCACGGCGGTGGCGCTGGAGCACGGCGGTGGCGCTGGAGCACGTAGCGGCAGAGATCGGCGGAGGCGCGCGGTGGCGCGCGGCGGCGTGGCGCGCGCGGTGGCGTCGCAGGGCACGGCGGCGCGCGGTGGCTCTCGACGGCGCACGGCAGCGCAGCGGTGGTGCACGGTGGCGCACGGCGGCTCGGTGGTGGCTGTGGTTTTTTTTGTTTTTGATTTTGATTTTTGATTTTTGATTTTTGTTTTGATTTTAAATGTTTGTTGTTGATTTTTTTTTATTTTAAAATCTTAATATTAGTATTATACATATATATACGTATTAGGGCGTAACTAGTAAAATACAGGGCGTGATATAGCAATACCCTAAAAAATAGAGAACCAAGAAAGATCAATATCATAAAGTAAGAAATATAAAAAAAATCAAACATTTGAGGAAAAGACATTTTATCAATTTGAGGAAAACTGCTCAGAATCACAACTAACAACATTTTTGATAGCAAAACCAGGAAGTTAGGGGGTTAAAATCCCTCATTACTGGAGTTAAGCTAATCTTTCTATCGATACGAATCCTGTTTTTCATCAAGAATTAATATATCCATATTTTTGAGATAAATATGGGGGTTTCCTCAAAAAAAGGGGAGGAAGAAGAAAAGGAAGCATAACCGAACAGTCTCTTTGCAGAAGAGTATATGAGGAATGTGCAAGACAGAAACCTTGGGGGCACCCCTTTTATAGCACCTCAAGACACCTCAAGAGACGGGGTCATAAATAGCCATTTGAAAAGCAGAAAAAAAGAACAGTCATAATTTAGGGACTTTTCACTTCCCAAAACAATTGACATGCTCTACCTCGAGTAAAGTGGCTGAGTAATGAACCATCATTGAAAAAAAATTAAAGGTCATTTAATTGACCCAAAAAATCAAGCAAGAGAGAGAACCAACAGTCTTCTCTTAAACTCATACCTTCGGCTCTCACGAGATGTTGGTAAGGATAGGAGCAGAAGCTCCCTTTTGACTTAATGCTCACCCACTATCTTACGCTTGGGCTAAGGTCATATTACACTTTTTGCTAGGCTGAAGTTCAATCATCCAGCGGGAGATCTCTCAATCTGAATATAATCATGCGAGGTCTTCTTCACCTTAAGTACAATTTTGGTATAACAAATATTGTTAACTCTATTATAGTAAGACAACTATTGCTACAAGGAAAATAAATATTGACCCTAGCGTGATTGGTTGATTTCTCCTGGATGAACCCCTTTAAATATCAATATATTCATCCGTCCTATTTATTCAATTTTCATAACTCAGATTAAACACTTTTGATTCGATTTTACCATCAACGTTTCTTCCTCGACACCCCCATGGAGTTTGTTTTGCAGGAGCGGCATCACGAAGCAAAGTTTGATTATCACGATCGCATTCCGACACACATCAACCAATATTACACATGATTAGAAGACATGAAAATTTTGTGACTTGTCTGTTGGCCCAACATGATAGAAACTCTAGAGAACTTGTTCGTCATTGGGATGATATCCTATATTTTAAAACACCTTTTATCAATTAATGAAATTAACCGATATATATATATATATATATATATATATATTTTTTAAAAGTATGAATTTGGTTTTACCAAAATCTCTTAATTATTACTAGTATGTTCCAACATAACATATCTAACCAAGTATGCAATAAAGTAATGCATTAAAGACACAATAATTGGTTATGCAGTTCGGTGAAATTCACCTACATCTGTGGGGTCTGGCCCAGTTCAGAATGAATTTACTAATCAGAAAGATGCAGTACAAAGTGCACCATACAAAATACTTATCTTTACTAATCAAACGTGTGAATTCAGCTAGCTCCCCTAGCTACCAATCTGCCTTGATCAAACTCCCTCTGACCTCAAAAGTCGTCGACGCTGGATCTCCTCCTCCTTAGGAATTAAGGCATAAGATTCTAAACTTTGAACTACAGGTCACGTATATTGGAACATATATATCTGGCTCTTTGCAAGACTCTCGGAAGAATGAAAATCTGTGTGAAGATTTTCTCTATTAAATTCGTGAGATTAATGCAGGCGTGGTGTCCCATTTTAAAGCCATGAGCAGATCAGAACTCTTCATGATTATCTCCATAATATTCCTATTCCTTATCTGCTTCTGAAGCATATCCAAATCCCATAAATAAAGGGATTTTCCTTATCACAATATCTCCCATACATTCGATAATATCAATACCATATTTGTAGGGGTTTTTTCCATAAACCAACTACGCTTCTACCATGCCTAGCATATTCAGAATATTCAAATTTCCATAAATCACAAATACCTTAATATTTTAATCTTCTTTTTTCGTAAAACCCTGATCGGCGTTATTATGATCATCTGCATGTTCCAACATGGAAAGTTTTTCATTTTCAAATATGTTCACAAATTGCCAATTAAAATATTCAAAGAACACCACCTGACTTTACAATCTCTCCATTTGACATTTTGTGGACCTAACTAATTTGGACATTAAGATCATAATGAAAAAAATTCCAATCAAACACATAAGTTTTCCAGAAATCCACCTATGTTGGAACATATGTAAACTACTGAATCTGATTATAGAAGAATACCATTCGAACTCCGAACTTCCAGAATATCAAAAAATATTCAGATTACAGTTATCCAAAATAATAACATCCAAAAATCACCAAATATTCTTCCATTTGGGCCATGAATATGCCAAAGGAAATAAACCATAGATATAAAGTTTGAAAGAAACAGAAAACCAGCTCCCCCCAAAAATAACATATGATCTATGCTGGAACATAGATACTGCAGGAAAATCAATCCAGTTCAGAAGACGCCTCCTATACCTCCAGTTGAGCCTTATCCCCCTCAAGTCTAGCCTTCTCCGCTTCAAGTGCCACAATTTGGATGGAGATAGCTCCCAACCTGGCATTGAGCACCACTAACTTGGCTTTCTTTTCAGCATCTGTAGAAGTTGAAACTTTAGGGTTCCATGGATGATCATGAACATGCCTCATGGCAAAAGTTTTCTTGTTAGACCAGAGAAACTCTGTGTCAATGATCACATCCTTAGTTTTTCCCTTCACCTTGGCACTCTTAGCTAATGCAGATATCAGACAAGGGTATACTAGAACATGTTTCGCCTTTGGGGCAGTGGCTTGCCTAACTACGCTCTGCTGTATAAGAAACCCCGGGTTAACTGATTTCTATGTTCCAGCAAAGTACAACAACTTAGCCATTTCTCTAGTTAAGGCAGTAGTATTAGAGGATGGCATCCAACTGTTCACAACTACCTAGTATAGACCAAAAAATCTAGAGGACAAGCAGGAAACATGTGAGTATCCAGTCTCAGACCATTAAGTCTTGTACCCTCCTGAGACTACCCCCAGAATCTAATCCTTAGAAAATTCTAAATCATATGGAAAAACTCCTTCGAATTTTGGAGTTTTCAGCCCCAAAATCCTGTTTATCCTGGTAGTAGAGAAATCAATAATCTTCCCCCCTTACATAAACCCTGTCAAACCATGGGGAATCAGTGACCACCTGTTTATTGTACTGAAGTTGTACTGTGGCAGCCCTTTTCATCCCAATGAATTCCAGAAAATCACAAACCCCACTAACCTTATATGCATCTAGCTCTACTGGTCTCTTAGAGTTCACCTTCCTTTCTGCAAACACTTCTCCCATCTCTTCGCAGTTTATATCGAAGTAAGAAAATAACAGTGCTTCACTTGCCGACAGAGGTGGCCACACTTTCTTCTTGGGAGCAGCTTGAGTTTTCTTGGCTTTCTTGGTAGGTGGGGAGTCCTCAGTAGCATTCATCTTTCTCTTACCCCTAGCAGTTTGTAAGAATTCATATAATACCTCATCACTGGAGTAGTTCAACCTAGGCTCCTGTGTTGGAACATACTCAGCATCTCCAACCCCTTCTTCTTCAGCAGTCTCTGTCCTGCCATGTGTTCCCACATCTGATCCTTATCTGATTCACCTTGCCTCAAATTAGATCCTCCAGTCTTATTTCTGTCAGAATACTCCACATAAATATCAGCATTACCAGTGACATCAATCTGGTCTTGACCTCTCATGTCTTCATCATCAATTTCCATCTCTTCAACATTTTTTGAATCTGCCCTCTGTGTTGGAACATACCCAACATTGTCTCCTTCTTCACTGTCTGTGATCTCTATTATAACAGGTTTCCTTAATTCCTCTATCCTCTAAGTAGCCTTAGACTCATAAAATCCTACAGGCATCCTATCTGTAGATTTAACCACCTCCAGTCATACCGCCTCATCATCACCTACCTCTTTAATCTTAACATAGCTGGGGGCCAGGAATGGATGAATAAACATGAAATCTATCCTTCCCTATGTACACTTCATAACTCCCCCTCAAAAATCTAACTTCATAATTTTCAATGTCCCATAGATTACCAATATCACCAGACACAAGTTCCTTCACATTAACATTTAAAAATTCTCCCTCTATACTCTTCAGTTTAGTCAAATCCACCGTACTTCTATTGTCAAGCCACTCAAAAACATCCTCAACAATTTTAAATACCATTCCAAAAACTTTGAGAGGAGGAGGATCATGACCTGTTACCTTCTGATAGGGACCTTTCCCTTTGCCTCTGGGATCTTCACTTTGTTCGCCATCACTGT
The DNA here is from genome assembly GCA_037428765.1 of Rubia yunnanensis. Taxonomy (NCBI): domain Eukaryota; kingdom Viridiplantae; phylum Streptophyta; class Magnoliopsida; order Gentianales; family Rubiaceae; genus Rubia; species Rubia yunnanensis. The sequence goes on from CM075071.1 coordinate 3,370,031, forward strand.
TCAGGTTTGTCACCACATTTTCTTCTCTGTGCTCAGCATTGTCATCCTCTGGAGATTGAGGAATTTCTTGAGTTTCTTTTTCCTCCGTGGGAGAATTCGGGCTTGAAGACAATGTTTGGCAGTGATTTGTTGCAAAGGCGAAAATCTTTGGCAAATTTTGCTACAAGAATCCACAGCATACCAAGAAGAGTGGGAGAGTGGCCGAAAACAAAGGGATATGGAGAGATTGAGACAACTTTGAAACAAACACAAACTCTTCACTTCTCTTCCTCTTTTACCACAAAACCCAACACTTTTTGTATTTCCAAGAAAAAATAATGATTATACTTTTCTCACATGTCAACTCAGGACACTTACTTATAACATACCATAACTATGCAACTTTTATTTTTGTAGAAATTTTTCGTCTTTCTATTTTTTTTTTGTTTTTCTGAACAAAAATAAATTGTAAACAAAATATTTACAGCTAAATAAAAAGCAAGAATTACCTCAAATCTGACAAACACCTAAGTGTTGTCTGAGACTTTCAAAAGTGGTGGTATCCAATGGCTTTGTACAAGTATCAACAAATTGCTCAGATGATGGAACATAGACCACTACAACTTCCTTCCTTTCAACAAGGTCTCTAATAAAATGATGCCTTATGTCAATATGTCAATATGCTTAGTTTGAGAGTGCTGGACTGGATTTTTTGAAATATCAATAGCACTTGTGTTGTCACATAAAATCTTCAAAGGCTTGATGAATTCCTTAGTCATTCATCATTTGCTTCATCCATAACAATTATGCACAACAACTTCCAGCAGCACGATATTCTTCTTCCGCAGTACACAAAGAGATCAAATTTTGTTTCTTACTGTACCAAGAAACTAAGTTCGTACTATTAAAAAAACATCCACATGTAGTGCTCTTTCGATCATCAGCATTACCAGCCCAATAAGAATCGTTGTATCCAATTATATCATAATCTTGATTCTTAGAATACCAGACACCATACTAAGAAGTTCCACTTACATATCGAATAACTCGTTTGACTGGAGTGAGATGAGATTCCTTTGGATCAGCCTGAAATCTTACACATAAGCCTACGCTGAAACATATATCTGGTCTACTTGCTGTTAAATACAATAGACTCCCAATCATGCCCCTATATAACTTTTGATTAACTGAGACTCCTTTCTCATCCTTTACCAGTTTGTCAGAAACCCCCATAGGTGTTCGAACTACTCAGTCATTGCTTAAACCAAATCTCTTTACTAAATTCATAGCATACTACTCTGATTTATGAACAGACCATTTCTTCCTTGCTTAACTTGCAGTCCTAGAAAATATATGAACTCTCCAACCATGCTCACCTCAAATTCAGCCTCCATAATAGTGACAAAATCATGTACCATAGATGGTGAAGTAGATCCGAATACTATATCATCAACATAAATTTGGGCAATCAGAATTTTTGATGCCTTTTCAAGTACAAACAAGGTGCGATCTACTCCCCCTCGACGATAACCTTTCTTAAGAAGAAAGTTAGTAAGTCGTTCATACCATGTCCTTGGTGCTTGCTTTAAGCCATAGAAAGCCTTCTTGAGGTGATACACATGATGAGGGTAATGAGGATCCTCAAATCCTTTAGGTTGTTCCGCATATATTTCTTCATTTACCACACCATTTAGGAAATCACTCTTGACATCCATTTGATACAGAGTAAATTTCATAGAGCAGGCAATAGCAAGTAGAATTCAAATTGACTCTAACCTGGCAACTGGTGCGAATGTCTCATCAAAGTCGACTCCCTCAACTTGTGTACATCCTTGAGCTACCAGCCTGGCTTTGTTTTGAGTAATATGTCCATCAGTATAAGATTTATTCTTGAAGATCCACTTTGTGCCAATGGCATTTACACCTTTAGGACGTGGAGTGAGATACCGTACATCATTTCTTGCAAACTGACCTAGTTCTTCTTACATTGCAGCAATCCAGTATTCGTCTAGTAATACCTCATTATAATTCTTTGGTTCAATGAGAGAGATGAAGCATTGTAATCCTGCCAACTTCCTATAATCCACCCGACGAACTGATTGAGTACTATGTGCCATTGATTCAGGTTGATCCTATGTTGGAACATAGGATAAGGCAGTGGGAGATGATGTCCCAACATGCTCAGTTTCAACTGGTTCAGCATCAGTCTGCTCAGATGATCGAATTTACGATGGATCTGCCATGTCAGGTTGACTAGGCTGTGTTGGAACATGAGTATTACTAGGTTCATCTTCTATAACATCTGACTTTTATCCTTCTTCAGAATCATCCACAATAACATTTATAGATTCCATGAGTGTGTTTATCCGATGGCTATAAACACGATAAGCCCTACTGTTCACAAAATAACCAAGAAAGATTCCAGTATCAATGCGATTATCGAATTTCGCCAATTGCTTCTGTCTATGAGGATGTATCACTTGCTTCCAAACACATCAAAGTATGAGACATTTGGTTTCCTACCCTTCAAAATCTCGTAGGATGTTTTGCTGGTGAATGGATGGAGATATACTCGATTAATTGTATAGCAAGCTGTGTTAATAGCTTCTGCCCACCATTTTTTGTGAATTTCTTTCTCGGCCAACATAGCTCGAGCCATCTCCTGCAAGGTTATGTTTTTCCATTCTACAACACCATTCTGCTGAGGAGTGATTGGTGCAGAAAACTCATGTTAAATCCCGAGCTCATTACAGAAGTCACTGAATTGAGAATTTTCAAACTCTCTACCATGAACACTACAAATTTGAATAATCTTCCCAACTGGACTTCCTTTTTCAGTCTGTAGCTTTATCACCAGACTTCTAAACACTTCCATTGTATCAGAATTTTCTTTTTGGAAAGCTACCCATGTAAATCTGGAAAAATCATCAACACATACAAAGATATACTTCTTTCCACCTATACTAGGTGTATTGACTGCACCCATCAAATCCATATGCTATAATTCCAGATTTCTTAAGGTGGTTATATATTGAACTGAAGAGTGGGGGGATCAAATTTGTTTACCTTGTTGACATGGTCCGCACACAATTCCTCCCTTGCTTGTTAAGGTAGGCATACCTCGTACAAACTTTGCATTTGCAATTTTCACCAAGGTTTTTTAATTGATGTGACTGAGCTTCTTGTGCCACAGAAGTCCTTTATCATGTTTTGAGATCATACACCTCACTTCCTGTTCCAGCAAATAGCAATTATCTGATGATCGTATACTTGAAAGAACCTTGGCTTCTCTGTGTTTCACTATGCATTTGTCTTTCTAAAAATTTCACAGTTATATTATTATCACACAATTGACTTATACTCAGCAGATTGGCCTTCAAGTTTTCAACAAACAGTACACTAGTGAATACTGGAAATCCTTCAATATGTAATTCACCTTTCCAAACCACTCTACTCTTCTTTCCATCACCAAAAGTAACACAACCGCTATCGTATGATGTGATATTTGTGAGGAATTATTGAGTGACAATCATGTGGCGAGAACAACTGCTATCAAAGTACCACGGATATCTGGAATATGATATAGGCAAAGTATGTGCAATAAAGCATGTACCAGAACGTTTGACAAACCATACCTTTCTGACTGTTTTTGTTTTATGGACTTCACCTATATTGGAACATACCAAGAGTTAACGTCCATCCATTAGGTCTCTGAGCAGTTTCTGGCATTGTTCCTCTGAGTGACCTTGATATGAGCAGTAGCTGCAGATGAGAGATTTCCTTTGATGAGGCTTTCCGGAATTTCTCTTTACCTTTTGAATCTTTATCTTGAGCATTACTGGACTCTTAAGTATCTCTTGTGTCTCAGGCTTGAGTGTGCTTGTGTTTTTGAGTGGGTTGTAATGCCCAATTTCGTGTCGATCTCCAAAGTTATTTCCCATGTCCAGAATATCGTCGACTTTTGCTTTTCCAAAGTTCAGCTTAGAAATTACTGCTTTAGAAGTCTCAGCTCTCCTGGTTGCTAAAATTAGCTTTTCATTCAAATCTTCATTCTCTTTTTTAAGTTTAACAACTTCCACACACAATTCTTTTTCTATCTTTGTCAAATGCATGTTTTCTTCCTTCAGCTCTTTGTTTGTATCAACTACTTGGAGCCACATAGCATACATCTTTTCATAAGTATTGCATATTTCTTCATCACTTACAGCAAGTCCACCATCTTCATCACTCGATGTTTCATACGAGTCTATGATGCATCATCATCTGATGCATCATGAATTTTTTACGGAGATGTGTTGGAACATTCATCATCTGATGCATCATGAATTTTCGCATTATTTGAGTCTATTCATTTTTGTCTGATGTGTTGGAACATCCATCATCTGATGCATCATGAATTTTTGCTCCAAATGCCACATAGTTACTTGTGAGTTCCTCTTCGTCTTTGTCGTCCTCTTCATCTTCACTCCATGAGGTGACATATGATTTTCCTTGCTTTTTCCGGGTATTTGTACATTCAGCCTGAATATGACCATATCCTTCACATTCTCTACATTGAATTCGTCTAGGCTGCTTTGGTTCACCACTTTGATTTCTAGAGAATTGCTTATTTCCTTGTTCAAATCTCGTCCCACAATTGCCTCCAAATTCTTGTGGCTTCGGTCTATTTCCGCCATACCTCTCCTGAGATTTCTTGTTTACTACTTTCTTCACCATTCTTGAGAAGTTTTTCATGATAAGTGCAAGTTTTTCAAGCTCATCATCACTGTCGAATTCGTGATTATCCTTTGATGAGGATGTTTTGAATGCCAACTCCTTTTGAACCCTTTTTGTAGCCTGCTAGAATGTCATTTCATACGTTTGTAATGATCTCATTAATTCATCTAGGCTCATGGTGGCTACATCTCTTGCTTCTTCTATTGCTGCGACCTTCATTGCAAACCTTTTGGGGAGTGATCTCAAGGTCTTTTTCACCAATTTAGCCTCTTTGTACACTTTTCCAAGTTGATACGCCATATTGGAGATGTCCCTGAGTTTCCCATTGAATATAGCAATAGTGTCATCTTCCTCCATCTTGAGTTCCTCAAACTTAGTAGCCAACATCTGTAGTTTAGATTCTCGAACTCGACTAGTTCCTTCATGAACAGTTTGCAGATTATCCCATGCTTTCTTGGCTTGATGACATGTAGAGATCAGTTTGAACTGGTTTTCATCAACCGCAGTGAAGATAGTGTTTAGTGTTTTTAAATTCGCCAGAGACGCCTTAAGGTCATCAGGAGACCAAGTAGATTTGTCTTTGAGTTTCTGCTCCCTTTGACTTGACTCTCCTTCTTTCTCCTTAGAGCTTGTATCAACATCTTCACTAGGGTGATTCCACTCATTTTCAACATAGTACCACACAAGTTCATCCAGTGAGTTGATGAAGACTCTCATGCGTACCTTCCAATAATTGTAGTTGTTGTCTTCCGGCAGAGGTGGCTAAGACACCGAAACTCCTTCTTTGGTTGCCATGGTAAAACCATATCACACTTTCCTTGCCACAACCAAGGGAAAAAAATTAGTGACCAAGCTCTGATACCAAATGAAATTTGGTTTTATCGAGTTCTCTTAATTATTACTAGTATTTTCCAACATAACCTATCTAACCAAGTATGCAATAAATTAAAGCATTAAAGACACGACACTTGGTTATGCAGTTCGGTGAAATCCACCTACATCTGCCGGGCCTGGCCCAGCCCAGTTCAGAATGAATCCACAAATCAGAAAGATACAGTACAAAGTACACCATACACATTACTTATCTTTACTAATCAAACGTGTTAATTTTGCTAGCTCCCCTAGCTACCAATCCGCCTTGATCAGACTCCCTCTAACCTCAAAACTCGTCGACGCTGGATCTCCTCCTCCCGAGGAATTAAGGCATACGATTCTGAATTTTGAACGACATGTCACGTATGTCGGAACATATAGATTTGGCTCTTTGCAAGACTCTCAGAAGAATGAAAATCTGTGTGCAGATTTTCTCTATTGCAGCCGTGGTGTCCCCTTTTAAAGCCATGAGCAGATCGGAACTATTCATGATTATCTCCATAACATTCCTATTCCTTATCTGCTTTTGAAGCGTATCCAAATCTCATAAATAAAGGGATTTTCCTTATCAATATCTCCCATATATTCGATAATATCAATACCATATTTGTAGGGATTTTCCATAAACCAACTATGATTCTACCACGCTTAGCATATTCAGAATATTCAGATTTCCATAAATCACAAATATCATAATATTCTGATTTTCTTTTTTCGTAAACCTGATCGGCATTATTATGCTTCTCCGCATCTTCCAACATGGAAAATTTTTTATTTTCAAATATGTTCACAAATTACCAATTAAAATAATCAAAGAACACTTAACTTTTGTAAAGTATTATTCTAACCTGTGTTAAGGTTGATACTTTATAACACCTTTTATCGGTTAAGGAGTATACGATAGGCAAATCTATCAGGAATTGATTCAAGATATGGTAAGGTTGTATGACTGCCCCTCCCATTTTTTGGTGACGATGTTGATGATGAATGATATTGGTGGGGAGAGGTGGATTTTGTTTTGATACGTTTGTCCACATATGCATGAGGATCACTTTGATTAAACAAGGATATCCACAGAATGGATCCAAAATCCAAGTGCATAGTTGTTGAACATCTTTGTCTTCATGTAATTATAACTTTCTTCCTTTATTTGCTTCATTTTTTTTTGATTAAACAGTGGACTCACTTTCATAACAAAAGTATCTTATAAAAAGTGGGGTGAGACTCCCACATGGTTTATAAAGAGTGGATTGAGCCTCCCACGTGCTTTAAGAGCATGATACTCCACACCAATATGGTGTATTTGAAGACTTAGAACCAAAATAATGCAAACCAAGGGGAAGAGGGAATCGAACCCTAGTTGCATCTGATCGAACGCAGTCCTCTGGCCATTTGGGCAAACCTAAGTGGTTGCTTCATGTTTTTCATTCGAGAGTGGGTAACCTACTTTTTTTCCAATATCTGTGAAGTATGCGTAAATTAGGACAAGATTGATTGGGTCCGATCCGATTTGATCCGACCCACCCAATCAATTTTGATCTAGCCCATTCAAGTTGGGTCAAGTCAATGATTCATATGGGTCAAAACGGATTGAATTAAACAGGTCGGATCAAATTTTGACCCCTACAATTTTACCCAATTTTCTTTTTAAAAAATAACTAATTTAATACAATATATCCTACATTAATTTACATCCAAAATAAGTTTAACATTCTTGAAAAAAAAATATTTATAAAGTAAAAATATATTTTAAAAAAATAAGTTTACTATTTTTATATAATTTTGATCAATCCGAGTGACTGGATCGATTTGGGTCGACCGATAACCCTGTCAGACCCAATCCAACCCTAAACTATTGAAATTTTGAACCGACCCGATCCAACCAATTTAACCCTAAATTTAGGGTCAGTTGGGGGCGGATCAACTGACCAACCCCAACCCATGAACACCCACAATGCCCGCTTCTGATTTCTTTACGAATGAGTTAAAATCAAGGTTGCTTGGAAAGTGTCATACGTACTGCAAATTAAACACAAGGTTGTTTCAAGAGTTATGCGTACAGAAAATTAAACACATGAATCAAGGTTGTTTCAAAACAATACGCATACAAATTGAACACAACTTTGCCATTTGCAATATGACCCACAAAGATAACGACATACATGTCATAATCGTAAAAACAATAGGATATCAAATTCAACATTCATTTCTAAAAAGGAGAAAACACATAATATATTTGACAGATGAGATCAGTCAGTGAAATGCAATACACTACATCAAGCATATTCATCATCACTACTACAACACCAATCACCAAAGAAATAAAGATATAAGATGCACAAATGCAATTATAATCGGTTCGGAGCTACAACCGTGGTAGGCATCATGTCCAAAGCTTTCAGCAAGAAGGTGTATGTAAACGCATCTTCCTGGAGTTTTTCAAATCTGTGTTACAACGGAAAAAGGGTGGTGTTACACAATGACAATAAAATATAGAGACAGATGGCAAGGCAATGTGAGGTGGATTCAGCTAAACTCAGAACTTCTACCAAGAAACAGGTGGTACAGATTACTCATAGAGCTAAGTCCACAAATATATGCTAGCATCCCAATTATGTTCAACATCGAAGACATGGAGTAAAAAAACAACTAAGCCTTTATTCCACTATGTTGTACAAAATACAACGTAGATGGAAAAAAAATGAAATTAATATAAGTACCTGCCAGACTTAGAAAAGTGTCCTGCACCAAGCTCACATTTGAACAGCAGCAGATTACTATCAGTTTTGAGCTCTCTCAGTTTTGCCACAAATTTTGCTGGTTCTGAATACAAAACACGTGGATCTGCACAACATAACAAGAAACTTATCCAGATGCTTCCAAATTTTCTCCAGACTTTCACCGCACTACAGTACCAATGGAAGAAAATGAAATCGAAGAATGATAACTAATCTACAGAGCTTTTATAGTAGTAAATTTTATCTTAGCACTTGGTGTGCAACCAAAAATCAGGCACGACACAAAACTTCATACATAGGCCCTCTAACCTTAAGTAGGATTCCAACAAAACATATGCAATTCAAAATTCCATCATCATACTCATATTCTCAAGTGCATTGGTAATCAGAAACATTGGCAACAAACAAATACTCCCTCCGTCCCTCTATAACTGTCTCGCCACAAAAATAAAATCAATTCTTTAAAGTCATTGAAATAAAATAAAAATTATGCTATGAACTAAAAATTAAATTATTTATATTTTTCACATTCAACTTTTTTTGCCAAAAATGGAAGTAAGACACTAATAAAGAGACAGAAAATAAGGCAAGTAAGACACTTATAGGGGGGAGTAGCTAATTCATAGTTGCCTTTCTCATAAGCCTCATGTTCTTTTCCTTTGTTGATGCACTAACAACTATTCACAAAGTATATTTGAACTCGGGAGAAAATACCATGTAGACCAAGTCATCATCACATGCAAGTATGAATCAACTCTCCCTCAGTTTCAGTTCAAAATTATTCAAGTCCTCATATCTGAAAGCAATATGCTACCAGTCATGATTTCACATACCATTTAAACCAGCTGTAACAAGAATTGCAGGATAATTTTGCACTGAAACCTGTGTAAAACAAATGCCTATATTAGTTCTAAGGCTATTATGTAAGATATTTCTTCTAACAGAAGAATGTGAACAAAGTAAATAGTAAATACTTAATAATAGAACAATATGAACAAAGAAAACAAAGGTTACTTATCACTGACATTATCAACAGGGGAATATGACTTCATGTAGTAGTAAAACTCTTCTTTTCTCGGATCACCCCATTCCTGCAGCAAGAAGAGCATTTTTTTCATTTGAATATTATTAATGTACAACTGAAACATGCAGCTCAACAAAAACAAAAAATATTGAGAGAGATTGCAAATAGTCTGCACTAAGAATAAAATGTTAAAGACTAGAGAGTGCCGTAAAAAGACATTATCAACATTAATGATCTAAGAAACTGAAATCACACTTCACAACCATTTAACAAGTGATTAAATATTTGTAGGAAAGCTAACCTCCCACTCTGAAGTTGTTAGAGGGATAGTTGGATCAAGCATAGTGGTTAGGACATCAACAAAGGGAACTCCAGCAACAGCAGCCTTGAATAAATCAGGACGCATATTAAGAACAGCACCAATCAGTAAGCCACCAGCACTTCTTCCATGAATGCATAATTTTTCCTTGGTGCAGTACTTTTTTTCTATCAAATACTCCGCGCAAGCTACAAAATCTGTAAAAGTATTTTTCTTGTACAAAAGTTTTCCATTATCATACCACTTTCTCCCCATTTCACCTCCTCCACGAATATGAGCAATCACAAAAATGAAACCTCTATCTAACAAAGACAATCGTGATGCCTTGAAACTGGGATCTATGCATACCTGTTGAAACATGATAATGGTCAGCAAAATAAAACTTTCTTGCTTAAAATTCACAATTGAGAACTATTATATAGATTTAGCATATAGTAGGACCATAGACACGATACTGACTGCCACTTTGAAAAATCTAAGCAATGACTCGACTAGATTTGATGGAAAAAATACTCCACATTAAAAAAAACTTGCAAGAATTCCTGTATCACCTCATATGAACCATAGCCATAAAGGAGGAGAGCATCAGACCCATCAAGCTTCACAGAATTCTTCCTGTAGATGATCGACAAAGGGATTTGAGTTCCATCTGATGCAGTAGCCCATTGCCTTTCAGCTACATACTCCAATGGATCAAAACCTCCCAACACCTATTCAAATAACGTAAATCACACAAGTTAATTGTTTTAAAAAAAAGAATAAAGGAAAAAGGAAGTATAGAGTTCATATTAGAACACATGGAAGAATTAAGAAATCTGAATTCTAACTAAAAGGTCAGTTGGCATGCCTAAACAGATGAGTTCATTGTTGACTAATCGTAAAACTTTTAATATAGAATTTAGTAGAATGAAATCATGACCCTTCAAGCACAACTCACCGTTTCAATCTTTTTGACAACAGAAACTCCCAAGTTCATATCGTAGTCAAAGACAGAGGGCGGCGTCCTCAGTGAACTATAAGAATATCTAAGAATGCTGGAAGAAAATTGGGATTCCATCGGATACAAAGAAAAAACAGGATCTATGAAATCAACAGATCGACCTTCTTTAAGCTTTTCCAGTTGTTGTCCAACAGCAGGAAGGCGGTGTACAGTTATTTTCTGAAGGCCATTCTCACGTTCATAGACAACAAGATGATCACTGAAAAGTTGTATCTCCTGAATCTTTACACTGTTCAATCAAGAGTTTAGTAGATTAATTGAGGGTAGAAAAAAACACAGATTAATACAAGCCTACAAGCTAACGTCAAGAAGATTTAGGAGTGAAACTACATCAATAGAAACCTTGCAAGTTCCAAATGACATGTGAATAATGATTCATCAACAAAAGCAGTGACTAGTTCACAATCATATCAAAATAAACTAGCAAAAAGATGCAAAAAAATAAAGGTGCCCTTAGAAATATATGTCAAAGTAGGATTAAAACTTCTTTGAATAGTCTGAAAGCGTTCTTGAAATTTCTATTATTTGGAAAATCTTACAGCACACTATCTGAAAGCGGGTAAAAGGGAACATCAAATGAATGTCTACAGGAAAGCAGTCCAATAACATTGTCTTTCAACATCTATGATACCATAAATCACCTATGAATTGAGTACTCCTGCTCAAGTACAAATCTAGGTAGAAACTTGTATCATTAATACTCAATAAATAAACTCCGATAACTTCTAGCCAGCTATTGATAACAAAAACGTTGGTTAGAGGACTTTCAATATTACCTTGGCCTGTGGGGTAGAAGAACTGTGGTTGTAGAGACATCATCAATCGGGCAGCCAATTAATTCTGAATTGAAAACCTCTTCACTTCTCCTTAGAATAAAGAAATGATTTCCGCGGTGGCTAACTGATGTGTCAATACCAACTATCCGCGGGGTCAAGACTATTAACCCATTTTCAGGTTGGGAAACATCCAAATAAAAGACGAATCTTGTAATTTTGCTCTCAGATCCTACAAACAGATATTTCTTGCTTTCAGATGCTTGAAGATCCACAGAGAACATGTCATCCTTTTCATGATATAAACATGAATCACTTGATTGGTCTGTCCCTAACCCATGCAACCAAACCTAAGAATTGCAAATGAATAAATAAAAGTTAATGCACGGTGTTTAATAGCAGGATAACAAATATATGTAGGAATCACGAATCAACAAAAAAAAAGAAGAAAGAAAATCAGTTCCTAGACGTTATCACTTAATGACAACCATCATAACTTCGGGCAAAGATAGTAGGCTACCGGCTTGAGCTTTTACTTTTAGAAAGCTTCAAATTATTAGTTTCAGCAAGTCATTCATGGATCTCACCAATGATCTTGTTCTAGAGGCTTCAAATGATTGTTTGAAACTACAAAGACACTCTAAACATGCTAAACTGAGGAACTTGTAAATGGAGCACTCATAATGATACAACTCCAAAAAACAATAAATTTACAATGAGCGCTGAATGAATGCAGAACTGATAAATACTGCTCCCAAATCATCAATAATTCACATTGCCACCACACTAGTGAAAGCACCAAAGAGTCAATCTTCCTATTTACAGGTGACAAAATGCCAGTGGTACGGAGTATTACCAGGGATATCAATTAAAAAAATTACAAACTCTACCTCGAAAATCATGGCTTTTAACTCAAAACCTTACCTTGTCCGGCCGGTGGATTTCATCCATAGTGATGTACATCAATGCTTCATCACCTGCCCACTCAAGATAAGATGTAGTGCCTGTCAAAGGCTTTCCAACCGGCGCACCAGATTCAGCATCAATGACATAAACAGTATAAATCTCATCTCCTTTGGTGTCTTCTGCATATGCTACTAACTTGTTATTCGGACTGACCTGGAAACAACATATATATCAAGCCTAATTCGACAAAGACGAGACTACAAACAGCGCATGCAAGATTATCTTACTTTAAAAGCCCCAGTACTGTAATAAGAATGCGCTAGCGCCTTGACATTCTCATCGAGTATGACATGCTCTGGAGGAGCATCGGGACCAGTGGGCATTGTATCGTAAACAGAAGGAGGCTTTCCATCATCAGGCACCACGCGGCGACAATGCTGCGCATACTCCTTCCCCTGCAATGTCCTCTTGTAGTAGTAGTAAGAACCCCTTCTTTTCGGGGCAGTTATATCATCCTCCTTGATCCTTCCTCTTATCTCTGCATATATCTCATCTTCCAACTGCTTAGTGCCTGCAACAACACAGCAAAACCTCACTTATGACTCCACTAGAAGTTATATATTAATCAGCTTAGCAGTACTACTATTTCCTACAAAATTCAAAAAAGTGTTGAATCGCTAGTATTTTTTATTGCAAAATTTATAGCTTTATATCAAACAAATCCGACAAAGGCCCCAGCTTTTCATGATTTCAGGAAATACCAAAACAAAGCTAAATCTTTTCATAATTTTACTCAAGGGAAGTGCAGATATAACATGGCATAAGCTTGATCAAATAAACAGTGATGCGAGGGATGGATGAAGTTACGGACCGGACATGTGAGAATCGGTGTAGGCATTCTCTTGGTGAAGGTAGGCGAGAACCTCGGGGTCCTTGCGGGAGTCGTCGCGGAGCCAATAGTAATTGTCGATTCTGACGTCTCCGAACATCTCCATCTCGTGCTTCACCTTCTTCGCCACCGGCACCGGCGCCGGAGGAGTGGAACTGCTAGAAGACATGGCGGAGGACGATGAACTGCGGCGAAGCCAGCAAGCAGCACTTTGTTGTAATTGTAATGGCAATGGGAAAACGAAGCGGGGTTGGACGATCAGAAGACTACAATGGCGGACGCAGCGAATCATTTGGCATAGTTTTATCCATTTATAGAATTTTATTATTATTAGAAGAAGAAGAAAATGAGAGTACTGTTGTAAATAAAATTCTCTTATACTTCACAGTTGGAAGTGTAACAACAATGGGTTGCAAGTTGCAACTTAGTGAGTTACAACAAGAAGTGGGGAGGATGGTATGGATTTTAACGGCTCAATCGAAGATCAAACACTTCATTTATGGGAAAATAATTTGTCATTAGCAGCTAATTTACGTCAAAGATATATGACAGCTGAACCTCGCTGATTAACTTGTTTCCTCGAGGCAGCACTCGGCAACCCAGGGCAGTTGCCCCGCCATTTTAAAATAGTAATTCCTTTTATTTTTTTAGTTAATTAAAATAGAGTGCGTCTCTTGAAAGACGGTCTTTCCATAAGTCATGAAAGACCAAGGTTTAAAGGGTAAATTAGAAGAAATTAAGATAAAATTTTCGGGTTGCATGAACCGGGTTATAAATTTTATAACTACTACATGTTGCATACTAAATTTTTAATGTTGCAACTAAAACCTTTTACCTTTTATTATTCTAATTAAACCCGTCTTTCCATAACTCTATGGAAAGACCGTCTTTCCCAAGACTTTGCCATTAAAATATTGTTTATATCAGTACCGCAACTTATTTATAATTTTGAATTTACGGTATTTTCATCTCACATTTACCATATCTCCGCAAATTTTAAACAATACTAGATATGACCTACCAATTTTATATTTGAATGATATATCCCCTGAGCACCTATTCATCTACTTCCATTTGACACATTAAGTTTGATTTGCCGCGGAACTACGTGCAAACAGTTTCACCCATCAATAACAAAGTGCAAACTTGTGGTTCAAAATTTAATACGGAACCGTACGACATGGCAATCACAACAATAATGCTATTGCCACTCTTGTGTCATAAAAATAAATTCCTTAACGAAGAGAGTCACAAGCTCTAACCACAACATTGTGTTATCTATGCCACTAAATAGTTGGCAGACTTGGAAAGAACAATGAGTACCACAGTTCTTAGCAATCAAAGCTAAAACCTAAGTGCCCAAACACCAGATGGCAATACCCTCCATTTTGATATAGTCGTATCATCAAATTAGGCATGTCTGGAATGGTTTATAATAACTCCAGATGGAATATGGGGATTCATTTTACATTCCACTCGCCTACACAACAAAACAAGCAAAAGCACTTGCCCTTTGCCTCGGTCTACTAGTAGCTGAGAAAAAGGCCATTCAAATCAAACGCATTTAGGGAGATGAGCAAGTAGCTATTAATTCGGTCAGAACCCACAACGAAAATCTTTCAGACTTCGGCCTCATAATCGATGACACTGTTATCATTGCCATTAAACACATCTACTGAGAACTAGTAGGGATTAGAAGACGGCAAAATACTGTTATACTTTAGAACAATTTGCTAAAAACTACGTAAAACATATTTCTTGAGATGACCAAATCCCAAACTTTGTAACACATCATCCGTGATTACTGAGAATGTGAACCCATTAGGAATTGTAGATTCTACTAAATCTCTGAAAAAAATCACCGTCACTCCATGAAGTCAGCATGAAAGGTGGTGTAGCGTTTATGAGGTCTATGACCTTGAGCCCAGATTGTTGCAGGGTACACCACCTTTGTGGGATCATATATTGTGTTTGCTGCTCTCTTTTGGTTATATTGCTGTATCTTGGACTCTAGGAACTGAACCAGGGCAACATTATTCTGAATTGGGTACCTTACCATTGGATGCACAATCCTTCCACACCTTCTACAAATTTTATGTACTCGTTCGTACCTGCGTTCCACCCAATATCGGTGAGTGTCTGGCATATTGGCAAAGATTCATGGAATTAAAGGGCACCCAATATGCACCAAAACTTGAGCTCTCAAGCACCTCAAGTTTCTGGTTGGGAACTGATACATATCTAAATTTACTACCTCCCCAACATGATTTGTCATCTTATATGCCACGATCGAATTATGGAAAATTGACGCAACTCTATGCAACCTTACTATAACTTGAACTTTCTGCACTATCACTCGGTTCAAGGGAATGATAGGTTCCCACCTTCTGATCGCAAAGAAGCCTCCTGCTATGGCATATGGAGTATTATGCAGAACTGCCCTTTTGGTGAGATTATCTGCCAGCTTAATAACATAAAAGTTCCTGAAAGCCCCAGTGGTCCTACAAATACTGGTCTATTCTCCAAACACTGCAATCCCTGTCACCTAGCCAATAGCCTAGCACACAATTATCTTCATACCGCAGCACCTCCTCTATCTCCTCTTGTAGGATATTGTGAAGAAAATTGGTCTTCACCCAAATGTCCATGAACATTTACTTCTTTGGAGGATAGCAAAGACAATCATTCAAAGCATTAAATTGCAACACTATTCTCATCCCATGCTTAGCAAGTTGAAGCATTATTTCTTTGACTATTGGGGTTCAACTATCATGGTTTTTTGACAAGAACCATTTGGAAGTAATGTTCACAACCCATGCTTGAAGCAAGAAGGAGGATTTCTTGGGATATTGGGATAAGTTTTGTTTGGGAGCTCTTGGCCATTGGTGAACTTGGAGTAGTATAAATAGGGGATGAACTTAGGAGTTCAAACACACTTCAAGCATAGCATTCCTTTGCTACTTGCTTTCTTCTCCCTTTAGCTCTCCTTTGTAGTTGTAGAAGCCAAAGCCCTCATCTTTATATTTTGCCACATAATTCCTTCATAGGTGATAGGCAAAGTCTTGTAATACTTTCTCCATATATAGTGAAGCTTCCGGTCTCCTCCGGCCGTGGATGCAGGTCAACTTGACCGAACCACGTAAATCCTTGTGTCCATTATTTCCTTTATTTTCTTTATGTTGTCTTTGTTATCCATCTTTTTGGGCTAATAGATATCTCGTGAGATTCATATTTCTAACAAATTGGTATCAGAGGCATATCTCATTTTCTATCTATTAGCCATCATGACGATAACAAGGACTTCTATAGAAAAGTTTGACCGGAGTGTAAACTTCGGTATGTGGCAACTCAAGATGGAAGCCATCCTAATCCAGGATGGATGTGAGCTAGCCTTTGAAGGAGTGGAGGAAAGGACGGCGGACATGTCGCCGGAAGATTGTGGTGATCTAGACAAGAAGGCTAGATCGGCCATTATTTTAAATCTCTCTAATGAGGTTTTGCAAGAAGTTGCTAGTGAGAGAACTGCCAAAGGTATGTGGGATCAGTTGAAATCTACATACATGAAGAAGACAATGGAGAATCGCCTCTATTTGAAACAAAAGTTGTACATGTTGAAAATGGCGGAAGGTACATCTATACTCTCACATCTTGATAAATTTGATTCCATCATTTTGGATTTGGAGAATGTAGATGCTAAAGTTGATGAAGAAGATCAAGCCATTTTATTGTTATGTTCCATCCCATGTCCTTTAAGTATTTTTGAGATACTATGATTTATGGGAAAGAGTCGGTCTCATACAATAGTATAAAATCTGCATTAAAATCTAAAGAGCAGATTGATAGTGACATTACACGGGAATCGAGTGGAACTCATGCTGAGGGTTTATTTTTTAGGGGTAGAGGAGAAAATAGAGATTCTGAAGGTGGTAGATCCAAAGGGAGGTCGAAGTCTAGATACGGAAATAAAATTTGCAACTATTGCAAGAAAAAAGGGCACATCAAGGCTAATTGTTTTAAATTGAAAAATAAAGAAAAATATAAAAATGAGCAGAATAGCAGCAATGCTGGTGAAGCTAGTGTAGCAGAAGATGAGAGTGATGGAATCATATTTGTGGCCATGGATAATAAATCAAGGTCTTCTAGTGAGTGGCTCTTAGATTCGGGTTGTTCTTACCACACGAGTTATGATAGGGGGTGTTTTTCCACTTATGAATAATGTGATGGTGGAATTGTTTTAATGGGTAATAATGCTCCTTGTAAAGTTGTTGGTAGAGGAACAATTCAAATCAAAATGTACGATGGCATTATTAGGACACTCACTAATGTTAGGCATGTTCCTGACTTAAAGAAAAATCTCATCTCTCTTGGCACTCTTGATGCTCTCGGGTACAGATATTCAGGTGATGGTGGAATACTGAAAATCTGTAAAGGTGCTCTTGTGCTAATGAAGGCTTGCAGAGTTGGCACTTTGTATGTTTTGTAGGGATCTACAGTAACTGGGGCAGTGGCTGTCTCTACTTCCTCAGATGAAGACATCACCAAATTGTGGCATATGAGGTTGGGACATATGGGCGAGAAAGGCTTAACATTGTTAAGCAAGAGAGGTCTACTTTGTGGTCAAAGTACTGGTAAGTTGGACTTTTGTGAACACTGTATTTTTGGAAAGCAGAAAAGAGTTAGCTTTCGTTCACCTGCAGTTCATAAAACAAAAGGTACTTTGGACTACATTCATTCTGATCTTTGGGGGCCCTCTTGTGTTCCTTCTAAGGGTGGTGCAAGATATATTCTTACTTTTATTGATGACTATTCAAGAAAAGTTTAGGTATATTTTTTGAAGCTTAAAAGTGATGTTTTCCTAACATTTAAACAATGGAAAACTTTGATTGAAAAACAGACAGGAAAACAAATTAAGCGACTGAGGACTGACAATGGGTTGGAATTTTGTGGAAATGAATTCAATGAGTTCTGCAAAAATGAAGGAATAGCTCGACATCGTACTGTTAGAATGACTCCTTAACAGAATGGTGTGATAGAGAGGATGAATCGTACTCTTTTGGAAAGAGCTTGGTGCATGATCTCAAATGCCAAGTTGACATTAGACTTTTGGGCAGAAGCCATATCTACGGCTTGTCACATCGTCAACCGCTCTCCATGTGCACCTCTTGATTTCAAGACTCCAGAGGAAGTTTGGTCAGGTACTCCTGCTGATTACTCTAATTTAGTAATATTTGGGTGTCCAGCTTATATGCATGTTAACGAGGAAAAGCTAGAGCCTAGGGCTAAGAAATGTATTTTCCTCGGTTATGCTTCAGGGGTGAAAGGATATAGATTGTGGTATCCTGATCCCAAATCACCCAAATTTGTAATTAGTAGAGATGTTACATTTGATGAATCTTATATGTTACATCTTGGAAAAGAGTCTTGTAATCCTTGTGATTCAGAAAAAGAGGATAGTGCACAAAAGCAGGTGGAGTTAGAGATTGGTGGTTCTTCCGAGAGAAACCCAACCCAAGAAGTGGTTGAAGAATCTGATCATGAACATGCTGAAGATCAACTGGGAGATGGGGATTATTCCATTGCCAGAGATAGACCGAGACGTGACATTCGACCACCATTGAGGTATGCAAATTTGGTTCCATATGCTTTATCAGTGGCACAGGAAACAGGTGGAGACGAGGAACCTTCCACATATTTATAGGCAGTTTCAGGTGCTAATTCAGACAAATGGTTGGTGGCTATGAATGAAGAGATGAGATCTCTACACAATAATAGAACATGGGATCTTGTGGTGCCACCAAAAGGAAAGAAAATTGTTAGTTGCAAATGAGTTTTCAAGAGAAAGGAAGATACTTCAGGTGTTGATGATGCAAGGTACAAAGCACGATTGGTTGCAAAGGGCTACAGTCAGGTACAAGGTGTAGATTTCAATGATGTTTTCTCTCCCGTTGTAAAACATAGCTCTATTCGTGTATTGCTTGCTTTGGTTGCCATGTATGCTCTGGAGTTAGAACAGCTGGATATCAAAACAACTTTCTTGCATGGTGAATTAGATGAACATATCTATATGAGTCAACCTGAAGGTTTTGAAGTTCAAGGTAAGGAAGACCGGGTTTGCTTGTTGAAGAAATCCTTGTATGGATTAAAGCAGTCTCCAAGACAATGGTATAAGAGGTTTGATTCATTTATGTTGGGCCATGGTTTCTCCAGGAGCATGTATGATAGTTGTGTTTACTTCCGGAAGTTACAAGATAACTCATTCATTTATTTACTATTATATGTTGATGGCATGCTCATTGCGGCTGGGAATCTTGCAGAAATTCATGAGTTGAAGGCCTTGTTGAATAGTGAATTTGAGATGAAAGATTTGGGTGCAGCTAAGAAGATTCTTGGTATGGAGATAAGAAGAGACCGAGGAGTTGGAAAGTTGTACCTGACCCAGGAGAGTTATCTTAAGAAAGTTTTGGAGCGATTTAGCATGCATGATGCCAAGCTAGTTAGCACTCCTCTTTGTAGCCATTTCAGGCTATCTGCTGCCCAATCACCAAAAACAGAGGAAGAAGAAGATTATATGGCTAGAGTTCCTTATTCAAATGCAGTTGGGAGTATAATGTATGCAATGGTTTGTACTCGCCCTGATATCTCACAAGCTGTTAGTGTTGTTAGCAGGTATATGGCCAATCCGGGAAAATCACATTGGCAAGCTGTGGAGTGGATTCTTAGATACTTAAAGGGTACTTCGAACATGTGTTTGGAGTTTAGTAGAACCAATAACACTCTGGTTGGTTTTGTAGATTCAGACTTTGCCGGTGATCTTGATAATCGCATGTCTCTTACAAGTTATGCATTTTGCATTGGAGGTTGTGCAATTAGCTGGAAAGCTACTTTACAACATGTAATTGCTTTATCTACTACTGAGGCAGAATATATGGCAGTCACAGAGGCAATCAAAGAAGCTTTATGGTTGAGAGGTCTCTTCGGCGAATTTACTCTACAACAAAAGGTTACTACCATTCACTGTGATAGTCAAAGTGCAATTTACTTGACTAAAGATCAGATGTATCATGAGTGGACGAAGCATATTGATATTAAGTATCACTTCATTCGTGATATCATTTCACAAAAGAAGGTCTTTGTTCAGAAAATCAATACAAAGAATAATCCTGCTGATATGTTCACGAAGGCTCTTCCTTATTTCAAGCTCAAGCAGTGCTTGGACTTGATTGGTGTTCGTTGTTGGTGAATCAGCCCATTAGGGCCATGCCGGAGGAGGGTTAGTAATCTATTACTTTTGGGGTTCATACCAAGGTGGAGATTTGTGAAGAAAATTGGTCTTCACCCAAATGTCCATGAACATTCACTTCTTTGGAGGATAGCAAAGACAATATTCAAAGTATTAAATTGCAACACTATTCTCATCACATGCTTAGCAAGTTGAAGCATTATTTCTTTGACTATTGAGGTTCAACTATCATGTTTTTTTGGCAAGAACCATTTGGAAGTAATGTTCACAACCCATGCTTGAAGCAAGAAGGAGGATTTCTTGGGATATTGGGATAAGTTTTGTTTGGGAGCTCTTGGCCATTGGTGAACTTGGAGTAGTATAAATAGGGGATGGACTTAGGAGTTCAAACACACTTCAAGCATAGCATTCCTTTGCTACTTGCTTTCTTCTCCCTTTAGCTCTCTTTTGTAGTTGTGGAAGCCAAAGCCCTCATCTTTATATTTTGCCACATAATTCCTTCATAGGTGGTAGGCAAAGTCTTGTAATACTTTCTCCATATATAGTGAAGCTTCCGATCTCCTCCGGCCGTGGATGCAGGTCAACTTGACCGAACCACGTAAATCCTTGTGTCCATTATTTCCTTTATTTTTTTTACGTTGTCTTTGTTATCCATCTTTTTGGGCTAATAGATATCTCGTGGGATTCGTATTCCTAACATATATGAACCTCCCTTCTGGTTCTCTGATGCCTATAAATATCTTGAAAAAACACAGTTTGTTCCCTCGGCTCCCTTTCTTCTTCTGAGATTTTTGATCCTGGGATCGTAAATGCAGTGGGCGTATCCGCATTCGAAAATCTCCCATTCATCTGACCTATATCAGTACTCTACTCTTCACTCAAATGATTGGTATTTGGTTGAGATCGAAAGTGAGATTAGATTTGGGTTGTGAGACTGGTATTTAAACTGGTGTTTTTAAAGCACTGGACCACTGTGCTATATTTACCTTCTCACTGTGAGATTGCTCTCATCTATAACAATTACTCCAGAATATGTAACACTGTTTATCTTGAGTCACGTTACCTTCGGGAAAATATACCTATAGTGATTATCTCGAGCTACCACTTTTCTCTGCTGTTGTCTTTTGGCATAATATTTCGATTACCTTTCCAAGCATACTGCTTAATGCATATGTGCCTCCCCATGCAGCCAATCCCCTACCTCCGTTATGCCTAACTTCTACTCAATAGCATGTGACTTCTTGATTGTTCTATGCATGGAATTTGAAAAATGGCTGCTAGTGTGCTTGTTGGTGAAACTGGACAAGAGGGTGGAGGATGCATTTGTGTAATGCATCCTCAAAGCTGGCAATTTTTTTTTCCAGGAATATTATTTAGAGGACTCATTTTTTAAATGAGTCCTCAAAAGCTGCCTAATTTTTTTTCGGAATATTATTTAGAGGACTCGTTTTTTAAACGAGTCTTTAGAAGCTGGCTAATTTTTTTCTGGAATATTATTTAGAGGACTCATTTTTTAAACAAGTCCTCAAAAGCTGCCTAATTTTTTTCAGAATATTATTTAGAGGACTCATTTTTTAAACGAGTCCTCAAAGCTAACTTAATTATTTTTTTCGGTATAATATTTGGTAAATTAAGCGTTGGGAAAATTTTAATTATTTGGGAAAATGCTTATTCCCAATAACCGTTATAAGGAACTTTTTTTATTCCAGGTATTTTATCTCAGTTTTGTCCCGATTATAAAATCGTGTCCTGAATTCAACAAAAGTGTATTTTTCAAAATGAGTCATGAATTTAAGTAATAAATTATCCTTGAATGCTGCAATTTATAGCTTATTATTTCTCATTCCATTATTTTCGGTGAAGATTGCGCATAAGTAGACTTGTGTTTGTTTGATGATATTTTGAAAACTAGTCAAACGATAAATTAGGGTAGTGTGATTTGCAGTTTTTTAACTAGTCTTAAATATAGGTGTATGAATGAAGTGTTGCATAGTTAGAATGAGTACAAATTAGCATAAATGTACAGTAGCCGAACAATACGTGTGAAATGTAGTGCAAATCAATGTTGAATGGTATTTACTGTCCTAATGACGACCTCTGCAAAGCTTTCCGCCCGTTCCACACGGGGGAGGACGTATGGTCCTGGATGTCCGTGGTGGAACAACCATTTGTGTAGGTACATGTACTTCCTCATGTGAAGCTCCCTCTGGTATTTCCTCCTCCATTTCGTTTCATGCCTCCTCATTCGAATCATAATAGGCATGTGGAACACTACATGTATGTAATGGAGTGGTAGGCGACATGTATGGGTGACTGGCTGTGAGAGTGACATATGCAGTGTAATCTGATGTAGTCATGCCGTACTGTGAGGGTTCACCATGTGATGGTCCGCCAATCGGTGGACTCGTATGTGAGGGTCCCGCTTGTGTTGAACCAATGTGTTCTGTTTGGCCCTTAGCACGCGGCCTCCGACCTCCAATCTCCCTGTTGACCAGGTGGAGCCTGACGGTGGCTTCTGAGGTCAGTATATCTCACACCAGGGGAAGACTCCTCACAGTGCACAAACGGCTGATAATACTACAGTCTAGAGGGCTGATGCGCGTATTGTAGACTCCATGTGACAACACTATTGATTCCCCTGATAACGTCCGCGAAACGTGGGGGACATTTATCCAAATTAATGTCCGACATGATGTGCACCTCGGTCATTGCTTGTAACTACAGAATCAAGATAAATATGTTAGATATGCAATGTTGAGGAAATCCATAGTATTATTTCTGGACAATATTCAAAATTTAGGAAATACCATATACTCTATAGTTGCACCGTCTCCAAGCTGTTAGAGGCCGTCCTGGCTGATTAATCATGGTCACCGTCTTGCGAAAGTACCACTCCATGTATTCACGACTGGGTAGGTATGGATATGCACACCCAAGTGGGTTTACTTGTCGATCGGATCAATGTTCCCAAGCATCGAGATATCTTCTCAGTTAGACATGCCAATCCATGCCAGACCTTCCTTGACGGTCTCTAGTATGAAGCAGTTTATACTCATCCCTACTGACCTACTGGGTGGGTATTGACTGGATTAGGCCGAACTGCCTGAGAACACGATGTGCATGATGATACTCTACGACATGCCAGCAAATGAGGTCAACGCAAACTAGCCAATTGTTGCTACCAGCTGTACAGTACCACAGGAGTTGTTCCACGATATCCGTCTTGTATGGCTGCTAAATAAACTGAAAGAACATGAAGGTGTTGCGGTAAGGTAATGAAAACAATTTTTCCCACGAAGTCAAAAAATCACAATCCAAATTGACCAATACCTGATTGTGATTGAGATATGTGAGCTGATCGCGGTACACTTTCAAAACATGCACCGGTGATTGTGATAAATCGTAACGGGCTCTCCACCTATGAGGAAAATAGTGAATTATATTAGCAAGCATATGGAATTGACTATGGTATAAAAATGTCTCTTGACTAATTCGGCACGTACCGAGACCCAACAACACTCATCGTCACTATTATTGGTAGAGCACCTGCAGGTCGGATGGATGGTATGCACTCCCATGCCCACAACTGTCAATAAATAAAATTAAATGTAATATAAAGTAATATTATGGACAATATGTACAAATGAGTAGATTGACCAACTAATTTACCTGTAGCAAGACAAGTGGGCCATATATGGATTTAACTTGTGGAATTGCAGAGTCACATAAGCACCGGTACAAGTGTGCAAGAATGGCACTCCCCCAACTGTACAGACGTGCTGCACCTAGGTCTATCAGTACCGACAAGTAGAGCAATGGAATTAGGTGGCTAAATGTGTCTGACATGAGCATTCCCCCTACCAGCAGTAGAATGAAAACTCTCGCCCATTGTTTACATTGTACCTCAGTAGGATGAATAGGGAACGGACTGTGCAATAAGTTTCCCAACTAGCTTGCCCTAATGTGACCCCCTCGGATAACTCTGGGGTCAGGTGTAGGTGTAGCACCCAGGTAGTCCTTGCACACTATCATCCAATCCTCCGTACGCCTACTGATGTCTACTCATCAGGGCCACCGTGACCGTGTATTCTGTTAGGTATGTCAGGCCAATCAACAACAGTGCTCAGATTAGCCCTGACAAGCTCATCAATAAACGTTGGGAGCTGTTCAAATGAATCCTCCCAAGTTCCGAATACAATGTCAATTGCCTTCTATCGAGCATACCACACCTTCTTGTAGGAAATGGTGACATTGAACTCCGTCTTGACTTGAGCTTGTACATCTTTCACTGTGTATGAAGGGTTTACATCAATTTGGTGGCGGATTAAACGAGCTATCATCACCGATGTCAGATTCATGTTGCCCGTAGATTGACCAACACCATCACACCCATGGCTACTTGCCCATCTGGTGATCTCCCACATGCCATGCGAAGCCTTTTTGGAAGCTCTGGAAACCCAAAGACAATTCCCAGTTCCATCGACAACGTCTTTGCATTTCGCATACCATGTGCGTGACCTGCTCTCCACGACTTTGTGTTCCCTGTTCATAATGGAACTCCACCTAGAAATAGCTTCAACCAACTCGGGCTTCGTCTGGAATCGCATACCCAACTCCACTTCACCAGTCTCTTGAACACAAGTAGAAACTCCGGACCCAAAATGAGTTGGGTCATAGCTATCCTCATCAAGGCCCCCATAATCCCTATAGTAGGCCTGTGTATCGGGATTCGCCAGAATATGAAACGACGTGGGTACATTGTTCGTGCACACCACTTGTTCATCCTTATCCCCAGGATTCGAATCAGTTGATAAGGAACGATTATCCTCACTTCCACCGTCAAGTTCAGCTTCCTCACCATCGTCTTCGCTACCAACAAGCCGAACAACATGGTCGCTAATGTCACCCACGTAATCATCGTCGAAGACATTCTGCTCGTCATGGTCCATACCATACATACCACCACTTATGGACGGCTGAGCGCAATCCACGTGAACATACACACCAGGTTGGCTGGACTCACCAATTTCAAAACCTCGGCTATGAATAGGTGGTGGTATACTTGGTACAATGGCAAAGTTCTGCATGTTGCTCAACAACGACATAAACGTGCTTAGCCGTGCCCTGTCATTAGTGCTTGTCAACTGTTCCATAACAATGTAAAAATCCACGGAGGAAAACGACAATCGATCAACAATGTTGAAGAAGAATGCGGTTGACTCATCATCTTCCACATTATAACACTGATAGTAACAGTCGAACCAATCAGTTCAGGACAACGGTAATATATTTTCAACATATACCCCTCATTTGCAATGCCAAGTCTCGTGACAATTAAATCAACTAACTCAGAGTGGTTAAACCTCCTCTCGAGAGTCACGTTCTGCTCCAGTATTGGAGGATCATAATACACACCCACAGTCAAATCAAACTTAATCTGACCCCCTCTGTACATATACACCGTCAAAAGCATCGTACAACTGCAATATACAAATACATAACTTTTAATTCCTTTTCATTCGACATTCCTTTTCATTGTATCCTCAAATATGTACTCCACTCGGCCACTTTAACAAAACTATTACTACAAACTTAATACATTAATCGGTAAACAATTATACAAATACATCACTTTTATTTTCTTTTCATTCGACATTCGTTTTCATTGTATCCTCAAATGTTATTACTATTACTACAGACTTAATACATTAATCAGTAAACAATTCACATAATTACTTCATATAGTCACGCATTAGCATTAAACACTATCATAGCTTCCGACCGAACATAATTATTCAAACTACACACAATCATACAACACACTCAAATTAACTAAATTATTTCGGGTTCTCCACAAATGATAATGTAACACAAAATTCAACAACAATTTTTCTATCACAACTCATACATAATCGTTCAACACATTCGTAAAATAATGTAAGGTTCAGTTAGCTTCACGAAAATGAAAAATTGACTGGGCAGGTGACTGAGACTCACGGATAAGGTGGCCAAAGCGGCGGTCAGTGGCGGTCAACGGAGGTCAACGGAGGTCAACAACGGAAATTTCTGATCTCTTCAACGTCGGACATGTTAGGAAACAACCAAAACACCAATATAAATATCACCAAAAAAAAAAATTAAACATGCAACAAAAGAAAATAGAGGTTGGAGGTATGAAAAAAAAGGAACCTTGCCGGAGCTGGGCGGAGATGGACGCGGAAGGAGCTGGAGCTGGGCGGGAAGGAGCCAGAGTTTGGCGCGAGATGTCGGAGAAGAAGAGGAGTAAAATGGCGGAGGAATCGGGAAAATGAAGAAATGAAGAAGATGACGAAGATAACGTTGGAATCTGGGGAGTAGGAATAAAATGCAGATTGGAGGACGTATTAGGCTAATGCGTCCTTGCCACGTGGACATCTGCTTTGACTTACATAATCGAAAATAAAAAAAAAAGAGGGAAAGGGGAGATGATACATTAGGCTTATGCATCCTCCATATTTGTTGATGTTTGTGGCTACTGTAGCCACAAACCTAGAAATTTTCTTTGGTTTGCTCTACCGTCAATTGAATCTGTTGAAGCATAATCTTGAATCCTCTTACCATTACAATAATCGAAGATTCCCCGTGCCAGGTTCTTCTTCTCCTGTTGGTTGTGCATCAATGGTGATCTACTTTTCTTCTTACCCGTTTTGGGAAAATTAGGGTTTCGTCGCCAGATCGAATGTTATGGGGTTTTCTTGTTTTTCCTTCCTTAGGGGGAAAAGTCCCTTGTAAAAATTTAGCACTTCAACAAACATTTAAAAATGATTAGCTGTGTAACCAAAACAGGTTAAGCAAAATTTGTAAACACAATTCTAACAAACCGGCACTCTATTTGCCCCCCTTTGATCAAATATTTTTTCATGATATATTTGGCCATCGATAATTTTGTTATATATAGTCACGAGCATCATATGAGATGTCTTTGGATTCTCAGTAAAATGTTATATTATGTTATAGTACGTAACAAAAGTTATCGATGGTCAAATATGTCTTAAAAAATGAGTATTAACATTACCCTAAATTGATCCTAAAAATTTTAGGAGTTCGTCTTTTGAAAGACGATATTTTCATAAGTTATGGAAAAACCAAGGTTCAAAGGTAAATTAGAAGAAATGAAGATAAAATTCTCGGATTGTATGAATCGGGTTACAAACTTTATAATCACTACACGTTGCATTATAATTTTTTAATATGGTAACTAAAACCTTTTAACTTTTATATTTTAATTAAAATCGATCTTTTCATAATCTTATAAAAAACAATTTTTCAAAAGATTTTATCAAATTCTAGTAAGCAAAATTTTCTTAAATTTTAATTTCAAATTAAAAAAGAGTTGTGGAAACCGCCACAGCCACTGCGACAATTTCCCAAGAAAAGACGGATACGATGATGGGGTTTGACGACGGTGATGGCGAAGGCTCTCGGGTTGTGGGTTTGGGTTCGGGTTCGGGTTCGGGTTCGGGTAGAGATTACGGGGCGATGGAGCCTTCAACTTCTCAATCAGCACCAATTGCTTCTTCCAATATCGGGTTTCAGGTTCGCCTCTCCTCTTCTTTGTACGAATTACAAATATATTTTCATGGGGTTTTGGAATATTTTTTGATTGGGGTTTTGCTTCTGTATTTATAACCGAATTTCAGCTTTTGAAGAAGCATGGTTGGAAAGAAGGCACGGGTCTTGGGGTTTCTCAGCAGGTAGGTTCCATTCAATTCAATTTCAGAATTATATGTATTATTATTTTATTTTTTTAGGTTTTTCATAATCATGTTTTTGAGCTGGGAATTTCGTTTTCTTTAGATAGTTTGATATGCGTAAACAAGAGAGTTCCCAACAATATGTCACTCAGAGGGTCGATTAAGTGTGGATTTTTTTACCGGTAATTCAAATTTTACTTAAGATTCTGTTGGGGAAATAAACTTATTATGTATCAGTATTAATATGCCCTTCTTTCTCCTCAACCCACTGACTTTCGACGAACTCTGAATTTTTGACAGGGGCGGCTTGAACCAGTTGAGGCTCATGTTAAGAAGAATAAGCGAGGATTAGGAGCTGACAAAGCTAAGAAAGTGGGCAAGAAGTCTAAACATGCTGATAATCCAACTGATGACAGTATCCAGAAGGTATCGGTATCTGAAGTTTAGCCACTTTTCTTTTCACTCTTTGATTTTTATTACGTCAGACTTCTTTCTTGCATTTGTTAGTATGTTAGGAAGTTCAGTTGCATAAAATTTGGAAGATATTCGTTTTCATCATACTAATTTTGTGTTTATGGAGGTTCATTGAAACATGAATGTTATGCAGTTCCCATCGCTTGACTTGTGTTCGTGCAACTATTCTAGTCGTTTGGTGCACTGGTGTTGACTGGGTTCTGTTTAGTCTAGAACCACGAGATCTGCTTACTTATGTTGCAATCGGCAACTGCATCAAACCGTTTGTTTAAAATTCTTAAGCTGCTTTTACTTTGTAATGATACGTATCGGTTTATTGAGCATCATTGGATCCCTAGAAAATTAGACATCTGATTTTTATGAAATTGAAGCATTTCAGGTCTGGTAGATTCTTTATTCTTATGCATGTTGGCAACATGTTATTACTACTCAATATCTGCTTTTATCCATGATTGAGTACCGGAGGCTAGTTACTTAGTGTGGGACTTGTAAAATTACCATGGTTTACTTTGTTGAGGTGGGCTAGGAGTTGAGTTTTCTCCATTTTCCCATTCTACTTTATATTGAATCCAGCATTTCTAAAAAATAGATAACAATAAGTAGGTTCATGAGCTAATGTCACTGATACTCTTTTTTCCAACCACAGGTTAAAAGGGAAAATGCGGGCCTATCAAAAAAGATGAGGAAAATGCAAGAAATTGAGAAGCGTTTAAAAGAGAAGGAATTTGACCAAGCTTTCTACAGGGAATTCTGGCCAGATAATGTTTGACTGCTCCCTTGTCTCATTGCTATTTTTGCATCCTGTTCTCTGTTGAAGAGAAATGCAGAAGGTGTCGTAACGATTTCTTAGAGGTGCTGATTTGGCGAGAGTCGTTATCCTCCAGGATGTACATTATTCCCCTCACCATGCTAACTATAGTACTTTGGATATTGTCATACATACATAGGGACTTCAAGTTAAGATTCAATATTGCTTGGATATGGTAGTGTAATGCGAGGGCATGAAGCGGTTTGTAGTATTGTAGGTTTTCTCTAGTACATTAGATTCATCATACAAAACCAGCTTGTTGCCTCTAAGCAAGAAATTATGAATGCTGGATCGATCTGTACACATAGTTTGTAGACGAAAGAAAGTCTTGGTCTCTAACTTAGTGTCAATACTTAAAAATACTTGTCGGTACTGAATGCACCACAGTGTTGAAACATGATTGAATTTCCTTTTTCTATTCCTTTGTGTTTATCTTCATATAAAGTACGTGGTCAATAGATCTATCTTGAACTCAACCCTCCAAAAATTCGAAACCTCTTGAAGAGAAGGAAATGTGTCAGGGGATAGAGATTCGATGGAAGATTTTAGTTAGGTGCTAAATATGTTTTCAGGCTTCCTTTATTTCGGGTTCACTCGGAGCTTTGGCAACAACCGTAGGAGGTGTGATGTACATGCACTCATTTTAAGGGGGTGCAACACTTCTTAGTTTTGGCCTCATATTTATTCTATATACCGAGGTTGAATCGATCATCAGAAGAAGAATTAGGCCAAAAATTAGGATACATTCTGGGAAAATCAAACTTCCATCGAAGAGAAGCAAATGAAAGGCTTTCATAAAAATTATCGTAGAATTGATCAATTTTGGCTGGTCCAGTTATGAAAATCCTGAAAAAAGAGGTGTATAAATGGGGTTTTTAGCGGTTGATTGACACTCCTGTAAGCTCATCCTGCATATAAATTATGGGGTTCCCAAGTCCTGTATATATCAAGAACATTTCTTCTCTTAAGCATAAAGTTGTATCAGAACTCTTACTCTTGTACTCCCTCTGTTCTAGCTATTTTTGCACTATGTCCCAACTGCTTTTGCACTCTTCACTTTATTTCTTTTTTTGGCCAGGTTTTATTAATTTTTTATGTTGAAAATTAAATGGAAAATGAAAATACCCCACCAACATATTGAAAAGAAAACATATAATAATGGATCCTTAAAAACAATTCTTCTATCTCTGCCCCTGGGATGAAGGGAGTACTCTATATATCCTATTTAAACACATGAATAGTACAATCCCATCCATCGAGAATTTACTCTACGATTCTCTTTCCATTTTCACCTATTGTTTCCTTTCCCTCCAAGTTCATTCACATGTTGTTTCCCTGCTCCCTCCAAATTCAGTCTCATCAATTTGGCTGTTGCCCATCGAAAATTTCTCATCAATTTTGTTGGCACTGCTGCATTACTCTCAAGTCAGTTGCTGCTGTTTTTCATCCATATCTCCAGTTCCTGCTTGTTTTTTTTTGTCATCATCATGTCAATGTCCTCCATCGACAACAAATTTCCATACAACACATTGATGGCTCAATATCAAAATTTCTTTGGATATCTTCATGCTTTGGCAAACTCAAGTGGAACACGTTCTTGGCTCACAAGACTTGTTCAGATTTCTTGATGGCTACCATCCACGTCCGCCTCTGCCCACCCATGCTTCATCCTCCATCGTCGACACCGTTACTGCTTCTCCAGCCAAAACAGAGTGCAGACGAAGTTTTCGTTGATGCCCACGCTACGTGGATTGCCGAGGATAAGTGGCTGTGTGGCTCTCTTCTCTTCCCTCTCGCTGGTCCAAAGTAGTCGGTGGCAAGAAGTCGTGCCATATTTGGGAAACCCTCCGTGTTATCTGCCAAAACTGAAAGTCTGTTTCACCTAAAGTCTCTACTTTTACGCCAAGTTGTTTAATGTTTGGTGTTGAAACACGAAATAAAAACATAGTGCACACACAACTTGTTTACGCAGTTCGGTGCAATTACACCTACATCTGCGGGGCCTTGCCCAGATCAGAAACCATTCACTAGAAAGCAGTGTTTAGTACAAGAAGCTTAACTTAAATACTAATCCATTGCTAACCTACAGAGTGAATGTTGTGAGATCCCCTCACTGCCGATCCTACGTCGTTGAACCCTCACGATCAACACGTCTCCCTGGATCTCCTCCTCCCGAGGAATTAAGGCTTCCTTGTTTCTGATCTTTACAAACTTGGTCGGATGAATAAACACTCCTCCAAACACCACAGGCAGATCGCTCCAAACTTCTCACGTAGAGATGAATTCTTGGTCGCTTAATTGATTGCGTTGTATCTTCTTGTATGTATATCCATCGCAATCCTGCCTTCTGTCAACCTCTTTCCTTGTCTAACTCTACCATAAATAGACTTCTAAACTAAGGAAAGATCTAATTCTAATCTGGTATTTAAATGGACAATCCTTCATCAATAGGACTTGTACCATAAATAAACTACTTAATCAATTCCTAACTATTACAGGAATATTCGTTTACCAGAATTAGATTGCCACGAAATAAGATAATAATCTTCACAATATTATGATTTGATCGCATAAATATACTCCATAATATGCTCCATAAATCGTGGACAAAATCCTGCGTTCAGACAAAACCTGGATAGCGGTGTTAAAACACCAGATCACCAGAATTCGCAATATGCCATAAATAAATCCAACTCCTGAGGACTCTACAATCTCCCCCTTGGCATATTGGTGAATTCATCAGCACAAATAACAGAGACAACCAGATAGCACAATTCCCCAAATATCCAGACCGAACATAAAGCAATCAGAATCAATTAAGAATCATTCAAAATCAAAATCTTTAAGTTTCTCCCCCTGAATTCAGTAATATGTCAAGAAACCAAGAAAACCAAAAAAAATTATTCCAAACTATCATTTGACTCCTCTGATCCAACACTGTCCGAAGCACCAGCATCCGACCCATTTGCATCCTGAGTTGCTGCCAACAAATCTCCTCGTTCAGCTTCCAAAGCAGCCAACTCCCCCTGAATTTTTACTATAGCAGCCTGATGACGCCCAAGAAGTTCTTGACATGCTGCTGCTCTCGCCTCAATAGCTCTTAACCGAGCTGCACCTGCAACCGAGCATTCTGTTGCTGGAGGCGTCCAGGGTAGATCCTTCACAATACGACCACTCAAGGTTCTGAGGGTCGGCCGTAAAGCTTGGGTAGATATCACTTCATCAGATTCCCTTACGACAGCACCCCCTTTTTGCAGGACCAGTGAGATGACACAGGGATGTACTAGGGCTTCCTTCCTAGTCTTCCGGGCACAGTCCATAACATCGTTGAATACCAACCTTCCCAAATTAACCCTATGCCTTGCTCCCAGACTATAGAGAAGTGTAGCCATTTCTTTGGTAACACTTGTATTGTTAACCGAAGGGATCCAGTTGTAATATCTGGAGGTTAGATTTGATGCAGGTATCTGCTGTCTGCCAGTCAGTGGCCAAGTGCTTTCCACCCCTCCTGTTAACTCCACTGCCACTTCATCATAGTTTTCTGGCATTCGGTGTTGGAACACCGCCTGGACATTCCTGGTAGTGCCACGCTGCAGACATCGATTCACAGCCTCGGGGGAGAATTCAAAAATTTCCCCACGCACGTACACTCTATGAAACCAAGAAGAATCTTCACTTTCACAATCCTCCTCCAGATTTGCGTAAAACTCCATCACCATCTGCTTATTGTACTCAGCAAAGCACGTGGCAGCTTTAAGTACTTTGAGGTATTGTAGGAAATCAGTGAATCCACACTCTCTGTACTTCTCGGCATCGGCTGGCCTTTCTGCCAGTATTTTTCTTCCACTGATGAACTCCATTTTCTCTTGACTAGCCTCATCATAAAACTCAAAGCAGATAGCCTTACTAACCTCAGGAGCAGGTAGTGTCCGAGACTCCATTTGTTCAGCTGATCTCGTCTGTCGATCTGCCCGCAACTTCTTCAATTTCTGCCCAATTGGCTCATCACTATCATCACTTGCAGCCATACTCTTGTTTCTGTACCGCTTTGACCGTCGAACCTTTTTGGATGCAGAGGCCACATCTCCTCTGGTCTTCTTGGACAACTGAGGGGTAGGTATTTCCCCAGACTCAGGTGGTGTTTCAACACCCACCTCTGTACTCTTCCTCTTAAGTCCACGGGTTTTTCTGGCTTCTGGCGGTGTTTCAACACCAATACCAAGACCCTCAGGGGTGTGCTCCCTCTCTGCAGAGCTCACAACTGGTGTTTGAACACCAGTATCAAGAACATCAGCTTCCTCTAAACCTTCCACAGCCATACTCTTATTGCTCACAAGAGCATTTTCAGAACCTCTCTCACCTTCACTGACTCCCTCAGCACATACTTCCTCTTCTTCATTATCACTTATCTCTATCACTGGAACAGGTAACTGTCTCAACCGTTCTTGAAGCTGAAATACAGACTCATCAAAGATTTCCATCTCTTTGCCACTTGCTTTGGCAAAGTCAGTAGATTTAACTACTTTAACCCAGGGTTGTACAATAACATTATCACCTAGGCTTTTAATAACAGGCCTGTGCAGGGACCCTATTCTCGTGTAGATAGTGAAGTACTTATCTATTTCATCTCCTACTTTATACTTTTCTCCAAAATCTACTCCAACCAATGTGGCATTAAACTTACTAATGTCACAGATTTCTCCAATTCCACCGGTTAACAAATCCTTTAGATTAAATCCATTTACCTTTCCACTCAAATTCTTATATTTTTGAAGATCTACATAATCTCTATTCTGGACCATCCACTCAATAAATTCAAGAACAGAGCAGAAGTAAATTCCATCGAAAATGAAGGACTGATCAAACCTTGGCTTAGGTCGTCGACCTTTTATTCCACCCCACGGTGTCATTCTCTGTTCTCGACCTCCACAGAGTTCATCCAGGTCTGCATCGGAGTCGAGCTCTTCAATTCTCGGATTTTCAGGCACTCGCACATTGACAGAATCTCGGACCAATTTCTTGAACGTAGAACTCGCCATTGTCAAGGGGCTGTTGGTTGAGCTACGAAAATATGAGGGTTTCTACAAACTTCAGGTTGCTCGAAAACAATACTAGCGGGAGCTCTGTTTGGGAAGATGAACAGTTGAAGAATTTGAGTTTGTGTGGGAATCAACCACTTGTCACTTTCACTTACCTTTTTCGAAAACCGTAAAGCCACTCTACTTTTTCTTCTTTCACAATACCACATGCGCAATTTTAGGCCCAGTATAACCTTTTGGCCCAAAGTTAATCCTTCTGGTCTTCTTCCACTATATTCCCCGGTGTTTAAACACCACTTCTCATATTTTTAGTATTTTCGATATTTCTTTTTTTTTTCACTGTATTTAAAAGAAAACATAACAGTAAATAATACTACAACAAGGAAAAATCAGAGTACCTTACATTCGACAGACACCCAAGTGCTGTCTGAGGCCTTCAAAAGTCTCACCATCCAGAGGTTTTGTAAAGATATCAGCCAGTTGTTCTGCTGTTGGTACATACTGGACTACGACCTCTCCTTTTTCAACCAAGTCCCAAATAAAGTGATGTCGAATATCGATGTGCTTTGTCCTCGAGTGTTGTACAGGATTCCTGGAAATATCAATGGCGCTTTTATTATCACATAGAACTGTCAGACTCACATCATTGAACCCATAATCTCTCATCATCTGCTTCATCCATAATAACTGCGCACAACAACTCCCGGCAGCTAAGTATTCTGCTTCAGCCGTAGACAATGATATAGAATTATGCTTTTTACTGTACCAACTAACAAGATTTGATCCAGCAAAGAAGCATCCACCAGTGGTACTCTTACGATCATCGGCATTCCCGGCCCAGTCAGAATCACTGAAACCTACCAACTGCGAATCCTTGTTTTGAGAAAACCATACTCCATACTCCACTGTTCCACTTATATACCGAATAATCCTCTTCATGGCTGACAGATGTGACTCCTTTGGATTAGCTTGATAGCGAGCACAAATACCAACACTCAGACAGATGTCTGGTCTGCTTGCAGTTAAGTACAACAGACTGCCAATCATACTCCTGTACAACTTTTGATCAACACTTTGACCCAGTTCATCTTTTGTAAGTTTTTCGGTGGTAGCCATTGGAGTGCGTACTGCCTTTGCACTTGTAAGTCCGAATCTCTTGATCAAGTTTTCAGCATATTTCTGTTGATTGATGAAAATACCATTCTTCTCTTGAGTAACCTGTAATCCCAGAAAGTATGACAATTTTCCTACCATGCTCATTTCGAACTCCTGAGTCATTAAGTCAGCAAACTCCTTCAACAATACTGAAGAGGTAGATCCAAAGACAATATCATCCATATAAATTTGTGCGATGAGAATATTTGTCCCCCTACGCAGCACGAATAGTGTACGGTCCACTCCCCCTCGACGATATCCTTTCTGAATCAGAAAGGTTGTCAGTCGCTCATACCATGCACGAGGTGCCTGCTTGAGTCCGTACAGTGCTTTATTCAATCGATAGACATGGTCAGGAAAGTGTGGATCTTCAAATCCCTTAGGCTGTTCTACATAAACTTCCTCCTTTACTAGGCCATTCAGGAACGCAATTTTGACATCCATCTGATGAAGATTAAAATCCAGAATACATGATACTGCCAACATCAGTCTGATCGACTCTAATCTGGCTACTGGTGCAAAAGTTTCATCAAAGTCAACCCCTTCAACTTGAGTGTACCCTTGAGCAACTAATCGCGCTTTATTCCTTGTGACGTTACCCTCCGCATCAGATTTGTTCTTAAAGATCCACTTGGTTCCGATCACATTCACATTATCCGGTCGGGGGGTAAGATACCAAACATTGTTTCTCTCGAATTGCTGCAGTTCTTCTTGCATTGACGAAACCCAATATTCATCGAGAAGAGCGTCTTTGTAATTTTTTGGCTCAGTGAGAGAGATGAAACAAGATAGTCCTGCCAATTCTCTGTAATTTACCCGTGGTTGATCCCTTAATTGCATGTGTCTAGTCGGATGCTGTTCTGATTCATGAGTTCCAGCTTCCGGAGTTTCAACACCAGTTGACGATGCTGGTGTTTCAACACCAGTAGGAGTCACTGGTTCAAATGAATCATTCTCACCGACAGTATCGTCCTCTGAATCATCAACCACCACATTGATAGACTCCATGATCATACCAGAACGTTGATTAAGCACTCGGTAAGCTCGAATGGTAGGAGAATAACCCAAGAATATACCGATATCACTTCTAGATTCAAATTTAGCTAAGGGCTCCCGGTCCTTCAGAATATAACACTTACTGCCAAAGACATGGAAATACGACACATCTGGTTTCTTCCCCTTCCAAATCTCATATGGTGTCTTTTCGGTAAACGGACGTAGATATACTCTGTTGATGGTGTAGCATGCAGTGTGTACCGCCTCAGCCCAGTATCTAGCATTAATTTTTCTCTCGGCTAACATTGCTCGTGCCATTCCCTGCAGTGTTCGATTCTTTCTCTCCACAATACCATTTTGTTGAGGAGTTATGGGGGCAGAGAACTCGTGGTGTATGCCAAGTGTCTCGCAGATGTTATGAAACGTAGAATTTTCAAACTCTTTTCCATGGTCACTCCTGATACGTGCAATTCTTACTTGAGTGGTTCCTTTTTCAACATGTAGTTTGTGCTCCAAGATCTTGAATACCCCAGCAGCTTCTGACTTCTCTTTTAAAAATGATACCCACGTATACCTCGAGAAGTCGTCCACATAGACGAAAATATACTTCTTTCCTGCCACACTTGGAGTATTAACTGGCCCCATCAAGTCCATATGCAGTAGCTCCAGAAGTCTTGACGTTGAAACATCATGTACGGCATGGTGTGGTATCCGGGTTTGCTTTCCTTCTTTACGTGACCCACAGACTATCTCCTTGTTATCACTGATCTCGGGAATACCTCTGACTACCTTCAGTCTGGAAATACGAGCTAAGGATTTGTAATTTATGTGTCCCAATTTTCTGTGCCACATTGTACTGAGTTCATTTTTTGAGTTGAAGCATGTGACATCTTGGTCGAGCAGATAACAATTATCCATTGATCTAGAACCAGTGAATGCTTCAGTACCATGGTTGACTACACACTTCTCTTTGTCGAAAAACACCGTCATTTCATTGTCACATATATGGCTAATACTCAACAGGTTAGCTTTCAGACCTTCCACCAGTAATACATCTTGGAACACAGGAAGCCCTTTAATGACTAACTCACCTTTGCCGATTATTCTACTTCGCTTCCCATCACCAAATCTAACATGTCCACTAAATCCAGGTTTGAATTTTTGAAGAAATTCAGGTATTCCAGTCATATGCCTTGAGCACGCACTATCGAAATACCAAGAGTTTCCTGTATGTGCCCCAAAACAAACGAAACTTGAAAAACAAACATCTTGAGATTTTCAAACCCATACCTGGTTTACTGATCGATGAATGTGATTAGGATTTTGATTGACACGTGTGTACAAAAATCTAGTTCTGTATCCTCCAGTGTTAAGCCGATGCCTTGACTTATATTCTGGCATGATGTTGAAACACCGATCTGCTGTGTTGACAGGCAGTGTCCTAAGTAGCTTAAAACACCTGTTCCTGACATGTCCTTGAGCTCCACAGTATCCACATCGTCTGATCCTCTTGATAGGACAATTTTTCTTGATTATGCTTGGAGCTGGTACACCTTGATCTGCCTCGTTTTTTAACACATTCACTGTCCTTTCATAACCAATTCCATATTTGGTCGTCTGTCCCATTCGTAGACAGTCATCGAGCTTAGCTTTCCCTGTATTGAGACGTCTAATAGCTTGTTCTGCTGCCTCTGCTCGTTGCACCACTTCAGTAAATTCCTTCTTAAACTTATTCAGTTCTCCAATTGCCTCTTCCTTTTCAAGTTCATTCACTTTAACTTTCTCACTCACTCTCTTGTTCTCAAACTTGAGCTCTTTGTTTTCATCAGCCACTTTTAACCACATCTTGTACATCTCCATGCTTTCCTTGCGAATGTCATCATCACTAATGCTTATCGTCTCTTCATCTGAGCTACTACTATCTTCTTCATTCAGCATGCCGAGACCGTCCGTAATAGAGTCTTCTAACTCCACCATTGACACACCAAAAGAAACATGATTTGTATATTCTTCTCCATCCTTAACATCATCTCCTTTGTCATCATCACTCCAGGTTGTAGCATACGATTTTCCTTGCCTTTTAAGCGTATTGGCACACTCAGCTTGTATGTGTCCAAAACCTTCACATTCTCTGCACTGGATTTTCCTGTTCAGATTCAGATTTGTCAATTTAATCTTTGGTGTTTCAACACCAGTTGCTTGACCGAATCTTGGAGTGGAGTTGGCGTTAGTATTTTTGCTCCCACTTGACTTATCTTGAGATTTCCTGCCCATCTTCTTCATAAATCTGGAGAAGTTTCTGGTAATGTTCGCAATTTCATCGGAATCTTCATTACCCGTAAGATCATCTGCCTTTCCAGAGTTTGTGCTTGAAAAAGCCATCTGTTTCTTTCCCGTTTTTGTTTCCAGCATCTCCATCTCATAAGATTCCAGGGATCCCATAGCTCATCAAGAGTCATTGTCCCAATCCTTCCATTTTCATTAATTGCTGTGACCTTCATATTGAACCGTGGAGGTAACACCCTCAACACTTTCCTGACAAGTTTTTGATCTTTGTACTTTTTGCCAAACTGAAACGCTTTGTTTGCAATATCTCGGACTCGTCCATTAAACTCAGAAATAGTCTCATCTTCATGCATCTTCAATTCTTCGAATTTTGACGTATAATATTGCAACTTTGATTCCCTAACAGAGCTTGTCCCCTCATGATACGTTTGTAACACATCCCATGCTTCCTTCGCAGTCTCACAATTTGAAATCATCTTAAATTGATCTTCATCCACTGCTGTGAAGATGGCATTCAACGCCTTTGAGTTGGACACGTGTGCTTTATGCTCATCAGGAGAAAATTTAGAGAATGGTTTGGCCGTCGATGAGCTTGATCCTGTAGTTTCGTCACTTGAAGGTGGAGTGTACTGATTTATGACATAGTTCCAGGCTTGATCATCTAGTGCTCCAATGAACACTTTCATACGTGCCTTCCAATAAGCATAATTACCTTGTTCCAGCAACGGTGGTCGCGTGACCGAAGCCCCCTCCTTTGGTGCCATGGTGAAACCTGATCTCACTCTCCCTGTATAGGGGTCAGCAAGTGCCTTGCTCTGATACCAATTGAAAGTCTGTTTCACCTAAAGTCTCTACTTTTACGCCAAGTTGTTTAATGTTTGGTGCTGAAACACGAAATAAAAACACAGTGCACACACAACTTGTTTACGCAGTTCGGTGCAATTACACCTACATCTGCGGGGCCTTGCCCAGATCAGAAACCATTCATTAGAAAGCAGTCTTTAGTACAAGAAGCTTAACTTAAATACTAATCCATTGCTAACCTACAGAGTGAATGTTGTGAGATCCCCTCACTGCCGATCTTACGTCGTTGAACCCTCACGATCAACACGTCTCCCTGGATCTCCTCCTCCCGAGGAATTAAGGCTTCCTTGTTTCTGATCTTTACAAACTTGGTCGGATGAATAAACACTCCTCCAAACACCACAGGCAGATCGCTCCAAACTTCTCACGTAGAGATGAATTATTGGTCGCTTAATTGATTGCGTTGTATCTTCTTGTATGTATATCCATTGCAATCCTGCCTTCTGTCAACCTCTTTCCTTGTCTAACTCTACCATGAATAGACTTCTAAACTAAGGAAAGATCTAATTCTAATCTGGTATTTAAATGGACAATCCTTCATCAATAGGACTTGTACCATAAATAAACTACTTAATCAATTCCTAACTATTACAAGAATATTCGTTTACCAGAATTAGATTGCCACGAAATAAGATAATAATCTTTACAATATTCTGATTTGATCGCATAAATATACTCCATAATATGCTCCATAAATCGTGGACAAAATCCTGCGTTCGGACAAAACCTGGATAGCGGTGTTAAAACACCAGATCACCAGAATTCGCAATATGCCATAAATAAATCCAACTCCCGAGGACTCTACAAAAACAAAAGCAAATTTAGCATTATGAAGTTTCACATTCAAATGTTGAGCATTCGTCGCACAGGTACCGTGCACGACCTACATCTTCGGTAGGCCAGTCAAACGGGTTGGGTCAGCTGTTGGATAACCGTTACCCATATACTAATTTCACTTATTGGATAAAACTTATTGGATAATGACCCATTGGGTTAATGGATATAATTGGGTTGTAGTTATTGGGTTTAGTTGGGTTGGATAATTGGTTATCTGTTGGATAATTTTGGGTGGGTCGAGTTGGGTTGGATAACGGGTGACCCGTGGATAATTTCATATCATGAGATAACAAAATTTTCACAAATTTGATTACGAATAATTTAATTTTTCCGTAACACATATAATCAACTTAGAAACGATCAAATTCTCGATTCATCATATTTGTCGATTTCGGTTCATGTTTTAATCAATTTTAATTTGAACCAATTAAAATTTGATAAATGATCTTGACGAAAGAAGTAGAAGTAGTATTTAAGAAACTTTTACTAAATTTGAAAAATCTCGAAATATGAAGATTTTTAAAAATATTTTCTTTTATTGAACATAAGAAAATAATAAATGAAATTCCCACATTTGGCCCCTCGAATAAATATTTCTTTTTTTTTTGTAGTTATGTACACGATTCAGCCTACATCAAAGAATGATTACGGTTAATCGTAATTTTTCACTCCAAGTAAAATGTTACGTGGCTTATCCATTTAAAGTTTAAATGGTTGAAAACACCAATTATCCATTGAGTATATAATGAATTATTCATTGAGTATATAATGAATTATCCATTGAGTATATATTGAATTATACATTGAGTATATAATAATTATCCATTGAGTATATACTAATTATCCATTGGGTCTATACTAATTATCCATTGGGTCTATACTAATTATCCATTGGGTCTATACTAATTATCCATTGGGTCTATACTAATTATCCATTGGGTCGAACTAAATGACCAATCGGGTATATGTCATTTATTTGGGTCAAACGTGAATTACCCATTAAGTCTGCGTTCTTTCTCAGTTCTCAGTTCTCACTTTCCAGACTGCGTTTTGTTTCATCAGTCTGCATTTTGTTCATCAACCAGTCTGCATTTTGTTCATCAATCGGTCTGCATTTTGTTCATATTCGAGTTCATAATATTATATTATGTAATATAATATTATGTACATTATATTATATTATATTTAATAAAAATAAAAAATATATAATATGTTAGCTTTGTAAACTCGACGAAACTAACGAACAATATTACGTGGGATCGAGCTCGAGCTCAAATACTGTATGAACTCGAATATTGTACGAACTCAAATACTGT
Organism: Rubia yunnanensis; assembly: GCA_037428765.1. Lineage (NCBI taxonomy): Eukaryota > Viridiplantae > Streptophyta > Magnoliopsida > Gentianales > Rubiaceae > Rubia > Rubia yunnanensis. Next base: position 3,411,996 of record CM075071.1, read on the forward strand.
ACGAGATTGAACTCGAATACTGTACAAACTCGAATAGTGTACGAGATTGAGCTCGAATACTGTACGAGATTGAGCTCGAATACTTTACAAACTCGAATATTGTACGAGATTGAACTCGAATACTGTACGAGATTGAGCTTGAATACTGTATGAACTTGAATACTGTACGAACTCGAATACTGTACGAGATTGAGCTCGAATACTGTACGAACTCGAATACTCTATGAAATCGAATACTGTACGAGATTAAGCTCGAATACTGTATGAACTCGAATACTGTACGAGATTGAGCTCGAATACTGCACGAGATTGAGCTTGAATACTGTATGAACTTGAATACTGTACAAGATTGAGCTCGAATACTGTACGAGATTGAGTTTGAATACTGTATGAACTTGAATACTGTACAAGATTGAGCTCGAATACTGTATGAACTCGAATAATGTACGAGATTGAGCTCGAATACTGTACGAACTCGAATACTCTATGAACTCGAATACTGTACGAGATTAAGCTCGAATACTGTATGAACTCGAATACTGTATGAACTCGAATACTGTACGAGATTGAACTCGAATACTGTATGAACTCGAATACTGTACGAGATTGAACTCGAATTTTGTACGAACTCGAATACTGTACGAGATTGAGTGCGAATTTTGTACGAACTCGAATACTGTACGAGATTGAGTTCGAATACTGTACGAGATTGAACACTGTACGAACTCGAATATTGTACGAGATTGAGCTTGAATAATTTGTGAATTATAATTTGTATAATTTGTGAATTATAGTGAATATTTATGTTAAATATTACACATTCATTTAATTGGGTAATTTTGGATATTTATTGGGTATTTGTTACGTTCTTATTGAATTAACATAATATGAGACCCATGGAGATAAAAAATTTTCATTAACACAATTATTTTCATCCCGCTCAATCCCAAAAACTAATGAACATTTAATACTTGATCCCATTGGATAATGACAACTTGTAACCCAAATCGATAGAAAATGTTTAATGATAACTTATTGGGTTAATTATATAATAATTTATTGGATAATGAATTATTGGATAATATATTTTAAACCATTGGGTCATATGAATATCTAATGGGTTATCCAATGGTTTATCCATTTAATGACCCAACTCATTTATAACCCAACCCATTATGACCTATTTAATAAACTAGTTAATTGGATAATTACCCATTGGATAATGATCTATTGGGTATAGATAATGGGTTTATCCAATTAACCCATTTGACGGGCCTAATCTTCGGTTAAGGCCTTATTTGATAATTTGTGGCGATGGGTTTTTTCCGCCTTCAACGATGATCAACTCATCTAGTTTTTTACCACGCTTGATGTTGACTTCCACACATTCAATACGCCGCTACTGAACCAAAATTTGATGGAAGTATATCTGATGATGAGGCACAGGGCGAGAACTATGAAGCCTTTTTGCAAAATTTGGATGGCTTTGGGTCTTAGTCTCACTCCTAGCCGTGTCTTGCAGCATTTTTTGCCTCAACCCATGATACAACCGGGTGCATATAGGATCATGTGCCGATGAGTGATAGCCGCACGTGTGTCCACATGCTAGTGAGTGATGACGGAACGTGTGGCACACGCATCACCCGTGGTGGCTGCTTGGAAGGTCGTCATGGTGGAAGGCATTTTTGGCTTGATTTTGGCACTTTTCGTGGTGTGGTAATGTTGTTCAGTGCCAATTGTGTGGGACAAATGAACATGCAACATTCTGTTTCCATTGGGTTTCATCTCCCCGTCGTTCTGATTCTGCTCATTTTATTGAGTCATTCTAGTCATTACATATGGAGTCCACTTCTCACTCATCTGATTAGTACATTGATTATGGTGTCACTAACCATATGAGTTCTTCTGCCTCTACCCCGAAGAGTATCATTTCATACACCGGTAACTCTTGCTTTCTGTTGGTATTGGTAATGCTATTTCTATTTCATATATTGGTGATTCTCAACTTACCCCTATATTACACATGTCTTATGTATTATTTGTTCCCTGTATTACTAAAAATATTATTTCTATCAATAAGTTGACTCGTGATCTGAGTTTTCTAAGTTATTTTGATAATCATTCATTTTTTATTCATAACAAAGTCACCCAGGCATTTGTGGACAGAGGTCACAGTGAGAGCGAACTTTATGTGTTAGATCAAGGTGAAGCTGAGTTGGTATCTTTCATCTATAATAAGAAGGGACAAGCACCATTACGACTAGACCAAAGGAGAAAAAATAACAAAGAAGTCTGCACAGACCTAGATTTGCTGGATGAAAAGAGAGAATGACAGAATGCATTTCCCCGTAATGTTGAATGTATTGCTGCTTAGAATAAATAGAGTACAAAACATAAAAAGAATACTAGTACTAATATAACTCTAGTCTAGTCATCCATATCTAATAAGATATTTGATTGATTCTAACACCCCCCCTCAAGCGAAGCGTTAAATACTCAGCGACACAAAACTTGGACTTGAAGAACTCAAACAGCGGACGAGAGAGCCCTTTGGTGAATATGTTTGCAATATGAAAAACAGTATGAACATGGGCAACACTCAGCTTGCCAGAAACAACAAATTCATGAACAAAGTGATAGTCGATGTCGATGTGCTTCGTCCACTTGTGAGCAACTGGATTCTAAGCCAAGAAGATAGTGCTACTGTTGTTGCATAACAACAGATGAGAACCAAAAAATGGAACTCGAAGATCTCGAAGCAGGTGAGTAATCTAAACAACCCGAAAGCTATGTCGGCAAGAGCTCGATATTCAGACTCAGTGCTGGAACGAGAAATAGTGGGTTGTTTCTTAGCACTCAAGGAAACAAGGTTTCCACCAAGAAAAATTGCATAGTCATAAGTGGATCAGTGAGTCTCCAGATAACGAGCCCAATCAGCATCAGAATAACCAACACCTCGGGAAAGCTGACAAAGCAAAAAGTAAGACCAAAATGCAGTGTTCCTCGAACATATAAGAGAATCTGAGTAACCACAGGAAAATAATCGTCACGAGGGTCCTGAAGATACTGACTGACAGTGTTGACCGAAAAAGCCAAGTCAAGACGAGTAATGGTCAGGTACTGAAGAGACCCAACTAGAGAACGATACAACGTCAGATTTTGAAATGGAGGGCTGGTGAAGCTATGTAACTGTGAGCTTGGCACAAAGGGAGTAGAGATTGGAGCAACATCAGACATCCCAACACGAGTGAGAATATCCGGGGCATACTTAGCTTGACCAAGAAGTAAACCCAATAACGTAGGTGATACTTCTAAGTCAAGAAAGTAATGAAGGGTGCCTAAGTCCTTGATGACAAACTCTCGATGTGTCTGATCAATAACCTGTCGAAGAAGACTCGAATCATTACATGTAAGGATTATGTCATCGACATAAACCAGAAGGTACAGTAATGATGATCCCCGGGAAAGGACAAAAAGAGAAGTGTCGACTGAGCTGCACTGGAACCCGAGCTGAGTCAAATAAGTGCTAAACCACTAAAACCTGGCTCGAGCGGGTCCTTGTAGCTAGCGGGTTACACAATGTGAATTGGATCATCAAGGACGCCGTTGAGGAAGGTATTCTTATCATCCAGCTGATGAAGCGGCCAGGAATGCATCGTGACAATGGCAAGAACTGTTCGAACAGTGGAGGCTTTGACCACGGGATTGAAAGTGTGATCAAAGTCAAACCCCGGGATCTAAGAAAAACCATGCACTACAAGCCAAGCCTTATGATGATTAACTATGCCATCAAGATGGTACTTCATTCGATAGACCCATTTAGAGCCAACAATGTTGACATCCGATTGGCGTGGAACCAAATCCCATGTACGCTGTCCACGAAGAGCTGCTATCTCATCATCCATAGTAGAAACCCAAGAAGTATTTTGAAGAGTTGTGCAGTAATCAGTGGGTTCTGATTGAACAAGTAGAGCAGCAAGAAGATCGTGAGCAAAGATATCCGAATAGTCTCGGTGCTAAATAGCCCAAGTCTCCGACTGAGTAGCCATTCGATGAGTACAAGGCAATGAAGGAGAGGCCGGAGGAGTGGAGTTGGATAAGGGTGCCAGGGATAGTTCGACCAAACTAGGCAGAGAAGACATGACCGCGAAGACGGGAGAGCGCACGACCGGGCTGACTAGTGTCGAGATGGGTGGAGCTGGCTGGCCAGAGATAAAGCGATCAGAATCTGTAGAATAGATGGAGCAAGGTGTCAGGGCAGACTGGACAGTCAAAGGCAATAAAGAAGCAAAATTACCATCAGGATCTAGAAAGGTAGATATGTCCAAAGTTGACAAAGAAGAACCATTCGCCAAGGCCTTGAAGGAGGCAAAAGGAAAATAACTCTCGTCGAATCAAGCATGGAAGGTGACATAGACTTTTCCAGTGGAAGGATGAAGGCACTAAAATCTTTTATAATGGTAGGTGTAATCGATAAAGACACAAGGAATTCTCCTGGGAGATAGCTTATGATCGGCTAATGGACGAACAAATGGAAATACCTGACAACCAAATGAATGAGAGTTAGAGTAACTTGGATCTCACTGGTAGAGAAGTCCATAAGAAGAGGCACCCTTTGAAACCAGAGTAGGTAATCAGTTGATGGTATAAATAGCAGTGGCAAAAGCATCTTCCCATTGAGAGAGCGGAAGATGTGAATGGAAAAACATTGTGAGGCCCATTTTGGCAACATGTCTATGCTTGTGTTCCACCTGCCCATTTTGCTCCGGAGTTTACGGGCACGATACCTGATGATGAATGCCTTTGGAGGCAAAATGAGATTGTAGGCATGTGTTCAAGAATTCCGTACCACCATCACTCTAAAAAACCTTAATTTTAGATGAAAATTGATTCTTAACAAGTGCCTCAAACTGCAAATAGGTGTCAACAAAATCAAACTTTCGACAAAGTACAAAAAGGCAAGTAAAGCGAGAAAAATCATCCACAAATAAGGCATATTAAGTAAAACCATTCTCGGATAAAACTGGGAAGGGACCCCACAAATCACAATGTGCCATGTTAAGTACACGAAACACACATTTATGGTTCTCAATAAAAGCCAACCTCTGACCTTTTTCCATAACACAAAAGGGGGTAGTTATGCGGTTTAGGCAACAAAGAAGAAATAGAAAGTAAACCTGACATCTGCAAACTGGAAATAACTGCAGTCGGCACATGACCTAATCGAGCATGCCAAAGCTCGTAAGAGGCCCATCCTTTATTTTGTTGCAAAAAATGAAACAAGTGCCACGCCCCCTATCCAAAATATACAATCTTCCATCACTGTGGCCCATATCCATGATGGCTTTGGAAACCTTTTTCTTAATCACAAAGTTTTGGTCATAAAAAGTGACAAACACATTCAAATATCTGGTCAATTTACTAATAGACAATAAATTCTTAGTAGTCTCAGGCACAAACAGAACATCAGATTATTGTAAAATGTTAGAAATATGTAAATCACCAATATGAGAAATATGAATAGATTAACCATTACCAACAAAAACATGAGAATTACTATAATAAGGAGTGAAACTCCCAAGGCTTGAAGTCAAAGATGCCATATGACTGATCACACCAGAGTCAACATACCAATATGAGGTGCGAGAAGAAGGCTTTAACTGCAAAGAGGACTGCAATTTTTTAGCCAAATGAGTTGAGTTTGAACGATGGGTCTGTCCCAGTATTTTATAGCAAGTCACGACATAGTAACCCAGATGGCCACACCAAGTACACTGAGGACGACCATGACCAGGACTAGCCCAAGCCGTAGACTTAGCAGACCAGGAACAGGCCCTGCCACCGTAATGTCTGCCACTGCAATGTCTGCCACCGCATGTGGCGTGGGAACCCCAAGCGCCATCGCCCCTCGCCGGTGCGTGATCTCATGCGCGGCCGGCCGAGGGTTGTTCACCTGCAGCGAACGCTACTGGCCCTAATGCTGGTGCAGAATGACCCTGTAAATTCTTCAAAAATGCCTCATGGTTTTTGGCACAAGACAAAACATCAGCATAGAGGGGGTGTTGGGGAAGAATTAATCAACTGGGCACAATAATCTTTGAACTCAGGACCAAGAACAGTTAAAAACCAAATAATTTGATCATCATTTGTAACTAGAGAACCCATAACAGATAATTGCTAAAAAATATCCTTAAACTTGAGATGGAGTTTATGAACTGTACCGGTCTTACGTATACCATGTGCATCGGCACGAAGACGGAGAATGGTGGAGGTGTTACTATTCAAAAAAATGGCAGCAATATCATCCCATATTTCCTTTGAGGTTGAATAGTCTGGAATTTCGGCGAGGGCTTCAGCCATGAGTGACAAAAATAGGATATTGCACACTTGTTGATCCTGATAAATCCATTGATCGTATTCAGCTTTGGTCTTCTGATGCGCAACTTGCGGATCAAACTTGACACCACTAGGAGGGGTGGAGGTGGTCCCGAAAAATGAGAGAGATGAGAAGCCGGCCGACGATGGAGAAGGGAGCGGTAACACGAGTTGGAGCCATTAACGAAGCCAAAGAGCCTTTAAGGCTTGAGAACGTAACTAGCTTGATGTTTCCAGATAAGATAATTAGATGAAGTGAGTTTGGTCTACATCGTGTGAAACAGAGTGTTTTAGGTGAGCTTGGTTCCTTTCCTTTCTGAAATTTGGAAGTGAGAGGACACTGGGAATGTGTCAGAAAATTTTGGAAAGGAAAGGGAGGGGAAGGGTGGTGTTCGGCGTCTGAAAGAAGGATAGGAGGGTGGCGGCCAAACTGAGTTTTTAGGGTTTAAGGTTTCTGGATCAGAACTTTCTCTGATATATTTTCCCATAATGATGAATGTATTGCTGCTCATTATAAATAGAGTACAAAACATTAAAGGAATACTAGTACTAATATAACTCTAGTCTAGTCATTCATATCTAATTAGATATTTGACTGATTCTAACAGAGAAAGGTCTAAACTTCACCAAGCTAAAGTAAAGGAGAACATGAAGACGTACCTTGATAAGAGGGTACGAAAAACCTTATCAACCTACGATATTATAAAGGTCATACAACAAGTAAGTTAGGGTCGAACCCAAGAGATAATCCCACACCTAATTTAGTTATGGATTTCGGCCAATTCTTCATAAATAAATGAGAATTTTGAAAATTTTGTTTATTAATTTAAAACTAAAGAAAAATGGAAAATAAAATAACGTATCTAATTCAGATAATAAAAACTATTCATCTAGCAATTATCACAAATCAACTTAATATAATGATCATAAATTCCAGATTCACTTAATTCCTATTTTATCCTCGTTCCTTATACTAGACTGAGGTGTCATAAGCATACACCTTATTTATCGCATGTAACTCTTAAACACTCTTATTACTGTACATATTCATGATACTACTCGTGAATTCTCCAATAATATCATTAATTTTAGGAGCAATGAGGTATATTTGCCCAATGAACTTGTTATCAGTGTTGATGCAATCTAAATTACCAATCATTATGTGCCGAAAGGTTGTCAATCTTACTCGGACTCATGACTTACTTACTAGCAGGAAGAAATATGCAATAAATCTAGGTGATCAATCTATTGTGATATGAATTGGAGAGTATAAGCCTTAGGAACTTTCACCTCTCCAGTCAGGAATCCGAGCTTGTCCTTGGACTTCAAAGAGATGATCATTGAGCTACTCTTATATGCCTTAGATTTGATAGTATATTGTAATTATTACTCTCTCTGTCGCGAACTAACTTGCACACTTTGACTTTTGGCAGTTGAATAAAAAATGTTTGACCAGTAATATATTTAATTTTGTAAAATGAAAAATTATGAAAAACTCACGAAATACACATTAAGACAAATATGTACTATGCCACATGATAATATCCTTACTTATATATCAATAGAATTTTATGGTTAAACTTAATCAACTTTGACTAAATGAATAGTGCAAGTACGAGTTAATCAGGGACATAGGGATCGAATTAGCATATTTTAGGGTGCATTTATGCACACATTATTGCGTATTTCTGTAATCCATAAATTCTACAAAGATTTAGGACATTTCAATAGTTTTACAAAAATTACGGCCTTTTGAAGACTTGAAGACCCCATTGTGGACTCATAATGAATAATTAAAGAATTAATATGGAGAACGAGAAAAAAAAGGAGGAAAACATCAAGGAAGCATAGTGTACGTAATATAGGAAAGATGAAACTGCTAGGATTTGCAACCAAAGGTCGACTTTTATTAATCAAAACAAGAATAAAAATTACATATCAATGTCTCCATATATATAGGAAACTAAATCTCCTAATGAAAAGAGGAAAACGAAATTAAATCTCCTAATGAAGAGGTGAAAAGGAAACTATATTTCTTAAGGAATAGGAAAATGCCTTAATCAAAGACAACAAACTAAATTACCTAATTAAGGGAAGGAACCAAAAGGCTTTAATTAAAGGAAGCAAACAAAATGTCATCAACGCTGGTCCTACTTATTCATAAATGTCAACCCTAATTCCACATCATTCTCTCGGGGGTTGGAAAAATTTGCCCCCAAATTTTATGGTGCGTCTTCGTCCAACTCATCAAATTCTGACACTAGCGTCGATAATTCAGAAATTGTGTAGATTCTTTGAATGCACCAACTTCTGCAGGCAAGTGAACACCATTTTTCCCGCATCATTCCCTCCCGGGTAAAGAAGATTCACACTTAAATGAGGCTCGACATCATCATCAGAAGAAGAATCGTACACTATAGTTGCTCTCTTCTTTACGTTCTTACCTTTATTTACCACTACCTTTTTTATGGTACATGCGTTGCCTTAGTCCCTCCAAATAGCTGATCCTTCGTGCCAAATATTGATTTGGGCATTGGCTGCTTGCTCACTTTCTTACCCATCTCATAAAAATTAGTTGAATGTAAATGAGATGATTGCTCATTATAATTTTCATAACTAAACCTCCTTTGCTGCACATCCTTTGATTTCCTCTTGTTCTCAAATATTTTCCATTCTCCTTCCTCTAATTCCCGCCAATTATGAGCATGAGTCTCGACTGGACTTTGCTTGTTCTCCTTATTCTCCCTAGCGCCCTTCTCGAATGGTCCTTGTGGATCATCTTTATCATTCTCCGTGTTCTTAAACCACCTCTCTTTTTGCCATTTTTCCAGTCCTCACAATCCAAAGTACAATGCCCCACATCATTGCATGTTTCACAATATCTTGTCCAGTTCTCCAGCTTTGCCGGCTGCTCATGCTTTGTACCATCCACTCGTGTAATGGTAATTACCATCTTATAAATTTTTGAAGTATCCATATTCACCAAAACTCTTGCAACATTACCCTTCCTATCACACGTGCAGTTGTCCAAGCATATTGGGTCTCCTAAAGCTGAAGCCATTTCCCCCAATGCCTTTGGGTGCCAACAAGGTGGTGGTAAATCACCAACCTCACCCATAGTGGTGCAATAGCCAACTTACTTTTGAATTTTCCATGTTCAGGCACTTTCATCAAAAATACTTTCTGTCCAAAGATATGATAGTCACCCCCATCTGATACTAAATTTGAATTTAAAGAAACCATTCCCAACCATGGTTACGATACAACTCTTGTTCCTAGTATCAGCAAGCGTTTTAAAGTTATGAACACCAAAAATTTTGCCAGGCAGCAACCAATAAAGCCGTAAAACTCACTCTTCTTCACCTCGAATTCTTCCCCTTGCTCAAGAACAAGGCTATCAAACTTCTCAATTTTCAGGTCTGGATGGTTAAGGGCTTTGGCACCTTTTTTTTTTCAAAATTTCGTTCCATTTCAACTTCTATCTCGGCATCAAAGCATTTGGCCTAGTGGGCTGTAGATTGTCATTGGCAATTGGATTGCCCTAAGGCAGATTATGACAATTATCCATGAATACTCAAAAATTCAGCATGCCTCCATATAGGATCGGTGTAGCTCTGATACCAACTGTAGTATGATGTAATATAGGAAAAATGAAACTACTAGGGTTTGTAACCAAAGGTCGACTTTTATTAATCAAAATAAGAATGAAAATTATATAACAATCTCTCTCTCTCTCTCTCTATATATATAGGAAACTAAATCTTCTAATGAAAAGAGGAAAAGGAAATTAAATCTCCCAATGAAGAGGTGGAAAGAAAACTAAATCTCTTAAGTAATAGGAAAATGCTTTAATTAAAGAAAGCAAACTACCTAATTAAGGGAAGGAAACAAAATACTTTAATTAAAGGAAGCAAATAAAATGTCATCAACGCTGATCCCACCTATCCATAAATGTCAAAGCACCATATTGAGCAGTTCATGGCCGCTCACGGCGGAGCGTGAGGAAGCTGGGAGGTGCATGGCCAATCTTCAAGCAACGCGTGTCAGTGCGTGGGAATACTAAGTTTTTATGGATTTAGTTGTTTAACAATTCGCTAAAATTGATCTGTCAAATTTGGCGCCACTATTGGAGATAATATTTTTATTTCTTGTTTAATGTTTATTTTTTATCAACAAAGACATTTATATTATTTATATTATAGGGAACATAACATTGCTAGCCACATTGCTCGAATCATATGTGGATCATTCATCTGGCCTATCATCTCCTTCTTGGAATTGTAGATTGAGTTCATTCTTGGTCTCTTACCTGTAGATACCCTTTCATTGCATCGTCTCTTCTTTCTAAGGAGTTTGTCTGAGAGAGACAACCTATATATTTTTTGCTTCATTGGAATCTAACTTCTCTTTCAAACTGCCTCATGCCTTATCATCTCCTTAATATGTTTATAAATTTTTTGAAACTGTGTCGGATCGGCATCTGAATCCATTTCCTTTCTTTTTCCGGTACACAACCTTATATTATTATGTCTTTCCCTCCTTGGTGATTTATGTGTGCCATATTTCCTACCTTGTTTCCTCCTCTTGCTTTTATCCTGAATAGATGGAGCAGATTTGTATAGCATTTTGCATAAGTGCCCCCTGCGATATTGGAAGTTTGCCTTTTAATTCCAGCATTTTTAGTGACAAAGCTTCCCCGTACCATTCAAAGAGCAACCCATCCTCAGTTTCCACCACTAACTTGAGTCCGTTCTTGATACGCATTGGTTCTGTAGCTTGTTGCGTCGTAAAGAAATCAGATTCTCTGTGCTAGGAAATGGTCAGGAAATAGGTACTTTGTGCTATGCTAACAACTTAGCTGATGAATCTCCGGATAACTTAACAGATGATGAAGATCACTCTACCTAGGATAAAACTGAGTATATACAGAACCATACCCCCCACCTAGACCTACCTCCATCGCTGGCTCATTAATTGTTGATCTATGTTATATTAATAACCTTGTCGGTTTTTTTATTTTTCATTTAGTTCACCCATGTTCTCCATTTCATTTAGGAGCATTTAGGAGGTGCATGCAATTCACCCATGTTCTCCATTTCATTTAGGAGCATTTAGGAGCATTTAAGAGGTGCATGCAATTCACCCATGTTCTCCTTCTCATTTAGGAGCATTTAGGAGTATTTAGGAGCTGTAGTTATTCCTACATTTGTAACTTATTTTTCAACTCTTTTTATAGCCAAATGAATGAAGAAAAGTAGTAAGTTTTTTACTGCACCAAACCTTTTTCTTTGTGCTCTGGTTTTCTTTCAAAACCAACATTTGGTATCAGAGCACGCACGATCACGGCGACAATGTCTGGCGAGAACGAGATTTCGCTGTCGCCACTGCGGGGACGTGGAAGGCAGCGTGGACGGAGCATGGCACGGCGGAACCATAACGAAGTGATCGTCCACGAACGGACAAATCTTGGCGGCAACATTGTGTATCCTACGCTGACGGCAACCAATTACATTGAATGGTCCCTTGTGATGAAGATCAATCTACGCGCCCAAGGGTTGTGGCAGGCAGTTTCCGGCGAAGGCGAACCAGATGAGCGCGAGGACATGGCGGCATTGTCGGCGCTGATACGAGTAGTCTCGCCTGAGATGGTGCCAGTCCTAGCCGTGAAAAACACGGCTCATGAAGCTTGGGAGGCAATTAGAATGATGCGAGTCGGAGTGGATCGCGTGCGAGAAGCGACGGCGCAACGACTACGCAAAGAATTCGAACAGATTGCGTTCAAGGAAGGTGAATCACTCGATGCTTTTGGCATGCGCATCACAGGCATTGTTAATAACCTCCGCTCTTTGGGTGACGCCGTCGAGGAGGTGAAGGTGGTTCAGAAGTTCCTGCGGGAGGTTCCGAGCCAGTACGCTCAGATTGCGTGCTCGATTGAGACACTCCTCGAGCTGGACGGCATGACTGTTGAGGAGCTAATCGGGAGGCTACGGTCGGCTTCTGAGCGGTGCTTCATAAATTCCACGGGCAACGCAAGTGGTCAAGTCCTCCTCACGGAACAAGAATGGATTGCACGTGGTAAGAGCAACAACCCCGGGAGCAGCGGAAAAGGCAAGGGTTTCCGAAAATGGAAGAAGCTAACAAACGGCAGGCGAGACGGTGGCCAGCGTGCTTTGAGCGGCGATCGTGACATGACGAATGTGAAGTGTTACAATTGTAACAAGTATGCCGGCCATATCTCCAAGGATTGCCCCGAACCACGGCGTGAACGGAAGGGACGAGCAAACCTTGTGCAAAATCAAGAAGAGGAGGCATCACTACTTATGGCGAGACTACACTCTCTCACAACCGGGACTCAGGCAACCGACGGTCATGTGTTGCTCAACGAGGTTCGGTCACAAGCTAGGTCGACAAAGCAAGCCGGCCAATGTGACATAACGTGGTTCCTGGATTCAGGAGCAAGTGCCCACATGTGCGGAAGACGTGATCACTTCTCCGAGTTGGACACAAACGTGCGAGGCTCCGTCAAACTTGGAGATGACACCTCAGTGGAAATTGAAGGCATTGGCACGATCCTCTTCACGTGCCGAAATGGTGAACACCTCACGCTCACGGAGGTGTACTACATACCCCGACTACACAGCAACATCGTCTCCCTGGGGCAGCTGGACGAACTCGGGTACGACGCGCACATTCGGCACGGATGGCTCCATCTACGTGACCAGGACGGGCGTTTGCTCGCGCGGGTGCCGAGAAACTGTGGGCGTCTCTACGTGTTGCACCTCAACCTGGCGCGCCCTGTGTGTCTAGCCGTGCACGGCTCCGAGGATGGATGGAGATGGCACGCACGTTACGGGCACATGCATTTTGAAGCACTCCAGCGTTTGTCGCGTGACAACCTAGTGCATGGTCTCCCAATGATTGATGACGCGGAGCGGCTGTGCGATGCCTGTCTCGCGGGGAAGCAGAAGCGAGCAACATTCCCTAAGCAGGCTTGGAATCGTGCGAATGAGCGACTCGGCTTGGTGCATGCGGACTTATGCGGGCCGATCGATCCACCCACGCCAGGAGGTAAACGATATTTTCTTCTAATGGTAGATGACCATAGTCGATATATGTGGATTTCTTTGCTTGCCTCAAAGGATCAAGCCGCGGACGCGATCAAGAAGATAGTTGCAGCAGCTGAACTCGAGAGTGGATGCAAACTGAAGGCACTACGCACTGATCGCGGTGGTGAGTTCACCGCCCATAGTCTTGGTGATTACTTCTCGGAGCACGGCATTCATCGGCAACTCACGGCACCATATACGCCGCAGCAAAACGGCGTAGTTGAGCGACGAAACCAAACCGTGGTTGGAATGGCTCGCTGCCTTTTGAAGGCTAAGGAGATGCCGATGAAGTTCTGGGGAGAAGCAGTGACGACGGCGGTCTATTTGCTGAACCGTGGAACGACGAAAAGTGTAGCGGGCAAGACACCCTACGAAGCTTGGCACAGACGTCGGCCAAGCGTGCAACACCTGCGTGTTTTTGGGTGCCTGGCTCACGTCAAGACCACTGACCCACACATGAAGAAATTGGATGACAGGAGCAAGCCAATGGTTCTGTTTGGGTATGAACCAGGTACAGCGGCGTACCGTGTCTATGACCCGACCACGGATCGAGTGAAGTGCTCCCGCGATGTTGTTTTCGACGAGGACACCGCATGGGATTGGAGTAACTCAGCAGACGGCGAAGAGAAGCGCAATCCGCCGATAATGGAGACATTTTTTGTCGATCGTTTTGTCTCAACTGTTACAGGTAACCACACGACAAAAAATGGCTCATCCTCGCATGTCCGGAGTTTCACCGGAACCGATGAACAAGACACGAACAAGGAACCGTCAACACCGACTGCAACACCGACTGCACCAACGGTCGAGTTTGTATCCCCGCCAACTGCTGCAACGGAGTCATCTCCGGGCGAGGTGCCTCGACGGTATCACACGATGGATAATCTACCTGACTCGACAATCCCTGTTGAAACCAGAGATGATGAACTGTGTCTCCTCATCGCTGACGAACCGGCGTCTTTCACTGAAGCCGAGAAGGATGAGGGGTGGCGTGCAGCGATGGTGGAAGAGCTGGCTAGCATTGATACGAATCAAACATGGTATCTTTCTGTGCTACCTGCAGGAAAACGAGCGATCGGACTGAAATGGGTTTATAAACTCAAACGCAACGAAAATGGAGAGGTGATGAAACGGAAGGCGCGATTGGTCGCGAAAGGCTATATGCAGCGTCAGGGGGTGGACTTCGATGAGGTTTTCGCTCCTGTCGCGAGGTTGGAAACAGTGCGAGTACTGATCGCACTCGCTGCTCACCATGGCTGGCCCATTCACCATATGGACGTGAAGACCGCCTTTCTCAACGGTGAACTGACCGAGGAGGTTTACGTTCAACAGCCACCAGGGTTTGTAATTCAAGGCGAGGAGCACAAAGTTTTACGACTTCAAAAGGCTCTCTATGGCCTTCGTCAGGCTCCGAGAGCTTGGAACGCGAAGCTTGATGCTAGTCTTCGCGATCTCGGTTTTGAGCGTAGTGAAGCTGAACACGCAGTCTATCGTCGAGGTAATGGAGAGCTGCTGCTCCTAGTTGGTGTTTATGTCGACGACCTAATAATCACTGGAGCCTCAATCCTAGAAGTGACCAAGTTCAAAGCAGAGATGATCAGTTTGTTCAATATGAGTGATCTCGGAAATCTTAGTTATTATCTAGGGATTCAGGTACAGAGAAAGGATGGTGAAATTACTCTCTGTCAAGCAGCTTATGCGAAGAAGTTATTGCAGAGAGCGGGAATGGCTGATTGCAATCCATGTGCTGCTCCAATGGAGGCAAGACTCAAGCTGCGCAAAGTTGGTGAAGGAAGTTTAGTTGACGCCACATTATACAGAAGCTTAGTGGGGAGTTTGAGATATCTGGTGCACACAAGGCCAGACATCACATATGCAGTCGGCTACGTTAGTCGATTTATGGAGGAGCCTCACTCGGATCACTATGCAGCAGTGAAACATCTACTTCGTTATGTGGCAGGAACTCTAAATTTTGGAATTTCTTACAGGAGAGGAGATGGAGTTCTAAGTTTGACAGGATATAGCGACACTGATTTGGCAGGAGATGTAGACGATCGAAAGAGCACGACGGGCTTAATTTACTTCCTCGGCCAAGGTCCTGTAAGTTGGCAGTCGCAAAAGCAAAGGGTGGTAGCAATATCATCCTGTGAATCGGAGTATATCGCAGCTGCAACTGCAGCTTGTCAAGGAATATGGCTTAGCAGGCTGTTAGGAGAGCTGAAAAACGAGCCACCACAAGTACCAAGGCTGCTGGTGGACAACAAATCGGCAATTGATCTCAGCCGAAATCCAGTGTTTCATGATCGGAGCAAACACATCGACACCCGATACCATTTGATTCGAAATTACGTGGAGCAAGGTGAACTTGAAATCGATCACGTCAACACTGAAGCTCAGCTTGCCGACTTACTGACGAAGTCACTTGGACGAGTTCGTTTCCAGGAGCTAAGGAGCAAGATTGGTGTTGCCGACACAACATAAGCAACGACAAGATTAGGGGGTGATTTGTTATATTAATAACCTTGTCGGTTTTTTTATTTTTCATTTAGTTCACCCATGTTCTCCATTTCATTTAGGAGCATTTAGGAGCATTTAGGAGGTGCATGCAATTCACCCATGTTCTCCATTTCATTTAGGAGCATTTAGGAGCATTTAGGAGGTGCATGCAATTCACCCATGTTCTCCTTCTCATTTAGGAGCATTTAGGAGTATTTAGGAGCTGTAGTTATTCCTACATTTGTAACTTATTTTTCAACTCTTTTTATAGCCAAATGAATGAAGAAAAGTAGTAAGTTTTTTACTGCACCAAACCTTTTTCTTTGTGCTATGGTTTTCTTTCAAAACCAACAATCTAGGTCCTATCCCAACAAAGGGGAAAAAAAAGAGAAAACGTAACATAAATTACTTCAATTGACTCAACATGATCCTTAGATCAGCCTTAAAGTCCAAAAACCCTAATGAATAGTCATAAAAAACTACCAAACATGCTGATATGGAATTTAGGGGACATGGAACTTCCATGGATGGGCTTAAGAACTTGGTTAAGAGGCATAAAGCTTCAACCCTATGCATACTAGAATCCGTGAATCCTAACTCCACAGCCCAGATAGTGATGCATACCTTAGGTTTCCATAACCATGTCACTTCCTCAATGGAAAGATAGGGACCTTATGGAAAAATGATGTGAAGCTGGACCTAATTATTAATGAAGCTGATACAACTCTTAAGGCTACTCAACAAAAGTTGAGGAGCACTTTGTCATTGCCCCGCAAACCAGGGTCCTTGAGCTTACCACAGATGACTTGCGTTCTTTGTTGACTTACAACGTGAAACCTGGTTCCTTGGATCGTTGGTTAAATCAGAACGCAAGTTTAGATCGTGAGAAAAAGGTCTGACCATTGCGAGGATAAGTTTCTGTGTGGCCTTCTCTTCTCATCCCTCTCGCCAAAAGCCATGCACAAAGTAATCGGTTGCAAGACGTCACACCAAATTTGGGAAACACACTGTTTTGTCTACCAAAACCAAAGCAAATTTAGCTAATGGAAGCTTCACGTTCAAGTGCTGAGCATTCATCTTCGTTTAAGGCCCCATTTGATAAACTTACAGCGATAAGTTCTGCTGCCTTCAACAATGATCACGTCATCTGATTATTTACCGCACTTGGTGCTGACTTCCTGGCGTTCAACGAACCACTACTGTGTTAGTACATGTGTCTTGGTCAGATTTGGTAGTCAAAGTAGTTACATCTATGTACCGATTATTAGGCAGATAGTTAGTAGTATTTGGTCAAAGTAGTTAGAATCTTTAACAACCAAATCATGTACTTTGTATCATAAACTTGTCTATAAATACAGAGGAAGAGGACGACACTATCAAGCCGATTCATGCCAAACAACATGGTATCAGAGCCTTTTATTTCTTCCTCATAAAATTATATTTTTCGATCCCCTGCAACCCTGCAATTCTTCTAACAATGGCAAGGCCTCCTCCCCCTCCTCCTCCTCCTCCCGCCTCATCTTCCTCTTCCTCTTCCTCCAAAACAACACAAACACAACAAAATCCATCAACCTTGAGTTTTCACTCGGCTCAGTCTGTTACGAACATTCGTAACCAAATCCCTCTTATCTTAGATCTTAACAAAGTACAATATCATACTTGGGCCGAGCTCTTTCAAATTTTAGCTCGTGCACACAATGTATTACACCACATTGATGGTTCTCCTTCCCCGGATGATATCCCTGAAACTAAATGGAGACAATTAGATGCAATTGTTCTTAGTTGGATATACGGCACAATCAGCGATAACCTTCTTCTTACCGTGATTCAAGCCGGTTTAACTGCTCGCGAAGCTTGGCTCCGCGTGAAAGGGATTTTTCATGATAACCATACAGCTCGAGCAGCCGATCTTGAGAGTCGGTTCATTAACGCTCGCTTGGATTCTTTCCTTCTGTATCGGTCTACTGTCAGCACCTCAAATCTTTGGCCGATCAACTTGGTGATGTACAAAGTTCAATCAGTGACCAGCGACTTGTTTTACAGCTCATCAACGGGCTCTCTGCCTCTTACGACACCGTGGGCAGCATCATTAGCCAAATGTCACCGCTGCCATCCTTCTCAGTTGCCCGGAGTATGCTGATCCGAGAGGAATCATGCCAGAATCGAGTCACCGACCTAGCACAAGCACTTCTGGCCGGTACTGGACATACTGATGCCCCGCCGACCGCCCCAAGCTACAATAATTATCGCTACGGCAACAACCGTTACCTTGGCCGCGGCCGGTGAAACAACACTGGAGGGCACGGATCCGGCAATCGAAGATCGTACAATACCGCCGCCACGCCTCAGCCCCAGCAGTGGTACCCACCGGCACCAAATCCCTACTGGCTAACCGAGTTCTCTCAGCCGCCGCCTCCCTGCCCTTATCCGACGGCTTCACCGCCCAGGAATCCAATCAATTCGGCGCCTCCAGTCTCTCCTCGCGTCGGCAGTAGCTACGGAAATAATTTGGGTTTTGCAGCGTATGCCGATCAGCCTTCTTTTGGGCATTCCATTTTGGGCCCAAGGCCAAGTCCATTTGTTCCACAACCTTATTATGGACCTAACTCACAGCAGCCATATTTCAGCCCTATGCCGTCCAATTCACAACAGTTTTCGGGTGATCTATCTTCGGCCTTCAATACTATGTCGCTGCAACAACCGTCCGACAACTGGTACATGGACTCCAGGGCCTCCTCTCACTTGACTGCGGATTCAGGTATCCTTCGTACCTATTTTAATTCGAGCACTTTATCACCTATCTATGTTGGTAATGGGAACACAATTCCCATTGTTGGTAAAGGTTCTGCAATCCTAAACACATGCCCAAATTACTCTCTGAATAATGTTTTGCACACTCCTAATGTCGTCAAAAACATGATTTCTGTTCGAAAGTTCACAAAAGACAATCATGTTAGTGTTGAGTTTGACCCTGTTGGTTTTTCTGTTAAGGATCTCACCACCGGGAAAATTAAAACAAGATGTGAGAGTACTGATGACGATTTATACCCAGTTACAAATTCTTTAGCTATTGCGTTTGTCGACTCTCAACCGGAACCCTGGCATTCTCGACTCGGCCATCCCAGTGACCATGTCATGGATATTCTCAAGCGTAGGGATTCTCTTTGGTGAGCGTCGTTTTACTCGCCAAATAACCTGCAAATTCAGATTAATACTAATTAGTACAATGATAAGCAGGGTCGATCCCACGGGGAGCAAAAACAATAATCATTAATTATTTTCCCTACTAATTTTTGAAAACCTTTTTGGTGATGCCACCACGCCTTAAATGTAATGATTTTTACTAACTCTAAAAAGGCAAATGAAGACTTAAACTTATGAGAAATAAATATATGAATGAATGATATCGACTAAGAATAACTCATGCTAGTTAATATCGATCATAGGCGCAATAATGAATCAATTCCTACACATCTACCGGTTATAGGGAAGTAGGTACGCTTAACCCCCCCAATTCTTTCTTACTTTATCGACAGTTAACTAATTATGATTAATTAACTGTTTTCCTTACCAAAATATTCCCAGAAAGTATTCACTAACCAAAACACATTTTGATAGCATTAAGTATTAAAAGAACCCGATATAGCAATCACCAAAGTAAAAGCAAATAGTAACGCATACTCAATTATCCCCTATCTTGCTATTACAGTCTTAGCTAGTTAGCTGTTTATAACAAGACTGTGCTACTTACTAATCCCATCCAACAATTACGTATTGGCGGAAATTAGATAGCAGTATTCTAAAAACTTTTAAGTTGATCAGGCCTAAACATATTAGAAATAAATGCAACCAAGGACAATCAAGAACATGCAAGAATAAATTATAATGCAATTAGGCCTCACAATTTATAAACTAACATTGTTATTCTCTGCCGATATATGAATTAGCTACTCATGATAACTAAACTAAACAAATATATAATATAATAATAAATCATGAATAACGAAGTCAAATGAATAAAGACAATGTAATACTGGACACGAGAATACTGAACCAAATAATTGCTTATACGAAACTCAAAACTCAGCCTCCTGTCTTGCGTCCAAAAACCAAAAAGGGGAAAAACTCCTCCTGGCTCTCTCTTTTTCCAAAAAAACCGAAGAGAAAAAGATATGTTTGACTCCTCCTTCAACTAAAACTACTCTCCTTTTTTTAGCCCTCCGACGTGCGTCCCCCAAAGACTCCAGAAAAAACTCCCCCTTCGTGAATATCACATGATTTTTATATGCTAAAAATAAAACCCAAATCCTAACTAATTTTGGAAAATTAGAATCCTTATCCAAAAAGAAATATTATTCTCTTTCCAGCTCTATAAGCCTAATTAAAATCTGAATCCATCTTGGAATAGATAATCCAATTCTTCCTGGGCTTCATGACTCCTTTTTGGCCCAATTAATAGGCGGAATTTGTCCTTCTTTGCTCTTCTAGACAGCAACTCTGTAAACTCCCTAACGAGGGATCGGGATCACTACCTCATTAAAAACCCTTTTCGGGAAAAAAGAGTATAACGACCCCTCTTCATCAGCTTTACCTTGACCGGGTCGACTTCACGGAGCAACTTAGTGATCATTAAACGAAGCACAATTCTGCCACATGAAGGATTCCGGACTAAGGGTAGCTGGAACAGCATCATAATGCTCCCAAAAAATGGCTCTTCCGCTCCAATACCGCTTTGCTCCAAAAATAGTTATCTATCACCAAAATAAATCAATTAAGTACCAGAAATCACATAAAAGAGCACTAAATTCCTTCAAAAAAAAATGAACAACTAAATATCACACATCAAATCCTCACACTTGAGTCATACTTGCCCTCAAGTATGAGATGAGCAATTTCAAAGCAGGTTGTTCATTCAAAATCCCATCCCCAAACTGACTCTGACTCAACAGAAAAGAGAAAATAAAAATAACAGACCAACTATATACATGACACACCTAAGACTCTATTACCTAGACTTTGGTCAAACAATTCAGCATTAAGTTTTCATTTCATGGCTCATCAACAAACTCCCAAAACATGATCAAGTCCCCTTTCGTAAACAAAGTGCATCATCCCCCCTCGAGCCCTCAATTCAATCCCCCCTACCGCAGTCAAACTTGCATATCAACTGATCAAAAATAGATATGTAAGAACTTCCTCACAGATTTTCACTCAAACACTCAATAAGTAAGGACAGTCACTCAATGATATTCATGCGGTAGCCTTAGCCAATTCATGACAAGCCAAAAAAGGTCTTTAAAGGTTGTAACGGGGCTAGGGGTTGTAACATTGGTGAGATCCTAGGGCTCTAAGGTTCATACAAACATGCACTTATGTTCAAGAACAAATCAGAAGAAAATTCCAGCAAATTCACATCATCGAAACCAATTTTCTGGACTGATTTTTTAAGACTAATTCAGGTCTGGAATTTTTTTTCTTTTTTCTGGGAAAAACAACACCCTTATTCTTTTTTTTTTTCTGTCCAGACCAGAATTTTTCAAATTACATGCTCATTTACCTCTACAGTGCCATAAGACTATTTTTTGTCAATGAGAACCGGGCACTCGAATTATGAATATGCAATATCAAGCAAGAGCAGAAATTTTCAATTCAAGAACATACATGCATGGGGCAAGAATAGTATAAAGAGAAAAGGCTAGGGTTTTTATAGTGGGTTACACAAAGAAAAGGTCAAGGCTCAAAAGGGTTTACTAGAGGATATAAAAGGTAGGCTATATACGATGTGTGGTTAATCCTAATTTACCTTTTTTTTTACTCATTATGCATCAACCTTAGCTACCACAACTCTCAGAAAAAAAAACTTGATGTAGAGAGTGCTCTACTCTGGCTCAAACCTCGCTTTATACTAGGCTTTGTTCATTACAAGTCTTATTCGTCATACCAAGTATCATTTAAGCAAGTTAAAACCGATTTCAAGGGTTTCTCATTTAATGCTCTTAGGAAGATATCAAACAACAAAGGTTACTAATCAGATTCTCTCAACATGCAAAGTTCATCTATCTCAAAGCCAATTCATTACTTGCTGTCATGCTGAAAATTTGACCGACTCGATATATATATATATATATATATATATATATATATATATATATATATATATTCAACAAAGCATATAAAACGGCACACAAACAAGACACTAAAATGTAAAAACGACACCTAAACCTCCTCACACTTAAGGCTTGCTTGCCCTTAAGCAAGCTCGGGTTAAAAGCGAGAAGATTCCTAGACACAATATACATAAAAGAAAGAAAAGAAAAAAAATAAAAATAATGGACAAGGGATAGGGAACTTAGCGTGGTGGGCTGCCCGGGTGTTTAACTCGCAAAGCTTGCATGATCAACTCATTTTGCCTCAAAATAAGCTCATTCTGAGCTACCAAACCATCCAATCTGCTGTGCAGCGACTGAACCTCATCATGCACTGAGGAAATGGTCACACGTCCTGCACGAGAAGATGAAAAAACAGTGCCCGGGCTTGGTAGACCCGGCTCAAGAAATCTGTAAACTCTGTTTTCCAAGTAAACCAAGTTGCTCTCTTCCAAATACTTTAAGTCAAACACTGCAGGCGCAGGCAAAAGCTCAAAGGAAGGTGGAACAATCAAATTCACAGAGTTATCTAGCAAGACTCCAACCAAAGTGCACAAAGTCATATGCCGACCACTATCATTGGCAATATCACGTAAGGCGTCAGCCAAATAGAAACCAAGATTAAGTCTTTCCTTATGAATCATACTCCAAAGCACAAATAACATAGGGTGATTCACTTTACTAAACGTAGTAGAGCGCCCAAAAACATTCCTCAACAAATAATGGCAACACAATCTCAACACAGGATCAGCAATCCAATGCACATTACTTTTTTTTTGAATAAACCATCCATAGATGGGGGAAATTATATTGGCCTTCCCGAGCCGTAATAAACAGAATAAAAGAAGCCAAGGCTAAGTTACTGTACAGACTGAGCATATTGCTCTTGAAGCAACCATAAATTGCTTCCAAAAGAATGAGCTAGAGTATTAGAGATGCTATAGGATGATCTCTCGAACTTCTTAGTGAATCGAAAAAATGAGACACAAGTCAGTCAGAGAGAAGATAACCATGCGCGTATCCTCTAATTTTTGGAACAAAGACGAGCAATTAAAAATGTAAACTATGGCCTCAGTGTTGTGAGCTTTCATTATGCCCTGATCCAATGTGACAGTCCCACTTGGGGAGGCTCCACTGATCAGGAATGTTCAAGAGTCTTCAAATGATTTGCTAGCTCCACCAAGGGAAAGGAAACTGAGCTTAATACACTTGGAATTCCAGGAGACTTGTGTGATGAGCAGACAGGAGGCAGATATCAAGCAGCAACTTCAGAAACCTGCAGTCAAGAGCGGGAATGAGTAGCATCCGAACTAATTAAACAAACCGTAGAGCAGGGGTGCCAATCTGATCTAGTCTCACTAACCCCTGGACAGTGCTGGGAAGTTCAGATATGGTAATAAAAGATGAATCACGTTCTAGTTGCAAACAATGTTTAGCAAGAGTATGAGCCACCAGGTTAGCCTGTCTATATATATGTACGAGTTTGATGTCACTCAGTAATTGATGAATCTCATCAGCTAAGGAAAAGCAATTCCAGTGACATCGGAGTGGTTCATTAGTAAAAAGAACCGCAGAAAGACAGTCTGATTCCATGCAGAGGGGGCCAGTTAAATCATGTGAAATCTGTGTGGCAAACTTAATAGCCTTCAATTCAGCTTCCAATGGGGATAAAGCATTAGTAAATAGAGTGTAGGCTCCCCTGAAAGCACCTCTACTGTCACTAATGATCACTCCAATCCCGCACTTATAAGTATTGCATGACCAAGAAGCATCAACATTAAGCTTAAAACTAGATGTAGGCCTAGTCCAAGCAATTTTCCAGATTTTTGGCCTTGGGGAAAGTTTAAGGAGTGGTAGAAAGGAATGATCTGCAGTACTCACATCTAGAGGAGATGCTATATGAACCGGAGATGCTATATGAACCGGATTTGCACTGAAGGAGAAGAAAATCTGATTTCTAATGAGTTGGAGCACGAGGGTGGAGGAAGGCTTGATAGATTCAAATAGGTATCTATTTCTCATCTTCCAAATATTCCAAAAAGTAAAGATAGCAGCAGTACAGATCATTATAGCATGTAGAGAAGATAGAGCAGGCAAAGTTAAGTAGTATGAAATTCTTTCCCAAACCGATGGGAAGGCTCTATCTCGAATACCCATGAACTGATGAATAATGCTCCATACAGATAGAGAGAAATCACATGTATTAAAAAAATGCTCTAAGGAGTCCTCATGCTTATTGCACATACAGCATTTAGAAGCCAAACAAAACCTCAGTTTCCTGAGGATGTTATCAAAAGGCAACAGAGAATTTATTACTTTCCACATAAATACAGAGATTTTCTTCTCAAATCTGGGGTTCCAAAGGTGTTTAGAAGAGGATGTCGTACCTGTGTGGTTGCATAGCAAATTATATGTATCTTTGAAGGAGAAGTTCCCAGAAATACCTGGTTTCCATATTAATCTATCAGCTCTGTGGGGGAAAAGCTTTGACTCATGCAAAAGAGTGATAATGTGAGATGACAGAAATGGCTCTATTTTTGTGATGAGAAGATCTTTGTTAGTTATGAAAGCAGAGACTGTACATTCAGCATCGATATCCACCCTATTATGATCACACAAATCAATCAGTGAACCTACATCAAGCCAATTTGAAGTCCAGAACTTACAATCACCCCTCCCTATGATGACTTTAGAGTTAGCCTCGGCCCATACATTAACTGAACAAATTCTTTTCCAGTTAGGAGAGGTCCTATAAGATTGAGGGACAATAAATGAGTCCAGAGGGCATCACCTATCTGATATTTCCACCACAATTTAACTGAGCATGTTTTAATTATTGTGTGTATAGACCTAAAGCCTAAGCCATTCTGATCAGTTGGGAGGCACAAATCAGACCACTTTTTCCAAGATCTTTTTGTTTTTAAATCATCCCCCCAGAAAAATTTACTCATTTTTTTCTCAATGATGGAAATGATCATTTTTTTTGGTTTAATAACTTGCCAAATGTGTTGTGGAATGGCATATATACATGACTCAATCAAAGTAATTTTCCCACCCATGGATATCCATCTATTTTTCCAATTACCAATCTTATTATCAATTAGTTCAAAGAGTGGTTGGAAATAAATCTTTTTAGCCGCACCAGTAAAGATTGGAACTCCTAAGTAGGTGAAAGGGAAAGAACCCAGTTTCATACCTAGTATCCTTTTAATGTGGTTCACTTTATGATCTGTAGCATACTTACCTATGAAGATGTCACTCTTGTTATAATTAATAGACTGCCCAGTGACTTCCTCAAAAATGGACAGAAAAGCCTTTAATCTAACCAAGGTTAGGTTTGTTGCTTTAAAGAAAATAACCGTATCGTCAGCATAAGATAAGTGAGAGATTCTTGGAGGATTACCTGGGAGATCGAAGTAGTCTAGCTTACCAATGTCAAAAATGTAGGTCAGGCTCCTTGAAAAAGACTCAGAAAAGATATTAAACAAAAATGGAGATAAAGGGTCACCCTGTTTAATGCCTCTAGAGGATTGAAAAAATCCCACTGGCTTACCATTAATAAGAATAGAGAACCAAGCCTGTGACAAGTTTTTCATAACAGAGAAGATAAATTTTGCATGGAAACCAAATTTTGCCAAAATTTTATATAGAAATGACCATCTAACCCTATCAAAGGCCTTTTTGAGATCAAGTTTAATTATACAGTTCGGATCTCTTCTCTTTCTGTTAAGGAATCTGACCATTTCCTGTAGATAAATCCAATGCACATTACAACTCTTAGGGCAATTAGTATCATAAGGAAACGGGCAAGCTGGTGCCAACAATTTCCATACATCAGAAGGTGTATAATTTGGAAAATCATGGTGATTGCCAATAAAAGCATCAGTATAAGCGGCTGAACTCAAATCCTCAACCGTGACCAAACCAAAAGCCACGCTCCACTCATTTAGATTTGAAGAAACAGAGTGCAAACCCAATCTAAATGAGATACAAGTATCAAGTAGAGACACAGGTTTCGTCAACTTAAAACTAATCATCAACTCTTCACATAACGGGGCATACATCGTCAAAGAGTGCAAATTCAACAATTTTGACCATCCCACATTACCAAAATATTGCATGAACCGATCATGGATTCCTAAGGATTGAAGAGCGGGAACACATAGACGCAAACCTGAGGAAAATTGTTTTTTTCCTTTTTTTATCATCTTAGTGTACAGCTTCTCATCATCAAAGTGAAGAATTTCCTCCCGGGATTCAACAACTATCTCCGGCGGTAGGCCACGCAATCTGCCCGTGTTGTCTGGCATCTCCTCGGTGGTGGAATCAGCCGGAGCGGTCTCTCGGCGGTTTCGTTTAGAGGGCCTCTTTGCCGGAGACACTGGCGGGGAGTCGGCGGTGACACTTTCTGGGTCTGATCGTGGTGACGAGGTCTCCGGTGGAAGGATTTGAAGTGGTTCAGGCTGTGGTGAGATTGTTGCTGCCGGGTCGGGTACAGAAGAAGTTGCGGCAGCCGCTGCCTTGGATTTCCGACCGGTTCTCTTGGTCCTCATTTTGCTGACGAGGTGCGGGAACCTGGGCGCACGACGGGGCAGCTCGGGAATCACCGGCACAACGGCGGAGCAGCTCGGGTATCACCGGCGCAGTGGTGGAGTAGCTCGAGTTCACCGGCGAGAGGGTGAAGTCTTGAAGTCTTGAATTAGAGGGGAGAAGTCTTGAAGCTTTGCTGGAGTGACCCATTTTGGAAGAAGGATAAGGTTTTATACCCTATATTGCATCAAAGTTCTTCAAATCCTATTCCTCCTCTGAATTGGATCTCCAATTTCCCAAATTTCTCAAAATATCAATTTCGCCCCAAACTTTATATCTAGCCAACTCCTTATCCCTGCACATGTTATTTTAAAAATCAGCACAAAATTAATTTTAATTTTTTTTATGTTTTTATTTTTTTTATTTTTTTGTATTTTTATATGTGAAAAATTGTAAGAAAACAAAATAAAAAGAAAAAAAAAACTCTGGGTTGCCTCCCAGTAGCGCCTTTGTTTACAGTCTTTGGCTAGACTTTCCGATACGGTCAATCAAAGTGGGGTGGGCATAATAGAATTTCTTCCACTATTGCCACCTGAGAAGCATAATAAAATGGCTTGAGGCGATGACCGTTGACGAGGAATGTCTTTTCCGTGTCCAGGCTTTTAATCTGTACAGTTCCGTTCGGCCTAACAGAAGCCACCACAAAAGGTCCTATCCACTTCGTTCTAAGTTTCCCTGGCATCAACCGAAGCTTGGACTGAAAAAGTAACACCTTCTGCCCAACCATGAACTCCTTAGACCTCAGATTCTTATCATGCCACAACTTTGTTCGCTCCTTGTACCACAAAGCATGATCATATGCCTCCAATCGCAGTTCTTCCAACTCTTGAAGCTGTAATTTTCGCTCTTCCTCACACTTGCTTGTTGTCATGTTCATTTCCTTGACAGCCCAGTATGCCTTGTGCTCGAGCTCCACTGGTAGATGGCACATCTTTCCAAAGATAAGTCTATAAGGAGACATTCCAATAGGCATCTTGTAAGCGGTGCGATAGGCCCACAGAGCATCCTCCAACCTCTTACTCCAATCCTTCCTTGAAGGATTAACTGTCTTTTCCAACACTTGCTTTATCTCTCTGTTGGATACTTCTGCTTGGCCATTAGACTGAGGGTGGTAAGTGGTAGCAAGCCGATAATGCACACCATACTTCTTCATGAGGGCCTCAATGGTACGACTTTTGAAATGAGTTCTTTGATCACTAATGATCGCTCGTGGCACGCCGAATCTGCTGAATATGTTAGATTTCAAAAAACCTGCCACAACTTGAGAATCATTAGTTCGGGTGGCTTTTGCTTCCACCCACTTTGAAACATAATCAACCGCAAATAAAATATACAAATTACCGCAAGAACTAGGAAAAGGACCCATAAAATCCATGCCCCACACATCAAATATTTCACACACAATTATGGGTACTTGAGGCATTTCATCACGTTTAGATATGTTTCCTGTCCTTTGGCAATTTTCACAACTCTTGCAAAAAATATAAGCATCTCTATGAAGAGTTAACCAAAAGAAACCACTATCAAGCACCTTACGAGCAGTGCGCTTAGGACCAAAGTGATCACCGCAAGCAAAAGAATGACAATGCAAAAGAATTGTACCTTGTTCTTCTTCAGAAATACATCGTCGAATGATTTGATCGGAGCCTATCTTCCAAAGGTAAGGCTCATCCCAAATATAATGCTTGCTATCACTCTTTAACTTCAACTTCTGAGCAGGACTAAGAGTAACCGGCATCTCTCCAGTGGTAATGAAGTTCACAATATTGGCAAACCATGGATCTTTCGCCGATTTACCATGCAGTGGTTCCATCGGGAGCCTCTGTTTGGCCAAGTAGAGGCCTGTCGCAGCATAAAGGTATTCTTCGGGAAAAGATTCCTGAATCGGGGTTGCATCCTTGGGTTTCACCAAGCGACTGAGATGATCTGCCATGTGATTCTCAACACCTTTCTTGTCTCATATTTCCCAGTCGAACTCTTGCAACAACAAGATCCATCTAATAAGCATTGGCTTCGATTCCTTCTTCGTGAACAAGTACTTTAAGGCTGAGTGATCGGTGTAGACGATAATCTTCGATCCAAGCAAGTACGATCTGAACTTCTCAAGAGTAAATGCCACTGCCAACAACTCCTTTTCAGTGGTTGTATAGTTGCATTGAGCTGGGTTCAATGTCTTTGATGTATAATAAATCGCATGGCTCTCTTTCCCTACATTTTGTCCCAAGACTGCTCCAACTGCATAATCGCTTGCATCACACATCAACTCAAATGGCGGATCCCAATTCGGTGGTTGCATTATAGGGGCTGAGATGAGCTTCTCCTTCAGTATATCAAAAGACTGTTTGTGCTCCTCGGTCGGTCATCTCAAAAGGAACATCATCTTGAAGGAGCTTCGTTAAGGGTTGTGCAACCTTTGCAAAGTCCTTAATAAACCTTCTGTAAAATCCAGCATGCCCTAAAAAACCACGTATCTCACGAACATTGGTAGGATATGGAAGTTTCTCTATGTTCTCAACCTTAGCCTTGTCCACTTGAATTCCTCTTTCCGAAACCACATGTCCCAAGACTATGCCTTCATTCACCATAAAGTGGCATTTCTCATAATTCAGCACAAGGTTCCGCTTCACACATCGAATCAAGACCTGTTCCAAATGACTCAAGCATACTTCAAACGAATTCCCATAAACTGTAAAGTCATCCATGAATACCTCAATGCTTTTCTCAATCAAGTCAGAGAAAATGCTCATCATGCATCTCTGGAAGGTGCCTGGAGCATTGCATAACCCGAAGGGCATTCTCCTATATGCATAAGTGCCAAAGGGACATGTAAATGTGGTCTTCTCCTGGTCTTCGGGGTT
Organism: Rubia yunnanensis; assembly: GCA_037428765.1. Classification (NCBI taxonomy): domain Eukaryota; kingdom Viridiplantae; phylum Streptophyta; class Magnoliopsida; order Gentianales; family Rubiaceae; genus Rubia; species Rubia yunnanensis. The sequence continues at coordinate 3,441,567 of CM075071.1, forward strand.
CACACAGATCTGAAAGTACCCACTGTATCCATCCAAGAAGCAAAAGAAACTGTTCCCTGCCAATCTTTCCAGCATTTGATCGATGAAGGGTAGCGGAAAATGATCCTTGCGAGTCGTGGCATTCAATTTCCGGTAGTCTATGCACATCCTCCATCCAGTGACCAAACAAGTAGGCACCAACTCATTCTTTTCATTCTTTACCACTTGAAAGCCAGATTTCTTTGGCACCACATGAACCGGGCTCACCCACTTGCTGTCTGAAATAGGGTAGATAATTCCCAAGGAAAGGAGTTTGAGGACTTCCTTGAGAACAACCTCTCTCATGTTGGGGTTCAGCTTCCTCTGAGCATCTCGAGCAGGCTTGGCATCGTCTTCCATCAAAATATGATGCATACAAATGTCGGGGCTGATCCCTATAATGTCTGCGAGGGTCCACCCAATCGCCTTCTTGTACTTTCTCAACATTGCAATCAACTGCTCCTCTTGAGAATCTGACAACCCTGCACTGACAATCACCGGAAGAGTTTCACCATCCCCCAAGTACACATACTTCAGATTAGATGGCAGATCCTTCAACTCCAGGATAGGTGGTGAAATATCGGATGGAATGGGCTTTTCGTACTTTATTCCACTCTCCGACAGCCCCTGTTTGGCCAAGTAGAGGTCTGCGTCAGTACTGTTTGCTTCTTCATCAGCACAAATCGAACACAACCATTCAGTGATCTCCTCGTTACTCATATTCTGCACCTTCACATTGTTCGGACCAGTGGGTAATGGGATTTCTATCTCATCCTGCAGAAATTCAGTCTCAAGATATTCTTGGACAAGAGGGTCAATAACATCAATGGCATAAATATTTTCAACATCTATGGGTTTTTTCATTGCATCATCAATGCTGAAAGTATATTTTTCACCATAATAATCGAGACAAATAGTTCCCTTCCCCACATTAATTATCGTATTAGCCGTCCTTAAGAAAGGGCGACCTAACAATACACCTGAGGTTCCTTTACCACTAGCATGATTCATCTTCACCACATAAAAATCCGCAGGGTAAACAAAATTATTAACTCTTACGAGAACATTTTCTAACAACCCTTCAGGATATACACATGATCTATCTGCCAATTGGATTATTACTCTAGTATTTACCATTTCTGCTCCACTCAAAGAATTGTAAACAGATAATGGCATCACATTGATAGATGCTCCTAAGTCACACATGGCAGAATCAATCTTAACATTTCCAATAAAACATGGCAAAGAGAACATACCAGGGTCCTTGCACTTCTGAGGCAAATCTCTTTGAATTACAGCTGAAACCGACTCGCCCATTATGACCTTGCTTGAGTCTTTAGGTTTCCCTACAATAAAATCTTTCAAAAATTTGCTCACAGGTGGAAGCCTGATAGCCTGCAAGAAAGGTAGGTTAATCTCCATTTTTCCAAAGATAGATAGGAAATCAACAGAATGATCTTTCTTTCTAGCTAAACTACGAGGAAAAGGAGGAAGAATTTTAATTGGAGGATTATTCTGACCCAACCTTGGATTTGACTCCTTGGTTTGATCAAAATGCCCTTGTACCTCACTTCCTGTTTCTGTCGTCAGCCCCTGTTTGGCCAACTGGGGGCCTCCTGCAGACTGCTCCTGCTGCTCCTTAGCTCATTTTGCTGCGGTCTTAGGAGGTAGTGGCTCAAGCTCCTTTCCACTTCTTAACGTGATCTAATTGGCCATCTCTCTGGGGTTGAGTTGCACTTGAGATGGCAATCCAGGTTGCTTCATTCGGAGCTCATTCATCGAGTTTGACAGCTCTGAAATCTGACGTGTGTGCTTCTCCAAGGTGGCCTCAGTCTTTTTCGAACTTTGGATATGGGTTTGAAGCATGCCCATCATCATGTCTAGCTTGTCATCCATAGACTTCCCTTGAGGAGGTGGTGGATTCTGAGAAAATGGAGGGGGAGGAGCTCGATGGGGTGGAACATATGGTTGTTGTACTGGATTTCCCGGATCTTGCCATCGAAAGTTGGGATGATCTCTCCATCCCGGATTATAGGTAGCTGAGTACGGGTCCCTCCTTAGCTTCCTATCATTCCAATTCCCTATGGCATTAGCTTGTTCATCCATTGCAAAAGGGCATTGTAAAGTGACGTGGCTTGGACTGCAGCAGATGTCACAAGGTTTTTCTTGAGGACCAACTGAGGTGCTAGCAACGGTGACCTTATCCACCAACTTGGATAGTACCCTCTCCATCCTGTCCATCCTCTCCTTAAAATCTTCTTGGCTTGAGGGCTCTGTTTATGCCACTCTTTTTAGGATTCTGATCTCATCAGTGTCATACTCCTTCTTGGAATTGATCAACTTCTTCACTATCTCCTTTGCTTCATTGACTCTGATTTCCAAAAATCCACCATTGCTTGCGGTATTCAGCAAATCCTTGTTCGCAGCTGTGGATCCTTGGTAGAAATACTGTAGAAGTTGCCCCTCCGTGTATCGATGGTTAGGGCAATGATCTACCAATCGTCTGAACCTCAGCCAAATTATACTCAGCGGCTCATCATACTCCTGCTTGATGCTCGGAATTTCTTTCCTCAGTGCATCCATCTTAGTGGCTGGAAAGAAATAGTCCAAAAACAGCTTCTTGAGCGCATTCCAGGAAGTGACAGAGTTAGGAGCCAAGCTCGAAAACCACTGGTTCGCTGCTCCTGACATGCTGAACGGAAAAGCCACCAACTTGAACTGATCTTCTCTGACACCAGCTGGTCTTTTCTGAACCTTACAAATCTTGATGAACTCGTTCAAGAAATTGTAAGGGTTTTCGTTACTCTTCCCATAGAACTTCGGAAGAACATTCAGCAGTGCAAGCTTTATCTCCACAGGGGTCACAGCATCTGGCAAAGAAATTGGTGTGGGAGGGTCTTCTTCACTATGCCCTGTTAATTCCCACATGTACGGATTGTCAGCATTGGGATCCACCTCTCCTCTGTCCCCCATCTCAGTGTCGGAAACAGATTCGGGCTCAGATTCGGATTCTGCTCTGGAAACAGCCTCTATTTGGGCAACTAGAGAGTCTGCGGCAGCTTTCAGCTTCCTCTCCCTGGCGAGTTTCCAATTCTTCCTGGCTGTCTTTTCAACTTCAGAATCAATTATCAATTCTTGCCCCTGGGACCTGGTCATATACCAATAACTAAAGAACAAAAATTAGTAGCAAAATAAATAGAAATTAACTACCACTCCCCGGCAACGACGCCATTTTGGTGAGCGTCGTTTTACTCGCCAAATAACCTGCAAATTCAGATTAATACTAATTAGTACAATGATAAGCAGGGTCGATCCCACAGGGAGCAAAAACAATAATAAATAATTATTTTCCCAACTAATTTTTGAAAACCTTTTTGGTGATGCCAACACGCCTTAAATGTAATGATTTTTACTAACTCTAAAAAGGCAAATGAAGACTTAAACTTATGAGAAATAAATATATGAATGAATGATATTGGCTAAGAATAACTCATGCTAGTTAATATCGATCATAGGCGCAATAATGAATCAATTCCTACACATCTACCGGTTATAGGGAAGTAGGTACGCTTAACCCTCCCAATTCTTTCTTACTTTATCGACAGTTAACTAATTATGATTAATTAACTGTTTCCCTTACCAAAATGTTCCCAGAAAGTATTCGCTAATCAGAACACATTTTGATAGCATTAAGTATTAAAAGAACCCGATATAGCAATCACCAAAGTAAAAGCAAATAGTAACGCATACTCAATTATCCCCTATCTTGCTATTACAGTCTTAGCTAGTTAGCTATTTTTCACAAGACTGTGCTACATACTAATCCCATCCAACAATTACGTATTGGCAGAAATTAGATAGCAGTATTCTAAAAACATTTAAGTTGATCAGGCCTAAACTTATTAGAAATAAATGCAACCAAGGACAATCAAGAACATGCAAGAATCAATTATAATGCAATTAGGCCTCACAATTTATAAACTAACATTGTTATTCTCTGCCGATATATGAATTAGCTACTCATGATAACTAAACTAAACAAATATATAATATAATAATAAATTATGAATAACGAAGTCAAATGAATAAAGACAATGTAATACTGGACACGAGAATACTGAACCAAATAATTGCTTATACGAAACTCAAAACTCAGCCTCCTGTCTTGCGTCCAAAAACCAAAAAGGGGAAAAACTCCTCCTGGCTCTCTCTTTTTCCAAAAAAACCGAAGAGAAAAAGATATGTTTGACTCCTCCTTCAACTAAAACTACTCTCCTTTTTTTAGCCCTCCGACGTGCGTCCCCCAAAGACTCCAGAAAAAACTCCCCCTTCGTGAATATCACATGATTTTTATATGCTAAAAATAAAACCCAAATCCTAACTAATTTTGGAAAATTAGAATCCTTATCCAAAAAGAAATATTCTTCTCTTTCCAGCTCTATAAGCCTAATTAAAATCTGATTCCATCTTGGAATAGATAATCCAATTCTTCCTGGGCTTCATGACTCCTTTTTGGCTCAATTAATAGGCGGAATTTGTCCTTCTTTGCTCTTCTAGACAGCAACTCTGTAAACTCCCTAACGAGGGATCAGGATCACTACCTCATTAAAAACCCTTTTCGGGAAAAAAGAGTATAGCGACCCCTCTTCATCAGCTTTACCTTGACCGGGTCGACTTTACAGAGCAACTTAGTGATCATTAAACGAAGCAAAATTTTTCCACATGAAGGATTCCGGACTAAGGGTAGCTGGAACAGCATCATAATGCTCCAAAAAAATGGCTCTTCTGCTCCAATACCGCTTTGCTAAAAAAATAGTGATCTATCAACAAAATAAATCAATTAAGTACCAGAAATCACATAAAAGAGCACTAAATTCCTTCAAAAAAAATGAACAACTAAATATCACACATCAAATCCTCACACTTGAGTCATACTTGCCCTCAAGTATGAGATGAGCAATTTCAAAGCAGGTTGTTCCTTCAAAATCCCATCCCCAAACGGTGGGTGTGCCTCTGGTGTAGTGGAGATAGACTGAACAGTAGATGGGAATATATAATGGTATATGTCACCAATAGGGGCCATGCAGGACCCTAACTGGCAAACTGCTATGAAAGATGAATTTAGTGCTCTTATTAAAAATGGTACTTGGGACTTGGTTCCTAGGCCGCCTGGTGCTAATGTTATTCGTTGTATGTGGTTATTTAAGCATAAGTACAGGTCTGATGGCACACTGGAAAGGCACAAGGCTCGATTAGTAGTCAACGGAAAATCACAACAGGTGGGGATTGATTGTGATGAGACTTTCAGCCCGGTAGTGAAACCGGCCACCATCCGTCTGATTCTCAGTATTGCCTTGTCTCGATCGTGGCCTATCCACCAGTTTGATGTGAAAAATGCATTTCTACATAGCCACTTGCAGGAAACAGTCTATATGCACCAACCACCTGGTTTCTCAAACAAGAACCGCCCTGGTCATGTTTGCCTCTTGCGAAAGTCTCTCTATGGCTTGAAACAAGCACCACGTGCTTGGTACCAACGGTTCGCTACATATCTTCACCAGCTTGGGTTTACCAGTAGTCAATGTGATCAATCTCTGTTTATCTTTAGTTCTGGTGGTGAGACTGCTTACTTGCTCCTATATGTTGACGAAATCATCCTCACAGCTTCATCCACGACTCTTCTTCAACGCCTCACCACCATGCTTGGCGCAGAATTTTCCATGACAGACCTCGGTCCCTTAAGTTACTTCCTTGGCGTATCTGTTACTAAGAATCTGCCAGGTCTCTTCTTGTCACAACAAAAGTATGCACGAGAAATCATTGATCGCGCCAAGATGACTACATGCAAGCCGGCCAATACACCGGTTGACACCAAGTCCAAGCTGGCCGCCGAAGTTGGTCTACCGCTACCTGATCCATCTTTATTCCGCTGTCTTACTGGTGCTCTTCAGTATTTGACATTCACTAGGCCAGACATTGCATATGCTGTGCAACAGATTTGTCTTTTCATGCATGATCCACGAGAGCCTCACTTACAGGCACTCAAACGGATTATACGGTACCTCCAAGGCACCTCTGAATTTGGTCTACAGCTTCAACCATCCTCGACCTCAGCTCTCACTGCCTATTCCAATGCTGACTGGGCTGGGTGTCCTGATACCCGACGTTCCACATCCGGGTACTGTGTCTATTTTGGTGACAATTTAATATCTTGGTCTTCCAAGCGTCAGCATACCATCTCCCGGTCCAGTGCAGAGGCAGAGAATCGTGGTGTCGCCAATGCAGTAGCTGAGACATGCTAGCTCCGAAACCTACTTTGTGAACTTCATGTTTCCCTCCAGCATGCCACTCTTGTCTACTGTGACAATGTCTCAGCGGTATATCTCTCATGTAATCCGGTGCAACATCAGCGCACCAAACATGTCGAGATTGATTTGCACTTTGTTCGTGAAAAGGTGGCTCTTGGTCAAGTTCGAGTTCTTCATGTTCCATCTGCTCATCAGTATGCTGACATATTCACTAAGGGGCTCCCATCTCCTCTATTCTTGGATTTTTGCTCTAGTCTCTACATCCGCCCTGCTCCCGCTTCGACTACGGGGGTGTGTTAGTACATGTGTCTTGGTCAGATTTGGTAGTCAAAGTAGTTACATCTATGTACCAATTATTAGGCAGATAGTTAGTAGTATTTGGTCAAAGTAGTTAGAATCTTTAACAACCAAATCATGTACTTTGTATCATAAACTTGTTTATAAATACAGAGGAAGAGGGCGGCACTATCAAGCCGATTCATGCCAAACAACATACTGAACCAATATTCGATGCCAGAATATGTGATGTTGTAGCACAGCCGAGAACTATGAAGCCTTCTTGCAAAAATCTGGATGGCTTTGGATCTCAGTATCACTCCCAACTCCGTCTTGTAGCATTTCCACCTCAGATCGTGATACAACCGGGCGTACATGGAAGTGGCAGAACTTACAGGGTGCCTAAGGGTACTTGATCACCTCCAATTTTTAGTTTTATAGAGTTATTTATGCTAAAAATTATAAGCTATAATTCGAAGTAGAATTGGCTGGCTTCAAAGACTAGCAAACCAGAAGTCCACATCATTGCTAGAAAATTTCCCAAAAGACATAAGCGTGAACTATCTTATGTGTGAACATGTCACAACATGGAATCCAAATTTGATTAGTAGCATCTTCAATCAGGAGGAGTCCACTCTCGTATTATCTTTACCAAGAAGTATCGATTCCATTCATCCTGACAGATGGATATGACATCCAACAATAGATGGTAAGTACATGGTCAAATCGGTATACAACATTACACTTCACTTCTCAAATTTCTTCTATAGAGGTAACATGGCATCAAGTAGCTCAAGCCCTTCTCAACGGTGGAAGAAGATTTGGTCTTTAACATCACAACCAAAGATTAGACCTCCCATGGATATTATGTAAGAACAATCTATCGTCGACAATTAATTTACATGTCAGGCATGCGCATGCCGAGACTTCGTGCTTAAGCTTTATGGGGGACACTTCAATAGACATTTATTTTTTCATTTTCCTTTAGCGCACCAAATCTTCATGAAGTAATCTTCAAATTCAAACAACTAGATGCAAGCCTTTGGGTTCAGGATATCCTTATGGAAATGGACCCAGAAGACATGGCCATTTCGACTGTCATGTTATCCTGACTTTGAGTATCACTGAAATACACTCTTAAACAGGGAACACCATGAGATCCAACCTCAACAATGTGTAATATATGCCACCAAACAGCTATCAGAATTGGCCAAAGAAAGTACCAGTGTAACATCTAACTCAATGAACCAAAATATGAATGCACCATCACCAACACATGTCAATTTGCTATATTTTTGAAGCAGTCATATCCTCAAATAGCACTTGCTTGGGTTGGTATATCCGTTCCTCTCATGGAGACTGGTTGTAAGGGGAATCACAACACATACCTTTTACTTATATGGTAAAGACTATTTTTTTAGTCCCTAACATATGATGCAACACCATTTTTTGGTCCCCAAGGCCAATATCACCCTTATTAAGCAATCAACAAATTCAAAATGATTTGTTTGGTCCCCAAAGGTGATTTTCAGGTAAAGTTTGGCCAATTATTTTTAAAATGACCATTATGCCCCTTTAAAAAAGAAAAAAATGAAATTGGGTCTGCTTCTTTCTCCTCCATTAGATCCCACATCCATTAGGGTTTCTGCCACTTCCGCCGCCGCTTTGACTCTGCTGGCGCTCCGACTCTGCTTAGCCAGATCAACAGATTGTTCCCCGGGCTCGATTTACCGAATGCGGTAACTTGGCTATGTCCCCGTGGGTGCAATACACAAGCAATACATCACGAATCATCACCGGCGGCGCCTCTTCTTCATCCTCGTTGGAATCCTCATCGGCTCCACCTTCTTCTTCCTCCAACTCTCCCTCTCGCTCCTCAACCCCGCCTGAAGCGAGTCGGAGCTAATCCATGTCGATGACGTGATGTCGATGTGCAGCCCGGACGACGGCGAAGAGGATTTTGACGGTGATTTATGGTGATCCTCCAGACCTCTGCGCGCTTTGAGAGGATTTCGATGGTGATTCACAATGCTTCTGTTTCGACGGAGAAGACGACTTGCGTACAAACATGCGCGGGTATCAAATGTTTGTTCACAGTGCAGCGCATAGCTTCACGTGCCTGCAATAAGGTTTTTGTAATTAGTAACATTACAAAAATACCCCTGACTATATTGGAAAATAATTCCGGTTTACCTGAAAACCATTTTTGGGGACCAAACAAATCATTTTGAATTTGTTAATTGCTGAACAAACGCAGCATTTTTCCCGTGGATCAAAAAATGGTATTGCATCATATGTTGGAAACCAAAAAAATAATTTAGCCTATGGTAAAACACGCATAAGCTATAACCCTTCGCACAACTTCACACATCTTTAAAAAAGGGTATTTAGGTCAACCATATAAAATGGAATGCACTTCTAGTTATAAATGGCATAAAAAACTACAAAGAAAGATCTTTTGGAATTCGGTCTCATCATGGATGACACATGTAGATTAGTCAAAATTTATCGATATTTAGAATTGCTTTGGGTTAGAAATAATAAGTAAAAAATAATAGAGATCTAAATTCTCTCTGGAATACGGCCCACGTTTTGTAGCTTAAGGAGAATGAATACAGATCCTTTATTTTTTTTTAAAAAAAACAGGTGAGCACTCCAAATCAATAAATAACACAAGCAAATGTTTGGTGTGAGCTTACACAACTTGAAACGAACAACGCATACAGCAAAAAACTCATTCACGGGCGATCGAAGAAAAAAAAGGTACATGATAAATACTTAATTACGAAAGGGAGGAAGGTACACGATAAATACTTAATTGCGAAAGGGAGGAGGGGGTGGTTGTGTCCTCTGCAAAATGGAGAATACAGTGTCAGTGGTGCCAATTCCGAAGGCCAGAATGGCAGCAACGACCGCGATTGCAGTCCATGGATTGATGAAGTAAGTATGGATGAGATCTCCCCAGCTCTTATTCCATTTTCTCTTGCAATGCTCTCTGGCCCGGTACCGCACACAGATAAGCTCGCTTTTCAGATCAGCCGTGGTATCCTTGGACAGGGAGTTGAACAGGCTAGCCACCGCCATGTCACTCCCGTACGAGTTCGAAAGAATGCCACGAGTCTGCAGAATCTTGACATCCTTGTCGTTGTCGATGATGTCGTCCATGAAGTTGATGTACGAGGTGACGGAGCTCCCGATGTCGGGATGCATCCTTTCGAAGGCCATCAGGTTTCGGAACACGGGCTCTGTGTTATCATCCACAACGATGGGCGGGATCTCCAGAATGCCCCCCAGAGGGCCAGCCATGAACTTGATACTCGCTATGCTTTTTGTGTCGCTCATTTTGATCCTGATCTGGGATTCGTCTAACCGCGTTGCAGATGGAATGATGTTTCCGCCATAGTCAACTACCTCTTCCAACCATTTGCCCTTCTTTCTTTTCCTAAGCTTTCGATCCGCGTACTTATCATAGCGCTCCGTACACTCCCGGCGCCATTCCGACCACACGGAAGGGATTTTCCGCTGGATTCTCTTTCCGGCGATCAATAGTTGCCGATGAACATCGAGTGCATGCTTGCATTTCTTCAGATCAATGTCTTTGGGCGGGTTGATGAAGGGCGTGCACAATTGGACCACGAGATTGATGATATACTCTTCATCCGGCGTCTCCTGTGTATAATAAACAGCAAAGTAAGATGCCTGTTTAAATTGCTTGATAATATAAACGCGTGAGTGAAAATGATGGGAATCTTTTCAAAAGAGAGATGAAGTTGAGTGTGAAGACTCACAGTGGGCTTTGGATGACCCCCCAGAGAAAGCAACTCTTTGAACAACGACAAAGGCACCTGATTTTCCAGCATCAGCATGTCCCGTCTTATAAAAGGTATCATATACTGTTTAGCATGGTCGCTGAAGATGGGATCCTTGCTGTCATACTGCGCCTTGAAACTGAAGATGGAATCCTTGCGATCGCATTGTTTCTTCTGATCATCCTCCTCGGGTTCGATATTGTACGCCATTACTTCAAGCATGAAGCACCCATCTGTTATCATCATCTCCAAGAACTTCGCCTGATTCGTCCTCCATTTCCGGTCCAGCGAATCGTAGGCATCCATCAGCTCTTCTGCACAGCCATTGAGCGCGTAGATGCAGACATCCATCGATTTCCCGGCTCTTTCAAGGAACTTTCCTAGAGCCCTGGACTTGTGGTGTTCCATAGGCTTTAACTTGGAGTTTCCGTTGTGGTAAGGACCGAAGGAGATGGTCTGAGGCTTGTAGGCGCTCTTCTTTAGATCCGTGATGGAGGTGGGAAGTTTGTAGATGCAATGCTTCCCCCATTTCTCCTGCGGTACTGGTATCCTCACCTCGTCATCGCGTTCTTTCTCTTGCGCCATATGTAATCAGGGTTTGTTTTTAACCTCTGTACTCATTAATGACCATGTCCAGATATATATAACACGTGCATCCATGCCTTCTAGATTAGCTTTAGTCACTTGCTTCTGTTTGAAGTGATTCTGATAAAATATCACCAGGGCACCACATTCCAAGTATTAATCAGTGATTTCAGATTGTAGCTTTAGTTACTTTTGATTGATTAATTACACCCCTGAAAACCTTCATGCATACGGCTGTCTTTAATCTTGATGGGATTACGGGAGATAATAATATTTTGAGTTGCCTCTGAATTTTTTGAGATTCGCTCCCAACATTGTGATTGATTACAGGAACACTAAAGCCCTGAGTACATAATTAGTAGAGGCATTTTATTTGTATTCGTTTCTTCTTCCTTTTTCTCTCTTGCGCTGGACTGCTTTAGTTTTGGATAAATCAATTAAGGTGCAGCATTGATGAGTTAAAGCTAGTTGTTGATGAGTTAAAGCTAGTTGTTTCCAAAATAAAATACACTAAAGGTCGTGACAGGAAGCGATTCCCCCTGAAAACTGTAGACCACCCCCTGGGAGGAGGGGATTCCGAGTTCGGAACCTATGTGTTTCGGCTCCTCCTCCCTTTTAAAGGCAGTTAATATGAGGATAGTGGTTTTTTTTAACGACAGTGCTTCCGTTCGAACCGTACTTCCTTGCGGTGTTTCCCGATGAATTTGGACTCCCCTTCTAATAGAGATGTAAGTAAATTAGAATCAGGAGAAGAAAGGAATACCCCTTTTGATTGGTTTTGTGTATATCCTATTTCATATTTGTTTAGGTCTTGTATATCCTTTGTACTCACTATATATATATATATATATATATATATCAATACACACATCTACAATGATTCGTGGGTTTTGCATTCTATCATGGTATCAGTCAGGTCTCTCTAAATATTCTCTTGCTTTTCCCAAAAATTTCCAAATTTCCTCTCTGCATTTTCCGATCTCAGGCCGCTGCCCACCCACCTCATTTCCCCGATCACTGCCAACGCTCCCAAATCTCCGGTCATCACTGATCTGAAATCCGACACCGTTGTCTCCCCTCTGTTCCTCATTCTTTTGCCGCTACTCAAAGTCGCCGGCGACCTCTATTCTTGGTGTATGCTGCTCTTTTTTCAAGGTTCTCTTCAAGTCTCCTCTTCTTCGGGCCTATAGCCGCCTTCTTTAGATTTTCCGGTGAGCTCTAATAGTTGTTTTTGAGTTATTTTCTCCAGTTACTGGCGTCCCAAGTTCAGACGATTTAGTCTCCCCAAACGACGATCTTGTCGCCGTGTGCTTTTCGATGATCTATTCTTCAGAACAGTGAATGCGTGAGCCGCACGCGTCATCAGCCTGCCTGCGCATGCATCTCCGCGCCCAAGCCGCCCTGCACGTGAACAACACGTGTCTCGTCCCTTGGCAATTTCTCGCGAACTGAAGCCATTTCTCGCGAGCTGATCAATTTCTTGCGAGATCTTCCATACCCACTTAGCGCTTTATCAACGCCTTGTCAGCGCCCAGTTAGTGCCTTGTCAGCGCCCAGTTAGTACCTAGTCAGCGTCGATTTATTTATTTAACAAAATAGACTCGTTTCTCTTATATTATGGTTCTTTCTGATCAACAACGGTGTCAATTGGGTCATGTTACTTCTTCTTGCTCTAAGTTGCAAGGTAAATGGTACCAATTGAAGTGTCGGCTGTGTAAGAAATTTGGTCACTTTGCTTCCATGTGTCCTCACTTGGTCTCTCAGGCTCCTTCTCCCGGCTCTTTACCGCATGCTCGCAGGATAGCTGATTTTGGCGCAACCAACCACATGACCTCTTCTTAGTCCACTCTTAATCGCGTGATTCCTTATTCTGGTACCAATCATGTTATTGTTGGTAATGGTTCTGCTCTTAACATTACCCATGTTGGTCATTCTCGAGTCTTTGATTCATTCTCTTTGTCTAATGTTTTGGTGGTTCCACAAATCTGTCAATTAGCAAGTTGACTCGGGATATGAATGCTGTTATTTGTTTTTATGATTATTCTTTCACTATTTCGAAGAAGTTTACTAGAGATGTTATTGGAAAAGGCTATTGTGATGGTGGCTTATACGTTTTGGATCAAGGTGGTGGTGCTGCTTTATCTGCTTTTGTTGCATCAAGTGCTTCTAAAGTATCTTTTGAACTTTGGCACAGTAGATGGGTCATGTGCCTCACAATATCATTTCATCTTTGAGCAAGTCTGTATGTTTGTCAGTTACCAATTTGCTGCCTAAGCCTTATTTATGTCCCACTTGTAAGATGGCTAAAGGCAAGCGTCTTTCTTTTAGTGATACTTTAAAATGCGCACCACACATACTTAATTTAGTTCATTGTGATCTTTGGGGACCCTCACCCATGATCTCTCGAGCTGGTTACTCATATTATGTCATTTTTGTTGATGATTTTTCTCGGTTTACTTGGTTTTTTCCTCTACGACAGAAGTATGATTTTGTAGAGGCTTGCATGCAATTTGAAGCTTTTATTGAGAATCAGTTTTTTACCACCATCAAAGTATTTCAGAGTGATAGTGGAACCGTGTTTGTAAATCATTGCATGCAGACTCATTTTGCATCTAAGGGCATTCATCATCAACTTTCCCGTCCTTACACTCATAAGCAAAATGGTCGTGCAGAGAGGAAGCATCGTCATATTACCAAGACAGGTTTGCCAATGCTCTTTCATTCTAGCCTTCATCATTCATTTTGGTATGCTGCTTTCTCTACGGCAGTCTAAATCGTCAACAGGCTGCCTACTCCAGTTTTATCTGGTTAGTTTCCACTCTATGTTATTTTTGGTACTACACCTGACTACTCCAATTTTCATCCATTTGGTTGTCGAGTTTTTCTTTATGTGAGGCCATATGCTGCGCATAAAGTGGCCCCTTGGATTTTGTCTTGTATATTTTTGGGATACAGTTCTCAGTATAAAAGTTATCGATGTCTTGATCCTCTTACAAAGAAGGAGTACATCACTCGCCATGCTCGGTTTGATGAATTTTTTCCAGCTACCCGTACTGGCACTATTACAGATTCTTCATCACTGGATGTTTCTGCTTTTTTGGAGCCTTTGTCGGTTCAATCAGAGGTGTTTGAGCCATCTTCTACATTAGAACCACCTATTATTCTGGAAAATTCAAATTTTCCAACTGTACCGGAAGCTCAGGGTTCTTCAGAAAATTGCATTTGTTTTCCACGGGGTGACCAACAGCGTGTCCAACACCACCTAGCGCCGCTAGCACAGCCGATGATGCCGCCGCCATCGACTTATGTACCGGTTACCCCAACTGTGCGTGTACACCACCCGCCACCTCCTCAGCCGCTGGGTCTTCACCAAATTCATCGGTCGCTCCTGCTTCTCCAGTGCCATCATCATCATCACCTGCTGAACCATCACCGACTGCCTTGGGTTCCTTGCCTGCTGCCTCGGCTTCTGTACCATCCTCGGGATCTGTGCCTTCGTTGGTTTAGTCATTCCTCTCGACATCCGATGACTACTCGCCTGCGCACTGGTTCTCTATGGTACAAGGTTTTTTTGGAATATGATATTTCTAGTTTACTGAGTGCTTTATTTTCTAAGACTGAACCTCAGAGTCATCGCTCGACTGTTAAGGATCTTGAATTGGTTGCTGCTATGAACTTTGAGATGTATGCTTTGCGCACTCAAAAGACATGGGAGCTGGTTCCTAGTCCTTCCCATGCAAATGTTGTTGGTTTAAAACGGGTTCACCGGTTGAAGTATAAATCTGATGGCTCCCTTGATCAACACAAAGCGAGGTTAGTTGCTCAGGATTTTTTGCAGTTTCCTGGTTTCGATTATGATCATACTTTTAGTCTAGTGGTGAAGGCTTCTACTGTTCGTGCTATTTTATCCATTGATGTTCATCTCAATCGGTCATTGCGACAACTTGATATGAAGAATACCTTTCTAAATGACATTCTGGAGTCTCCAGTTTACATGGAACAGCCTGCTGGATATAAAGACCCTGTGCGTCCTGACTATGTTTGTCGTCTACGCAAGGGCATTTATGGTTTGAAGCAAGCTCCACGCGATTGGTTCAGCATTTAATTTCCTCTTTGATTGGTGTAGGTTTTGTATGCAGTTCTTCAGATAACTCCTTATTTTTTTTCTCACAGGGTGCCTCTTTACTTTATTTATTGGTTTACGTTGATAACATTATTCTTACTGGGAATGATGGTTATCTTATTCGGATGTTTATTGATCGGGTTAATCAGGAGTTTAAAATTACCGATCTTGGCACTCTGTAGTATTTTTTGGGACTGGAGGTTGTTCGTACTTCAGAAAGCTAATTCCTTGGTCAAGCCAGATATGCCAGGGACAATTTATAGCGAGCTGGCATGCAAGACTCTACGCCTGTTGCTATTCCATTTTTGGTTTTTTTGCAACTATCTAGCTCTTCCAGTAAGCCATTTTGAAACCCCACACTTTATCGTTCTTTGGTTGGTGCGCTATAGTAACTATCGATCATACGTCCCAACATTTCTGATACTGTGAATACGGTCAGTCAGTATATGTAGGCTTCTACTAATGACCATTACCAAGCTGTCACTCAAATTTCGAACTATGTTCGTGGTACACTCCACCATGGTCTTCAGTTTCACTCAAATTCTCTGCTTTACCAGTTTGGGTTACTCTGATGCTGAATGAGCTTGTTAAACAGAGACTCGTAGGTCTACGTATGGTTATGTCATTTTCCTTGGTGGCAACCATCCCATGGTTTCTCGTTCTAGTTCAGAATCAGAGTACCGTGCTATAGCAAATACTAATGCGGAGTTAGCTTGGTTGATGAATCTTCTTTGGGGCTTACGTGTTACGTCGCCCCGTCCATTTTGCTGTGTGATAGTAATAGTGCTCTCTTCCTAGCTCAGAATCCTATTTTTCGTAAGAGATCTAAGCACATTGATGTTGACTATCATTTTGTGCATAAGATGGTGTCTTCTGGAAAGCTCAAGGTTGCTCATATTTCTATGGACTTGCAGCTTGCTGACATCTTTACGAAGGGTCTACCCCATCCTCAGTTTGAGTTTCTAAGTTCCAAGATTTGAGTTACGACCAGTCCTACGCTTTGCTGGGGGGGGGTAATAGAGATGTAAATCAATTAGAATCAAGATAAGAGAGGAATACCCTTTATGATTGGTTTTGTGTATATCATAGTCCATATTTGTTTATGTCTTGTACACCCTTTGTACTCACTATATATAGCAATACACACAACCACAATGATTTTTGAGTTTTAAATTCTATCACCTTCCTTCGCTGGTTGTTCTTCACCATCATCTTCAGTGTTTTGTCGTCATTGAAAATATTCATTGAAAACACTATTTGCTAATCATGTCGTCATTGCAGGTACAACGTTATCTCCTCATCAGAAGCATCATCGTCATTGAGGAAATTCTAGAAGGGGTCGCATGCAAGTGATTCATTCATCAATGGGTTTATCAGTGTCATTGTCAAGGTCATATTCGCAAAAAAATTGCACTGTTCTTGTTGTTAGGATTTGATAAACAAGGATTTTGCATTGTAGCAACGACTGTAGTTGTTACCAAAAATTTGCGCGAGGGTTCAGTGGAGAAGGACATAGATTTGGACTGAAATAAATCAGTTTGAACTTTTGGGATGAAATTGGGTCAAAATTTTGGACCTTAATACTATCATTCAAATCTAACTAATAACATATAAAATTAAAAATAAATTACAT
Source organism: Rubia yunnanensis (assembly GCA_037428765.1). Lineage (NCBI taxonomy): Eukaryota > Viridiplantae > Streptophyta > Magnoliopsida > Gentianales > Rubiaceae > Rubia > Rubia yunnanensis. The sequence continues at coordinate 3,458,319 of CM075071.1, forward strand.
AACTTACTCTAATTCATGAACCATCTTACGTTTCTCTCTCTACCTTAGGGTTTAGAGATTTTTTTCTCCTTGTTTCTATGGCACAAGGTTTTCACACTGGAAACCGATTCCCAATACGGATTGGTGCTCATTTTCTCCATATATTTTCCCCACAAACTAGATCAGACATCAAACCCTCATCGATGGCGAACTTGGAAGCTCTGGATCAACTCTTTGTGAAGCTTTCTCTCACGGATAATGAAAGTCGCGCTCAGGCGATGCCGCTAAATTTTGATCAAAGCCAATTCCTATTGGCACTGGTTGGAGAAGTACTGGCATCGCGACAGATTCCTCACAAGGGGATTTTCAATCTTTTTCAGCGGCTTTGGGGTTTTAAAAACTCCATGATTGGAAAGTATCTGTGTGCTAATGTAATTGTTTTTCAATTCTCAAATTCGGTCGACAAAGCCTGGGTTTTTGGTGAATGTCGTTTCACTCACCAAAGTAATCTGCAAACTCTATAAATGAGATAAGTACAGTAGAAAGCAGAGTCGATCCCACGAGGAACAGAACAAAAACTATAATAAAATACCTACTAGTATAGAACACTTTAGGTGTAGCCACCAATTCTTTATAGGAAAGTAGGTACGCTTAACCTCCCCAATTATTTCGTACTTTATCGATAATTAACCAATTATAATTAACAAATTATAATAAACTAATTATTTCTCGTACCAAGATGCCCCCGGAAATTATTCTCTGAACCATATACACACCTCAATAGCATTAAGAATGAAAAGAACCTGACATAGCAATTACCCAAGTATTCGCAAATAGTAACGCACACTTAATTGTTCCCCATCTTGCTATTACAGTCTTAGCTAGTTAGCTGTTTTTCACAAGAACTCGCCACTTACTAACTCTTTCCAATAATTACGTATTGGTGGAATTAGATAGCATTATCCCAATAATATTCAAGTTGGCCAGACTTAAATACAATAAGAATAAATTAAACCAAGAATAATCAAGAACACACACGAATTAATTAAAAAACAATTAGGCCTCACGATTCATAAACTAATGATTGTTATTCCATGTCGATATATGAAAACTCCTAATGATTAAATTAAAAAAATAAACCATAAAATAATATCACATGATTAATCTATAAATTTATAAGTAAGAAAAACAATTAAACAAACTCTAAGCCGCAACACATGCGTTCCCAGGTTGATGAAGAATTAAGCATTCACCATAAAGAAACAAAGTTTGCGCACTCCTTTTACCAAATAATCATGAACACCACTAACCAAACAAACTCCTTTGTCTCCGTATATGTATGTGTGTTTGAATTGTCCCCCTTTCATTCTATTACAATATGGCCGTATATATACTTACGCCGCAACACCAAAACCAAATCATAATCAACTTCTAATTCATTTTCTTCTTACGGAAGAAATAAGGAAATAAGATAATATATTTTTTTAAATCTATAACTAATTCCTAAAATTAAGGAATTTCAATTGGGAGGAGATAATAACATCCTTATCAATATGGGAAGTGAATATCTTTAATTCTTCAAATCCAAATCTCTTCAATAATTCACTTTTCACCTCATAACTTCAGCAATTCTGCTTTTGCCTCTCTTCCTTCATCCCTGGAAAAATGTCTTATAAAAGAAGAACATTTTCCATTGGAGCACATCACCTCATTAAAAGCATTAACCTAGAAAATCCAGAGGGAAAAATCACTGGTTAAGGGAAAAAGAGTACAATGTATAGCTCCCTCTCAATTCTTCACAATCTATGAATTCCTGCACCAAAAACACCTTAAATTTCAAATTATATCTCAATAAAATCATAATAATCCCAAAAAATATGAACACAATATAACACACATCAAATATCCTCACACTTGAATCATGCTTGCCCTCAAGTATGAAGTGAAGAATATAAGATCAATCAATAATCCATAGTGTTCATAAGCACTCATTCCCTCATGAGACTCTATCTAAAATAACCCTATAAAATGAAAGAATAAGATAGAAACACAAATCACACAACGAGACAAACGAAAATTCAACATTTACAAACTCTAGATTCTACTCTTATAACGATAAATTTTCCCCTGCCAAGGAGTAAATGATCACGTTAACGCACCTGAAAAATCATCAATCCTTAAAGTAATTCGAATGAAAACGTTCAGGATCAGGAAATATAATCATCAATTCAGTCAAAATTGGACAAGCAATGAATATTTTCTCACGGTTTCACTCAATCACTCTCATTATATGAAGGACAATCACTCAAATAATTCACAAGTTATAACATAGAGAAGTTAATATGCAAATCAGGAAGGTCTATCTCAAGGGTTGTAACGGGGCTAGGGACCATTCAGATTGGTAAGATCCTAAGGGTTCTAAGCTCAAACAATATCTATCAACATATTATGCATGTCTTTTCTTCAACTATTATCCATGTATAGTAGACATTCACCAACAATCTTCATCTCATGGCTATTATGAAAAAGCTAAGTAATATCACATCAATGTAGGTACTATTTTCTTTTTTATTTTTTTCCAGCACAACTCTTCTCCAATATAGTCCAAAACCAGTACTTTTGAGAGAAATCGAAACATAACAAAAAAAAAGTTTTTTTCTCTTTTTTTTCTTTCACAGTTACGCCCTCCAGTTTGGCCAAACGGAACCACGGTGTCACTATTCATAATAAAATTCAGGCTTCAATTTCGAAACCGTTCAGTCTGGGCAAACTTGACACAAACTCAGTAATGTCATCAACTTAAGAGAACACAATGGATGAATTCATCAACATCAACTCCAAGAACATGCATAATAGGGCCAAGAGAAAGGATAAAAACAAGGTTTTGGATAAATATATAGTAACTCATATCAAAGAACATAGTGAAAACTTCAAAGTGTTTCACTAGGGGTTAATATAATTGGTAGGCAATTTAAGTTGTGTGGTTCATCCTAATACCTTCCATCACTTTCACACATAACAGCTCCAATTATAACAATGTGATCTCTCAGAACAAAGATTGATGTAGAGAGTGCTCTACTCTAGCTCAAACCTCACTAAAGTAGGCTAAAATATTCAATTAAACTCATCCTTTTTTGTCATCCAAAAAATCATATCAATCAAATTTCACAAATCATAGAATATCTCATTCAAAAATCTCAAGGCATATCAAATTTACCAAGCTTGTTACAATGAAGTTTACAACATGTAGGGTACTTCTATCAAGAGTCACTAGGATTTCTTCATGCCAAATTATCGACTCAAAAAAATACAAAAACACATGTTTGACTGTAAAAAACTGAAATAAAAAAAAATTCTTTTTTTTTCAAAAATACAAAATAAAACACACAAGAAACCTCCTCACGCTTAAATGTTGCTTGCCCTCAAGAAAATAATGCAAAGCTCTAATGAGAAAAAGTTTCACACAAAGTCAATCATCATGATACTTGAAATAAAAGGGAAAGAGGAAACTTATAGTGGTGGGTTTCAGAGAAATTCCCAACAAGAATCAAGCATTGGATCTGGATTAGGTTCTGCCGCAGACTTCTAGTTTGGCCAAATGAAACCGTGCGAGTCCAGCTCTCCAAAGGTACGCATTCTCCATGGTGCAAATTCAAGTACCGCAACTCTGCAGATCAAGAATTGAGATCAGATGAGAAATTAAAATTCCTAAAAAAATATAAATTTAAAAACTTAAAAGAAAAAAAATAAGAAAATTGGGTTGCCTCCCAATTAGCGCTTTTGTTTATAGTCTTTGGCTGGACTTTCAGATGCCTTTAATGATTATTTGTTGGGCACAATGGAATTTCTTCCATTAATGCCACCTGAGAAGTATCATAGTACGACATAAGGCGATGACTATCGATGAGGAATGCCCTTTTTGCGTCCATGCTTATAATCTCTACCATCCTATCAGGCCAAACATAAGCCACTTCGAATGGTCTAGTCCATTTAAACTTGAATTTCCATGACATGTGTCGAAAGTCGGACTCAGAAATAAGAACTTTCTGCCCAACCACAAATTTCTCTGACTTCAAATCTCTGTCATGCCACATCTTATTGCGCTCCTTGTACCACATAGCTTGATCAAACCCTTTCAATCGCAGATCTCCCAATTCTTGGAGTTGGAACTTTCTTTCTTCCTCACACTTGAGTGACTCCATATTCACTGGAAAAGCATCATCATCTCATTGATAAACATGGTTCAGATCGGGTGGTAACACATTCAGCTCCAAATTTGAGGTTTTCACATCCGATGGGACTAGTTTGGTAGACGGGTCTCGTTTGAGCAAATTGGACCCTGTACGCACTTCAGAATATTTTGGAACATCCACTTCAGACTGATTCAAGTTAGGCATTCCTTGATTTATTTTAGTTATGGGCACCACTTTCTGAGAGTACGCTGAACATAACAATTTGCGGATTTCCTTATTGCTTGAGACTTGAACATGTACCTCTTATGGACTTGTAGGAATTTGAATTCCCATCTTATCCTGCAAAAATTTAGTCCCATGAGAATTTGGACAAATGGGTCAGTATGATCAATTGCATTCACATTTTCAGCATCGATAGATTTCTGCATGGGTTTATCAATGTTGAGTGTGTACTTATCACCAAAATAATCAAGTGAAATAGTTCTATTCCCAACATTAATAACGGTGTTTTCTATCTTCAAGAATGGACGACCCAAAAATACCCCTTGTGTTCCCTTATCACTAGTATGATTCATTTTTACAGCACAAAAATCTGCTAGATAAATAAAGTCATTAACTCTCACAAGCACATTTTCCAACAACCCTTCAGGAAACACGTAAGATCTATCTAACAATTGAATTACTACTTTAGTGTCTACCATTTCAGCTCAATTTAAAGTTTGATACACAAATAATGGCATAACATTAATTGAAGCTCCTAAATCACACATGGCAACATTGATCTTCTTATCTCCTATATAATAAGGTAAGGAAAACATACTTGGGTCCTTGCACTTTTGAGGCAATTTCTTTTGAATCACAGCCGACACAAATTCACTCATCATGATCTTGCTAGAATTTCTTGGCTTTCCTGTAGTAAAATCTTTCAAGAACTTGCTTACTGGTGGTAACTTTATGGCCTGCAAGAAAGGAAGATTAATATCCACTTTTCCAAAAATCGAGACAAAGTCCATATCATCTTCTTTTTTCTTTTCTAATCTACGAGGGAATGGTGGAAGAATTTTAATCGAGTGATCATGTAAGGTTGGATTTTTTACTTACCTCCACTGACACCCTAGACTTACCGTCATGCATGAACTCTGGAAGTTTAGGATTTTGGTGTTGTATGATGGTGGCATCACTTTTTTCTTCCGACTCTTAAATCTGATTTTCTATCGTAGGGTACCATTTGGGAAAATTGGACCCCCCGTCAGTGAGTTCTTTCATCTTTTTGACCACGGATTTAAAAGGCAATGCACCAACTTCTTCCCCACTTCTCAATGTGACCTGATTTACTGTCTCGTGTGGATTTAACTGAACTTGAGAGGGTAACCCTGGTTGTTTCATTCTGAGTTCGTTCATGGAATACGATAAATGGGTGATTTGTTGCGTATGCTCCTCTAAAGTTGCTTCGATCTTCTCAAACCTTTGGTGTTGCTTTTGTATCATGTCCATAATTATGTCCAGCTTATCATTCATAGATTTCCCTTGACCACCTTGGGGGGGGGGTTGAGGAAAAACTGGGGCTTCTCGTTGCATTGGTGGAACAAAAGGCTGATGGTGGTGCTGAAACTACTGCGGTGGGGGACCTTGTTCTCTGCAATGGATGTTTGGGTGATCCCTATACCTTGGATTGAAATTTTGGGGATATGGACCATCTTTTTGCTTCCTCTCATTGTAATTTCCCATAGCATTTGCTTGGACATGTATCTCTCCCATGGTAAGAATGCATTGCGACGTCGTTGACTGCTCCACAAGTATTGCAAGACCCTTCTTGTACAGACACAACCTTGTCAACGACCTTGGATATCATTTTCTCCATTCTTTCCATCCTTTCCTTGATCTCATCTTGTTTAGGAGTGGATATCTGTCCACCTTCTTCAAGATTCGGACTTTCTGTTGATCATACTCCTTCATGGAATCCACCAACCTCTTGATGATCTCTCTAGCCTCATTCACTCGAAGGTGAGAAAATCCACCACTACTAGAAAAGTTCACTAAGTCCTTGTTGCTGGATGTTATCCCTTGATAGAAGCATTGAAGCAACTGGCCTTCCGTCATTTGGTGATTAGGGCAACTGTATACCAACTTCCTGAACCTCAGCCAATACATACTCAAGGGTTCATCATACTCTTGCTTGATGCTTGTGATCTCCTTAAAGGCATCTGTTCTTGTGGTTGGAAAGTAGTACTCCAAGAACAATATCTTCAATTCTGCCCATGTCGCAATGGAGTTGGGGGGCAAGCTCGAAAACCACTAATTTGCTGCTCCTGTCAAACTGAATGGGAATGCCACCAATTTAATTTAATCTTCCATCACGGTGGATGGCCTCTTCTGAACCTTACAAATTATGACAAATTCGCTCAACAAATTATAAGGTCTTCGGTGATTCTCCCGTGGAACTTTGGAAGTACGTTCAGGAATGCTAGCTTGATTTCAATAAGATTTTTGGTCTCTGGCAGCTGAATAGGAGTGGGGGGGGGGGGTCATCTTCACTATGACCAGTAAGTTCCCACATGTATGGGTTGTTTGGGTTCTGCCCAAGATTTGGGTTTCAGTCAGCTCTGTCCATCTCGATATCAGTTCCCAAATCAGAGGTGGTTGCTGAAATTGTGACGGGTTCAGTTTTGCCAAACCAAATGGTCTCAGCAGAAACTGCTTTCTGCGCCTTTGTTCACTTTTTGTTTTGCTTGGCTATTTTCCCAACTTCCAGGTTGAATATTAAATTTGGTCTAGATTATCTGCTCATAAACCAAGCACAGTAACACACAGATTAGTAGGAAAAAAATTATAGAAATTGACTTACCGTTCCCCAGCAACGGCGCCAATTTGGTGAATGTCGTTTCACTCACCAAAATAATCTGCAAACTCTATGAATGAGATAAGTACATTAGCAAGCAGAGTCGATCCCATGAGGAACAGAGCAAAAGCTATAATAAAATACCTACTAGTATATAAAACTTTTGGTGTAGCCACCATGCCTTAATTTTGAGATTTATCTAACAACTAATAATGCAACTAACTAATATAAAATAATAATAATGAAAACTAAAAAAATTTAAAAATCTATAAAATATATGAATAAGGTAATCGGCTCGGAATAAATCACATTAGTTAAACATCGATCATAGGCGCAAAGATAAATCAATTCATATGCATCTATCAGTTATAGGAAAGTAGGTACGCTTAACCTCTCCAATGTTTTCGTACTTTATCGACAATTAACCAATTATAATTAACAAATTATAATTAACTAATTGTTTCTCTTACCAAGATGCCCCGAAAAAGTATTCTTTGAACCAGATACACACCTCGATAGCATTAAGAATGAAAAGAATCTGACATAGCAATTACCCAAGTATTTGCAAATAGTAACGCACACTTAATTGTTCCCCATCTTGCTATTACAGTCTTAGCTAGTTAGCTATTTTTCACAATCTCTTTCCAACGATTGCGTATTGGTGGAATTAGATAGCAGTATCCTAATAATATTCAAGTTGGCCAGACTTAAACACATTAAGAATAAATTAAACCAAGAACAATCAATAACACACACGAATCAATTATAAAACAATTAGGCCTCACGATTAATAAACTGATGATTGTTATTCCATGCCGATATATGAATACCCATAATGATTAAATTAAAAAAATAAATCATAAAATATTAACACATCATTAATCTATAAATTTATAAGTAAGAAAAAATGATTAAACAAACCCTAAGCCGCAGCACATGCGTTCCCAGGTTGATGAAGAATTAAGCATTCACCATAAAGAAACAAAGTTTGCGCACTCCTTTTATCAAAAATCATGAACACCACTAAGCAAACAAACTCCTTTGTCTCCGTATATGTATGTGTGTTTGAATTGTCCCCTTTTCATTCTATTACAATATGGTCGTATATATACTTACACCGCAAAACCAAAACATGATCAAAATCAACTTCTAATTCCTTTTCTTCTTACGGAAGAAATAAGGAAATAAGATAATATCTATTTTAAATTTATAACTAATTCCTAAAATTAAGGAATTTCAATTGGAAAAAGATAATAACATCCTTATTAATATGGGAAGTGAATATCTTTAATTCTTCAAATCCAAATCTCTTCAATAATTCACTTTTCACCCCATAACTTCAGCACTTCTGCTTTTGCCTCTCTTCCTTCATCCCTGAAAAAATGTCTTACAAAATAAGAACATTTTCCATTGGAGCACATCACCTCATTAAAAGCATTAACCTGGAAAATCCATTGGGAAAAACCATTAAGGGAAAAAGAGTACAGTGTATAGCTCACTCTCATTTTTTTCACAATCTATGAATTCCTGCACCAAAAATACCTTAAAGTGAAAATTATGTCTCAATAAAATTATAATAATCCCACAAAAAATAAACACAATATAACACACGCGACTGATTTCTTCCCCCTTCCGCCGGTAACGGCTCCTTCGCCGGCAACGCCAATTGTTTTGGTACAGCTACGGAGTACCAATTGGTAACACCAACTGAGATGGCGCTCCCACCGGCCACTCAATTCCCCACCAAAACGTTTGCCACAGTTCTTCAAGCCAAAGCCCCTCCGCTCTCGAAATCCCTACCTAACAATCCAGAGATCATTCCCAAATCACAGCACCTGGGAGAACCCTCCTGCCTGTATTCTGATGATCAGATAGCAACTCTCTCTGCCCATTATGCGAATGCACTGGTTGGGAAGTTTACAAGAGGTAGGCTTACAATGGAACAATTGGAACTGGCATTTAAAACTGTGGGATTCGAAGGTAAGTATCAACTTGGCTCACTTGATTACAAACATGTTTTGATTCGGTTTGAACATATAAATGACTATCAAAGATGTTGGATGAAATGTGTTTGGAATTTCAATGGGATCTCTCTGAAAATCCTTAAATGGACACCTGAGTTCTCTACTCATAAAGAATCACCAATAGTTCCTATCTGGTGTACTATTAAGGAGCCCCCTCTTTACTACTATAACACAGCTTCGATTGAAGCTATGGGGAATAGCATAGGTAGTTTCATCAAAAATGATCAAGCAACTGAGATGCTAACAAGACCATCTGCAATTAAATTTTGTGAAGAAATTGATCTCCAAAAACCTCTGAGTAGTTTCATAAGGCTAGGCTCTGTGTCTAACAATAAGAAATACCCAATTGAATATGAGGATATCCCTCTTTACTGTGGTCATTGTTCAAAACTAGGTCATTCTCTGATCCAGTGTAAAGCTAACTTACAGAATGAGAATGTCACTCAGGACCCTAAATTGAAGCATAATCTACCTCAGTACCTATGGCAGGCAACAGGTAAGAAGTTTGATAAACCACCACTAATTGAAGACCAAGATCTTCCTGACAATGAGTATGAGATTATGGTGGAATCTCCAAAAAATTTGAACAATATCCCTGTGATGGTAAATCAGGAAAAATTAGATACCTCTACTAAAAACACTCAATCCCTAGATACTTTTGATAACTCTATTTTAAGGTTGATTGAGGACACTTCACTTACTAAGCCAATAATTTCTGCTTATGCTAATGATGATATACAAGTTGGTTCTGCCTCATTATCTATGTACAGTCCTTTCCACAAGAACTCTTTCTCCCAACCTGGGAAAATGGGGAATAGATTTTCAGTATTACAGATTGCTGACAGCTTCAAGGAAAAGGAATTGCAAGCTGATACATCGGTGCTGATAGAGGAAAACACTTCTACACAGCAAGAAACCTCCTGTTCTGCTCTACCAGGTAATATCCAAGGTAAGACTAAAGCTAAGAAAAATAATTATCTAAGTCAGCTAAATAAGATGATGCTTAGGTCATCTACAAAAAGTTCTAAATCAAGTGAACAATGATGACACACCTTAATGTCAATTTTTTAGTGTGGAATCTAAGAGGAATGGACACTTCAATGCTTAGGTTAACTAATTTGTGCAGGATCAAAAAAATTCATTTGTTGTGTATTATTGAACCTATGCATGATAACTCCCAATGTGAAGATTACATGAAAAAACTGTCATTCACTCATAACTTGACACTGCCTAATGGGAAGATCTGGATTATGTGGTCTAATCTCTTAACTATCTCTCTGAATTCCTTTCATGATCAGTTTATGCATGTAAATATTTTGCATCACTCTGTTAATCTGAACATGGAGGCAGTTTTCATATATGCCTCAAGAACTAGAGATGGTAGGAAGGTTCTGTGGTCTGACCTTCAATCTATTCCAAAGGGTGACACCATCTTCATAGGTGATTTCAACTCAATAATTTCATTAGATGAATATAGAGGGCCCTGTTCTCCTGCCTTAGGTAGTATAAGAGACTTTAACTCCTGGATCTCCTCCAATGGAATCCAAGAAATTAATACGGTAGGTAACATGTTTACTTGGTGTAATTCTAGGCTTCGGAACCCTACTTCGAAAAGACTAGATAGAGGACTATGCTCAATCTCTTGGATCACTAAGTTTCCATCTTCCTCAATTCAGATTTTAAATAGACAAACATCGGATCATGCACCTCTTCTCCTACAGGTTTCAAATCTTATCTTTTCTAACCCTAAGCCATTTAGATTCATAGACTCTTGGTTTCTAAGAGAAGATTTTATGACTGTGATAAGGGACAGCTGGGAATCTCCATTATTAGAAACTGGAATGCTGAAGTTTTACCTTAAGCTTGTCAGACTTAAAAGAGTTCTAAAATCATGGAATAGGGATAAATTTGGAAACATTGATCTAAATGTGACAAAAGCTGAAGATGATTTAAGAACTCAGGAAGCTATATATGATCTGAACCCCTCAACTGCTGAGAGAATTAAACTCAATGAAAAAAATGCTTTGTTGCTAAAAGTCTTAAAAGAAAAAGAGAAATACTGGAAGCAAAAAGCTAGATTAAAGTGGCATAAGCTAGGTGATAATAACACTTCCTTTTTCCACAAGGTTGTGCAAGAAAGAAACTGTAAACTCCACATAACCAAACTAAAAACTAGATCAGGTCAATGGATTAACTCTCAGCTAGACATACAAAAGGAAGCAGTTGAATATTTTACTGATTTATTGACTGAACCTGATTTAATCTTGGATGATACTTTTGACACTCATTTTCTAAGGCAGATTTCTGGTATCATAACTGATAGTGATAATATTGACTTAGCAAGACCTGTGACTGAGGGTGAACTGGAAAACGTAATTAAAAGCTTAAACAAGAACAGCAGCCCTGGGCCAGATGGATACTCTCCAAAATTTTACACCAAATGCTGGCAGATTATTAAGCTAGATTTGTTAGAAGTGGTAAATGAATTCATTTCTGGTGCTGAGATACCAAGGGGGATTTCTAGCACCTGGATTACTCTAATTCCAAAAAAACCAACCCCAACTTCATTTGATGACTTTAGACCTATTAGTCTATCTAATATGTTGAATAAGATTTGCTCTAAAGTTCTTCTGGAGAGACTGAAGCCACATATGGAGAATCTGATATCCTTGAACCAAACAGCATTCATGAAGCATAGGGATATATCCGATAACATTCTATATTTACAAGAGATGATTAGATTTTTGGATAAGAAACATAGAATTCCTAACTGCATCCTTAAGCTTGATCTGAGGAAAGCTTTTGATAGAGTTAGATGGAGTTTTCTCAAACAGATTTTATCTAAGTTTGGTTTTAATGGGAATTTTTTAACAGCTTTAATGAACAATTTGTCTCAAGCCTACTTTTCAGTCATTATCAATGGTAATCCAGTTGGATTTTTCAGTGCAACAAGAGGAATCAAACAAGGTGACCCTCTATCCCCCTCTCTTTTTAATCTATTCTCAGAGGCTTTCTCTAGGAGTTTGACCTTTATCTTTGTGAATAAATGTCTGTCCTCATACCAGATTCCTGGTTCTATTCCTGTGGTTTCTCACTTGATGTATGCGGATGATACCATAATATTTATGCAAGCTTCTAAACCTAACTTAATTAAGATGAAGGCCTTTCTTGAAGTCTTTGAACATTGCTCAGGTCAAAAGTTTAATTTTGAGAAATCAGATTTTTATTTAAGTAAAAAGGCTACTGCTGCAAGAAAGGTTCAGGTTAAAGCAATTTTAAAAATGAAAAAAGGGACTTTTCCATTCAAATACTTAGGATGTCCTATTTTCAAAGGAAGAACTCTGAACAGATACTTTTTCCCACTGCTGGCCAATGTTGATGCTAAGCTACAAAATTGGAAAAACTGCTGGTTAAGCTCTGGTGGGAAAATGATCCTCATTAAATCAGTTTTGTACTCTATTCCTCAGCACACTTGGATGGTTACAAATCCCCCAAAAGCTATAATTAAATCTTTTGAAAAAAAATTGGCTCAATTTTTCTGGGGTAAGACTGAAGGTAAACAGAATAAGATTTGGAAGAAATGGGCTAACATTGCCATACCTACTAATAGTGATGGTTTGGGCTTTAGATCAGTTCAAGCCATTATTGATTCTTGTTCGGCCAAACTATGGTGGAAGGGCCAATTGGGAACTTCATTGTGGTCTAAAATTCTTTGGTCTCTACCACCATCATACAGGAAATCTGTTACTTGGAGGAGAATTTGTTACATTAATGAATTTGCTGTTAACAATTCCTCAATTATTCATGGGAATGGGAGATGTAATTTTCTTAATGCCAACTGGTGTCCGCATGGACCTCTCCTTTCTAAAATCCCTGATTACATTACCTCTACAATGGATGACATATCTGTGGCTGATTTCATTAACAACAGAAATGCTATTCTGAACCAAATTGCATCCTTTCTTGAACATGACACTGTGCTTTTTCTTCAGGAGGCTGCTCTTACTGAGGACGGGGAGGATAGAATCATCTGGAAGCCAGAACCATCGGGTAAATTTACATTTAAGTCGGCCTATAGAGCTCTAGTTCTACCAACAGGTACCTCTCCTGTCTCTAAGTTCTTATGGAATCCACTGGTACTAAAAAAGATCTCAATCTTTATCTGGAAACTCCTACATGCTTTTCTTCCCTTTGATGATGTTCTTATTGCATGCGGTTACAGCCTAGCTTCAAAGTGCCCTGCTTGTTGTCAATCTGATTCTATCCAACATTACTTCATCTCCTGTCCCTTGGCCCACTCAGTTTGGTTGAAGCTGACTCATTCAATACCTTTTACCCTTAATACATCACATTCCATTCCTCAAAGATTCTATCTGTTTTGGGATTGTCAAGATTTAACTAAGTTTTACCAAATATATTGCATGTTTCTCCCATCTGTGATATGCTGGTGTCTATGGAAAGCTAGAAACAACTATCTATATGACCACAAGCCTTTATCCATGAATGTTATCTGCACTGAGGTGGAGAATTTGATTAAATTGACAGTTAGTGGTTGTCCTCCAACAATGTTATCCAAAGTCTCAGTACCACAATATTTTCACCATCTCACTCCACTGCTAAGGCCTCCCCCTAAGCCAAATTTAAGGACTATTTGCTGGGAAAGACCTAAACATGGATCTATAAAAATAAATGTAGATGCAGCCTGGTGCTCTAACAAAGCCACTGTGGGTCTTATAGCTAGGAACTATCTTGGCTTACCGGTTAGAATTAGTTCGGCAAAAATAACATCTTCATCCCCCCTACATGCCGAAATTGAAGCAATATTATATTCTTCTGAATCCTTTCACCATCTGGAGGGTAACATTATTGTGGAATCAGATTGTAAGCTTGCTGTTGATATGATACAGAATCCATATGAGGCACAATGGCAAGTTTTTGATAAGGTATACAAAGTGAAATCTTTGCTTGGTAGTGCTGAACTGGTCCACACTTTCAGGGAATGCAACTCTGTTGCTCATGCCATAGCTAAACATCACTTTGATTTGAACCAAGGGCTGGATATGACTAATGTTACACCTAGAATCCAGGGTCTTATAGATATGGATAGAGGCTGTGTTCCACATATTCGAGTTGCTAAAACTCCCAAATTTTAGAATATGATGCTGCTGAATGTCTGTTATTTGTTCATTTGCAGAACAAGGGAAGCACTACTATGAGGGGGAGATTGCTCAGGCTTTGATTGCTGCTACTATGTGTTGGAAGGGAGTTGTTGGCTGCAACTCCCGGATACTCCTTTACTGTTGCTGGAAGGGAGCTAGGTCAGGGAGTGAGAATCACTCCTACAGATGCTCAACTTCAAAGCCACAAGACTCAGCATACTTGTGACTATTTTCTTGTCACGTGGTTGAAGTTGCCTGGCCATTACAGAGGATTAACACGAGGGGTGGAGATCCTCTAGTTTTGGATCGCAACTTCAACAATTATCACTTCTCTTAGGATAGCTGTATCCACAATATTAGCAAACACATTTTACATCTTTTGGACATAACTATGTTATCTCACTATCCAACTCTAATTGTATATTCGATCATTTGGTACTAGGCTTGGGGTTCCTATAATAAAATAACCCTCACCCTCGGGTGTTTCTCATTAAAAAAAAAGGAAAGGGAACCGTGGGTATTTGGGACGTTTTTGTTTGCTTTCTGTAAACCCTGCGAAGTTATGGTCGCGTTGCAAATCCAGTTTAAGGCATCTTCGCTCTGGATCCACGCTCATCTTGTACCTACGCTGGCAATGAATGAAGCATTGGCTTGGCTATTTGGAAATGCTATTGGAAAGTATATATCTGTTAAAAAGACGTGGATGGCTCGTTGGTTGGCCCCTACATGCGCATAAGGTGCGAGATTGATATCACAAAATAGCTGAAGAGGATCAAAAGTGTGGGTCTTATCGTAACTAAATCCAGCTTCTACTTCAATGCAAAAAGCTCCCCAGGATTTGTTCGTTTTGTGGGTGTTTTGGGCATGCCTAGAGAGAATGTGAAAGTAGAGCACTAGCACCCATCGATCGTTGATCAAGACACAGTGCACTACTGATGTGCCCATTTTATACGGTTATATTAGGACTTTTGGGATTCACTTTTGTACACTTTTGTGCTCTAAATATGACATTTTCCCTTGAAATTGGCTAAGGAGGGTTAAAAGCGACTTTCACGCTTTTATCACTCTTTAGAGAATTTTGTGTTACAAGGTAATTGTTTGAAGACTTTGAAAACTTTGAAGACTTTGAAGAATATCTTTGAAGATTTGAAGACTTGGATTTGAGCTTTTTGAAGATATGAAGAATTGAAGAAGTGAAGAGAAGAGAAGGATATGAGATATAAAAGAGAAAGAAGAAATAATGCTGGAACTTGTGTCCATCGCGAGACCGTCGCGACACACGATTTTTCATCGCGAGCACGTCGCGACACACGATGGTTCATCGCGAGCACGTCGCAACTCATGATAGACGAGTGGTCTAAATTTCTTCTTGATTTTTGTGCTATAAATACTCCCCTTATCCTCTCCTCTTCAGCAGCTTTTGCCCATTTCTTTCTTCTGCATTTTTGGGTGCTAAAACCCTAGGTTTTCTCTTCTTTCTTTTCTTAGTTTTTGTAGATCAATTATGTCTTTTAGTTCTCTAGCTTAGTTTTATCTTGGGAGCAAAGGATTGAAGCTTCCATTTCTATGTAGTAAGAACCATTATATCTATCTATTTGGTGCTTTTGCTATTGTGCATTTGTTGAGCTTTGAATGTGAATTGTTAATTGCATTGATGTTGTTGGAAGCTTGAGTATATGAATTGCTTGTATGATTAATTGTTAGGGTTGATTGCATTGATGTTGTTGGAAGCTTGAGTATATGAATTGCTTGTATGATTACTTGTTAGGGTTGGGAGAACGTAGCTAATTCTCCCCTCTTTTAATGTGGAATCCAAGAGCATGGGTTAGAGCTTCTTAAATGATGTTGGTGTGTTGATAATTGCTAGATGAATGTGATGATGTCAAACTCGTTGTCATGTTTGTTTTAGGTAGCAAATGAGAGAGGTCTATGAATGCCGATCGTTCTTGACTAATCTTGTGTAAATGCATGAATTGGTTAAATGCTTAGACACGGTGTAGTGTTTATAAGTGTTGCCAAGCTTGTTGATTCTTCGTACTAAATGCCATCAATGGGATACTCTTAGTACTAAGGGAGTCATTGGTGAGGTTTGACAAGAGATGTCGAATTCACTCTTGCTAACTACTATCTAAGAAGGATGGAAGATTTATCTTCACAACATGTAGTTGAAGTATGAATAGATTGTTTTACTCGTTCTTGAAGCCTTTATTATTTAGCATTTATGTATTCTTGATGCTATGTTTCACTTCATTTATGTCATGGGTTGTTTGAGAATAGGAAGTGTTTTATGATTGAAGTGTTCGGGTGTTAGGAAAGTGATGAATTCCTTAGCTCATTTGCATGAAAATCTATGAACATGAACTTAGAACTTCTTGTGCATAATGTGTTGTGATTCTTGCTAGATAAGTATGTTAATGTTAAGTCAAGTAATGAATGTGATAGAATGAGTGAATGGTTCAATGATCTACATTAGGTTTGGAAGTGGATATCAATTGCCCCCAAAAGCTTTATCTTTGTAGTTTTAAACCCCTTTTTCTTAGTTTTGTTTGATGATTAGCCTAGTTATTTGGCTTTGCTAGTTATCTTGTCTTTTTAATTTCATAACTTAGGACCACCAAACAACCAAACCCCCATTTTTACATGCTTTTATATGTGTATGTATATATGTCTACTCCTAGCCTAATATCAACCTTTTGTGCCTAAATGCTTAGGAAGATCCTTCTTCTTCGTGGACGACCCTGACTTGCCGCTATCTACTTAGTTGTAGATAGTAAGCATTTAGAGCTTATAAATATTAACTTTGAGAGGTATGATGATGACCTCCTAACTACTCACTAATTCTTGGTGTGGGTTCGACTTTAGCGTGGTTCAATGCGTGGCTAGGAGAAGGACACTCTCAAACCTGGACCAACCCCGTAATGCTGATCGGCGGAATGGAAGGGCAAGGAAAAAGTAAGGCGGCATGGATTAAGTGAATCATAGAGATGTTGACCAGAGGGAGATAGTGCAATATGGGGAGAAAAACTGGATGGATGCATCGATGGGTATTAGGGTTCAACCAGGAGAAATTTGGTGTGCACCGTAAGTAGCTCCGAGGGAGGTTAATATCACCATTGACGGTAATCCTGTGGCTAGAACAATAACCAAAATTTTGGGATCTCTGACCCCATTATATGCTACAACAAGAACCTAGTGGCGTAGAGCATCAAGAACAAGTTGCACTCAAAGAACCACCACCCCCCAGACTTTTCGAGACGCCAAAATGGAGGCCAAGTTTGGAAGGAATACTTGACAGGTTTAGTGAAAATATGATCATCTCATACAAAAGGAAAATTTCTAGAACTGTGGCTACAGTAGCTCAACCCAGCTGCAAATGTGGAGAACACATTCTACAAATGCATTCTCCCACATGCAGAATTTGTTTTTGACTTTTCTTGAGGATGCTATTGCCTAATGCGTCCTCTCATTTTTTTTTATTTTTTATTTTGGAATATGAATTTCTTGAGTTTTGAAGGCCACGCTACCATGTGGCGAGGACCCATTCAGTGAATGCATCCTCCAATCTTTGTTAAAATACCAGCAGACTTCGGCAATTTCCGTCTTCTTCATCCTTTCCTGTCATTCCGCCATTTCCGAATCCTTCACCGCCATTCCTCCATTTTTCTGCTGCTTCTCCGCCATTTTTCCGCTGCTTCTCCATCATTACGTGCACCCTTCTCCAACTCCTTCCTATTCACGTTCAGGAACAATTCCGCCTCCTTCCCGACTTCTCCGCCATTCCGCGTCCTTCCCCACCTCCTTTTGGCATTTTCCTCGCTGGTTCTCATCCAGTTGACCTCGTCGCCGCTACAAACCAGGTTGGTTGATTTTTTTAGCTCTCCAATTTTCAATTTATGTTATTTTTGATTGTTTATTTTGCTAATATTGGTATTTTTCTGGTTGTTTCCGTCAACGTCCGACATAGAGAAGCGGAGATTTTTTCCATTGACCTTCGTTGACCAACATTAGCCACCGTTAACCGCCGCTGACCACCGATGTGGTCACCTTTTCCGTGAGTCTCAGACACCCACCCAGTCAATTTTTGATTTTCTTGAAGCTAATTGAACCTTACATGATTTTATGAATGTGTTCAACGATTATGTGTGAGTTATCCTAGAATATTTGATGTTGAATTTTGTGTTACATTATAATTTGTGGAGAACCCAAAATAATTTTGTTAATATGAATATGTTGTATGATTGTGTGTAGTTAGAATGATTATGTGTAGTTAGAATGATTATGTTTGGTCTGATGCTATGATAGCGTTTAATGCTGTTGCGTGACTATGTGAATTAATTATGTGAATTGTTTACTGATTAATGTATTAATTTTGTAGTAATAGTTTTATTAGTGTGGCTGAGTGGAGCACATATTTGAGGATAGAATGAAAAGGAATATTGAATGAAAAGGAATTAAAAGTTATATATTTGTATAATGCAGTTGTATGATGTTTTTGACGGTGTATATGTACAAATGGTGTCAGATTAAGTTTGATTTGACTGTGGGTGTGTATTATGATCCTCCAATACCGGAGCAGAACGTGACTCTCGAGAGGAGGTTGAACCACTCCGAGTTAGTTGATTTAATTGTCACAAGACTTGGCATTGCAAGTGAGGGGTATATCTCTAAAATATATTACCGCTAACCTGAACTGATTGGTTCAGCCGTATACTATCGGTGTTATAATGTGGAAGAAGATGAGTCAATTGCGTTCTTCTTCAATATTGTTGATCAATTGTCGTTGTCCTCAGCAAATTTGTACATTGTTACGGAAGAGTTAACAAGCACAAATGACGGGGCACGGCCAAGCACGTTCATGTCTTTGTTGAGCAACATACATAACTTTACCACTGTACCAAGTTTACCACCACCTGTTCATCGCTGAGGTTTTGAAATTGGTGAGTCCAACCAACCTAGTGCATTTATTCATTCATGTGGATTGCACTCAGTCATCCACAAGTGGTGGTATCCATGGTATGGACCATGATGAGCCAAATGTCTTCGATGATGATTATGTGGGTGACATTGCTGTCGTTCGTCATGTTGGTAGCGAATACGATGGTGAGGAAGATGAACTTGATGAAGGAAGCGAAGATGATCGTTCCTTATCAACAGATTCGAATCTTGGGGACGATGATGAACAAGTGGTGCGCACGAACAATGTATCCTCGTCGTTTCACATTCTGGCGAATCCTGATACACTGGCCTACTATAGGGATTATGGGGGCCCTGATGAGGATAGTTATGACCTAACTCATTGTGGTGCCAGAGTTTCTAGTTTTGTTCAAGTGACTAGTGAAGTGGAGTTGGGTATGTGATTCCAGATGAAGCCAGAATTGGTAGAAGCTATTTCTAGGTGGAGTTCAATGATGAACATGGAACACAGAGTCATGGTTTGCAAAATGCAAGGACACTGTTGAAGGAACTGGTAATTGTTATTGGGTTAACAGAGCAACCAAAAAGGCTTCGCATGGTATGTGGCAGTTCACCAAATGGGCAAGTAGGCATGCGTGTGTTAGTGCTGGTCGATCTACGGGTAATAGTAACCTGACATCGGTGATGATTTCCCTTTCAATTCGCCACCACATTGATGTAAACCCTTCATACACAGTTAAAGATGTACAAGCTCAAGTCAAGACGGAGTTCAATGTCACCCTTTCCTATAAGAATGTGTGGTATGCTCTACAGAAGGCAATTGTCATGGTATTCGAAACTTAGGAGGAATAATTAGAATAGCAGACAACATATATGGATGAGATTGTCAGGGATAATCCGAGCACCGTTGTTGATTGGGCAGACGTGCCTGACAGAATACACGGGCACGGGTGTAGGAAATTTAAAATTGTTTTTTGGGCATTTGGTCAGGCGATTGAAGCCTTTCACCACTTCAGGCTAGTCATTAGTGTGGATGGAACTCATTTGAGAGGTGCATACAAGGCCACAATGCTAGTTGCCATAACGCACGATGTGAATAACTACATACTCCCCATCGCTTACGTAATTGTTGATGCAGAAACTAATGAGAGTTGGAACTGGTTCATGCAGAGATTGCATCTACACGTGGTTGGTGGTGATAAAAGGCCAGTCTGTATTATATCAAATTGGCACGATGGAATTATAAATGCAATGAAACATATGGAGGAATGGATGGAGCCCGCTGGATATCACCAATTTTGTTTGCGTCATTTTCAGTCTAACTTCCTTACCGCTGATAGCAGGAGGTTCAAGAATGCGCTTATGAAGACTCTGGTTTGGCAGCTTGGTGCTTCTAGACGAGAGAGCAAGTGGAGGGAGTACAAGGAGGAGTTGGAGAGTATAGATCCATCTGCTTGGGATTGGTTGGTAAAGCAAGATAGCAGTAAGTGGTGCCTTGCCTTTGATGAGGGTGATCAATGTTGGGGAATTCTCACACCAAATTTATTAGATAGTTTCAACAACTATTTATGGCGTGCACATCATCTTCTGATAATAGCATGTGTCAAGGCAACGTTCGAATGCACAGTTGAAATGTTTGTCCGAAGGGTATGGGACGCCACGAATTGGAGGTACTTTCTTTATTCATTACAGTTCTTTATGTGTTAACAGACCATTTTCTGGATTCTAAATTTTTGTTCGTTTGTCTAGATTCGTGTTCCCTAACAGGAATTGGAAAAAGTTTCAGAAGCAAGACACATGGGCACAAGGACATATCGTCACCTTGTTTGGTAATACGTCACAGACTTATAGGGTTATGACGAGGACAATTGATGGGAGCATTAGTAATAGATAGTACCCAGTCAAATACCGGAGAAAGGAGTGTACTTGTCGTGAATGAAAAATATTCCGTTTCCCCTGTTCCCACGCCTTGTCCGTCTCTCGGCATAGGCGTGACAATCCTGCTAGTCTATGTGACATGGTTTATCACACGAACACCTATGTGCAAACAAATAGTCAGGGTTTCATGCCTGTACGAGATCCATCACTTTGGAAATGTGCCAGTTGGAGGTTGATTCCTGATGTTGAAAAGTTTCACAATAGGAGGCGTGGTCAATTTGCAGAGAGAAGGATAAGGAATCAGATGGATGAGTGAGTACCGGGTGAATCCAGAGGCGTCCGTAGAGAGAGGTCGTGCTTAGTGTTCTGTTTGTAGTGTGGTGTTCATGGAATATACTAGAATATGCATCACATGATGTAGTATTACTTGTAATTGTGAAATATGTATCACATGATGTAGTATTACTTGTATTTGTGAAATATGTATCACATGATGTAGTATTACTTGTATTTGTGAAATATGCATCATATGCTGTAGTATTACTTTTATTTGTGGAATATGTATCACATTATGTAGTATTAATTTTATTTGTGGAATATGTATCACATGCTATAGTATGACTTTTATTTGTGCTATTCTTGAACAATTAATTTTGACTATTATCCATAATTGTCAACAGGGACGAACAATGTATCATCCAGGACCCATTGAGGAGGATTTATTGTAAATTCATCAGGAGCATCGTGCTTGTGCACTGTACAACGGACATTTAGAGGATGAGGCACTACAGGTGAGGCGGTGCGATGGGGGCATGCTGGACCGATCAAATGCTTGTACGAGTTATGCGTCATGCGCGTGAAGCAGGATTCCATGGACTCCTAGATTCCGCACCAATACACATTGACCATTCCCTCATCACTGCCCCAGTGAAGCGTTGGCGACCGGAGACGCACACATTTCACCTGCCGATGGGGGAGGCTACGGTCACTTTGCAGGATGTAGAGATCCTATGGGGTCTTCCAATTGATGGCATCCCAGTCATAGGTGTAGACACTAGTAGGCGTATAGAGGATTGTCAGAGAGTGTGCACAGACTACCTGGGTGCTACACCAGACCCCAGTTCTATCAGAGGGGGTTGCATTAGGGCCAGCTGGTTGGGAAACTTATTGCACAGTCTGTTCCTCCCTGATCCCACTGAGGTACAATGTCAATAGCGGGCTAGGGTTTTCATTCTACTACTGGTTGGAGGAATGCTCATGTCAGACACGTCCAACCACCTTATCCTATTGCTCTACTTGTCGCTACTGATGGATCTAGGTGCAGCACATCAGTACAGTTGGGGGAGTACCATTCTGGCACACTTGTACCGGTGCTTATGTGATGCTGCAATCCCACAAGTTAAATCCATACTTGGGCCACTTGTCTTGCTATAGGTAAATGTTTTGGTCAATCTAGTCATTTGTACATAATGTCCATAATATTACTTTATATTACATTTTATTGTAATTATTGGCAGTTGTGGGCATGGGAGCTCATAGCATCCATCCGACCTGCCGGACAACTACCAGTGACAGTCACGATGAGTGCTCTTGGGTCCTGATACGTGTTGAATTAGTCAAGAGACACTCTTTTCAAACCACAAGCAATTCTGACAAATTGCTAATATAATTCACTCTGTTCGTCATAGGTGGAGAGCCCGGTACGATTTATCACAATCTTCGATGCATGTATTGAAAGTGTACCGCGATCAACTCACATCTCTCAATGACAATCAGGTATAGGCCCGTTCGGATTTCCTTTCATTGACTTGGTGGGAAAAATGGTTTTAGTTACCTAACCGCAACACCTTCCTGCTGTTTTAGTTTATTTGGTAGCCATACACGGAAGATGTCGTGGCACAACTCCCGTGGTACTGTACAGCTGGTAGCAACAATTGGCTACTTTGCGTTGCCCTCATTTGCTAGCATGTCGTAGAGTATCATCATGCACATCGTGTTCTATGGGAGTTTGGCCTAATCCAGCCAATACCCACCCAGTTGGCCAGCCGGGATGAATATAAACTGCTTCATACTAGAGACCGTCGAGGAAGGTCTAGCATGGATTGGCGTGTGGAACTGAGAAGATATCTCGATGATTGGGAATGTCGATCCGATCAACAAGTAAACACACTTAGGTGTGCGGATCCATACACACCCAGACGAGAATACATGGAGTGGTACTTTTGCAGGACGGTGACCCTGATTGATCAGCCAAGACGGCCCCTAACAACTACAAAGGGTTTCCATGGAGATGGTGCAACTATGGAGTATATGGTATTTCCTAAATTTCTAATATTGTTAAGAAATTATACTTTAGATTTCCTCAATATTATATATCTAACATATTTATATCGTTTCTGTAGTTGCAGGCAATGACCGAGTTGCGCATCATATCAGATACTAATTTGGACGAATGTCCCCCACTTTTCAAGGACGTTATCAGGGGAATGCATGGTGTTCTCACACATAGTCTACAATATACGCATCAACCCTCTAGACTGCAGTATTATCAGCCGTATGTGCACTATGAGGAGCCTCCCCCTAGTGTGAGATATACTGACATCAGAAGCCACCGCTCGGCTCCACCTGGTCGATAGGGAGGTCGGAGGCCGCGTGCTCGGGGCCATATAGAACACATTGGTTCATCACAATTCAGACCTTCACATGCGAGTCCAGCGATTGACGGACCATCACATGGTGGACCTCCACAGTATGACATGACTACATTAGATTTCACTGCATATCGTACTCCCACTGCTAGTCATGCCGGACCATCACATTGGGAAACCTCCCAGCATGACACAACTAGAGTTGATTTCACTGCATATGTCACTCCCACAACTACTCATGCATACATGTTGCCTACCGCTCCATTAGATATAGGTAGTGTTCCACATGTCCATTATGATTCGAATGAGGAGGCAGGAGATGAAAAGGAGGAGGAAATACCAGATGGAGCTCCACGGGAGGAAGTACATGTACCTACTGAGATGGCTTTTCCACAATGGACATCCTGGACCATACGTCCTCCCTCGTATGGAATGGGTGGGAAGCTTTGCAGAGGTCTTCATTAGGACATTACATGCCATTCAACAATCATTTGCATTACGTTTCACTCGTACTGTTCGGCTAATGTACATTTCTGCTAATTTGTATTATTCTAACTATGCAATAATTCATTCCTACTCCTATATTCAAGACTAGTTCAAAAATTGCAAATCACACGATTCTAATTTATCGTTATACTAATTTTAAAAAAATCATCAAACAAACACAAGTCTACTTATGCGCAATCTTCACCGAAAACAAGTATATGGAAAATAATAAGTTATACACTGCTGCATTCAAAGAAAATTCATTACTTAAATTCACGATGCATTTTGATATATACGCATTTGTTGAATTCATGATACGATTTTAAAAAATTCAAGACACTTCCTCTACCGAATCTGGAAAATATTTTTGAAACAACGAAACCAGATGCATTGCAGAATTTTCTTCAGACAAGACGTTATTACAATTTTCTTAATTTTTTTTTAAAAGTCCAAGATCACACATTTATCACAGCTATACTCGACAAAAAATAATCTGAAATTTCTGGGAATAAAAAATAAATTTTCTGAACAAAAAATATTTATTCACCCAATAAAATAAATTGTGACCAAACTGAGAAAAATTTCCTAGAATAAAAAAACTATTCCAGGACTAAGTTTTTGGGAAGAAAAATATTTTGGAATAAAAAAAGGACCAAAATGAGGACGCATTCTACAATATTCAGCAAAAAAAATAAATAGAGGACACATTCATATTATGCGTCCTTTCAATTTTCACCAACAAAAAGAAATTAACTAATTTGAGGACGCATTTGTAGAATGCGTCCTCTGAATTTTCAGGAAAAAAAAAGCAGCGAGCTGAGGACGCATTTGTCACGTCTAACTCTCCCAACAAGCACTTCTGCATCCAAATTTTAAATAACATGCATATAAAAATCAAGAACTCCATACAAAAGGAAGGAATATGGAATGGATGTTGCCCCAGTAATGCCAATAATGGAGCCCTTTCTTGATGAAAATCTTGATGATGGACAACTAGAGATGAGCCAATCCACACAAGGATCGCCAGCACCGGAAGCCACAACCATTATGGATGTAGCACTGCCAACTTCACCACCTTGCCAAACCGCTCCCATGGTTGATCCCCTAAGTCTAGCAATGGTTCAGGTACCTATCCAGTTTGCTTTACCGGCGGCTCAGATCATGAAGCAAGTTTAGCGAAGCCAAAAGAAGAAGAAGACATCAAAGAAAAGGGTACAAAAGAAAATTGCTTTGGGACAGATGCAGAGCAGCAACAATTGGGGCAAACGAAAAAGAAGCTTGAACTGGGAATACCTTTCCATGAAACTGTTGGTGGCGTAAGTGTTAAGAAGTATAAACAACCTACAGGTCTCGGGGAGGCATCACCAGTTGTGACAGGCTCGAGTATTACCAAGGCAGTGACTGGCGATGAAGACCAGTCCTGCCCAGGCCAATCAATATCATCAGTTGGAACTACCGTGGACTTGGAAGAACTCGGGTAGTTCAGGAGCTTCGTACTATGGTATGCTTGAATTTTCCTTTAGTTATTTTTCTTTGTGAAACTAAATGTTTTGTTGAAGTTATAGATGGATTAAAGTTACAATTTAATTATTTTGGTGTTGCTATTGAGTCACAAGGTCGCTAAGGAGGCCTTGCATTGTTATGGAGTAAACAAGTAGTAGTAGATTTAAAATTTATGTCGAGTCATTTCATAGATGCCTTTGTTACATTTTCTGGGAACCATGATCCCATCACTGGTTACTATGGTGAGCAATTCGTAGCTAATCAGATAGAGGGATTGCAAAGCTTCCAGCAGTTAGTTTTAGACCCCACCGTTCCATGGATTTGTCCTGGTGATTTCAATGAAGTTCTTTTGCAAGAGGAGTTTCAAGGGAGTCAACCAAGAGCAGAATGGAAGATTAATTCATTTAGAGAACCTATGGATTTCTATGGATGATTTAATATGGGATATACGGGACCTATGTTCATAATAGGCTTGCGGCATAGCCAGGCACAAAAAGGGTGAGTCTTGATCGTGCAACCTGCAATTATAACCTTCACGAGATTTTTCTATGGTCATCGGCCACTGTTATCCCCATGGTTTACTCTGACCATATGCGCAACCTACTTTAGCTTCAAGCTTGTGATCCTGCCACTAGATAGCACAAAAAGAAGATGAGATTCCAGTTTAAGGCCCACTAGATCCGAGCTAGTGATTGTGAGAAAATGATAGTGGAAACATGGAGTGGTGCATCATCATCTTCAACCTTACCGCAAAAGCTCATGAATTGATTACTTGGGCTGATGCAGTGGTGGGGGTGGGGAGGGGGGGGGGGAGAGACATTCCATAACATCCTAAGAAGGTTTGAGGAAGTCAAGAAGGCAATCCTGAACTTGGAAAGTGGTACCATCGCAGACGAGGTACAGATCGAAATTGCTGCTCTACAATAGGAATATGACTTCTTGCAGGATGCAAGGCATTAAGTGGAAGCAGAGAGCAAAAAAAACTAGTACACAGAAGGATATATGAACAAGACCTTTTTTTTCTCGTTTTGTTTTACAAATTTTCAACACAGAGGAGAAAAAAGGCCAACCATATTGGAGGGTTGAAGAATGCTAATCAGGAAATGGAAACAGACGAGGCCAGTATTGAACATATAGTTACAGATAATTTTGGAGGCCTTTTCACATCGTCAGAGCCTTCGAAGGAAATTATGCAGCAGGTCCTAGGACGCATTCAACCCCAACTTACACCCAGTGGTCTAAAAATCGCTAGGCGCTAGTCGGGCGGTTTGCTGGGGCCTAGCGCCTAGGGGATTAATCGGGGATTAATCGGGGATTAATCGGTCTAGGCGGATTTGTATTATTTAATTATTTTTTATATATAATTAATAAAATAATACAAATTATATTTAAAAATAAAATAAAAACCTATTTCCCAAGTCACAATAACTTATATTACATACAAATGATACAATACAAGAACGAAAATTTCATGATAAACGACACAAATGAATATATTATATATATATTGTCGAAATATTATCTTGGAGTTGAAATATTAACATTTTATTATGCAACGTGTAGTAGTTATAAAGTTTATAAACCGATTCATTCAACCAAAAAAAATTATCTTCATTTCTTCTAATTTGTATTTTAAACCATAATATTTCCATGACTTATGAAAAAATCGTCTTTCAAGAGATAGACTCATAATAAATTCAAAAAAAAAAGTAATAAAATTGAAAATTGAAGTGAGGAGCATAAGCGCATGAAGGCGTGAAGGCGTGAAGGCTGAAGGCGTGAAGGCTGAAGGAAAGGAAGAGCCAAAGCCAAGGCATGAAGGGCGTGAAGGAAGCCAACTAGCCAAGGCAAATATTTGGCAAAGCAGTGAAAATGCTATACTCATCTAGTCCCACATCGGAAATCTCTTGGAGAGTTAGCCTATCTTTCCATTATAAATACTAGACTCACTCATCCTTGTTGACATAGCCAAGCAACAACTTTTAGTTGCAATTGGCAATTGCCATTTGGGCCTTGAATGATTAATCATTCGGCCCGAAATTATTGGTTTGGCCCATAAATATTGTGGGTAAAATATTGTGGGTAAAACCAAACCGCCCAGACCCGATTAGCGCCTAGACCCGATTAGGCGGGTCTGGGCGGGTCTGGGCGCCGCCCAGAGGCGAAAACGCCTAGTGTTGCCGACTAGCCCCTATTCCGGGCGTTTTGGTGGCGCCTAGCGCCTAGGCGCCGCCTAGGACCGCCTAGGCGCCGCCGTTTAGAACACTGCTTACACCTAACATGGCCGATTATATCATGCGCCCCTATATCAGTGCAGATGTGACAAAGGCAGCGAAACACATGCATTCATTCAAGTATCGAGGTCCAGACCATATGAGCCCTATATTTTTTTTATAGAAATTATGGCATATTGTTAGAAATGATGTCACTGCTTTTGTCCTGAATTTTCCGAACAATGGAACTTTTGAGCCGTCTATGAACTATACTCACATAGTGCTGAATTTTTTGAACAATGGAATTTTCTGAACAACGAAACAATGAAACATAACAAAAGCATTAATAAAAATATATAAACTTTAATATACAACATTCAAAAAAGTAAATAAAAAAGAAACAGACCTGATATCAAATCTACATTAGGATCACCCCTCCGTACGTGTGATTGTCTCACAACACAGCCACCAACAATAGTTGCATTTGAAACATCAAATTTAAGTATAGAAGCATCAGAAAAAAAAACAATGTAAGACAAAATTACTTCAGCAAATGGACAACAAGATAAAAGAAAACAACTGCATATCAACACACATGAAAACATCAATTTGAAAACAGAGAGCATTAATCTAAAATAATAAAACATCACTAGACAAAAACATTATGCCCAGACGACAAGCTTATGAAACTGAAACTGTAAGACATCAATCACATCAAACTGAAACTAAAAGTCAAACTGGAGCTATAAAACATCAAAAACTGCAAAGTAATACCAAACATGTACAAGAATATATATATATATATAGATATATCAACATTTAAAACCTCAGCCCAAATCACAAATTACATCACACTCCTGAATTTAGACATGAACCTAAATAGACACAACATACACAAAATTCACGAAATACACCTCTAAAAAATAATTGTACCATCCAACAAAAAGCATATCAAACTGAAAAGTATACATAATGACCTGAGTTTAAAACATCATTCAGTAAACTTAAAACATTAACATACCAACTCAAACAGAAAATGACAAATCAAATACATGGAAAGATAGTAAACAAAATCTAAAGCACAATACATGAAATACAAAATAGATGAAAAATCACACTAGAAAGACACAATAGATAACTAATCAACATGAAAAGATTATAAGTGAAACATCAATAGAAACCTGCAAAACATCATGTCATAGAGTCACAACATCACAAAAACTGAACAACAGAAATTTAAAATTAAAAATGGAAATAAAATAATATAGATTCCCGCCAAAAACAGAGACAAATAGGAAATACCTTGAGAAGATGCTCATTTCTTTGAATTTTTTATGACAGGAGCAGGACTTCCTTCAGAAGGATCATCATAGTTCTTCGCAATGTCCAGAAGAACATCATCTAAGGATTCACCAGCAACATTCTTCTTCGACATCTACAAAGCAACAACAAATACATAGAAATTAACACACAACCTAAAGAAACCCTAAAATATCAAACACATTCAACACATAAATGAAATTGTTGTGCGGAATACCCGAGAAAGAACTAGTAAAGAAAATAAAGCGAAAAACAAGACACCGATATTTTTACGTGGTTCACTAATTGGCTACATCCACGGCCGATCAAGATCGGATTCCACTAGAGAGAAAGGCCAAAATTACAGATTTCCTACTCTCTACCAATCCTATCTCTTACAGGTTACAATACAAGATGAGGCACTATATATAGTCCTCTCCACCTTAAACCCTAAAATGTCCCCGTACCAACCTGTCGAAGCGGCTAATACATATTCAAGGCATACCAACATATCTCCACCTTGACTTGAATCCTCAAAGCAGAAACTCCAGACGCACCATTACAGTGCCAGATGAGCAGACTTATCCCTCCACTCTTAGGACTACCCCACCGGGCAACTACTGATCTCTGATGTTAAGCAAGTCCAAACAGTGTTGAAACTTGTTATGTGGACCAGGCTTGGTGAACATATCAGCAGGATTATCAACAGTTCCCACTTTCCTCACCCTGATTCTCCTCTCACTCCTCAGGAAATTATATCTGACATCAATGTGCTTGGTCCTCTCATGATGGACTTGATCCTTGGCTAAGCAGATAGCACTCAAGCTATCACAATACACAGTAGCCTGATCGTGGTGTAGACCAAGGTCACTGACTAGCCCCTTCAGCCATATACCTTCTTTCGCAGCCTCCGTCAGAGCCATGTACTCTGCTTCCGTAGTAGACAAAGTCACTGTAGGTTGCAAAGTCACCTTCCAGCTAACAACAGAACCACCCAAGGTAAAGACATAGCCGGTCATAGATCTCCTCGTGTCAACATCCCCAGCATAATCAGAATCAGAATAACCCGTAACCAGGCACTCAGTATCACCCCCGTAAATGAGACCCACATCAGACGTACCTCTAAGGTACCTAAAGATCCTCTTCACAGCTTGCCAATGTTCTCTACCTAGTTGCCCCATGAACCTGCTCACAACACTGACCGCATGTGCTAAGTCTGGCCTCGTACACACCATAACATACATCAAGCTCCCCACAGCGCTAGCATACGGAACTCGAGACATATACTCCTTCTCCTCTTCTGACTGAGGAGCAAAAATGGAAGTGAGATGGATATTTGCAGCATTAGGAGTGTCAATAGGCTTGGCTGAAGACATGCCAAACCTAGCCAACACCTTCTTAATGTAGCCTTTTTGTGACAAGAAAAACTTCCTCTGACCTCTATCTCTGAGAATCTCCATTCCTAGTATTTTCCGAGCTGCACCCAAATCCTTCATCTCAAACTCAGCACTAAGAAGACCCTTCAGCTTCTGAACCTCATGCTTACTCTTAGAGGCTATCAACATGTCATCTACATAAAGCACCAGATAAATGAATGACTCATCTCTCAACTTGCTGTAGTAGAAACAACAATCATATGAACTCCTTGTGTAGCCCAACTCAAGCATGTAGCTGTCAAATCTCTTGTACCACTGCCTCAGAGACTGCTTAAGACCATATAAAGACTTCTTGAACTTGCAAACATACTTTTCCTTGCCAGGAACTTGGAAACCATCTAGCTGAGTCATGTATATCTCTTTCTCCAACTCTCCATGTAGAAAAGAGGTCTTCACATCAAGTTGTTCAAGCTCCAAATCCTGATATGTCACTATAGCTAGCAACACCCTGATGGAAGTGTGTCTGACCACTGGTGAGAAAATGTCATTGTAATCTACTCCCTCTCTCTGACTGAAACCTATAGCAACAACTCTAGCCTTGTACTTGACTCCTCTATAGGTGATATCCATTCCTTTTTCTTGAAAACCCATTTGCAAGTGATAACTTTTCTCCCTTGAGGCTGTTGAACCAAATCCCATGTCTGATTCTTCTGGAGGGACTCCATCTCATCTCCCATTGCTACAAACTATTTGTCAGCATCAGTACCTGAAACAACTTCTCTGTAGGTGGATGGCTCATGAGTATCCACTTCCTCAGCAACCTGTAGTGCATAACCCACCATATCCTCTAACCCATACCTCTTGGGTGGGCCAACTCCAACCTTCTTTGGTCGATCTTTAGCTAAGCAATGAACTGTAGCTCCTGATGGTTGATGATCTGATGGTGGAGGCTCTAGCAACTCACTTTCTGTCTATAGCTCTTAATCTCCTTCAAGTTCCTTCAAACCACTCTTACCTTGAGTGACTTGAAGCTCCACCTGTTTATCAATGCTACCAACTTCTGTTGTAGACGTGGACTTCACCATAGATCTAGGCAAAGAGTTTTCATCGAAGACAATATCCCTGCTCAGAACAACCCTCTTCTCGGATGGAGACCAAATCCTTGATCCCTTGACTCCATCACCATAGCCCACAAAGATCCCCTTCTTGGCTCGGGGCTCTAACTTACCATCACTCACATGATAATAAGCTGTACAGCTAAAAGCTTTCAGATTAGAGTAATCAGCAACTCTACCCGACCATACCTCAATAGGTATCTTACACTGTATGCCCGTATGAGGTCCACGATTGATCAAGTAGCATGCTATACTCACTTCCTCTACCCAGAATCTTCTATCTAACCCAGCATTCGAGAGCATGCACCTCACTCTCGCCAGCAATGTCTGATTCATTCGCTCAGCTACACCATTCTACTGTGGCGTATTCCTAACTGTATGATGTCGGACAATCCCTTCATCCCTAAAAAATTGATCAAACTCAAACGAACAGAATTCCAGGCCATTATTAGTTCGCACCCTCTTGATCTTCTTCCCTGTTTGGTTCTCCACTAGAGCTTTCCACTACTTGAACTTCATGAAGGCTTCACTTTTATGTTTCATCATGATAACCCAAGTCATTCTGGAGTAGTCATCAATCAAAGACACAAAGTACCTGTGCCCTCCCAACGACTCAACTCGGGATGGCCCCCAACAATCAGAGTGGATATAATCTAGCGTGCCTTTCGTTCTATGAATAGCCTTTGGAAACTTGCTGCGGTGCAGTTTCCCAAAGACACAGTGCTCACAGAACTCCAAACCCTTGACCTTGTGGCCACCAAGAAGATCATCCCTCGATAGAATCTGCACCCCTCTTTCACCCATGTGACCGAGCCTCATGTGCCATAACTTAGTCATATCCTCATGGTGAACCTCTGATGATGCAACATTTGCCGAATCTATAACTGTGGAACCTTGTAGAAGATACAAAGTACCATGCAGAAGACCTTTCAGAACCAGCTTAGAACCCTTGCAGACACTTAGAGCTCCATCTTTCCCTGAATAGACAAAACCCTTTCTATCCAGCAGACTAAGAGAAATCAAATTCTTCGTCATCGATGGAACATGTCTAACCTCGTTCAAAGTACAGAAACTACCATCATGTGTCCTGATCTTGATTGAACTTGTCCCAACTACCTCACAGACAGTACCGTTAGTCGTAGTAATGCTACCCCCTGCCTGCTTATAAGTCGAAAACCACTCTTTCCTTGGACAAATGTGGTAGGATGCCCCAGAATCTAGGAACCACACATCGGAGTGATGAGTGTGTCCAGAAGCAACCAGAGCAATATCCTCTTCTGAATCAGCGTCTCCTTCCGCTAGAGCAGCAGAACCCAATTTGTTTTCTGATTGCTTCATCATCAACTTCTTTGGACACTCATTTTTCCAATGTCCCTTCTCCTTATAGTACCTACAGATATCACCGGGCTTGGGAACCTTTGACTTCTTACCTATTTTATTTCCGCCATTCCCCTTTCCCTTATCGCAACTAGTAAACAAACTAAATGCCTGATTATATGTTCCTGAACTGCTAGCACTATGACGCAACTCCCTGCTATGAAGAGAGGATCTAACTTCCTTCAAAGACATAGAATCTTTCCCGACAATAAATGACTGAACAAAGTTCTCATATGAAAGCGGTAGAGATACTAACAATATCGAAGCAGCATTCTCATCATCAATTTTCACATCTATATTTCGCAGTTCTAATAACAAAGTATTCAATTGCTCTAGATGATCTCTGAGTTGCGTACCTTCCTGCATTCGGAGACCGAATAGACGTTGTTTCAGAAGCAATTTGTTCGTTAGAGACTTGGTCATGTACAAGCTCTCCAACTTCAACCACAGCTCCGCAGCAGTCTCTTGATCCGAGACCTCAGTGATGATTTCATCCGCGAGACACAGCATAATTGTTGAATGCGCCTTTTCTTCCAGACCCACCATGTCCGAAGTACCAACACCGAGAACCCCTTCGTCAGCGGTGTCCACAACCCTTGTTGCTTCAACAAAGCTCGCATCTTGATCTGCCATAAACTGAAGTTGTTCCTCTCGGTAAACTTGTCTACCTTCACGTTCAGTGCAGCCATCTTTCTCTTCGATCAGATTAGAGATCCGACCACCCCAGATCCGATAAACCCAAAAATCTGATAGACCCACCGCGGATCTAACCAGAAGCTCTGATACCAGTTTGTTGTGCGGAATACCCGAGAAAGAACAAGTAAAGAAAATAAAGCGAAAAACAAGACACCGAGATTTTTACGTGGTTCACCAATTGGCTACATCCACGGCCGACCAAGATCGGATTCCACTAGAGAGAAAGGCCAGAATCACAGATTTCCTACTCTCTACCAATCCTATCTCTTACAGGTTACAATACAAGACGAGGCACTATATATAGTCCCCTCCACCTTAAACCCTAAAATGTCCCCGTACCAACCTGTCGAAGCGGCTAATACATATTCAAGGCATACCAACAGAAATCAATGCAAAATCCTAACAGAAACAGTTGAATAACATCACATACAAGCAATAAAATACAAAAACACTAACAACTGCTGAACAAGACAAAAAACAGAGCAATCCCCAAAAATAAGTACAATGAAGAGCAAAAATCCAAGAAGTTCAAATCGAACACAGTAAAGGAAGATTAAACTACATAATCAAACGAAAAACACAAAAAAAAGGAAAATAAAAACTAAGGAAACCTACACGAAGCATAAAACATCACATGCATCCAAAAAATTGGGAAAAATTGGAAAAAACCAAAATACACATAAAAAAAATCTAGAGACTACATTACCTTGGCAGATAAAATACAATCCAAACTCGTCCAGTCGTAGATCGTAGATCGTCAAAAATTGATTAAAAAAATAGCAAAAATTGCCGGAACAAAAGCACGACTTCAATCCGACCTGTGCGCACTTCAAATGAGGAAGAAAACCGAAGCAATGACCGGATAAATACAGGAAATCAAGTGGTTGTAAGATTTTTGTGTGGTTGGATATCGTGAGAGAGCAATGATTCCAATTTTGAAAGAGAGAACGGTTGAGCGTCCAGAAAAAATCGAAAATAAAAATGAGAATAAATTTGGGAATGATGCTAAAAGATTTAATATATATTGTAAAGTCAAGGACTTATTTAATTGGCAATTTTGTGTGAACACAATCAGACCATGTTGGAACACTGCTGGAGCAGAGTTTACGAGCAGAATTTACGCCAAGGGTTTAACGGATTCAAGCCGAAAATATTGAAGAGTTTTAGAATTTATGGTAACTGTTTATTTGGCTATATATATTGGGCGTAAGAAGCATATTTGATATATGGTAAAATCCCTACTTATAAGGAGGAGATTCATTTGAATATATGGGAAAGGTTGAGATAAGGTAAATCCCTTTATTTATGGGATTTGGATATGCTTCAACAATCAGATTTGGAATAGGAATATTGTGGTGATAATCATGGATATTCAGATCTGATTCGTGGATATAAATATGGGACAAACACGGCTGCAAAACTAACGATTTTACAGAGCAAAATCTGCACCCAGATTTTGGATATCTTACGAAACTTGCTAGAGCCAACATACTGTGTTCCAACACTGCCCTGCAGCACTAAGTTCAGAATCGTACACCTTAATTCCTCGGGAGGAGGAGATCTTGCGTCGACGGAGTTCGAGGTCAGAGGGAGTCTGATCAAGGCAGATCGGTAGCTAGGGGAGCTAGCAGAGTCCACACGTTATTGTTAGTTAAAGATAAGTATCTTGTATGCTGTACTCTGTACTATCTTTCTAATTAGTGGATTCATTCTGAACTGGGCCAGGCCCCGCAGATGTAGGTGATTTACACCGAACTGCGTAACCAAGTTGTGTGTCTTTTACGTTTCACGTTATTTTTACACTTGGTTAAACTAGCTATGTTGGAACACACTAGTAAGAACTAGGAAAATTGGTAAAACTAAATTTCAATTGGTATCAGAGCTGAGTCACTTATTGTTCCCTTGGTTGTTTCAAGGAAAGTGAGATCCGGTTTTACCATGACGACAAGAGAAGGAGCTTCAATCTCTCGACCACCACTGTTAGAAGGAAACAACTACAACTATTGGAAGGCTCGTATGAGGGTGTTTATTAATTCCCTGGACGAACTGGCGTGGTTTTATGTTGAGAATGAATGGAATCATCCTACAGAAGATGCTACCAGCTCTAAGGATGTGGAAGGGGAGTCAAGTCAAAAACTCAAAGATAAGTCTAAATGGACTCCAGGTGATCTTAGAGAATCTCTAGCAAATTCAAAGGCTCTTAATGCAATATTCTCGGCAGTTGATGAAAACCAGTTCAAGCTTATATCTACATGCCACCAAGCGAAGAGAGCATGGGACATTCTACAAACGGTTCATGAAGGAACCAGTCGAGTGAGGGAGTCCAAACTACAGATGCTGGCTACCAAGTTTGAAGAACTCAAAATGGAGGAGGACGACACCGTTGCCACATTCAATGGAAAGCTTAGAGATATCTCCAACATGGCTTATCAACTTGGAAAAGTGTACAAAGAAACCAAGCTGGTAAAAAAGGCCTTGCGATCTCTACCTAAAAGGTTTGCAATGAAAGTAGCAGCAATAGAGGAGGCAAGAGATGTATCCACAATGAGCCTAGATGAACTAATGGGGTCGCTGCAAACATATGAGATGACATTTCAGCAACCTACAAAAAGGGTATCCAAGGATTTGGCGTTTAAAGCTTCTTCAGCCAAAGGAAGTAATGAGTTTGACAGCGATGATGAGTTTGAAAAACTGGCACTTATTACAAAGAATTTCTCAAAGATGTTAAAGAAGGTGGTCAATAAGAAATCTCAGGAGAGGTTTGGCGGAAATAGACAAAAGCAACAAGATTCGAACAACAATCGTGGATTGAGGTTTGAACAAGGAAATATGCAGTATGGGAGAAATCAGTACAATGAATCAAAACAGGCTGGAAGAATTCAATGCAGAGAATGTGAAGGATTTGGTCATATTCAGGCCGAATGTACTAACACCCGAAAGAAACAAGGAAGATCATATGTTACCTCTTGGAGTGATGATGAAGAGAATGAAAAAGATGATGAAGAATTAACCAGTAATTATGAAGCCTTTGGAGCAAAGGTCCATGATACTTCAGAAAGTCAGTGTTCCAACACACTGAACAAAGGGAAAGGTGTAAGTTACGATATGAATCTGGACGAGGCTCACAGTGATGAAGATAATCTTTCTGTAAGTGATGAAGAGATATATAGCACATACGAACAAATGTATGCCATGTGGGTTCAAGTAGCAGACAAAAACAAAGAACTGATTGAAGAAAAAAGGACGCTGATGGATAGCGAAAAGGAGTTACGGTCCACGATTGCAGAACTTGGAAAACAAAATGAAGAACTGAGTCAGAAATTGATAGCAGCAGTCAAGAGGGCTGAGATGTCTGAAGCAACTATCTCAAAATTGAATTCCGGGAAAGCAAAACTGGATGACATACTGGATATGGGAAAGAACTTTGGTGATAGACATGGAATTGGATACAGGAAAGAACCAGAGGTTGAATTGCATGAAAAACCAGTAACTCTCAAAGCAAGGATTCGAGAAATAAAACGGAAGTATGGAAAACCGTTTCAAAGAAAGCCTCTAATCTGCGGGTACTGCAGGTATCAAGGACATACTGAATATCAGTGTAAAAAGCTGATCAGAGATCAAATGACAGGAAGAGAACTGTGTTCCAACACAGTCGATACTCATACAAGAATCAGGAAGATATGGGTCATTAAAAGGTCCAGTA
The DNA here is from genome assembly GCA_037428765.1 of Rubia yunnanensis. Lineage (NCBI taxonomy): Eukaryota > Viridiplantae > Streptophyta > Magnoliopsida > Gentianales > Rubiaceae > Rubia > Rubia yunnanensis. The sequence goes on from CM075071.1 coordinate 3,495,721, forward strand.
CGTGTATGGTCGCACACACTTCTTTATCAGCATACTCCAGTGAATCATGGTACTTTGACAGTGGTTGCTCTCGCCACATGACTGGCAGTTCAAAATACCTTACAAATCTAACTCCATATGATGGCGGGTATGTAACTTTTGGAGATGGAAAAAGAAGCAGAGTAATTGGCAAGGGCGAATTAAAGATTGAAGGGTTTTCTGTCTTCACAAGTGTATTATTTGTTGAAGATCTAAAAGCAAATTTGCTAAGTATAAGCCAGCTGTGCGATGACAACATGATAGTTGAGTTTCAAAAGGACAAATGTGTAGTGAAGCATGGAGAAAACAGGGTTCTGTCTGGAATACGATCTTCAGACAATTGTTATCTTTTGGAACAAGAAGTTCGATGCATGCTTTCAAAGCAGGACGAGGGAATTCTATGGCACATGAAACTCGGACACATCAACTATAAAACACTGGTGAAAATTTCTAACATGAAAGCTGTACGTGGAATGCCTACCTTGACCGGGAATGATGAAATCATGTGCGGACCATGTCAGCAAGGTAAACAAACTCGTGCTCCTCATTCTTCAGTTCAGTTTATTACTACTTCTAGAAATCTGGAATTATTACATATGGATTTAATGGGGCCAGTGCACACACCTAGCATAGGAGGAAAGAAATATATTTTTGTATGTGTTGATGACTTCTCCAGGTTTACATGGGTAGCCTTCTTGAAAGAGAAATCTGATACGATTGAGGTATTTCGTAGTCTTGTAGTAAAGCTACAAACTGAAAAGGGAAGTCCTGTAGGAAAGATAATTCGGATTCGAAGTGATCATGGCAGAGAGTTTGAAAATGAACAATTCAGTTCTTTCTGCAATGAACTGGGGATTCAACATGAGTTTTCGGCTCCTATCACTCCTCAACAGAATGGTATTGTCGAAAGAAAGAATAGAACTCTTCAGGAGATGGCTCGAGTTATGTTGGCAGAGAAGGGTGTTCATAAGAAATGGTGGGCAGAGGTGATCAATACAGCGTGTTATACAATTAATCGAGTGTATCTTCGACCGTTCACTGATAAGACAGCCTATGAGATCTGGAAAGGCAGGAAGCCAAATGTTTCGTATTTTCATGTGTTCGAAAGCACCTGCTATATCCTCAGAGACAGAGAACAGTTGGCAAAATTTGATAATCGAAGTGATCCAGGAATTTTTCTAGGGTATTCTATCAACAGTCGTGCCTACCGAGTCTTCAATCATCGAACTAACACTCTCATGGAATCCATAAATGTCATTGTAGATGATTCAGGAAAGGAGCAACTTCCAGAAGCAGTAGAGGAAGAATCCGCCAACACTCATGTTCCAACACAGTCTCAAACTCCGGACAGAGAAAAGCCGTCAGAACCAAATGAGCACCAGGATCCTCACTCTGCTGAAGCGGACCATGTTCCAACACATGACCATGTTCCAACACTGCTACCTCCTACTAATGACCGTGTTGCACCACACATTCAACCTGGCTCAAATTTGCGAAATACTCGATCAGTTCCTCGAGTTGATTATCGACGACTGGCTGGTCTACACTGTTTTGTGTCCCTAATTGAACCGAAGAACTATAAGGAAGCTTTACTTGATGAATATTGGATTGCTGCAATGCAAGATGAACTCGGACAGTTTACCAGGAATGATGTTTGGTACCTTACCCCTCGTCCCAAAGGTATCAATGTCATTGGTACAAAATGGGTCTTCAAGAACAAGTCCGATGCAGATGGCTTAATCACCAGGAACAAAGCCAGACTTGTTGCTCAAGGATATACGCAAGTGGAAGGTGTTGACTTTGACGAAACCTTTGCACCAGTTGCCAGGTTAGAATCTATTCGTATTCTACTAGCTATTGCCTGCTTCTTGAACTTTACGTTGTATCAAATGGACGTTAAGAGTGCGTTTCTAAATGGAGTGGTGAATGAGGAAGTCTATGTGGAACAACCTAAAGGTTTTGAAGATCCTCATTATCCGCATCATGTCTATCGCCTCAAGAAAGCCTTATACGGATTAAAGCAGGCACCTCGAGCATGGTATGAACGACTTACTAACTTTTTGCTTCAGAAAGGTTATCGTCGAGGGGGAGTAGATCGCACTTTATTTGTGCTTGACAAGTCATCACAGTGTCTAATTGCTCAAATATATGTTGATGACATAGTATTTGGCTCTACTTCACCATCTATGGTACAGGATTTCGTCATCACAATGCAGTCTGAATTTGAAATGAGCATGGTTGGAGAATTGACTTACTTTCTGGGGTTACAAGTCAAACAAGGACGGAATGGTCTATTCATCAATCAAAGTAAGTATGCCCTGAATTTGATTAAAAAATTTGGACTCAGTAGTGCTCGTGCGGTTCGAACTCCTATGGGAGTTTCTGATAAACTGGTAAAAGATGAAAAGGGAGTTTCGGTCGATCAGAAATTATATAGAGGAATGATTGGAAGTCTATTATATCTCACTGCAAGCAGACCTGATATATGTTTCAGTGTTGGAATATGTGCTAGATTTCAGGCTGATCCTAAGGAATCTCATCTTACTGCAGTCAAGAGAATTATTAGATATGTGAGTGGAACGTCAGAATATGGTGTTTGGTATTCTAAGAATCAAGATTCAGAGTTGATTGGGTACAGTGATTCTGATTGGGCTGGTAATGCTGATGATCGAAAAAGTACTACAGGTGGATGTTTCTTTATTGGAACAAATTTGGTGTCTTGGTATAGCAAAAAACAAAATTCAATCTCTCTATCTACTGCGGAAGCAGAGTATCTTGCAGCAGGGAGCTGTTGTGCACAATTGCTATGGATGAAACAAATGTTGAAGGATTATGGAATTCATCAAGAACCTTTGAAGATTTTATGTGACAATACAAGTGCCATTGATATTTCAAAGAATCCAGTTCAACACTCAAGAACCAAACATATTGACATAAGGCATCATTTTATTCGAGATTTGGTGGAAAGAAAAGAAGTGGAAGTGGCCTATGTTCCAACACACGAGCAGCTTGCCGATATATTTACAAAGCCACTTGATGCTACCACTTTCGAGAGTCTTCGACAACACTTAGGTGTTTGTCAAATCTGAGGTAACTTTTACCTTTGATGAATTCTTCGTGTAAATAATTTGTTTGTGTTTGTTATTTATGTCAAAAATTAGAAAAAGAAAAAAATTGGAAGGAAGCAAAAGGTGACCAAAAATAGGAGAAGTTAAATAGAGTGTTGGAAGTTAAATGAGGAATAAATCACTGATGGGACAAGAAGAGGAAAGGCTATCATGACAACTTTTGGGAAATCTAAAAAGGATCTTCGCGGGAAAAGAGGTAAGTTTATGAAGAGTTGAAAGTTGTCTCAAACTCTAAAACTTCTCTTTCGCATTCTGTTACCTCTGGCCGATTTTTCCCCAAAAAACTCTTTACCAAAAATCTTGCCTCAAAACTCTCCTCTATCTCGGCATTGTTCCAAATAATGTCAAACCCAAATTCTCCGAGAAAAGAAGCTTCAATGCCGGAAAGTTTGGAAGAAGACCGGAGCGTAGTGAATTCGGGATTGGTAGTGTTCGATGAGCCGAGAAGGCATGTTGAAGTGGGTGAGTCACAAAATCAAGAACAGAACAAAGTAAGCACTATCCATGAAGAGGATGAGGAGATGGCTGAAGCAGAGCCTGAGAAAACTGAAGAAGAAAAGGAAGAGGATGAGACACTTGTCAAGAACCAGAGTAAAAATTCAGATGCCCATGAACATGCGTCTGGAGGCAAGAAACAAGAAAAACCTAAGGTAACTGGTCCTGACCCTCGACCACTAAAATTCTTGGGCTTTGAAAGTAGAAGTGTGGATGATATTTTTGAGTGGTTACAAGCTAATAGATACTCTGTGGATTTAAGCAAAATCAAGAGCATAAGAAAGGATTTAGAAGTATTGCATGTCAAAATTAAGGAGTTTGTGTCTGGTCACTTTACTGATGTCTGGGATATTGAGTATAAGACTGTGAAGTTTCTGAGAGGGATGTACAGTCAGTTGAATGGGAAAGGGAAAGACAAATTTCATGTGTTTTGTCGTATGACTCCTCATAGTTATGTGTGGATAAGAGAAATTAATGAGGAACAAGCTGTTGGGATGAAGACAGTAAGGTATGGAGACAAGCTACAGGTTGGATTTTATGATGAGGAGAATTCAAAGAGGATGGAGAAATTGAGAGAACCAGTGATCATTGAACTGTCTGATGATGATGACAGTGTTCCAACACAGGAAGAAGAATCTGTGCATATGGAGGAAGTATTTGATGCTGATCTGGGGGGTACACAGGGAGAAGAGGTTCAAGAAGAAATGAATGATGGAGTTCTTGTTCAATCTGATGATGAAGGGAATCAGGAGAATGAAGGAACTGAAGAAGATTTGCAGGATCAAGGTGCTGAGTCAAAAGAACAAGTAGGAAGAGCTGACAGTGTTCCAACACAGGGTGCCCCAGACCTGACATACTCCAATGACGAGGTCCTGGATGAATTTTTCAAAAAGGCAAAAGGAAAAAGGAAGGCTAGCTCTGCCTTGAATACTGAGACAGCAAAAAGAAGCAAGAAGAGACAGGATAGCAAGCCAAGGAAGGCTCTGCCACCCCCATCTATCACTCAGGCGTTTTCTGCAGCTTATTTTGACAAGAAGGGAGCTGAGATGGAAGAATTCTTCTCTGAGAAGAAGTTTATTGCTGAGAGACCCCTGGACTTGAAGGCTTATCAGGAGAGTGGGTTCACAACTTTTCTAAAGGCAATGGGGATGATGAAGGCGGCCACAATTCAAAGGCAATACAATCGACAGGTGGTACTTGAGGTATATGCTAATCTCATGCCTGAAAATTTAGACATTTTATCTGAGTGGTTCGGGAGAGTTTATGTTCGGGGGAAGGTTATTGAGCTGTCTGCTTCAAGGATAAATATGTTGTTTGGGCTCAAGACTCCTGACATAGGGGGAGTTTTTCCGGATGATTTAGAATTGAATGATGATGAAATCTTGGCTGTGATTTCTGGAGGGTATAAGGAGAAGTGGCCGGCTGTGGGATATTCTCAGGCATCATGTTTGACATCCAGGTTCTTCGGACTGTATCAGATTGCAGTCCATTGCTGGTTGCCATCTAGCAACACCACGGCATTAACCAGAGAAATGGCCAAGTTGCTCTACTGTGTTGGAACACAGCAGGAAGTCAACCTTGGGTTATTAATTCAGCAGCATTTGGTGCGACAGGCCACAACCCCGAAGGTGAATGATGCAGTAATATATCCATGTTTGATCTCAGCGCTAGCCAAAAGTGCGAAGGTGAAGGGAAAGGCTACAGATGTGATAGTTGACACGGAGTACTTACGGCCGAACAAGAAGACATTCGGACTCAGACATGTGCATGATCTCCCGTGGAAGGCTTCAGGATCAGCATCCTCATCAGCAACTGCAGACAAGAAGATACGGTTGATGGCAATACAGGCTAGACTTGGAGCTGTAGGAATTCAGATTGCTGCCTTACAAGCAGAACAAGCAAGGTTGGAAGAAGAAAAATCAAAGCTGGAAGGATGATTCAGGGGGAGTTTTTTTTTAAGAACTGATTTTATTCTGGTGTTTTTTGGGTCCCTTTGGCCTTTGTATGGTCCCAGGGGGAGAAATTTGGATTTTGGATTTCTGGTTTTCATTCTGGGTTTTGAATATTTGGTTGTATGACTGGATTTCGGATTTCATTATTTTGGCTTTCATTAATTCATTCCGGTATCATGATCATTTTTCTGCTCTTTGAATGTTGTTGACTATGTGCTCGTAGTCCAAAATATTATGGGTCCACAAAAATGCCAAAGGGGGAGATTGTAAAGTCAAGGACTTATTTAATTGGCAATTTTGTGTGAACACAATCAGACCATGTTGGAACACTGTTGGAGCAGAGTTTACGAGCAGAATTTACGCCAAGGGTTTAACGGATTCAAGCCGAAAATATTGAAGAGTTTTAGAATTTATGGTAACTGTATATTTGGCTATATATATTGGGCGTAAGAAGCATATTTGATATATGGTAAAATCCCTACTTATAAGGAGGAGATTCATTTGAATATATGGGAAAGGTTGAGATAAGGTAAATCCCTTTATTTATGGGATTTGGATATGCTTCAACAATCAGATTTGGAATAGGAATATTGTGGTGATAATCATGGATATTCAGATCTGATTCGTGGATATAAATATGGGACAAACACGGCTGCAAAACTAACGATTTTACAGAGCAAAATCTGCACCCAGATTTTGGATATCTTACGAAACTTGCTAGAGCCAACATACTGTGTTCCAACACTGCCCTGCAGCACTAAGTTCAGAATCGTACACCTTAATTCCTCGGGAGGAGGAGATCTTGCGTCGACGGAGTTCGAGGTCAGAGGGAGTCTGATCAAGGCAGATCGGTAGCTAGGGGAGCTAGCAGAGTCCACACGTTATTGTTAGTTAAAGATAAGTATCTTGTATGCTGTACTCTGTACTATCTTTCTAATTAGTGGATTCATTCTGAACTGGGCCAGGCCCCGCAGATGTAGGTGATTTACACCGAACTGCGTAACCAAGTTGTGTGTCTTTTACGTTTCACGTTATTTTTACACTTGGTTAAACTAGCTATGTTGGAACACACTAGTAAGAACTAGGAAAATTGGTAAAACTAAATTTCATATATAGTAGAACTAAACTGCAAATTATCACAATTACAAACCTAATCTCTGAACTTTTAAAACTTTAGTATGAAATCCCATGTTGAATTCTTTGCAATTTAATATTTGGTCTAACTGTGATACGGTTTTATACAAATAAAGTTATTTTGATTGAAGCTGTTTTAATAGCTCTTATAGTTGGAGTTGGTGTCCATCGGACAAAAAGTACATCAGAGTCACCAAAAATGGCCATCCTCACTTTACGGGAGATCTGATTATGAAGAGCTCAACCTTAGGTTATGAGCTAAATTGTAAGCCACCTTGTTCTGTTCTCCTCACAACCACCAAGTTCTTGTACAGCTATCCTCAACTCACCACACGAGTCTTGCTCTGCTGACTGTGGGGTGTGTTTTGATAAAATTAATGTAAAATCCGTAAATAACTGTGAATTTTATTTCTCTATTATATTTAGTGAAGCTGTGTTTATAATAAATGTGTTTTATTTAAAAGCGATTTATTAGAAGTTTACGTAAAGCTTTATAAGAAGAATACTCCAAACACTCTCTTAGTCACCGACCAGTGATTAGAGTTTGGTTTGAATCTGTGTATAACTAGCCACGTTTTATATAGCACGTACATGCATGTCTTCTAGAACAGCTTTAATCATTTGCTTTTGTTTGAAGTAAATCGGATCAGTTAAAATATTACCAGTGCACCACCTTCCGGATATTTTTGAATGGTAAACTATATGATATTTCTGAGGTACCACGAGGACTGTTGATACGTCTGATGCAACCGAATAGATTGTGAGTTTGAAATCCTTGATTATAATCTGCAACAAAATTGTCTATGGGAAATTCAGGGGTCAGTCCTCCGATACTTTAGTCAGCAATGAGTATATGCACGGTATTCAAGACATAATGAACACTACTGAAAAATAGGTACATAGGCATCGCTTTCCTGCTACTAAAATGATATGGAACCCCAGGTTGCAGAAAAAAATCTCAATTTTCACCTGGAAAATGCTAAACTCCTTTTTGCCTTTTGATGATGTTTTAATTAAACGTGGTTTTAATTTAGCTTCTAAATGCCCAGCATGCAACCAAGCTGATTCTCTTGAACATTTTTTCATTTCATGTCACCTGGCTCAATCTATATGGAGTGATACTGCTGCTATCATGAGACATAATTTACATACCTTAGATAAATTAACTGACAGATTCTTTGCATACTGGAACAAAAATGACCTTCCTAGAGTTCATAGAATTATTTGTAGCTTGCTGCCCTCTTTGATTTGCTGGTCACTATGGAAAGCCAAAAATGCCTTCTATTTTGATAACAAAAATTTTTCACCAGCATATATCTGTAAAGAAGTAAGAGAGCTAATCTTTCTATCTCTTTCAGCTAAACCTTGCTTCTCAAACAAACACCCTAATATGAGCTTCCCCATCCCCTCACTGATTACACCTCTCAGACCTCCTCCAAAACCATCTATCTCCATTGTCTACTGGGAAAGGCCGGAACCTAATACTATAAAAGTCAATGTGGATGCTTCCTGGTCTTCTACTAACTCAACACTTGGCCTTATAGCCAGAGACAATAATGGTAATCCATGCCTAATCAGGTCCTCAAACACCTCTGCCAAATCATCACTTGAAGTTGAAATGAAAGCCATCATATTTGCTTGTCAGGTCTTTCCATCTCTGGATTGCAATTTCATAATTGAATCATACTCACTGCTAGCAGTGAATATGATAAACAATCCAAATAGAGCAAAATAGTCCCTCTATACACTAACTTTTCAAATTCACTCCTTATTAAAAGATGCCACCCTCAGACATGTTTTCAGAGAGTGCAACTCTATGGCTGATGCAATTGCTAAGCTCAAACCCACTCACCTTGTCGAGTTCAGCCTGAACCTTTCTAACGTCCTTGCAAACATCAGAGGCCTCATTAATCTAGATAGGGATCATACCCCCTACATTAGAACTCATATGCATGCTACTAAGGATGATTGATACTGCTGATTTCTGTTTTCTTCTTTCTTTTATACTCTGTCTCAGGATCCCTCGCAGCTCTTCACACCTTGGATGCAAATATAGCATGGTATGCAAGTGCTCCAGTTTAAGCAAACGGCTGTCCGGTTGCTGATTGCTAGACTCCTCACACAGCATCATCCATCAGACCACCCTTTGTTTTTCTTGACTGTATGTCTATTTTGTAATGGTAGAATGGTAGTTGTCTGGCCAAAGTGAAGAATTAACACATGGGTGGAGATCACTTACTTTGGAAACACAACTACTATTTCTACTCATTATCACATATGTAATTTTAAAATCCAAACTATAGGCTCTAGATGCTAGCTATTCTTTTGGAGGCAAAAAGGTTGCCTCAGTAGAAAGTCCGCAAAAATAACTCTCGGTAACTAACTCTTCTTTTCAAAGGTTTGGGGATCCTTATATATAATCTCCCACCTTAGGGTGTTTTTTATATTAAAAAAGGTACATAGGCATCGGTATGTCAGTGATACCGGTGCTAGAAAACCAAAAATCAGCACCGGCACACAAAAAACTGGTGCCTATGAATAAATTCAGCATCGGTACACTGAATACCGATGCTACAAAACCAAAATTCAGCACCGGTACACAAAAAAATGGTGCCTATAAATAAATTCAGCAGCGGTACATTGAATACCGGTGCTACCAAAACAAAATTCAGCACCGGTACACAAAAAACCGATGCCTATGAATAAATTCAGCACCGGTAACACAATTTTGGGCCACAGTATAATTTTCCAAGAATTTGTAGAAGTAATCAATCTTGACTTTCGAGACCTTTATGTTCACCCATACATCTCCAAATTGCAGAGTTACGATCGTATATTATTGAATTGTATTCTGGTTCCGTCAATTTTGTGATCCGACGACTCCAACTTTTTTGGTTGGACCTAAGTGCAAAAAGTAAAAACTTTACTCGTAACTCCAAATTGAAATACGCTCGAATGTGATTCTACACTATACACCCCCATTCTATTTTTCATGCATGTAAGAGAATATTTATAAAAAATCGAGCACAAAAACATATCCATAATCTTTTCCGATTTCACTTTATAACTTCCAAGTAATCAACCATGAGTTACTCTATAACATGTACTTGCGTTTTTCAATATTTCACAAAAAAAACTTTTATTTTATGTATACATATTTATGCAAGAATAACAAAAATCATGTATTTTGGAGCAATGCTTAATGAGGTAACATAATTTTGGGCCACAGTGTAATCTTCCAAGAATTTATAGAAGTAATCAATGTTGACTTTCGAGACCATTCCGTTCACTCATACATATCCAAATTGCAGAGTTATAATAACATATTATTCAATTGCATTTTGGTTCTGCCAATTTTGTAATTTGACGACTCCAACTTTCTTGGAGGGACCTAAGTGCAAAAAGTAAAAACTTTACTCGTAACTCCAAATTGAAATCCGCTCGAACGTCATGCTACCCTATACACCATCATTGTATTTTCAACCCCATAACAAAAATATTTATCAACAATTGGACACGAGAACATATCTATAATCCTTTCCAATTTTCCTTTCTATCTTCTAAGTAATCAATTCTAGGTTACTATAGAACATGTAGTATTGCTTTTCAAAATTTCATTAAAAAATTTATTTTCTATTTCTATATTTTGAAAGAATAAAAAATTTTGTATATTTTGGACAGAAGGATAATGTCGTAACAAATTTTTGGGCCATGGCATAATTTTCCAAAAATATGTTAGAGGCGCTTCCATTCACCCACTGTACCTTAAATTTTAAAGATGCAAGCATCTCTTATTTAATTGCATTTTGATGTCTACAATTTTATGATTCGTCGTCTCCTAATTTCTTCTATGGACCTAATAGGAAAAATTTAAATGTTAACTTAGAGATCATATAATACTAGCATCGGAATTGTTTGTCATTCATACCGGTGCTATGTTATGGAGGGATAATGCATTTTTTTAATTTTCATTCCAAATTTTGTAGAGATTTTTTAAAATTTTGAAAATTTGGAATTAGCACTGGTATTAGTTACTTAGGCACCGGTATGTGTACCGGTACTCCATACTTAGAAAACATTTCTTGGGTTTGCTCTTGGGTTCAATATATATATTAAAAAACCAATCAAAGCAGCCCTTAGAAGTTGCTTTTCATATATTTAGGCACCCGTATGAGAATTTTGGGCACCGGTATTTCTACCAGTGCTCAACACTTAGAAATAATTTCTTAGGTTTGCTCTCGGGTTCAATTTTTTTTTAAAAAAAAAGCATTCAAAGCAGCCCTAAGCAGTTGCGTTTCAATTTCTTAGGCACCGGTATGAGCATTTTGGGCACCGCTACCAATGATCAACATTTTAAAAAAAGAGCCCAACTTGGTTTCATCTGAACCATAGATTTCTTTTTTTGATTGAATCTCAACCATTAAAAATTTGCCTATATGAACTAAATTTGAAACCCTAAACCTACCCACCCTCATTCCCTCTCATTATCTTGGCTCTACCTCCTTTCCATCTTCTCCCTCCTCCTCCTCAACCACCTCTACCTCTCCGCTGCCGCCTTGTGCCACTAATGAAAGTGTACCCCTTCTCTGCAGTTTCGACTACGCTGCTAACAACCTCTCTCTACCCTCCCCGCAATGCTATCTCCCGGACCATCCCAATGCCATCTCCCGGACCATCTCGACTCCATCTCTGCCCTCCCTACGGTGCACCGTCCTCGATGCCATCTCCTCGCGCTCTGGTTGCTAGTCGGAGTTGCGAGCTCCACCAAAATTACCTGTTCAACTCAGATCCGACCTCGCCTTTGTTGTTTTGGTTCGTTGATGTTATCTAGGATTTCTGGAAATTAGGTTCTAGTTTTTATGATGATTGATGTTGTTAATTTATGTTTAGGTATAGCTTGTTTCATGAATTGAGAGGTGTTCTGTATTTTCAATTATATGTAATGAAGTTCTGGGTTGTGGTATGAATTTTCTAGTTTTTTACATGTGCTTATGTTTTTTTTGTGTTTTTTTTTGTGTTTTGTTCGTTCTGGGTTTCATACTCCGGCCGGTGAGTTTATTCTCACTGGCCGGAGTTTTTTAATTGATCGCCTATTTACTAGCACCGGTATTTCATATATAGGCACTGGTAAATACTACCGATGCTAGAATAGATTCTAGCACTGGTGCGACTTATTGGTGTCTATGACACTACCCTTTTTTGCACCGGGTCACTTAGGCACCGGTATGAAAATTCTCAAGATACCGGTGCATATGGGGTGAAAATACCAGTGCCTATGGGGGGTCCTCCCAGTAGTGGAATATAGAAAATAAATGCGTACATGGTATTTATACCGTATAGCTTTAATAATAATTTACATGAATTATGACCCTTTAATAAACTATAAATGTGGCATTGAATGATACAAAAAGATTCTAATTGGGCCGATGTTAATACAACCCATTTTAACATTTGGGCCCAACCTCTATCAAAAGCTCCCAAAAAAACATAATCCTGTTCGAGACCCTGGAGTATCGAGATGGTTCAAGAACCATGATTTGAGGATCCCAGCTCATCATCATTTGAGATCTTTTTCTCTAATGGTGATTCGAGGATCTCTGCTTATCAGCATTCGAGATCATTTTCTCTAATATTGGTTCGAGGTGAAGTTCTTCACTTATTATTTTAGGTCTTGAAAAGGGATCCAATTTTCTTACTTTCAAATTTTGCTGGAATACCAAGAGACGCGCGTGTTTGACAATTGTGCGTGTTAATGCGTCCAAATTGGCGTGCTCCAAAAAAGGTGAAAAGACAGTCGTGCCTTTAATGTTTTTTAGTTTTTTGAAGTTATCATTACCTTACTGGTGTTTTAGATTTATTAACTATCCCCATTTCTTCAACTTCCACTTTTCTTCAACTTCCACTTTTCTTCATTTGCAGGTATTTTCACAAATGAGGTTATATCTCGAGGCTTTTTCTTCCTTTCTTCTTCCATCAACACATTCGCTTCTATCACCTTCTTCTCTAAAATCAATAAGTCTCCCCATTCTTCCTCTGGCACTCCCCTTTCTTTAATTTAATGGCTATTTCAGGCGAGGGTTATACCGAGAGGGGTTTTTTCAACAAGGTTGGGATAGATGAACAGCAGATTAATTCGCCGGAGAGGCTGAGTATTTGTTCTGGACCTAGCTATTTTGATGGGTAACAATTTGATTATGGTATGGAAGATGGTACTCTCAACCACACGGATTACAACCCAGAGGTCCTACCTATCATAGATATGCCTCCACAAGAGTATACCAAAATTTGGCCACTCGGTATGGGTAAATCATATTTGAGGCAATCCTCTACTACCGGTAAAGTTAGTTTTTACCCTCAACCGAATCTAACCCCTTGAGGCAAGGGAAGAAGAGAATGTGCCTCCAGAGGGGAGAAGAAGTACTTAGAGGAGAAAGGGAGATATCTTAAGAGGCAATAGAGGTGTCCCAAGGGAAAAAGGATATCTCGAGGAAAGACGAAAGTATCTCAAGAGGGGAAAATTGGGATGGTGAACGTCGTTCACTCACCAAAATAATCTGCAAACTCTAATGATGAAATTAGTACAGTAGCAAGCAGAGTCGATCCCACGAGGAACGGAGCAAAAACTATAATAAAATTCCTACTAATATAGAGCACTTTTGTTGTAGCCACCACGCCTTAATTTTCAGATTTATGTAACAACTAATAATGCAACTAACTAATATAAAATAATAATGCAACTACCAGATATAAATGTCTATAAAATATATGAATAAGGTAATCGGCTCGGAATAACTCACATTAGTTAAACATCGATCATAGGCGCAAAGATAAATCAATTCATATGCATCTATCAGTTATAGGAAAGTAGGTACGCTTAACCTCCCCAATTCTTTCGTACTTTATCGACAATTAACCAATGATAATTAATTAATTGTTTCTCTTACCAAGATGCCTCCGGAAAGTATTTGCTGAACCAGATACACACCTCGATAGCATTAAGAATGAAAAGAACCCGATATAGCAATTACCAAAGTAAAAGAAAATAGTAACGCACACTTAATTGTTCCCCATCTTGCTATTACAGTCTTAGCTAGTTAGCTGTTTTTCACAAGAACTCGCTACTTACTAACCCTTTCCAACGATTACGTATTCGTAGAATTAGATAGCATTATCCCAATAATATTCAAGTTGATTAAGCTTAAATATATCAAGAATAAAATAAACCAAGAGCAATCAAGAACACATAAGAATCAATTATAAAACAATTAGGCCTCACGATTCATAAACTAATGTTTGTTATTCCATGCCGATATATAAATTAGCTACTCATAATAATTAAACTAAACAAATAAACAATATAATAACAAAACATAATTAATACAATAAAATACTAACTAATTAAACAAACCAGAATTGCCGATTGCCGAAACAGTGCACTTAATTCAAAGAATGGCTGCAATATCAACACAGTTTGTGAACGAAATTCAATGAATAAATATGCACCAAAATAAACTCAGGATCTAATATGAAGCTAAACTAATGAACCTTAATCTAAAGTCTGCTTAATTGTGTGTATCTCTGCCGCAAAGCATTAGGTATTTATATACCTTTGCTCGGCCACTAATAAACCAAAACAATACTCAATTCCGATTCTTCTCCCGAAAATAAATCAAATTCTATTCTAACTCTAATTAACTAATTCTAAAATTAAGGAATTTCAAATGGAAGGAGATAATACAATCCTTATCAATATGGGAAGTGAATATCTTTATTTTCTTCAAATCCACATGTCTTCAAGAATTCACTTTTCACCCCATAACTTCAGCAATTCTGCTTTTGCCTCTCTTCTTTCATCCCTGGAAAAATGTCTTATAAAATAAGAACATTTTCCATTGGAGCACATCGCCTCATTAAAAACCTTAACCTGGAAAACCCAGTGGGAAAAAACCGTTGGTTAAGGGAAAAAGAGTACAATGTATAGCTCCCTCTCAATTCTCCGCAATCAATGAATTCCTGCACAAAAAATACCTTAAAGTGCAAATTATATCTTAATAAAATCATAATAATCCCACAAAATATGAACACAATATAACACACATCATGGGACTTCTTCCAAAAAGCTTCCTTCCTTGAAGGTAGAAAAACTATCTCGAGGATCCTGGTTTCGATTCCCCTCGGACAAAGGATAGCTCCAGATGTGGATTTCCAGCTTTTCAAAGAGGGAGATACCCCTAAAAATCTTCCTAAAGGGAGATCAGCCATTTCCATTAGACATTTGCGTACAGGGCTTTGTTTCCCTTTTCCACCCTTATTCTCTGAGCTTCTCAAGGAATTTCAAGTTAGCCCTGTGCAGGTTCACCCCAACGTCCTGGTAATCATTATGATGTTTTTAACTAGATGCCACGAATTTGGGATCGAGCCAAGGTATAAATTGCTTTGTTTGCTGTACTGCGTATCTTGTAGTGGTAAATCAATGGAAAAGGTTATCACTTCTGTTAGCAGAGAGGTGCACCACAAAGTCTTTATCGTTCCTTCCAATCAGGTGACTGGAGGAACCAGAGAAAAGGGATTTTTTATTGCAGAAAATATATGGTTCCCCAATGGAACTCGAATGTACGGATTGAGTCCCCGAAGGATGGAGAATACTATTACCTCAAACGTATTGAGATTAATAGAAAATTCTTTTTATCTACGTCTCTTGATTACAGTCTCTATTCAAACCCCAGTAGGAAATTGGTGATTTTTTTTGTCGCTTGTTGTTTATGAAATGTTCGTGCATGCGAAGCTTTGGAAGGATATCAAGAAACGAGAAAGAGTCTCTGAAGACCCCCCTCAAGATCCCTCTCTCTCAAGATCCCTGATAGTGAATTTAGACCACGAAAGTCTTCGAAGGTGTTCAACAAGTTTTTTTGTTTCATTTTCTTTCTTTACTTTTCCTTTCCCCTTGCTAATCTCATTCTCGTGACTTTTTCAGTGGGCATCGATTCAATCTTGTCTTCCAAGAAAAATGACCCTAAGGGTGCCCCTGCCCTCTCGAAGAAGACATCCACCCCTCATGTGGATGTTGGAAATATTGTCCAAAATAAGAGGTCAGATGTCCATACTTCTACCTTAAGGAATCAACGTCAAAGGGTAGAAGGCAATGGTGGCTGAACCTCCCACGTCCCCCAACAGCTGAATCTACAGGCGTCCTCCTCTAACACTCTAGCAATTGCTCCAAGTGTTCTTACTATAAACAAGCAGGTCCTCGAGACATTGACTGGAAATCCTCAAGTTACCTTATATATGTGTGTATACGTTTGTGAAATTTTGGGCTGATTTTATAGTTTTTATATATATAATCTACTTAATGGGTCGCTTTAACTATTTTCCAGGTTCCCCAACATCTCAGCCAAGTGACTCAGGGTTTGGGTGCTCTTTTGCAAGCCGTGACTTCAGACCATGGTCAGTTGCAGGAGCAGGTTACACAAAAAGACTTCAAGATTGCTGAGCTGAAAAGATCTCTCAAAGTTGGGAAGCAGAAGAACATAACGCGTGAGGCTAAGAAATAGAAATCCATCCTCGATAAGGAGGTTCTCGAGCAATAGCTTTGTTGACTTGACTGCGGGCCATAGTATATACTATGACTAGCAATGGAAAATATGGATTTTGGGCTGCTTCTACCAAACCATTTGGCCTTCTTCTCCACATCTTTTAATTACTTCAATTTTTATTCAACATTTGAACTCTTCCAAACTCGATCACTTTAAAAAGATCTAAAACACTTCATAAATTAAAGGATTAGGATGTAAAACATATGAATTCATCCTAGCCCCTTAATTGATAAAATGTTAATGTCTTTTCAATTAAGTTCCTAATCTATTACAGAATTAGATTTTGAATGTGTTAAAAATGAGATATAGTTTAAGCACATAAAAACCCCCCACTTAAAACTTTACTCATCCTCGAGTGAAGAAAATAAAGGCCTAAGGTGGTTCTTAATTTTTTCTATCTGGTAACACATTCAAAACCTTTCATTGAGAATTCTTTTAACCCTAAACATGAGAGACTACCCATCCCCATATTTGTGCCTAAAAAATATTGCTTGGTGTTCATCATCCAAAAATAAGGTAAAAGAAGTTAAATCTACCCAAAGGTTTTGAAAATGGCAGCCTTCAAATTTTCGTCATTTCTCTCATTTTTTCTAGGAGCACTTTTGGATTTTCATCCTAACTTCTCCTTCTTTTTACCTCACGCCTCACCTTTTTCTACACAATTTAAGCCTCTCATTTTTGTATAGATTGTCCTTTTGGGGTTTCAATCTATCACGACCCTCATTTTTGCCTAAGTTGCCTGCAAGCGGGTTTTCAACTTAGCGAGATTATTATTTTTTGTTCATTTTTCATTTTTTAAAAACTCCTAAGTTATTAATTGAAATGGAAAATGGGCAATATCAAATAAAAAGCATATGTTAGTAATGAGCTTAACTAATTCCCCCACCTCACACTTAAAATCTAGCATTTTTCCCCAATGCATAAAACAATAAAAGCATAAGTGTGGAACAAAGGAAGAAGGAAAATACTCACAACTAGGACCACATGGGTCCAACTTCTCCCTGAAGACAAGCTTGGAAAACCTTCGGGTCAACGGAAAGGTCGAGTATGTTAGGGGAACACATCAAGGAGATGATGGTGTCAACCCCCTCCTTCAATCCACAAAGCATGTTGTGGACCTATTTCATTTTGAGGGTATATTTGACCATTGACCTGAAGATGAAACTGGTTAAATCTACCCTCAAAATGAGCAAGCTTGTCAAATGCCATGGTGTTTTGCTGCTAGAGGTAAGACACCTGTTGTCTCTGATTAGGTGTATCATGCTGGCCCTCATGGGGAGGTGGTTATTTCCTAGGTGGTGGCTGTCAAAAATTAAGGTCCCCTGCCTATAGTGTAGACCAAAAGTCCTTGCTATACTCAGGATCTGGCAGTATGAAAAGCTCGCTAACCGATATATCCTCAGTGATGGCCTCCATGTCTGGTTGGGAAGTCTTATGAACACGAAAGGAATTTTTTCCCCACACTTCCAAATATAGCCATCTTATGCATTATACAACATCTTAGAGTTGAGTAGTCTATCAATGTCTAGGTACCAGTCATGCATGCCTGAAACGGACTCACCCGTGCTCAACGGCTGTATCCCAACCTTGCAAGAAATAAGGGTCACTAACCCTCCAATACTTATTTTCCCTTTGTCTGTGTTTGAAAGCTCAATGCATCTGTTGACCCATAATCTATCCAGACTGGATGGCCCTATCCCGCTGATGTCATCGCCTAGAGACACTTCACAAAGGCGTTAGAACACTGAGTGACTTTGCCCTGACACAACACTGCCACAAACAGTAAGCGATGGGCAATGCACAAAGCTGGGTGGACATCGGAGGAGGCCTTGTTAGTACTGTCTCTTCCCGGTGATTGCCAGCCAAAAGGTCATCTCGCAGAAACCAAGGGCATTGGAAAAAATCACCAACCCCTGTCCCAAGCTCCCATAAAAAAATCTTGGATAAGGCCTCATAACTCACCGCATAAGCGTCATCATTTAGGAAAAAATGAGATGTATTTACCACCTGTCCATACCTCCTTCTTGAGTGTGGAAAGTAACTCTAGTGTGAACCTAGTGTAGGTCGAGGCATGCTTGTACATAATACCGTCCAAGCTAACCTTCTTAAAAAATTGAAGAACCGGTTGCCACAACCCCAATTTCTCATCCAAAGTGTTATGATGGGAAAAAATTGTTGACAGAGTTGTATGGTTAGGAGCGACCAAGTTTTCTCACCGCTAGCATATTGATTTGTAACGCCAGTTAACTCCATGTGGTCAATCACAGTAAGTCGGGACAAACTATCAATATATGTTGTGGCCTATAGAAACAAACCTGCATTTGCTCTCCATTTTCCTTAAAAATCCCCATTTTCATAATATTTAAATTTAAAAAAAGTACTAAAAATTTTACTT
Source organism: Rubia yunnanensis (assembly GCA_037428765.1). NCBI lineage: Eukaryota > Viridiplantae > Streptophyta > Magnoliopsida > Gentianales > Rubiaceae > Rubia > Rubia yunnanensis. The sequence continues at coordinate 3,514,436 of CM075071.1, forward strand.
AAATAAAAAGAAAATAACGCTTGCATCGGTGGAATATCCCGGATGATCAAAACCAAGTTTATTTAACAGCGCCGACACAAATTATTCACAAAGCAACAAAAATGAAGCTACATCTACGGAATTGCATCAATGGCATCCAGATGATCAAAACCAAGTTTATTTAACGTTGTCAGCATAACGTATGCACTTCCCTAAGCCTCTATTCACTAATCAAATCATCAAGAAGGGTCTTCTCAACTAGTTCTGGTTGGAAATTTTCATAGTAGGGCTTCAAACAGTGGTCGTTCACTTTGAAGACTTTAGAAGTCTCCTCACTCATAATTTCAACTACTCCATGTGGGAAAGCTTTCACGACTACAAAATGGCCAATCCACTTTGATCGCAATTTGCCCAAAAATAACCGAAGACATGACCGGAATAGAAAGACTTTCTGACCAACACCAAGGTCCTTTCTATTGATTTTGCGGAGTTTTCATAGGAGCCATTTCGAATCTCCTCAAGCTCTTGCAATTGCAACTTTCGGTGCACACTGACTTCATCCAAATTCATGTTGAAGCTTTTTAAGGCGCAATATGCTCTATGTTCAAGATCAACCGGTAAGTGGCACAGGTTTCCAAAAACCACTCGGTATGGAGACATTCCACTTGGTGTCTGGTGTGGTAGTCCGTTCAGGAAAACCTCTTGTAGTTCACTCCATAAACCACTTCACCTACAAAACCAATCCCAGAAGTGATTTTGGGAGAAAATATATAATGATCAAGTTAGTCTTCTCTTCTAAGAATTAAATTTTCTCAAGATAGTCACGCTTACCTTAGCTCCTTCTGAGCTTGTTAAATTTATAGGCTTATGTAGTCGTGGTTCCTAGTTTTTAGAAGTTGAGATTGTAGGTTATACCATGATCACCATGTTCTATGCTCATTTCTTTGTGTTCGGTGTTCGCGCCACGTTTCTCTGCCCATGTTCTATGCCACGATTACAGTTCCACGTCTAGCTAAATTGATTGGGCTGAAATGATTTTGTATTGCCCTAGAAGGAGATTGGGCTGGGACTAGAGGTCAGCGGTTTCTTAATGGCTGGGCAACACATACACCATAAGCCTCTCTAGCCACAAAGTCAATATTGCACGAAGCTAAGGCCATGTTCAGGAGTTTCTTTTGAACTTGCTATTTTGCCTTTAACCTATGTGTAATAGCCAGTTTGTTTTTGCTGCGATGTGAACTACTTTTTCAAAGTGGTGTATGCTTCTTGGTTGTGTGTCTTTACTCACCTGAACTATGCATTCTTTTAAATTTTAATATTAAAATTTTGAATATTTTGTATATCATGGGTATCTAGATGTTGCAATCTTGCAGCCGAGATTCACTCCCTTGTATTCACTGTTCATTCCGCAATTTCCTCATATATCGTTACATTATCCTCTTTGTATAATTTCTTTGAATCCTGTGCTTTGGAAATTGTCCCTATTCAATGTACTACTACCTCCGCCTTTTAGAGTTCCAAAAAGAAAGTGCCTTTTGTTAGATCATCGTGATTACACACTATTCCCTTTATTGTGTTTTAGCTCTTCATCTTCTATAATTAAAGGCTTAGTTTAAGATATCTTCATGTTTTACCATCCTTTTTTATTGTTCTGATCATCTCTCGCTTTCCTCACTGAACCAGTAAGTTTTCTTGTGTTTTCTTTATGTACTTTTAACCCAGTTATGTAGGTCTGAATTTGAAGGGCTTAATTTCTGTGGTGTGGTTTACTTATTTTAAGGTGATAATTTTCCTCTCCGGAGATCTATTTCTATTCTATACTTTTGTCCAGAATTGTCATTTCTGGCCTCTATTGTATTAGTTGAGGTCACATCTTCATTTGGATTTTAGGGTTTTGAGCTGTTCAATGTTTGCCTCTAACAATATTGGAATTTCTGGGCCACACGTCCCTGGGAACAATGTTGACTCCGGGGATGATTCCGACCATCTCACCAGCTCTTCCAAAATGAATAGTATCCTCTCTGATTCCTATGTTGAGGAGTTGAAACATAGCTTCCCTTTTCTATGTTCATATGAACTTAAAGCCCTTGATGCTTTTGAGAGTCTTTTCACTCCTCCTCCCAGTTTCATATCATGTTATTTAGATTACCTTAAATTTGGGCTTTCTTTCCCCTTTCCCCAACATGTCTTGGACTTGCTTTCCCATTATAAAGTTGCCTTATGTTAGCTGCACCCTAAGACTATTTCTATTTTCGTTTTCTTCTACCATGTGTGCAAAGTGGCTGGTATTCCTTTTTCCATTGATTTATTTTGTAACCTCTACCATCTTTGCAAAGTGAAGAACATATATTATGAGTTCACCCTTTATCTTGTGATCCCAACAGTTGAGTTTGTTAGTGGGTTTTCTAATAATTATGGAGTGTGGCGTGAAAATATTTCTATATAAAACTTGATAGTGGTAGTATGCCATCTTTTTTTATGGAACTATGGTGTTCCCAAATCAAAATTTTCTAAGGCTAGAGTTCGCCTTAATGGTGAGTCTAAAGTTGTAACATCGCTTAGCCAGCATTCCATTGCCTTTCGCCCTGCTGGCTCTTTGAGCAAAGGTGTTTTACTTGTTATTGATTTGGTTGTTTCCACATTTTCCACCTTGCTTCTGTTTGTGGAAATTCTCATTGTTTCCATGTTTATATGTTCGCCTAACTTTCCTTTTTTTGTTTTAAGCTACAGATGTGGACCTGGCCAAATGATCTGCTGAGAGGAACTTCATTACTAGTGATGAGAACGAGGACTTGGAGACTCTGGCAGCTGAGACTAATAACAACTTCAAGGTTGTTATCCTTCAGGATGTGATTCCTGAAGCTATCATTCTGTCAAAATCTTTTGGGTTCAATGCAAAGCAAGGTAAGTGAGGTGGTAATCGTACATTGAATGAAACATCTCATAGGAGGAGGCAAAAATAGGACACTGATGGGTTCCATGCAAAGTTGAGCCTGTTAAGAAAAAGGTGTGTGCTGGTCATCCTTCTTTGAACCAAATGTCCCAGAGTCACGGTTTGATCATGGAGGGAACTGTTCTTGCTACGCTTGTGAAGCTATCACTTTCTGATACAATAGTTGTGGTATCTTCTCTCTATTTTGGTGTATTATCATGATTTAAATGTGTGTTTCCTAGTGTGTAACTGATTCACTTTTTTCTTAATTTGAAATAAAGGTTGGTGACAGCCTTCAACTCATTAGCGAACTAGTTGCTGGGTTTGTGAAAGAGGATGGTGTGATGCTGGAGAAGTTAGAAGCTAGTGAAGCAAAGTGTGATGCTCTAAGCACTCCTGCTAAAGCTTCTAAGGAGCAGGCGAGTTCTTCTGAAGAGCGAGCGCGCTTTTCCAAAATGCACACGCAGGCCACCTAGGAGGAGCTGATGAAGCCTCATTTCCAATTAGAAGAGATACGGACCACTGGCCCCGCTTCACCTGCATATTTTCAGGTTCTAGTTGATTGACTGGTGAAGAAAAAATCCTTTTATGCTTTATTTGAGGAGGTCACAACTAGTTCTCGAAACGTTGGATATTGTAAGGCTTTGGTAGAATTGTGAAAGCTGAACCCTAATGTCAAGGTTGAGAAGCTGCCTAAGCTGTCCAAATTCTAGAAGGTTCTGGAACAACAGAAGAAGGCTCTGAATGAGGGTTTTCTGAAGAGCATCTCTGATGGTGGTCACCACTTTACACTGGTATCCCATCTTGCTAGTTTTCCTAGTTTACCTTCGGTGTCTAAGCTTAGGCAATGTACGGTCGACTACTTTTAGGATATTTTGTTTGGTTCACCCTCTTTAGAGCTTCGCATTCCTGAGCATACGTCTATTCACAATGATGATGTGCAACCCGGAGGTGATCCAGTTAGCAAAGGTTCAGTTTAGCACATTGTCCAGGAGGGTGCTATTGTTACTTGCACTTCATATGCTTCTCCTAATAAAGTTAATGAAACTTAGTGCTAAGGACTTTAAGGACTTGTTTTTGTAATTTGATAACAATATTTTGAAATATGTATGTACTATGATGTATTATCAAAATTTTTGTCATCATGTTCGCATTTTACAATTTGACCGGTCACCTTATATTTATTTACTTGCAGGGCTTTGACATTATGTTTGATCAAATTTTTTTTGAAAAGTGTTGAATATCTGGGGTGTTATGTTCGTTTTCCCTATCACAAAGGGTTTTCCTCTTCTCCTGTATATTGCCCCATTAAACTTATCAAAGCCACTAAACATATGTCAAAGGAATATCTCCAACTAATTTCTCTGGAGCGTCTATCTCGTGTGGAGGATATACCTTTGCAGATTGGGTGGGGAACTCCTACTTCTTCCTCATAACCAACTTCTTCTATAGCATGCCCTTGTAGTAAGCTTATCTCTGATGGTTATAATTTTGAATCGCTTGGTAAAAACATTATTCGTGGTTTGGTTGATCTTGAATCAACTACTCTGTATATGCATTCGCTCAACCTTCCCGCCCATGTTCAAGACTGGGCATTGTCTTTAGGCATTCATCTGAAGTACATGCTCTTGGGTATTAGTGATCTCGAAGAAAAGTGGGAGAAGAGTGTGAAGGATACCTAGGATGTCGTACGTGACTTGCGAGGGATTTGTAACGAGTAAAACAGTCTTATTCACAGCCAACAACTGACTATGGTAAAGATGCTTTGCCAACATGAGGAGGCTAAAAGTTATACTGCAAGCAAGGCTCATGAAACCCATCAGAAAACACTAATATTGATAAGCAATGTACTCGCCTTGATGACTTTCTCTATAGATGGAAGAAAAAACAGGATGAATGTGACCACCTTTCAAAATATGCTCTTGGATGGAAAAGCAAGTTCGATGAACATTTTGCTATGTCATTTCATGAAAAGCCTAGAATATTAATTTGATGTGATTCTATTTGGTGGAAATGATCTTTCTCATATCACTTAAAGTAAGGCTATTAATGGAATATTCCAAAGTGACGGACGATTACCCTGGTTCAGGGATGGGACCATTGTCACCCCTCATTAAAACTCATGAGAGCCAATATTAATGACAAAGAAACTGGCATGATCCCACAAAGAATTCCACAGGTTTATCCTTAATGAACCGCTGGATACTTATAAGTAACCATATACAATTTACTCTATATGATGTACTAGCGGTTTTCAAAATTTGACGGGTGCTATTTCATTAGCTTTTCATTTCATGAAAAACCTAGAATATTAAATTTTATTTGGTTCTATGTGGTGGAAATGATCTTTCTCATACCGCTTATAGTAAGGGTATTAATGGAATACTCTAAAGTGATGGATGATTACCCCGGTTCGGGGACGGGACCATTTCCTTCCCCAGTGAAACTCATAAGAATGCACTTTATATTACTGGGTAGCTCGCACTTGGAATTTCATCCTCCCCCACCATCTTGGAGGGAACTAAGTGTAAAAAGTAAAAAGTTTACATGCAATGTGAAAATTGATTCTGGTTGAACTAGGCCTTATTATAGGTCATGAACGCTTATAAATTTAAATTATCCAATGTACATATACCCCATTTGAAGGTCAATTACATTTTTCTAGGTCAAAAGGGGGCCCATTTACCATTTTAGTGGGCTGAAATGGCGAGGCACAATTTAATAGGAGCCGACATCGGTACAATGCTGGACTAATATTGCTAAAGAAAAATATAGTTGTGACCTCGCATGGAGATTGGTAAAACACAAGCCCACTTCTATGCTAGTGGGCTGTAATTGTTAGGCTCACATTTGGAATAGCCGATGTCGCACTAGAGTCGGTATGAGTTCATTCCGTGCGATATATATGCAAAATCGGCTTTCCATAGGCGGAAGTCATACGCTTCATAATGAGTGTATAAATGGAGGCCCCATCTGATACAACATTTCTAACTTTCTATATTCTCTCAAATTTCAAAACTCCTCACCGGCCAATCTTCTAAAAGGTATAGTTTCCACATGTGTTTACATTGCTTTTGTTTTGGTTTTTATCCTTGAAATTGTTGTTGGTATTAGAGTGTGAATGTGTTTTTTTTTTCATTTTTGATGTTTCTATGGTTTGGTGTGCTAGAATATGGTTTTAGAGTGTTAGAATATGTTTTTAGGGTGTTGGAATATGAATTGGGGTGGTACAATATGTTGTAAGGGTGCAATTATTATTTGTTGTTGTCGTTATCTACTGTAATGCGACGTTGCTAACAAGTCAGTCTTGTTTCTGTTGTACCAATCTGCATGTGACATCACATTCATGCTTTCTATAGATGGTCCGATCAATGTGAACTTGCACATGCATCGGTTGACCAATAGCTTATACCGATACTTTTGCGACGTCGCCTTGAGTAGGTTAGAAAACCATATTTCATGTCTTTATTTCCCATTGTTTGAATATAATAACATTTCACCTTCATGACAGTATGAATAACAACAATCATGGCTAACAATGCTGGTTCCAACCGTCAACCAAATGAGGTGAGCGATTCAGATGATGGCAGTCCCCATCGGACATTCTCAGGCAGATATACCTATTTTGTACATACTGTGACCTAGACGAACTTCGGGTCAATTCCAATTATGGTAATTCCTCCATATTTCAAACAAAATAATTTTTCAATTAACTTTTTCTATAGATTAATTTCATAACAAGTACTAATAATGTTTTTGTGTATATAATTCAGGATATCCCAGAAAAAATTGATGAGTACCTCCTTCCATACAAATTGGATGGTTTGGTTAGGTATAAAAGAAAGGAGTACAAAATGCACTACTCGGGGAAAGGATGCTCAAGACCCTGACCGTGAAGGGATTTGGCTAGTTTCCTCACGAAGAGGAACTTGAGATTGGGGATAAACTATACTTCGAGCTCATAAATGGTGCTGGGCCCATAGTCTTCCATGTAGTTGTTCTTCCCTGCGAACATTAGAGGGTTGTTAAAGACTTCATATGAGTATGTATTCAAAACTTATTTTCTTGAATTGTGTTGAATTTGAATTGGAACGTATTTTGTATCAATTATCTTAACATTTCAAATTTATTTTTTTAATGTTATTTTAGTTTTTTTCAATGTTTGATATTTAACATAACATGTTAATCAATGTTTTTAGAATTGTATTTATAAATTATAATTGTTTACTAGTTGGGTGTTAGGCCCATATAGATGTAGCGTCGATCTGAGGTCGGTATGTGTTCGCATGAACCGACGGACCTACAACATCGCACTTAACAAGCGGACTTCAGAACATGGTTAAAATGATGTCGTTCCAAAACAGGTTATAAATATGGCTAACAGATAGTTCAAGCTTTTCTTCACAAATTTTCCGCGAATTCCAATGGTCAACACCTTCCACTCTACTCTTGTTTATTGGAAAAAAAAGGTATGGTGTCACTAATCTCCTAACACATAAGTTTTGTACTTCTTACTTCACAATGTCAGATCTGTGGTCTGTGATTTTTTTTTGTGTACCCAGCTTTCTAGCATTCGTTTTAAAATTATTAGAGTGTGAACTTTCCTGTACTTTGAGTATTGGTACTATGTTTTGGTATGTCTCCTAAGGGGTGTTTTTTCTATTTCATGTTGATGAAACTTCATTTTTTCCGGTTTGATGGGTTTCTTCCCGTAGCAACCTGTCTGCGATGTTTGTGAAACCCAAAACATAATTAGACTAATACACTAAACATAACACTGATATAAATCGTGTTATGTCAATTGAACCTCTTAATATCACTCTTACACTATGAAAAAAATACTTATATATTATTACATAGCCAGTATAAAATAAATAATTTTTTAAAAATAAAATAATAAATAATTAAAATTAAAATTAAAATAAGAACAACAAGTAGAGGTAAATGTAATTGTAAATTAGAGGAATATTAATAACTATTGCTTAATACGAACTTAAATATTTCAATCGTCATTAAATAAGGAATAAGTTTTGGTATTAACTATAATAAATAAATTATTATTATAACTATATTAATATGTAGTGTTATCAAATTAAAGTTAATATTCATCAAAGTTTTGATAAAGATAAAGGCAATAACTTGGAAAAGACAGTCTTTGCATAAGATTATAGAAAGATGAGGTAATTAGAATAGTAAAAGGTAACAAGTTTTAATTGCAAAATGAAAAATTTATTATGCAATGTGTAGTAATTATAAATTTTATAGCCCGGTTCATACAATCCAAAAATTTTATCTTCATTTTTTTTAATTTACACTTTAAACCTTGGACTTTCCATGACTTATGAAAAGACCGTCTTTTAAGAGACGGACTCAAAGATAATATCAAATTAATAATTATGATGAGGAAAATTTATTTTTGTACAAGCACTATAATTATAAATTAAAAATGATGAAGAAAGAATATTTTTTGAAATTTCCATTTAAGTAAACTTTTAATCGCTCCATAATCAAATTATGTATCCACTCGTATTTAAATTATACTACTCTTTTTTAGAATAACATATATCAATCACGTTATGTTCATGTTTCTTTTTTATTCTATGATTTTTAAGAAAACATATGCCCATGACATTGGCAAATAATATATATATATATATATATATATATATTTGTAATATAAAATAATTAAAAATTATTTATTATTAAAAGTATATACAATCAAAAAGAGAGAATAGAAAAAATAAATTTAAATTTAAAAAATAATAATATAAAATAATAATAATAAGAACAACAACAACAAAAAATAATTAAAACAAAATGAAATTTTAATTAAGAAGCATTGTGCATATAAGCATAGCCTCACAAGCACAGGTGGATTGCTATATCACGCCCTGTATTTTACTATCCACGCCCTAATACGTATAAATACACGTATTAGTATTTTGAAAATAAAAAAAAATTGGAAAATAAAATTTTTTTTTGAAGAAGTAGTATAAATTAGGTGAAGGCTCTCCAACCTTTTTACTATCCATTTCTCTCCATTTTCTTCTCTCCATCTCCTTCTCTCCATCTCCTTCTCCCCATTTCCGCCGCCGCCGCCGACCGCCGCCGCCGCCGGAAAACGTAAGTTTTGGACGAAATTTTTTAAATTTTCGTGCAAATTATATGGATGTTGCCTGAATGTTGCCAATCTATTCGAATTTTGTTGAACTTGTTGGAATTGTTAGAATTGGGGTTTGTTAGAATTTTGGTAAATGTGGAATGGATGTTGGGTTGGTGGTGAGTATTGGCCGGAGGTGGCCTTGGCCCGCGGAATAGTAAGGGGTAGGGGAAGGAGAAGGGGAAGGAGAAGGGGAAGGAGGAGGAGAAGGTGAAGGGGAGGAGCTGGCGGGCGGAGGTGGTGCCGGTCGGCCGGCGCCGGAGTAGGCCGGCGGCGGTGGAGGCGGCCGGCGGTGATGGAGGCGGCCGGCGGCGGAGGGTGGAGGGAGGAGGAAGATGAGGGGTTTGGTTGTAAATATAAGAAAATAGGAGGCTTTAATCTTATATTAATTTCTCTCATAAGATAATAGGAAATTAAAAAGTAGAATAATTTGCAAAAATCTGATATTAGGAATTTAATCAATTTTGGAATTAAAATGAAGAAATTGTTATTTTTAGAAATTGTTTAGTTTAAATTTGGAAATGATAACTATTTTCGTAATTTGGAAAGTATATGTACCATAATAGAGTATAGTCTTATTTAGATTAACTTTATGAAAATCTAGTTTATCAATCCGATGAAAACAATTGTGTAGTAAATGCTTATGATATGTTTTGACAATTGTTTCTTTGAATGTTAATACTAGTGTGATGTGCTTAAAAATTCAGATTATTTAGTAATGTGATTTCCAATTTGCAATTTAAAAAAATGTGTAGTTCGTTGTATGGGATTGTAAGAGAATTAAATTTGCTGTTTGGAGTGGGGTTTGTTTTTATGTTAAATTGAAATTATGCACAGTTTGAAAATATTAGTTTACACGTTGTTGAAATGTATGTTAATTTATTTTATCATATCAGTTTAAATCAATTGTTGTTATACTAATTACATATCTTGTGTTGTAGATGAGCACTGCTGGTCAACCTGACAGCCATGGTCGTTCTATACGACGAAGAGGTGTTAGTGCCTCGGCGAGACAGGCGAGAGGCCACGTGGTCGAGGATGAACAGTCGCCTCCGCCGCAGGAGTGTGATGTAGGAGCTGAGCGGCCTTCTCCACGGCGCGATCATGCATTCGATCCCATGCCAACATGGGACGGTCCGGAGCTTAACATTCTCGCGTCCGGTGGAATCCGTGATGATAGTGATTGGCAGTCGATGTATGACTTGCCGGCAGAAAGCAGCCCACTCGATGCCGAACCTGGGACGAGTGTGCCATTGGATGCTGGATTCGAACGGTATGCTGGTGGAGGAGCCAGACACACCGTTAGGAATAAAGCTGATCGATTCACGTAATCTTTTGGTGGATCGTGCAATGTCGGTGAGACTGGCATCGAAAGGGCACCGAGGAACAGGAGGAAGCGACACGCCGATGAGACGTGGCTAGTGCGGGGACCGATGGCTGGTGGCCCACAAGATGACCTCGTGATACCAAGCTTCGGAGGACAGGTCGCTGTCGACGTTTGGAATGGTATAGAGCGAGGTGTGCTGAGATGCCATGCTCGGTCGCCGCTATGCAAGCAGTTAGTCACTACGCTTCCTGACCTGAGCGATGTTGTACAGGCCCGGATACGTGCGACCGGATTGGCCCACCTTCCTGCGATTATGTTCCAGTTCCTTGACATGGCATTGATATCCGCTTTTGTCGAGAGGTGGCAGCCGGACACGAACACATTTCACATGCCTTTCGGGGAGATGACCATCCTGATGCACGACGTAGAGATGATTCTTGGCATTCCTATCGTGGGTGGCGCTGTTGCGAGTACCATTTTGGTGGAGAGTATTCAGGAAGCATGCGCTGAACTATTTGGGAAAGATGTGGAGTCCTTCGTCGCGGAAGATTGGAACGGGGGTAACAGAGATGGCCAATCATTGATGGCGAGGTGTGTAGCGGCGGGTCAGAGCGATAACTTCCAATTTATGTGCTACATGTTGACCCTGTTTTCAGCAACGCTTTTCGTGGATAAAACTGGGAATAAGGTTAGAGCCAACCTTCTACCTCTACTTGATTCGCAGTTGTCCTGGGGCTCGGCGACATTGGCCAGTTTGTATCTACAGTTGGGAATTGCGTCCCGGTCCAAGGCGCGCGGCCTATGCGGCTGTTGCACGCTGCTGCAAGCATGGATATATGAGTACTTTCCAATGTTTCGGCCGAGGCTGAGTACACTGCCAGCTCTTCCGGGACGCGCCAACCGGTGGCACACAGGGGATAAAATGGGGAGGGATACTGGGAGGCTGGCTACCATCCGGCGTCAGGTGGATGCCTTACAACCCGACCAGGTATGAATTCCATGCTTTTACTCTTATTCTAATAGTAGTGGGTAGATCGGATTCCATAGGAACGTTACATTTCTGTGAAACACGCGCAGGTGGATTGGTTGCCATATGGACTGGACGTGGTTAGGGCTCCTAGGGGGAGGACTCACTACCGTGGCGTGATTCGATACCTCGAAGCAATGGAGGCGTACATGCCAGATCGCGTTGTGCGCCAGTTCGGTCTCGTACAGGGTATACCGCAGAGTCTTATGATTGTGCCAGAGCCTTGTTCCCGGCCCGCTGATCCGGCCAGCTATTCGGTGACCTATCCAGGGATGCTGCAGCTGACCCTATGGCATATGGCACACGCTTGGCACGACGGTCAGCTTGCCGAGTTCCCGATTGCCACAAGTCCGTCAGAGTGTACCTTGGATTATGAGGAGTGGTACGCGACTCATTCACACCCATTGATCACGAATCCTGAACTTGCTGCCACGAGTAGACGGGATTGGACACATCATCAGTTATCGGTAAGTTTTCTCCAACTGTTTGCTTTGAGTAATTGTATTACATTTGATTGTTCCGTTATTGAAAAATGTGTTTCCTGTGCATCAGATGCTGAGTGACATGATGAGCGACTTGGATCCGTTTGACTCGACAACCGTTGATGGACTCGGCGACCCGTGCATGAAGGAGTTGTTGACTACTTGGATCGGTCGTCGCGATGAGTATCGCAGGCTCGGTTATGGACCCATTCCCTAGGCGACTGTTTGCTTATGTATGTACCCACTGTTTGCTTATGTATGTACCCACTGTTTGCCCACAGTTTGCTCATTTATGTAATCGCAATTGTTTGTGCATGTCAAATTTATAAGTCATCGCTTTTTGCAACGGTAACGCTTTCAGACTAATTGTAACGCTTCGATAATAATTGTAACGGTTGCGTACATGCCAAAATGTTTCACTGGGTACAATAGTTAATTACTCTCATTGTATGCTTTGGTCCAAGCCCTTATCCTCCTACGAAAGGGTAACTCCCAACCGACGACATCAGACTTCCTCAATGTGGTCCATAGATTAACCACGGGGGGCATGGGACAGTTTTCCTTCACGTGTATCCGGACGAAATGGCTTGTACTGCGTACGTATACAATGTGTAGCTCCCTCCTTGTTCCATCCTCGCTCCCGCCTACCCTCAATGGAAGGACTGTACAGCAATAGTCTGCCGACTCATTCTCTAAAATGTAATATAAAACTACAACCGTGTTGTAGTAGGTGGCGACAGGAAACATGTCTGTAATGACCGTGAACCAATGCTCTGGACCACACGGACCTTTGGTGTGGTGTATATGGGCTCTAACTAATTCAACATTGTCTTTCGAACCGTATATGGGAACATAGTCAGGCCAATGAGTTGATATCTCATTAAACACTGCCCGACGCGCTCCAGACCATTCACCTTCACAGTCTACATGGAACGCATCAGCAACGCATCTGAAGCCACAGTTTCCATCACTCACGACATCGTTCCAGCCTTCGATGTAACGCCGGACAATGTGGGGGACACTTTCGAGGAACGGGAATGTCGCTGTAGGAGAAAACAGTAAGATTAATTTCTTTGTAAGAAATTTAATTCAATAGGAAGAATGGTGTTTGTACTCACCGTGCCGGCTACCGCTCTGTGATGTGGTGCGCCCCGGGGACCTTGAGCTACACCCGTATCGCCTGTTCACGTGCTCGTGGTAGCTCGGTGAACGTCGGGTTGATCTTGATCGGGGGACCTGCTCGCTTGGTCTCCCACGTGCACTAGTACAATTGTTCGGCTCGCCAATGCCGCTGTCCTCCGGATGCAACTGCTCATCTATGTAGCTTGAAACTCATCGGCGGACCGAAGGGTCGCTGCGTGCCAGCTCCTCCAACGAGTGTTGAACCGTGACTGATCCTGTTCAGCCCTCGAAATGTTTTCCATGCTCCGCACGAGATCACCTAATGCCAGGCTCTTAAACAGCGGATGAATGTCGTCCAAGTACAAGGGGATTCCTTGTGCAACTGCCCTCGCCATGACGCATGCACACGGTATTCCGTGAGTCGAGCGCAGTACACAACCACAGTATGCGTATACCTGTGCTCCGAGTGCATCAATCCTCCCGGACTCTACCGTCAATTTATCCAGACAGTATTTGGACACATTGTTGATCAAGTTGTTGAAAAGGGCCCTACGGTGCAATCTTCCAGTGCACGTTCTTGATTTCTCCAGGTTGGCCTTGATCATAGTAATTTGCGCGGCTATCTACAGGTCGACACGCCTCCATATCGTATCCAGTGAACCAGTTGACGTTTGTAACCACCCTTTCAATGACGAGTGTGCACTTTCGACCCTGCATGTAGTTGTGTTCCTGAAATGCAGAAATCTGTTCGTCCATGCCCGCACAAATTTCTCCTTATGGGGGTTGAGCCACGTAGTCTCAGCGTAACTAATAACAGCTTCGCTCCAAGACCATCCAATCCTCATGTCCACCAAGGCGGCTTCGTACTCTGAAACGGTGGACGCATTGCAAACCCGGAACCATGCACCATTCTTGAAGGATGCCCCGTTCCTCTTATTCCCTGTCAGCACAGTAACACGTGCCTCCACATCCTTGTTAATATGCCAGGTGCAGAGCAAATGATTCGATTCTGGAAACACAGTCCGAAGTGGCCTAATCAGTCCCATCTCTCGATCGGTGACCACAACCTCAGGGAACGGTCCATCCACAAGCAAGTTCTTGAGTGCGTTCAGCACCCACTCATAGGTATCTGCCGTTTCTTCAACAACAATTGCGTAGGCAATCAGGAAATTTGTGTTGCAAGGAGACATCCCAACCATCTCAATGAATGGCATGCCGTAGCGATTAGTCTTGTACGTTGAGTCGATGGCCACAACCCACGGAAACGTGCGAAATGCGACAACAGCATCGGGATGAGCCATGAATAAATGAGTCAAAGTACCATCAAGTGCTGAGCGGTGACTAGTGACATACCCTTTCGAGGTGGCAAGATGCAAACAATTCTCCGCTGTGTTGCGCCCGCCTCGCCTTTCTGTTACATATGCCGATCTCTCATTGTACACCTGCCTAATGGTCTGATGCAGGTCTGAAAACGAATGACTGAGGCTGGCATTGATATGCCTGGGGGCTGTTTCTGAATCTGTCAAATCTCTAATCATTTGTTTTGCGTCCGCATGGAGCTTGCAGCTCTGTCTGTGACCCTCAGCGTACACTAAGAAGGGGTGGTTGTGCATCCCTCGTCTAGGATCCTTGCACGGCACTACATTCCAACCGTCCCCCGTGCTACTCTCTTTCAAGACAATCGTGAATGGGCAGTCACAACTTCTAGTCGAAGTGTTACTCCGTCGGACTACATCGGGATCGCTCGTATCGATAACCTTATCTTTTCGGCCCCGATTGCAAATGCAATATAACCTCAGGGGACCATTCCTATTCTTTTTGTAGGACCCCGTGACAAGTTCAAATCCCACTTGCAGAGCAATCCGTTGCAGGTAGGAATAAGCCTCGGCGTGACTTGGAAACACATTTGAGGTGGCAAATGGAGAGTATCCATTCCGCTCTGCAGCAGCTTCACATGACTGATTGTCATCCTTAAACAGCAATAAACATCAAGTAATTAGTTACACTCAACTGCTATACCAACAACAATGATGTCGTCAATTAACGTTCAAACAAATGAATTGTTTAAAAAAAACATACAATAAAGTAAAAATTATATTGGAGGAAATAAATTTAGGCTCACACTTACAACGTTACATAAATAACTTTTACAAACCAAGAAGTGCATTGCTTGATTTTTAATTATCGTCAGAAACATATATTGAAATATGAACAAATAAAGATAAAATTACAGTTAAAACGTTAAAACATATATTTAAATGTGAAAACATAAAGATAAAATTAAATTAGAAGAAATAACATTACAATTATAAAAGTCCCGTACATGAATTAACTCCCTAAACTGAAATTACATTCATCCATTTCAAATTGTCCTACTTACGGACTTAATGGTGCACTGCTCCATTTCTTATTAACAGCTGAAACTTACATGTAATTGTAAAAAAAAAAGTGATAATAATAGGAGATAAATTATTGTAGATAAATTAACAACAACATTACGTAACAAAATTAACAACAAAATTAACAACAAAATTAACAACAAAATTAACGTTACTGCTATTAATAGGAGATAAATTCATAGGAGATAAATGTGCAATAATTTTTACGTAACAATTAATAAATTAAAACACAAAGATAAGCATAAATTTCTACTGCAAAAATTAATAAATTTAACTATTACTTATGGACAGAAAACTAATTAGTAAAATTACCTCCGAAGACATGAAATTTCTAACACCCTTGTTTGGAGTAAAAATTTGGAGAGTAAAAATTTGGAGAGTAACAATTTCGAGTTCCTCATATTTTTAGAAACACTTTTATAGCAGTAGAAATTACTAGTTGGGGAGAGGAAGCCCCTCCGGCTCGCGCCCAGGCCACGGCGAGCGGAGGCAAGTCCGGCTCGCGCCCGTGGCATGGCGAGCGGAGCCCGTCCAGCTCGCGCCAAGGGCACGGCGAGCGGAGGCCCGTCCGGCTCGCGCCCAGGGCACGGCGAGCGGAGCCCGTCCGGCTCGCGCCCACGGCACGGCGAGCGGCGCCCGTCCGGCTCGCGCCCAAGGCACGGCGAGCGGCGCCCGTCCGGCTCGCGCCCAAGGCACGGCGAGCGGCGCCCGTCCGGCTCGCGCCAGGGTCACGGCGAGTGGAGGCCGCTCCGGCTCGCGCCAAGGTCACTGCGAGCGGAGGCCGCACCGGCTCGCGCCAGGGTCACGGCGAGCGGAGGCCGCTCCGGCTCGCGCCCGGTCCGCTGCGAACGGACCGGCGGCCGGTCGCGGCCAGGCCGTCGCGAACCGGAGCCTCCGGCGGCGCTCGGCGGCGGAGCCGGGAAGCATCGGCGCTACCGCGGCGCCCGGCATTGGCGGCGGTGGTCGGCGGTGGACGGCGGCGGTTTCCCTTCTCCCATTTAACATTTTCCAATTTAAAATCTTCCAAATACAATATATTTTTAAATGTATATTGTATATATACAGTATAAATACAAGGCGTGGATAGTGAAATACAGGGCGTGAAATAGCAACACCCCAAGCACAATGACATTACATGGTCCTGCTGTCAGATAAGGTATGGGAAGATTTATAATACTCCCTCTAGTCCACTTATATTGGCCCCCTTTCAAATGGCACAATTTTTTTAAAAAAAGTTAAAGGAGGGGTGTGAGTTGAATTGAGAATGTAAAAAGTAAAATGAGTGGATGAAAATATTCTAGGATTTACCAAAAGGGGAAAGAGACATAAATAAAAAACCATACCAAAATGGAAAGTAGACCAAAATAAGAGGATCAGAGGGAGTATGCCTACTCAAATCATTTAAAAAATTCCAAATTCCAACTCAAATCATTTAAAAAATTCCAAATTCCAACTCAAATCATTTCAAAAATTCCAAATTCCTACCTAAATCATTCACTCATATCCATGCGCAGACTGCAAATCACATTCCATATCTTTCATCGTTAAATACAGAACATATTCCAATTCATCTTCCAAATTCCAAATTCCAAATTCCAAATTTAAAATAAAAACATTTATCCTAAGAATTTATAACTCCCACATTTAATTACAATATAAACAAAGTCTTGGAAAAGACTGTATTTTCACATGCTTATGGAAATACATGGTTTAATTTTACTCTTAGTTGTAATATTAAAAATTTATTAAGCAACGTGTAGTAGTTATAAAGTTTATATCCCAATTCATGCAACCTGGAAATTTTATCTTCATTTATTCTAATTTGCACTTTAAACCTTGGCAAATCCATAACTTATGGAAAGACCGACTTTCGAGAGAAGGACCCTAGAATACATTTGATATAATCTCACCTTTAATGATTGAAATTATATACAATATATCCAAACCCAGAAGAAACTAATTATCCATTCTTAATCGAATTTATTAACGAGTAGCACACGAAGTGACACATAAATAATTTTAATTTTTAGATTGAACCACAAATGTTAATCATAATAATAAATATGGTTGAATCTATTTTGATATAATAAAGTAAGTAAATAGAAAATAATTTAATTTCCATAAATAAATATTCCCTTAACATATAAATAACATTTATTCATATAGTTTCTTTTCTCTCAAATAACAAATAAATAAATAAAATAAGGCAAAGTCTTGGGAAAGACGGTCTTTCCATAGACTTATGGAAAGACGGGGTTTGATTAGAATAATAAAAGGTAAAAGGTCTTAGTTGCAATATTAAAGTTTTAGTATGAAACACGTACTCCCTCCGGTTTTTTTTCATTGGCACTTCTCTTTTGATGTTAGAATTGGGGAGATGCTAAATGAGTGGATGAAATTGAATTGAAAGAAGAGAAAGTAAAATGAGTGGATGTAAAAACCTTAAACTTGCCAAAATAGCAAGTGCCAATTAAAAAAAACACCACTTTTAGTAAGTGTGCCAATGAAAAAAAATGGAGGGAGTAGTAGTTATAAAATTTATAACCCGATTCATGCAACCCGAAAATTTTATCTTAATTTCTTGTAATTTACACTTTAAACCTTGGTCTTTCCATAACTTATGGAAAGACCGTCTTTCAAGAGACGGACTCTAAAATAATAACTCTAAATTATTTTTTAATTAAATTTAAATTGTAATGAAGTTGTAACTCTATGGAAAGACCGTCTTTTTCAATACTTTGCCGGTAGGTAACAGAATAAATAAAAAGTTGAAAATGAAATTTTAAAAAGTAAGGTAAAATGGTGCATGTGAGAGTTGATCACTCATAATTACTAAAGTGTACTCGAGTGTTTGTACTACACTCCTATCTCTACTATAGAATGTATATGATGAACAAATTCTACCACTACACACACATTCACTCATGCGCGCACACACCCACAATTCCTCATTCATTTTTTTTTCAACTCCACCCCATTCCATTTCCAAGTAAGAATCCACACACTACATATCCCATCAACACTAAAAACATGTTTTCCATCTTTAATGTCCTTAAACCACTATCATCTTCAACCATCTCTTCGGTATTTCATTTTCATTTTCAAGATCTTCCACATCTCATTTCCATCTTCCTCACAAAATGTAGCCAATTTCCCAACATCTCCCATTCTACTATCTCTCATTCTCACTACATTCATTCCAATAAAACTTACAATATATTACTCAATCAAGTACAAGAGTAATAAAATTAATCATTTAAGGATATCTCAAGGTACCAAGGAGTTAAAATCAAGGGATGCAGTAGAACTTCTATTCTATTAATATTTTTGTCTTCTTAATAATTCTAAAAGTTTAAATCTTGAATGGTAGGTAATGAAAAGATGATAGTATCTTGGGAAATCCTTTTGGAAGATGAAGAATTCATTCAAGGAAAACTATTATTTACAAAGTAAGAATTTTATTCCATAGAACTCGAGAGCTACATGCATGTTTGAAATACCACCGTCCATGAATAGATGTAAGAATTCCCGTTTCAATCATCCAAAATTTGTGAATATACTATAGTTTTGTAATATAATTCTTATCAAGTTTGAGATTTTTTAACATAAAATGTTACATGCAATATAATCCTAATAATTCTTATCAACTTTCATATTTCTTAACTTAACATATTACATGCAACATAATCCTAACCAAATTAGATTAGTAACAATATCAAAAGGATACATTTCTATATAAGATAATATTTATGTGTTAGTTCTCGTTATTTTCTAATTTTAAGAGATACTTATAATGTTAAAAATAAGATCTTAGCAAAATATAAAATTATTTTCAAAAATCCACAACATGCAAGATGGTTCTAATCTTGGTAGTAATATATTATAATAATGCATCTATTGTCAAGAATTCATAACATGAAAGTAATTCTAATATTTGAAATAAGATTTTATTCAAATACATGTATTTTTAGGAATCCATACCATGCAAAAACATTCCAATCAATTTTTAATATTGGAAATAAGATTTTATATGAGATAATATTAAAAATAATAATATTCATTCCAAAATGACATGCAATATCATTTTGCTCAAATCTATTATTGTAAATAAAGTTTTTTTTATAAAAAAAAATACATTCCTTGTTTGAGATAATATTTATGATTTGTCACTTATTGCCAAGAAATCTTGACAATCAAAATGATTTTGATAATAGAAATAATATTCTATAAAAGCATATCCCTAGATTTGGATAGTTTCAACATATTATCATTTGTTGTCAAAAGATTGAAGAGTTCGTCTCATGCGAGATCGTTTTTCCGTAAAACCAGGGACTAGAGGGAAAATAGTAAAAGGGGAAACTAAATTCGGAGGTTAATTTGGAAAAATTAATGGCTCGGGGTACATATTATAATAATTCCTAAAGTTCAGGGACTAATAGGCAATTTTAGAAAGTAAAACAGTTTTCCCCTCTTACCAACCCTTCCCATCTTCTTCCCCATTCATCTTCCCCGTTGTTCCTCATCCGCTTCTTAACCACCACCTCAACCGCTTCGATGGAGACGATGCATCCACGACGACGGAACATTCACGGTGACGGCACATCCACGACGACGGTACATCCACGGAGGCGGTGCAGTTGGATTCGGCAACAATATCAACGAATCTAGCGACGATTTTAGCAAGTCGGTCGCCTCGAAGCTATTGTGGGGACGTTGACGAGATCAACTGGAAATCGATCATGGTGAGGAGATTTGTCGTTGTCGTTTCAGAGTCGCGGCGGCGCTGGTTGCAGAGTTGCTCAGACGCAGTCGCCGGAGCTGCGATCGTAGGCAGGAATGCGGATAGAGTCGAAGTCGAGCTACATCCGAATTTTCTGGAACCCAAGCCCCCAACCTCTGCCTCGGCTGAAGTCGAAACGCCTATTACATTCATTGATTTTCCGCCGACTATTGGTATTTGAGAATTTTGGTTATGTGCAGAGTGATGGAGTTGATGATTTTTGTAAGATGGGAATAGGAATTATGGGCGTAAATGGGGCAGGAGCTGATTTTGGACGTTTGGGGGGGGAGGACGCATTTCCGTAATGCGTCCTCTAGGGCCCCAATTTTTTTTAATTCAGGCTTTTTGGAGGATGCATTTCGATAATGCGTCCTCCAACTAACCCTTTTTTTCAGAATTTAAATAGAGGGCTCCTTTTTTGTTTCCGAAAATATTTCCCCCATTTTTTATTTTAATTTAATTTGTCCTTTCACTTTTTTGTTCCGAAAGTAGTCACGATTTATTTTTTTGTTTCTGAAATGGAGTGGAGGACCCGTTTTGGTAACGATTTTATTTTTAGCATCAATTAGAGGACTCGTTTCTAAAATCAAATAATGGCTGGTTTGACAACATTTTAATTTTCACGTGGTGATTCTCATAGCACTCGTTTTGGGAACGACTCCTCAGATCCTGCGAATTGTTTTTTTGAAAGTATAAATTTCCTCATAGCACTCGTTTTTATTTTTATTTTTATATAGTTATATATGTATATCTTTATTTATATTTGTATTTATTTGTATTTATATTTATACACATTTATTTATATATGTATATGTTTATATTTATGTATTTATATATATGTATATACATATATTTATATATATGTATATATTTATATTTATATATATGTATATATATTTATATATATATATACTTATTCATATATATATATTTATTTATATTTTTGTATATAATTATATTTATATATATATATATTTATATATTTTTTATTTATATTTATATATTTGTATTCATATTTATATATATGTATGTATTTATGTTTCAAAATAGAGTCCTCTAAATAATTTCCAGAAGAAAGTAAAATTTCTTCGGCTTTGAGGACTCAATTTTGCTAAATTATTCCCCGACAACTATAAATATATACAAAAATATAAATATAAAAATATAAATATAAAAATATAAAAATGTAACGGTTCACCTCGTTTATGGAACGAGTCCTTGGAAGCTGCCTAATATTATTTGTCAGGAAATTAATCTGCGGAACGTTGGAAATTTGTACGAATTTGCATAAATCGTGATTTCTTGGGAGCTCCTCGAACGAGTCCTGGAATGGGTATTGTTTCACGCTATTTTTTTGAAAATGTTGGAAATGAGATTTGCAATTAACTACGGTGCTAATGTAATCTGTGAATGAAATAATGTTTCTTATATTTTGTAAGAATGGATACAAGTTAGCATAAATGTACAGTGTGGAACAGTACGTGTGAAATGTAATGCCAATTAGTGCCGAATAGCATGTACTGTCCTAACGATGGTCTCTACATAGCTTTCCACCCGTTCCACACGGGGGAGGACGTATGGTCCTGGATGTCCGCCGTGGTACAACCGTCTATGCAGGTACATGTTCTTCCTCATGTGGAGCTCCCCCCGGCATGTCCTCCTCCATTTCATATCCTGCTTCCTTATTCGAATCACAGAAGGCATATGGAATAGTACCTGTATGTGATGGATCGATATGCGACATGTACGGATGACTGGATGTTGGAGTGACATATGCATTGTAATCTGATGCATCCATGTTGTACTGTGAGGGTTCCCCGGCTGATGGTCCGCAAATCGGTGGACTCACATGTGAGGGCCCCGCTTGTGATGGACCAATGTGTTCTGCATGCCCCCTAGCACGAGGCCTCCGACCTCCCTGTCGACCAGGTGGGGCCTGACGGTGGATTCTGAGGTCAGTATACCTCACACCAGGGGGCGGTTCCTCACAGTGCACAAACGGTTGATAGTGTTGCGGCCTGGAGGCCTGATGCGCATGTTGTAGAGTACGTGTGATAACGTGATGCATCCCCCTTATAACGTCCGCAAAATGTGGGGGGCAACCATCCAAATTAATGTCTGATATGGCATGCAACTGTGTCATTGCCTGCAACTACAGAATCGAGATGAATATGTCAGATATGTAATGTTGAGGAGCTCTGTTGTATTCTTTCTTGACAATATTTGAAATTTAGGACATACCAAGTACTCCGCGGTTGCACCGTCTCCGTGGAAACCCTCAGTAGCTGTTACAGGCTGCCCTGGTTGATCAATGAAGGACGCCGTCTTGCGGAAGTACCACTCCAAATAATCACGGGTAGGTAGGTATGGATCCGCACTCCCCAGTGTAGGTGCTTGTCGATTGGACCGATGTTCCCAAGTGTCGAGATATCTTCTGAGCTCGACACACCAATCCATGCCAGACATTCCTCGACGGTCTCCAGTGTGGAGTAAGTTGTACTCATCCCTACTGACCAACTGGGTGGGTATTGGCTGGATGAGGCCGAACTGCCGGAGAACACGATGTGCATGATGGAACTCCATGGCATGCCAGCAGATGAGGTCGACGCATAGCAGCCAATTGTTTCTACCATCTGTACAATACCGCGGGAGTTGCTCCAGGACGTCCTCCGTATATGGCTGCCAGATGAACTGAGACAACATGCATGTGTTGCGGTTAGGTAAATGAAACCATTGTTCGTGCGAAGTCCAAAAATCAAAACCCAGTTATTCCTATACCTGATTGTGATTGAGAGACGTCAGTTGGTCACGGTACACTTTGAGAACGTGCATTGGTGACTGTGAACAATCGTAACGGGCCCTCCACCTGTGAGGAACAGAGTGAAATACATTAGCCATACTATAGAATTGCATGTGGACTTATGAATACCGTGGATTGAGGAATAAGACATGTACCGGGATCCAAGAGCACTCATCGTCACTGTCACCTGTAGTGCCCCGGCAGGTCGGATGGATGGTATGCGTTCCCATGCCTACAACTACCAATAAATGCAATAGAAATGCCCGTTAATATTAAGCACGGTAGGTACGAACGACTATGTTGACCAACAATTTTACCTGTAGCAAGACTAGTGGCCCAGATATGGATTTAGATTGTGGGATTGCCGCATCACATAACGACCTGTACAAGCATGCAAGAATGGAACTACCCCAACTGTACCGATGGACTGCACCCAGATCCGTAAGTGCGGATAAGTAGAGCAATGAGATGAGGTGGCCGGACGTGTCGGACATCAGCATTCCCCCAAGAAGCAGCAGAAGGAAAACCCTAGCCCGCTGTTGGCATTGTACATCAGTGGGAGCAGCGGGGAACGGACTGTGCAATACCGTTCCTAACCACCTGGCCTTAATGCGACCCCCCTTGATACAAGTGGGGTATGGTGTAGCTCCCAGGTAGTCTGTGCAGATGAGCTACCATTCCTTCGTACGCCTAACGGTGTTAACACCCGTGACTGGAATGCCATCGAGCGGTAGACCCCACAGGACCCCTATATCCTGCAAGGTGATCGTAGCCTCCCCCATCGGTAGGTGAAACGTGTGCGTCTCCGGGCGCCAACGCTCCACTATGGCGCTGATGAGGGAGTGGTCAATTTGTATTGCGGCAGAGTCCAGGAGTCCCTGAAATCCCGCGTCCCGTACATACCCCATAACCTGTTCTGGCAGTCGGTCGGTCCAGCATGCCCCGTCGCACCGACGCACCTGCAGTGCCTCATCCTCTAAACACCCATTGTATAGGGCACGGGCACGGTGCTCCTGATGGAGGTATAGCAAGTCCTCCTCAATGGGTCCCGGATGGTACATGGTGTTTTCCTGCGATCAAGTATCAACCCTAGTTAGATGTTTTTTCTGGAAGAATAGCACAGATAAAAGTAACACTGCGTGATGTGAGACATAATTCGCAAATATAAGTAATACTATGCAATCTGCTACACATATCATTTAGTACAAGAAATACTAGATCACACTATGAACGACAAACTAAGCATGCCCTCTCCCGTCGATGTACAATGCAAACCCAATGACAGTTAGAGGTAGTACTACAGACACCATATGACACCACGACACTAAGCACGCCCACGCCCACGCCTACGCACGCCCCTGGTTTCACCTGCCACCCTTTCATCCATCTGATTCCTTATCCTCTTCTCCGCAAACTGTCAACGCCTCCTGTTGCAAAACTTTTCTGCATCCGGAATCAACCTCCAACGGGCACGCTCCCAGAGTGATGGATCTCGCACGGGCATGAAACCCTGACTGTATTGTTGGACATATGTGGTCGTGTGATACACCCTGTACATAGACTTGCAGGATTGTCACGTCTGTGCCGATAAACGGCCAAGGCATGGGAACAAGGGAAACGAAAAATTTCCCATTCGCGACAGGTGCACTCTCTTCTTCGGTATTTGATCGTGTAATGTCGTTCACTTATGCTCCCGTCAATGTTCCTCGCCACAACCCTGTAAGTCTGCGACGCATGCCCGAACAGGGTGACGATATGTCCCTATGCCAATGTATCCTCTTTCCAGAACTTTTTCCAGATCCTCTCAGGGAACACGGACCTGGATGAACGGGCAATATCTCATATTCAGCAAACCGACATACAGGTAAATCTGAAAATGTAATTAACGGAGAAAATACCTCCAGTTCGTAGCGTCGGTAAGCCTTTGTGCAAACATTTCAACAGTCCGCTCGAACGTTGCTTTGACACACGCTGTTATTGGGAGATGGCGTGCGCGCCGTAAACAGTTGTTGAAGCTCTCTGACAGATTCGTCGTCAGAATTCCCCAATGCCGATCACCATCATCGAAGGCAAGACACCACGTACTCCTATCTTGCCGTTCCAGCCAAGCCCAAGCAGATGGATCCATACTCTCCAACTCCTCCTTGTACTCCCTCCACCTGCTCTCTCGCCTAGCACTACCAAGCTGCCACACCAGAGTCTTCATAAGCGCATTCTTGAACTTCCCACGATCATGTGATAAGAAGTTGGACTGAAAATGCCGCAAGCAAATCCGGTGGTATCCGGCTGGCTCCATCCACTCCTCCATAGTCGTCATCGCATTTACAAGTCCTGCATGCCTATCTGATATGACACAGATAGGTCTGCTATCACCACCAACAACGTGAAGACGCAGTCTCCCCATGAACCAGTTCCAGCTTTCGTTAGACTCCTCGTCGACAATTGCATAAGCGATGGGGAGGATGTAATCATTTGAATCGTGGGTCACGGTGACCAGCATTGTGGACTTATATGCACCTCTCAAATGAGTCTCATCTACGCTGATCACTGGCCTACAGTGGCAGAAGGCTGCAATTGCCTGACCGAATGGCCAAAACACAAATTTAAATTTCCTACACCCGGGATCGTGAATTCTGTCCGGTACGTCAGCCCAATCAACAACAGTGCTCGGATTAGCCCTTACAATCTCATCCATAAAAGTTGGGAGTTGTTCAAACGAATCCTCCCACGTTCCAAATACCATGTCAATTGCCTTCTGCCGAGCATACCTGGCCTTCTTGTAGGAAATCGTGACATTGAACTCATCGCTCACCTGAGCTCGCACATCTTTCACGGTGTACGAAGGGTTTACATCAATGTGGTGGCGGATTGAACGGGCGATCATCACTGACGTCAGATTCATGTTACCCGTAGATCGACCAGCCCCGACACACCCATGACTACTAGCCCATTTGGTGATCTCCCACATACCATGCGAAGCCTTTTTCGAAGCTCTGCAAACCCAAACACAATTTCGAGTTCCTTCGACGATGTCCTTGCATTTTGCATACCATGTGCATGACCTGCTCTCCACAACCATGTGTTCCCTGTTCATCATAGAATTCCACCGAGAGATAGCTTCGACCAACTGCGGCTTTGTCTGAAATCGCATACCCACGTCCACTTTACCAGTCTCTTGAACATAGGTAGAAATGCCGGACCCAAAATGGGTAGGGTCATAGCTATCCTCATCGGGGCCCCCATAATCTCTATAGTAGGCCTGTGTATCCGGGTTTGCCAGAATATGAAACGACATGGGTACGCTATTCGTCCTCGCCAATTGCTCTTCCTCGTCACCGGGATTGGAATCGGTTGATAAGGTACGATCATCCTCAGTTCCACCGTCAACTTCAGCTTCATCGCCGTCATCTTCGCTACCGTCATGCCGAGCGTCGCGGTCGCTACCGTCACCCACGTAATCATTGCGGAAGACATTCTGCTCGCCATGGTCTACCACATACAAGACACCACTTGTGGACGGCTGGGCACAATCCACGTGGGCATACCTACCTGATTGGCTGGGCTCACCAAATTCAAAACCCCGGCTACGAACAGGTGGTGGTATACTGGGTACCGATAGGGAGTTCTGCACGTTGCTCAGCAATGACATGAATGTGCTCCCCCGCGCCCCAACATTAGCGATTGGTAACTGTTCCACAACAATGTAAAAATCCGCAGAAGACAATGACATTCGATCAACAATGTTGAAGAAGAATGTGGTCGACTCATCATCTTCCACAGGATAACATCGATAGTATACCGCGGAACCAACCAGCTCGGGACATCGGAAATACATTTTCAGCGAACAACTCTCCCTCACAATGGCCAGTCTCGTTACAATTAAATCAACCAATTCTAAGTGGTTCAACCGCCTCTCGAGAGTCACAACTCGCTTCGGTATTGGAGGATCATAATACACACCCACACTCAAATCAAACTTGATCTGACCCCCTCCATACATATACACCGCCAAAAACATCGCCCAACTGCAACACAAAAACACG
Organism: Rubia yunnanensis; assembly: GCA_037428765.1. Taxonomy (NCBI): domain Eukaryota; kingdom Viridiplantae; phylum Streptophyta; class Magnoliopsida; order Gentianales; family Rubiaceae; genus Rubia; species Rubia yunnanensis. Next base: position 3,541,487 of record CM075071.1, read on the forward strand.
TAACTTCAGATTCACACTCGTCGGACATTCCTATTCATTGTATTGTCAAGTACGTACATTTCCTACACCCGGCCACTATAACAACACTACGGACACAGACATAACACATTGATCAGTTCAACGGCTATACATAGGAATCACTTTCATTTCCTTCTCATTCCACATTCTAGTTCACAAGATCCTCAAATGTCATTACTTTTTCTACAAGCTCAACAGACCAGTCATTAAACAATTCACATAATTACTCCATCCAGTCACACAAGATTACTAAACGCAACAGACCAAACTTAATCATTCAAAGTACACACACAATTTCACACATAAAATTACAGTAACCACATTACTCCGGGATCTCTAGGGATTATAAACCAACCCAACAGCCAACAACTGACAGTCCGCGGGTAATACACACATAATCTCTTGGAACACGTTCGTATAATTATTCATGGCACAATTAACTACAATAATACGGATAACATAGTGGGTGAGAGTGTGAGACTTACTGAGAATCCGGTCAAAGGTGAAACACAGCGCCGGGCAAAGTGATCAACGTCGGGTCAACGCGATCAACGTTGGGTCAACGTGGTCAACGTCGGGTCAATATCAGGTCAACGTCGGGTCAACGTAGTCAACGTCGATTCAAGGCGTTCAATGTGGAATTCGAGGCGGTCAACGCCCGGGTCAACGCAATCAACGGCGGTCAATGTCCTGGTCAACGTCGGGTCAACGCGGTCAACGTCGGGTCAACGCGGTCAACGTCCAGATCTTTCAACTACAACCAAAATCCCATTAGAAAATCAGTAGTAGTAAACGAAAACCCAAACAAAAATTGGGCAGAAAAGCTGGAAACCATACCGGATGTTTTAAAAAATACGAACTGCGATCGAAAGTGTTGGGACGCCGTTAGCGCAATGCCAGAGATGAGTGGAGGGGAATTGTCGGGATGGCAACACACCGGCGGAATGGAGGCTAGCAGAAGGATAAAATTGAGAAATGGTTGAGGAGGAAGATGAGGAAGATGAAAAATGCTGGAAGAGGAGGAAGCACAGTGTACATTTATGCTGTTGGAGGAAGCATTTCCATAATGCATCCTGCGCCACGTGGCGCCCAGCAATTCGACTGCTCAATTTTCAGCTTTTGACTGGAAATTTTTTTTAAAAAAAAATTAATGCCACGTGTCGGTCAGCCATTCGACCGCCCGGTTTCAGTTTTGACCAGAATTTTTAAATTTTTTTTTGCTGAGGACGCATTATGGAAATGCGTCCTCGCCACGTGGCGCGGCACCATTCGGCCGCATTTTTTTGACTTTGACCGGGTATTAAAAAAGAAAAACACGTGGCATCACCCCTCTGCGCCACGTGTCAAAGGCTCCATTAACTCATTCTCACCAGCTTTTACCGCTCAATTAATTACGTTGCCACGTGGCATCGCCCCATTTTGCCATGTGGCATTACCTCATTTTTTCCGGTAACATTATTCAAAAACAAAATTTTCGGCCAAGGACGCATTACCGTAATGCATCCTTGCCACGTGTCACACTCTGGTTCCTCGTTTGAAAACTTTGACCGAAATTAAACAAAAAAAAAAGGAAGGACGCATTACGAAAATGCGTCCTCCACATACAATTTCCGTTTGTGGCTACTGTAGCCACAAACATGTCATTTTCTCCAGAGTGATGTTCAGGAGGAACTCAAGAAGTTGATAGATTCTTCAGAAAAAGGTATATAAACAATCGCTCATTTGCACTATTGGAATCTATGTGTGAGCTGATATAGCCTTTTTTATATTACAGGTTTTGGTAGGAGAAAATGATTCTAAGAGTAAAGCTAAAAGGAAGTCGAAGGTAGTGCTATCTAGTTCTAGTATTATGGGAAATTTCGGGTGAAATTCAGGGTGAACTCAGATTGGGTTGACTTGGTGATTGGGCAGAATTTGTATTTGGGCCTTATTTCTAAAAGCTCAAATGTAAATTAAAAATCATCATATTAAAATAGATTAAAAAATTAAATAAAAATACTAAAAGATCAAATAATAAATGTCAATCATCAAAATGAAAATATGAAATATGCAATAAAATTAAGATATTCAAACATCAAATATAAAGCATCAAATTAAATAATTTAAATATTAAAAAATTACCAAAAAATCAAATAATTAAAATTAATAAAAAATCACATAGTTGTTTTATAAAACAATTTCAATGTCAAAGCAAAGTATTTAAACATCAAACATAAAATATAAAGATTCAAATTAAATTATTTGAATATCATACAAAAATACTAAAAAATCAAGCTAATGTTGAAAATATGCATCCACTATTATTGTAGCATTTGAAAAAAACTATTTTGACATACCACTTTTATCCGCTGATCTTATTATTTATTTACATGATAATTTACAGATGTAAAATGATACGTATCACTTTATGTGTATTACAGATGAACAAGACATAAAACATCACACACCGATAACTCAAAGTCGAAGGAATTCATTTAATCATCATTGGCTCTACAAATACATATAAAATTAGCATATAGAATTGCAAACTTTAATTTGAAGTTTTACGTTAACATGTAAAAATGTCAATCACCAAAACTATCGAATCATCAAACATCATTCATTGCAAAAGAGTTCAAATGACCTAAAATATCGCTAACCTAAAAACTAAAAAAATTCAAATCTAGTTAAAGCATCAATAACAATCAATCGCCTTTACACTAACACTAACAATCAACCATCACAACTGAAAAAATTAATGTAAAAAAATACATCCTAAACAATCAAATTCTATTATTTCCTGACTTGTTTCCCTTCAGCGCTGGCTTTTTCACAGACTTGCTTTCTCTTGCTAGTTTTTGAAGAGGACGACTCTCATACTCCATCACTGCAAAGATCAAACGTCGACTGCTATTATTTATTCAAGGGAACACCTTTAGAGCATGGTTCCTTATTTCATTTTTTATTAACTCATCAATAGCATCTTAGAGCTCTGCCATGGGCAGTATTCCTATGAAATAATATAAAACATCATATATATTAATTAAAACATCAATATTGGTAATTAAAACATCCCAATAGCACACTTAACATCACTGACAACTACATTGAGAAATATCAATTACAGTATTTAAAAAATCAATATAAAAATTTTAAAACATCAACAGTAACCACTAAAATATCAAAAGAACAAAACCAAACATTAGTTGCTTACTTAAATATGAAAACAAACATCAAACACTGAAATTATAACATCACACCAACACAGATAAAAATACTTATAACCTAAAATATGAAACATCACACAGAAAACCAGACACATCAGCAACAGTATGTAAAAATTACATCTGAAAAATAACAAAATTCACAGATCCTACTTCATTCTCGATTGTAAAAATAGTTGGCAAGCATTCTTAGACATCTAAGAAACAGCAACTACAACACAAAAAATAGCACAAATCATAACTAAACCCTAAACTATCACACACAATCAAAACTGAACACCAATTGCACACGCAAGGATGAGAACACCACAAGCATCAAGCGCTGAAATAAAAACATCACACCAACACTGATAACAGTACTTAAAGCCTAAAACCTGAAACATCACACTGAAAACGAGAAACATCATCAACTGTACTAGAAATATCACTGCTGAAAATTAAGAAAAGTTACAAATCCTTCTTCCTTCTCAATTGTAGAAATAGTGGACAAGTGCCCTTAGACATCTAAGAAACATAACCAACAACACAAAAATTAGCACAAATAGCAATAGAATCCTAATATATCACACACACAATAAAAAATGACCATCAATTGTACACTTAAAACACTACAAGCATCAAATACTGAAATTAAATCATCACACCAACACATATAACATTACTTAAAACCTAAACATGAAAGGTCAAACATAAAACCTGAAAAATCAACAACAGTATTTTAAAAGTTACATATGCAAAATAACAAAATTTACAAATCATCTTTCCTTCTCAATTGCAGCAATAGTGGAAAAGAATTCTTAAACATCTATGAAACAGTAACAACACAAAAATTAGCACAAATCATAACAAAACCCTAAGATATCACACACACAATAAAAAAACTGAACATTAATTGCACCCTTAAAACATTACAAGCATCAAATATTGAAATAAAATCATCACACCAACACAGATAAATAGTACTTTAAACCTAAACATGAAAGCTTAAACATAAAACCTAAAAGTTCAACAACAGTATTTAAAAAGTCACATCTGCACAATAACAAAATTTACAGATCCTCTTTCATTCTTGATTGCAGCAATAGTGGGCATGCATTCTGACACATCTAAGAAACAACAACAACAACACAAAAACTAGTACAAATCGTAACAAAACCCTAAGATATCAAACACATAATTTAAAAAAACAAAACTCAATATCAATTGCACACTTAAAACACTACAAGCATCAAATACTGAAATTAAATCATCACACCAACACAGATAAATAGTACTTTAAACCTAAATATGAAAGATCAAGCATAAAATCTGGAAGGTCAACAATAGTACTTAGAAAGTCACATCTCCAAAATAAAAAAATTTACAAATCCTCTTTCCTTCTCGATTGCAACAACAGTGGCAAAAGCATTCTTAAACATCTAAGGAACATCATTAACAACAACAAAATTAGCACAAATTATAACAAAACCCTAAGATATCACACACAATTAAAATTGAACATCAATTGCACGCTTAAGCATGAAAACACCACAAGTATCAAGTGCTGAAATTAAAACATCACAACACTGATAATAGTACTTAAAGCCTGAAACCTGAAACATCACACTGAAAACCTTAAAGATCAATACTTTAGATAAAAAATTATGGCCGAAATTTTAGAAAACTTACAAATGATTCTTCCTTCTCGATTGCAGCAGTGGTGATGCAAAATCTCTTTAGACATCTAACAAACAATAGCAGCAACACAAATATTACCACATATATGTAAGAACAACTCACAAAATACAAAAATAGAGAAATCCCCAAATATTAACACATTGAACAACATAAACCCCAGAAAATCACATGGACCAAAAAAGTAAACAAAAATAACAAAAGCAAAATATACATAAACACTCTGAGAAAATACATTACCTTCGAAGATTAACACAAAACGAAGCTTGTATAGTGTTCGGCTGCGGGAAAATTGTCAAAAAATTCATTGGAAAACTTCGAAAATTGTGATTAATCTTTGCGCGGAAGAAATAGGAAGAAAAATGAAGATAATGAGAAGTTGAATCGAAGAAAATGAGCTAGAATTGAAGAAGATGGAAGAGTAATGGAGAAAAGAGACAAGAAGGAGATTTGAGTTGGAGAGGAAAGAGAATATGAATGTTTATTTCGTAGGAGAGAGGAAAGGAGAAGAGAGAGAGAGAGTTTCAGAAAAATATGATGGAATAATGAGGGAATGTTGATATTTATACCCGGACTTAAATGTAAAATAGTAAAATTGCACATCCAACCCCTCGAACTTTTAAAAAATTTAATTAGAACCCCATGCTACATTCTTAACAATCTAATCCATGGTCTCGCTGTGAGACCGTCTCGCACAAGACTTTGTCAAGATTTATAATATGCAAGATGATTTTATGATTGGAATAAAGTTTTATAAAAACACATCCCTAAATTAAGATAAAATTCCTACATTATCAATCTATTGTCAAAATTTTATAACAAGATGATTCTAATATATTGTTGATAACATGTGAGGAAAATTCAACTTGAAATTGGAATCTTGAAATATAGACAAAAGATTCAAACTCTTACTATTCAATTTGTTAGAAATGTACATTGTAATTCTCAATCCAAAGAAAAATTATTATATAATTAGATCTATCATGTATAAGTATGTATGAAATTAACATATATATTATTAATTTAGATAAATATTGCATTGTTTCATTCAAAATTCAAGATTTACGATGATTTCCAATGATAATAAAAATCAAAATCATCATTATTGGATTTAAACTTTAAACAAAGTAAATGAAGAATGATCTTATGTATTTAATTAATTAATATATAAATTTATATTACACCAATATGTATATCAAACACAAAACTCAAATACATTACCTATCAACTTTATGAATTATAAAATTATTAAATTTGGAAAACTATTTGAAAAGAGAAAAACCTCTACTTAAATATTCAACTAGTACCTTTAAAGATATATATTACTAATGAAATGAAATCAAGAAATAAGAGATTAAAACAAAGGGATTATTTAAATGTTGAATTAAGCCTAATAAATATATTGCATTAACAGAATCGGGTGTACCCATGAAACCCAAACCAATTTTCAAGGATTTTGACCAGAATTGGGGTGAGTGTTTCATCGCTTGCATAAATTGAATCTAACAGGATATTAGCATGCTATGTATGAATTTTTTCTTTGAATTTTCTTCTTTAATAAATTATGTCATGCATAATATGTCACATGTTATATTATCTAGTTTTAACTTGAACTTGATGAAGAGGATGATGTATACTTTATCGCATTAAACTCAACTTGATTGATCTATATGTATGACTGGCATGTACTTTATCTTGTCGTGTCTATTTGATTGTTTGATCTTTGCTATTTGAATTGAAATTGTTCTTGATAAATTTGGGGTCCCCAGCATGATTGTAGTTTGGTCAAAATTGATGGGGACAACAAGGGCCGGACCGTACGACTAGACCGTCTACACACAGTGTTTGGTATGCTAGCACTGCCAATTGTTACCTGATACAAGCTCGTAAGTGAACATGTGTGGGGGCGTGGCTGACGAAAAGTGATATTGAACATGTGGCCTTCAGGCAATCTTGAAAGTGAAATATTTTCGGTCTATGCTTAGTTCGATAGTCATAGTACCCATATAGGGGCTTAACGACGGCTTGGTAAAACCGCCTGTATCCTTTTATTATGTGTTAGGACATATGTGCTTACTTGTCCTTATGTGCTCATTAAATTCAACTTGGTAATTATTGGCGATAAACCTTACTGAGCAAAGGAGCTAACCCTAGTCTAAATAAATGGATTAAAGCAATCTCCAAGACAATGGTATAAGAAGTTTGATTCATTTATGTTGGGTCATGGTTTTCCATGAGCATATATGATAGTTGTGCTTACTTCCAGAAGTTACAAGATAACTCATTCATTTATTTGCTATTATATGTTAATGACATGCTCATTACGACTAAGAATATTGCAAAAATTCATGAGTTGAAGGCCTTGTTGAATAGTGAATTTGAGATGAAAGATTTGGGTGCTGCTAAGAAGATTCTTGGTATAGATATAGGAAGAGACCGAGGAGTTGGAAAGTTGTACCTAACCTAGGAGAGTTACCTTAAGAAAGTTTTGGAGCAATTTGGCATGCATGATGCCAAACTAGTTAACACTCTTCTTGGTAGCCATTTTAGGCTATCTGTTTCCCAATCACCAAAAATAGAGGAAGAAGAAGATTATATGGCTCGATTTCCTTATTCAAATACAGTTGGGAGTATAATGTATGCAATAGTTTTTACTCGCCCTAATAACTCACAAGCTGTTAGTGTTGTTAGCGGGTATATGGCCAATCCGGGCAAATCACATTGGCAGGCTATGAAGTGGTTTCTTAGATACTTAAAGGGTAGTTCGATCATGTGTTTGGAGTTTGGTAGAATCAATAACACTTTGGTCAGTTTTGTAGATTCAGACTTTGCCAGTGATCTTGATAAGTGCATGTCTCTTACAGGTTATGTATTTTCCATTGGAGGTTGTGTAATCGGCTGGAAAGCTACTCTACAATATGTAGTCACAAAGGCTGTCAAAGAAGCTTTATGGTTGAGAGGTATCTTCGGCGAATTAACTCTACAAGAAAGGGTTACTACCATTCATTGTGATAATCAAAGGGCTATTTACTTGACTAAAGATCAAATGTATCATGAGCGGACGAAGCATATTGATATTAAGTACCACTTCATTCGTGATATCATTGCACAGAAGAAGGATTTTCTTCAGAAAATCAATGCAAAGGATAATCCTGCTGATATGTTCACGAAGGCTCTTCCCTATTTCAAGTTCAAGTAGTGCTTGGACTTGATTAGTGTTCATTGTTGGTGATTCAGCCCAATAGGGCCATGTCGGGGGAGGTTGAGTAAGCTATTAGTTTTGGGGTTCAGACCAAGTTGGAGATTTGTGAAGAAATAATGGTCTTCACCCATGAACATTATCTTCTTTGGAGGATAGCAAAGAGAAGCATGCAAAGCATTAAATTGCAACACTATTCTCATCCCATGCTTAGCAAGTTGAAGCATTATTTCTTTGACTATTGGGGTTAAACTATGATGATCTTTTGGCAAGAATCATTTGGACTCAATATTCACAATCCATGCTTGAAGCAAGAAGGATGATTTCTTGGGATTTGGGATAAGTTTTGTTTGAGAGCTCTTGGCCAGTGTTGAACTTGGAGTAGTATAAATAGGGGATGAATTTAGTAGTTCAAATACACCTCAAGTATAGCATTCCTTTGCTACTTGCTTTCTTCTCCCTTTAGCTCTCCTTTGTAGTTGTAGAAGTCAAAGCCCTCATCTTTATAATTTGCCACATAATTCCTTCATAGGTGGTAGGCAAAGACTTGTAATACTTTCTCCACATATAGTAAAGCTTTCGGTCTCCCCCGGCCGTGGATGTAGGTCAACTTGACCTAACTACGTAATCCTTGTGTCCATTATTTCCTTTATTTTCTTTACGTTTTCTTTATCATCCATTTTTCTGAGCTAAAAGATATCTCGTGGGATTTGTATCCTAACAATATCAGATCTGCATGGCCAATACAAACACACATATAAAACAGAAAAATATTGAAGCTAAATTTTGTGAACACCTGCATAATCATCTAAGAAATGAATACTTGTCTTATCACCAAGAACTGAGCATCGTTATAATCATCTAAGAAATGAATACTTGTCCCATCACCAAGAACTGAGCATCGTTATAATCATCTAAGAAATGAATACTTGTCCCATCACCAAGAACTAAGCTTGGTTATATTTGAGTATAAAGTGCCTAAAAAAAAGTAAAGGGTCACAACCTTGGCGGTAGAACCGATTAACCCCAAAAAACCTAAACTGAAAGAATTCAAATATATTTTCTATCAAACTATAAAAGAAACAAATCAATCCGTTAAGAGAGTCTATTTGTCTGAAAATGAACTTGATAACTCAGCTATCTATGATGACAGATTTAAAGGGTATGAGAAAAGGTGGGACTTGAACAAAGGACACACATATTAGCTATACATGGATTAATTAGCGAGAAATTCTTAAATTGAAATTGAATTTTAACAAAGATGAACTGAGGGATACTACCGCTTCAACCCTAACCGTGAAGTTGACTCCCTTGTACTATAAGTCCGTTAGATGGCAGTGACGAGTAAAAATGAAATGATATTACTCTTTCCATATAATCCAGAGAAAAATAGAGTGAGATATGAGAAGTCGAGCGCCAATTTGCCCCAGACTTCAATTCCTACAATGATATTTTCCCAACAAAATTCAACAAAAACAAAACCAAAAATCCAAACTTTAACACAAAACCATCTCAAAACTATTGCAATTTCTTACATTTAACCTATTCGAGCTTTTCTCCTATTCCCATCCCAAAAATTGTAGAGCTCTAATCCCACTATCCACAGTTGTAACATTTTTGGTTTTAGTTCACGAAGAAATCAGGGAAGTAAACAATAGGTAGATTTCCAAGACAAAAAAATAAAATCGGTAGCTTGAGTACATGTAAGAGAGAGGGAGGGGAGTTATACCTTGAATGAAAGAGAGAGCAACGCTTCTGCAATTGCTAGTGGCTGGGAAGGATCAGATTGATTATAAAAAGAAAATGCTTTGAGAGGAAGGTGGAACGTCAGAGAGGAAGGTGGGATGCTGGGAGCATAAAAGAAGAAAGAAGAAGAGGTGCGGGGAACGTAAATGTTGAATAATGAATAATGATGACATTGCATTAATTTTTATATTTTTCGAGGGAATATATTGAGGATTTAATTAATGACTTTTCACCGTGGATGGGGGATTGACTTTTTTTAAAGAGTGGATCTCTTGACAGCCCTTCTCACTTCAATATAGTAAAAAATTAGTACAAATATTGCCAGGACAAGTATCGTACTGTAAATTTTGTTAAGCGTTAAGAAATTTATTTTAGGCTACTATAACCCTCTAAGTACCAATAGATTTGATAAGAAAGGACTTACTGCCCAAAATATCAAAGTATAAATAATCCAAAATTTTGCCACATGAACAGAAAAATGTAACACAATTTATTCAAAAAAATTAAAATAGCTCCATTAAATATGGTTGCACGATAATTGCACAAAATCTTCTCAAAAAAGTTACGAAGAGGTACTCGCACAATTATGTCTTGGACTTCTATTCTTCATTAAAATAGGTTAGTTTTCTTTCTCCTTTTATTTTTAAAAAAATAGTTGCCACCTATTATCCGTCTTTCTTAGAAAGAAAAATAAATTTAGCAAACCCAATATCATGATTCTGAAATCTCAATACTCATATTTAACATCAAATATTAATGAGGGGTCGATCATGCTTATTTGGTTTGTGTCATGTGTTCAAACAATATTGTTTTTTCAAGAGCATAATGTCTTTCTTGCATAACTTGGCTTCAAGGTAAAGAAAACATGAAAAAACATGGGGCATGATGTACTTGAATCCCAACTAAAAATCAATTTCCCTTTGCAGTCAGATGTGCTATTACCTGTAACATGTAGGGGAAAATGGATAACAGTTTCAAGAGTCATTCTTCCGACGAAGGAGAAGAATCAAGCATGTTACAAGAGTACAAGCTTAAGTTATGATGCCCTTAGCACATATTTTACTCGGTAATTGTATAAATAATAATGCAAGTTTCCGTCACCCAGTCCAAATTTAGTTTGTTTAGGAAACCATCGCTATGCATAACTTCCAAGGCATTGAACACGTCAAAATCTTTGCAGCTTTTACACCATTCCCTCATCCATGTGTTCAATCAATATATTGTTTTTTTATATCTTCAAATATATATTGTTAATAGGTTAATGATTTAAATAGTAAAATTATATGAATAAAATTAATAACTAAAGGGAATCATTTTCACAACCTTCTCATTTCCATAAAGTAAAAAGCTATATAAATATTATCAGCACAAGTATCGCACTGTAAAACTTTTTAAGTGTTAAGAAATAATTATTAGGCTACTATAACCATCTAAATAAGGGTTTCTAGTAATAGGTTTCGTTAGTCTCTAGCTTGTAGTTAATTATATATAATCTTGATCATTGACCTTTGAAGAAAAATCAACGCTTACAACTATATGGTTTTAATAGACTCGTGCGATTGTTACTTATTATTTTCTGCTTGTATGATTGTTAGCACTAGGTACATCTTTTTCACTATTAGAGTAAGTAATGAAGTACATCAAATACATTTGTGATTGGGTAAAATTTATGTAAGAACCAATAGATTTGATAAGAAAGGACTTACTGTTCAAATTATTAAAGTATACGTATTTTCAAAAATTTCAACATGAATGGAAAAAGGAAACATAATTTATTTTTAAAAAATAACATAGCTTTATTAATTATGGTTGCATGACTATTGCTCAAAATCTTCTTCGATTTTTTTTATGACAAGGTACTCACACAATTATGTCTAGGACTTCTATTCTTCATTAAAAAGTTCAGTTCCCTTTCTCCTTTTGTTTTATAAAATATATTGAAAAAGGTGCTTTATAACTCTACCTAGTTGATATAAGTGTCAATATAATCTTTCAATATTTGAAAGTGTCAATATAACCCTATCCAGTTAGTGAAAATGCTAATATAACCCTCCTCGGCAATTTTTGGCCAAAATTTTATAAAATTACATGTTTGCCCTTCTGAAAAAAATGAAATACAAAAAAAAGGAACTGACATTATTAACATTAGACTTATCAATACCGCCGCCGGATTAGGTAGAGTTATATCACAGATTATGAAAACTCGTAGGGTTAAATCAGCACATTCCTAAAATTTATAGGGTTATATCAGCACATTAGTAAAAATGCAAGGTCATATCAGCAAATACTATAGAATATAAGGGTTTTAATGATATTTTGTTTATTTTGTTGTGTTTAGTCCGGATTGATGATTGGATGACCTTTGGTGTTGTGTGTGATTGTTATTTTGCTGTGTTATTCGACCTAGGGTTTTTAATGTTGATAAGTTTTAAAATGAGTCTATGATATGTAATAATTGTGTTTAATATTAATGATGGTGTCATGATGTCAAATTTTATATTTTATAAGATATTGTTATGATGTTATAATGGTGTATATGATGATGTGGTCGCCCGTTAAGGCCAACTGAGTACCACACACTTAATATTTATAATATGTGCTTATATAACCCTATAAGTTTTGTGCTAATATAACCCTACAAACATTAGAAATGTGCTGATATAACCCTACAAACCTTAGGAATGTGGTGATACAACCCAATAAGATTTCATAATGTGCTGATATAACCCTACCTGTTCTGGTAGCGGTCCGGTGAACTATGAGGGTAAAGCTGTCCACTTAATTTCAGAGTTAGCCCAAAGGGTATTTTGGTCAATTTACATAGAGTCAATGCCGGAAAATTGAGATCAATGCCGGAAATGGGGTCTGAGAGTTACATTAGCACGTTCATTAACTAGTCAGGGTTATATTTGTACTAAAAATTATCATAGGGTTATATTGGCACTTACTCAAGTAGATAGAGTTATATTGGCACTTATCCCAAATATATTTTCATCTACTATCCGTCTTTCTTAAAAATAAAAATAAATTTAACAAACCTAATATCATGATTTTGAAATCTCAATACTAATATTTAACAAACGAGGGGTCTATCATGCTTATTTAGTTTGTGTCATGTGTTCAACCAATATTCTGTTTTTAAGAACATAATGCCTTTCTTGCAAAACTTGGTTTCCAGGTATATAATACATGACAAAACACGGGGCATGATGTACTTGAATCCCAACTAAAAAATAATTTCCCTTTCTAGTCAAACGTGCTATTACATGAGAGAGTACTCTCTGTGCTACCTTACATGTGTGGAAAAATGGATACCGATTTCAAGATTTATCCTTCCAGCAATGGAGAAAAATCAAGCACGTTACAAGAGTACCAACCTATGTTCTAATGCCCTTAGCACATGTTTTACTTGGTAATTATATGAATAATAATGCAGGTTTCCATCACCTGGTCCAAATTTCAGTTCTTTTAGGAAACCATTGCCATGCACAACTTCCAAGGAATTGAACACCTCAAAATCTTAAAGCTTTTACACCATTCTCTCGTCTATGTGTTCAATCAATAATATATTGGTCTTTTATGTCTTTATATATATATTGTTAATAGGTTAATGATTTAAATAATAAAATGATATGAATAAACTAATAACTAATGAGAATCATTTTAATAGCCTTCTCATTTCGATAAAGTAAAAATTGGCACAAATATTACCAGTATGAGTATCACACTGTAAATTATGTTAAGCGTTAAGAAATATTTTTTAGGCTACCATAACCAACTAAATAATGGTGTCTAGCATATTCAACTTTAAATATTACGAGGGGTCAATCATGCTTATTTAGTCTGTGTTATGTGCTCAACCAATATTCTTTTTTCAAGAACAAAATGTCTTTCATGCAAACCTTGGTTTCAAGGTAAACAAAACGCGACAAAACATGGGGCATGATGTACTTGAATACCAACTAAAAATTAATTTCCCTTTGCAGTCAAATGTGGCATTACATGAGGGAGTACTCTCTGTGCTACCTTACATGTAGTGAAGAATGGATACCACTTTCAAGATTTATCCTTCTGAAAAACTGAGAAGAATCAAGCATGTTAGAAGAGTACTGGCCTAAATTTTATGTAAGAACCAATAGATTTGATAAGAAAGTACTTACTGCTCAAAATATTAAAGTATAAGTATTCCAAAAAATTTCAACATGAAAAGAAAAAGGAAACACAATTTATTCAGAAAAAATAAAATTGCTCCATTAAATATGGTTGCATAAGTATTGCACAAAATCTTCTTCAAAAAATCTTACAAAGAGGTACTCGCAAAATTTTGTCCAGGACTTCTAATTTTCATTAAAAAGGTTCAGTTTCCTTTCTCCTTTTGTTTTTTAAGAATATGTTGCCATCTTTTACCCATGTTTCTTATAATGAAAAATAAATTTAGAAACCCAATATCATCATTATGAAATCTCAATACTCATATTCAACATCAAATATTACCGAGAGATTGATCATGCTTATTTAGTTTGTGACATGTGTTTAACCAATATTCTTTTTTCAAGAATTCAATGTCTTTCTTGCAGAACTTGATTTCAAGGTAAACAAAACCTGACAAAATAATGTACTTGAATCCCACTAAAAATTAATTTCCCTCTGCATTGAAATGTGCTTTTACATGAGAGAGTTCTCTCTATTCTACCTTACATATAGGTAAAAATGGATACCATTTCAAGAGTTATCCTTTCATCAAATGAGAAGAATTAAGCATGTTACAAGAGTACTAGCTCAAGTTATGAAGCCCCTATCACATGTTTTACTGGGTAGTTGTATAAATAATAATGCAGGTTTCTATCACCCAGTCCAAATTCCAGTTCTTTCAGAAACTATCGCTATGCATCACGTCCAAAACATTGAAAAAGTCAAAAATCTTTGTAACTTTTTCACCATTCCCTCGTCTCTGGGTTTTATCAATATGTTGGTTTTTTATATCTTCAGAAATATATTGTAAATAGGTTAATAATATGAATAATAAAATTATATGAATAAATTTAATGACCAATAAGAATCATATTTACAACCTTCTCATTTTGATAAAATAAAAAGCGGCACTAATATTATAAGTACGAGTATCGCACTGTAAATTTTTATAAGCGTTGAGAAATAATTTTAAGGCTACTATAACCATCTAAAAAAGGGTTTCTAGTAATATGTTTTGTTCAGATCTAGCTTGTAGTTAATGATATATAATCTTGATCATTGACCTTTGAAGAAAAATCTACGCTTAGAACTATCTGTATACTCGTGCGATTATTGCTTATTTTTTTCTCCTTGTATTATGGCTAGCACTAGGTACTTCTTTTTCATGATTGGAGTAAGTAATGTAAGACATCAAAAACATTTGTGGTTGGGTAAGTTTTATGTAAGAACCAATAGATTTGATAAGAAAGGACTTACTGTTCATAATATTAAAGTATTAGTATTCCCAAAATTTTCAACATGAATAGAAAAGGCAAACACAATTTATCCAAAAAAAATTAAAACAGCTCCATTAAATATGGTTGCACGAGTATTGCACAAAATCTTCTTCGAAAAATGTTACGAAGAGGTACTCGTACAATTATGTCTAGGACTTTTATTCTTCATTAAAAATGTTCAGTTTCCTTTCTCCTTTTGTTTTTTTTAAAAGTTGCCATCTACTATCCATCTTTCTTTAAAATAAATTTGGCAAATCCAGTATCATGATTTTGAAATCTCAATACTCATATTCAACATCAAATATTAACGAGAGGTCAATCGTGCTTATTTTGTTTGTGTCATGTGTTCAACCAATATTCTTTTATCAAGAACCGAATGTCTTTTTCTTGCTTAACTTGGTTCAAGGTAAACAAAACATGACAAAAAAAGGGCATAATATACTTGAATCCCAACTAAAAATTAATTTCCCTTTGAAAAGTGCTTTTACATTAGAGGGTGCTCTCATTGCTACCTTACATGTAGGTAAAAGTTGATACCATTTAAAGAGTTATCCTTTCATCAAATATGAAGAATCAAGTATGTTACAAGGGTACCAGTTCAAGTTCTGAAGCCCATAGCAAATATTTTACCTGATAGTTGTATAAATAATAATGCAGGTTACCATCAACAGGTCCAAATTTCAGTTCGTTCAGGATACTATTGTTATGGATCATATCCAAAACATTGAACACTTCAAAATCTATGCATCTTTTACGCCTTCCCCCTTCTATGTGCTCAATAAATATGTTGGTGTTTTATATCTTTGGATATATAATGTTTACAGGTTAATGATATGAATTGAATTAATAACCAATAAGAATCATATTGACAACCTTCTCATTTTGATAAAGCAAAAAAGTCGCACAAATATTACTAGCACGAGTATCGCATAGTAAATTTTGTTAAGCAATGAGAAATAATTTTTAGGCTACTATGACCATCTAAATAAGGGTTTTTAGTAATATGTTTCGTTCAACTCTAGCTTGTAGTTAATCTTGATCAGAGACCTTTGAAGAAAAATCAACACTTAAAACTATATATTTTGCTATACCGTGCGATTATTAGTTATTTTTTCTCCTTGTATTATGGCTAGCACATGGTACTTCTTTTTTCAAGATTGAAGTTAGTAATGCAGGACATCAAATAAATTTGTCATTTGGTAAGTTTTATGTAAGAACTAATAGAATTGATAGAAGGACTCACTGCTGAAAATATTAAGGTATCAATATTTCCAAAATTTTCAGCATGAATAGAAAAAGGAAAAAAATTTATTAAAAAAAATAAAAAAAAAATAGCTCCATTAAATATGGTTGCACGAGTATTGCACAAAATCTTCTTAAAAAACGTTAGGAAGAGGTACTAGCACATTATATCTAGGGCTTCTATTCATCATTAAAAAGGTTTTGTTTCCTTTCTCCTTTGGTTTTTTTTTAAAATGTCGCCATCTACTATCCATCTTTCTTTAAAAGTAAAATAAATTTAGAAAACCAAATATCATGATTATGAAATCTCAGTACTCATATTCAACATAAATATTAATGAGATGTTGATCATGCTTATTTATTTTGTGTCATGTGTTCAACCAAAATTATTTTTTTCCAGAACTGAATGTCTTTCTTGCATAACTTGGTTTCAAGGTAAACAAAACATGAAAAAACACGAGGTATAATTTGCTTGAATCACAATTAAAAATTAATTTCCCTTTGCAGTCAAAAGTTCTTTTACATGAGAGAGTACTCTATGAGCTACCTACATGTAGGGAAACTCGGAAACAATTTCAAGAGTTATCCTTTCGGCAGAGAAGATGAACCAAATATATTACAAGAGTACCAACTCAAGTTCTAATTCCCATAGCACATGTTTTACCTGGTAGTTGTAAAAATAATAAAGCAAGTTTCCATATCCCTGTCTAAATTTTAGTTATTTTAGGAATCTATCATTATGCATCACATCCAAAACATTGAACAAGTAAAAATCTTCGCAGCTTTTACACCATTTCCTATTCCATGTGTTCAATCAATATTTTGGTGTTCTATATCTTCAGATATATATTGATAATAGGTTAGTGATATGAATAATTAAATGATATGAATAAAATTAATAGCCAATAAGAATCATACTAACAACCTTCTCATTTTGATAAAATAAATATTACCAGCACAAGTATCGCATTGTAAGTTTTGCTAAGCGTTAAGAAGTAATTTTAAGGCACTATAACTATCTTGATAAGGGTTTCTAGTAAAATGTTTCGTTCAACTCTAGCTTGTAGTTAATAATATATAATCTTGATCAGTGACTTTTGAAGAAAAATCAACACTTAAACTATCTATTTTGCTAGACTCATGTGATTATTACTTTTTTCCCCTCCTTGTATTATGGCTAGCACTAGGTACTTCTTTTTCACGATTGGTGTTAGTAGTGCAAGACATCAAATACATTTTTGATTGGGTAAGTTTTATGTAAGAACCAATAGATTTTATAAGAAAGGACTTACTACTCAAAATATTAAGGAATCAGTATTCCCCAAATTTTCAACATGAATAGAAAAAGTAAACACAATTTATTCAAGAAAATTAAAATAGCACCATTAAATATGGTTGCACGAGTATTCCACAAAATCTTTTTCGAAAAATGTTACAAAGAGGTACTCACACAATTATATCTAGGAAGTTTATTCTTCATCAAAAAGTTCAATTTCCTTTTTTCCTTTTGTATTTTTAAAAAATGTTACCGTCTATTATCTATCTTTATTTAAAAATAAAAATATAGAAAACCCAACATTATGAATATGAAATCTCAATACTCATATTCAAGATCAAATATCAACGAGAGGTTTATCATGCTTGTTTAGTTTGTGTCATGTGTTCAACCAATATTATTTTTTGAAGAGCATAACGTCTTTCTTGCATCACTTGGTATCAATGTAAACTAATCATGACAAACACAGAGTATAATGTACTTGAATCCCAACTAAAAATTAGTTTTCATTTCCAGTCAAATGTGCTAATATGTGAGAGAGTACTCTAAATGCTACCTTACATGTAGGGAAAAATGAATAAAAGTTTCAAGAGTTATATATCTGGCAAAGGAGAAGAATCAATCATGTTAAAAGTCCAAGGCACTGAACACGTCAAAATCTTTGCAGCTTTCACACCACTCCCTCTTCTATGTGTTCAATCAATATATTGGTGTTTTATATCTTTAGATATATATATTGTTAATAGTTTAATTATTTAAATAATAAAATGATATGAATAAAATTAATAACTAATGAGACTCATATTGAAAATCTTCTCATTTTGATAAAGTAAAAAAGCTGCTCAAATATTACCAACACAAGTATCGCACTGTAAATTTGCTAAGCGTTGAGAAATAATTTTAAGGCACTATAACTATCTAAATAAGAGTTTCTTGTAATATGTTTTGTTCAGCTCTAGCTAGTAGTTAATGATATAATCTTGATCGGTGACCTTTTAAGAAAAATTAACGCTTAAAACTATAAATTTTTCTAGACTCGTTCGATTGTGACTTATTTTTTCCTCCTATTATGGCTAGCACTAGGTACTTCTTTTCAAGATTGGAGTTAGTAATGCAAGACATCAAATACATTTGTGATTGGGTAAGTTTTATGTAATAACCAATGGATTTGATTAGAAAGGACTTACTACTCAAAATATTAAAGTATAAGTGTTCCTAAATATTTTACCATGAATAGAAAGATGAAAGACAATTTATTCAAAAAAAATTAAAATAGCTCCATTAAATACGGTTGCAAGTGTATTGCACAAAATCTTCTTAAAAAAAAGCTACGACGAGGCACTCGCACAATTATTTCTAGGACATGTAGTCTTCAATAAAAAGGTTCAGTTTCCATTTTCCTTTTTAAAAAATGTTTCCATCTATTATCCTTGTTTTTTGAAAAGAAAAATAAATTTGGTAAACCCAACATCATGATTCTGAAATCTCAATACTCATATTAAAAATAAAATATTAACAAGAGGTCGATCATGCATATTTAGTTTGTGGTGTGAATCAAATATTTTTTTTATCAAGAACATAATTTCTTTCTTGTACAACTTGGTTTCAAGATCAACAAAACATGAAAAAACAAGGGGCATAATGTACTTGAATCCCAACTGAAAATTAATTTCCCCTTGGAGTCAAATGTGCTATTACATGAGAGTGTACACTTTGTGCTACCTTACCTGTAGAGAAAAATGGATACAAGTTTCAAGATTTATCCTTTCATCAAAGGAGACGAATCAAGCATGTTACAAGAGAAGCAGCCCAAGTTCTGATGCACTTAGCACATATTTTACTGGATAATTGTATAAATAGTACTGTAGGTTTTCATCACCATGTCAAATTTAAGTTCTTTCGGGAAACTATCATTATGCATTAAGTCCATGGCACTGAACACATCAAAGTCTTTGGAGCTTTCACACCATTGCCTCTTCTATGTGTTTAATCAATATATTGGTGTTTTATATCTTCAGATATATATTGTTAAAATGTTAATGATTTTAAAAAAACTGATATGAATAAAATAAATAACCAATGAGAACCATATTAACAACATTATCATTTTGATAAAGTAAAAAAGCTACACAAACATTATTAGCACGAGTATCACACTGTAAATTTGCTAAGCGTTGAGAAATAATTTTAAGGCACTATAACCATCTAAATAAGGGTTTCTGGTAATTTTTTTGTTCAGCTCTAGCTAGTAGTTGATATATAATCTTGATAATATCGGTTTTTCTAGACTCGTTCGATTGTTACTTTTTTTTCTCGTTGTATTATGGCTAGCACTAGCTACTTCTTTTTCAAGATTGGAGTTAGTAACGAAGGACATCAAATACATTTTTGATTGGGTAAGTTATATGTAAGAACCAACAGATTTGATTAGAAAGGACTTACTAATAAAAATAATAAAGCATAAGTATTCCCAAAATTTTTAATATGAATAGAAAAAGGAAACACAATTTATTTAGAAAAATGGAAATAGCGCCATTAAATATGTTTGCACAAGTATTGCACAAATATTTTTTCGAAAAACGTTACCAAGAGGTACTCGCACAAATATATCTAGAACATTTATTCTTCAATAAAAAGGTTGAATTTATTTTTTTCCTTTTAAAAAAATAAATATTTGCCATCTATTATCCCTATTTTTTTTAAAAATAAAATAAAATTTGGCAAACCTAACATCGTGATTATGAAATCTCAATACTCACATTAAACATCAAATATTAACGAGAGATCGATCATGAATATTTAGTTTTTGTAGTGTATTCAACCAAGATTCCTTTTTCAAGAACATAATGTCTTTCTTGTACGACTTAGTTTCAAGGTCAACAAAACATGACAAAACACTAGGCATAATGTACTTGAATCCCAACTAAAAATTAATTTTCCTTTGTAGTCAAATGTGCTATTACATGAGAGTGTACTCTTTGTGCTACCTTACTTGTTGAGAAAAATGGATACAAGTTTCAAGAGTTATCTTTCTGGCAAATGAGAAGAATCAAGCATGTCAAAAGAGTAGCAGCCCAAGTTCTGATGCTCTTAGCACATGTTTTACTCGATAACTGTATAAATAATAATGCATGTTTCAATCACCCTGTCCGAATTTCAGTTTTTTTGGGAAACTATTGTTATGCATAAAGTCCATGGCACTGAACACGTCAAAAGCTTTGCAGCTTTCATGCCACTCCCACTTCTATGTGTTCAATCAATATATTGGTGTTTTATATCTTCAGATATATATCGTTAATAGGTTAATTATTCTAAAAATAAAATGATATGAATAAATTAATAATTAATAATAATCATATTAACAACCTTCTCATTTCGATAAAGTAAAAAAGTAGCACAAATATTACTAGCACGAATATCGCATTGTAAATTTGCTAAGCATTGAGAAATAATTTTAAGGCACTATAACCATCTAAATAAGGGTTTATTGTAATATGTTTTATTCAGCTCTAGCTAGTAGTTAATCATATATAATCTTGATCGGTGACCTTTTAAGAAAAATCAACGATCAAAACTACTTTTTTTCTAGACTCATTCGACTGTTAGTTATTTTTTCCTTCTTGTATTATGACTAGCACTAGGTACTTCTTTTCCAAGATTGGAGTTAGTAATGCAGGACATCAAATGCATTTATGATTGGGTAAGTTTTATTTAAGAACCAATAGATTTGATTAGAAAGGACTTACAACTCAAAATATTAAAGTATAAGTATTCCCAAGATTTTCAACATGAAAGAAAAAGGAAACAAAATTTATTCAGAAAAATTAAAATAGCACCATTAAATATGGTTGCACAAGTATTGCACAAAATTTTCTTTGAAAGACGTTACGATGAAGTACCTGCACAAATATATCTAGCCAGGACATACATTCTTCAATAAAATTGTTCTGTTTCCTTTTTCCTTTTGTTTTTTTAAATGTTGCCATCTATTATCCCTCTTTTTTTTCACATTATAATTAAAATTATTAAACCCAACATCATGACTCTGAAATCTCAATACTCATATTAAACATCAAACATTAACAAGAGATCAATCATGCTTATTTAGTTTTTGTCCTGTATTTTACCACTATTCCATTTTCAAGAACATACTGTCTTTCTTGTACAACTTGGTTTCAAGGTCAAAAAAACATGACAAAACACGAGGCATAATGTACTTGAATCCCAACTAAAAATTAATTTTCCTTTGCAATCAAATGTGCTATTACATGCTAGTAAACTCTCTGTGCTACCTTACATGTAGAGAAAAATGGATACGAGTTTCAAGAGTTATCCTTTTGGA
The DNA here is from genome assembly GCA_037428765.1 of Rubia yunnanensis. NCBI lineage: Eukaryota > Viridiplantae > Streptophyta > Magnoliopsida > Gentianales > Rubiaceae > Rubia > Rubia yunnanensis. The sequence goes on from CM075071.1 coordinate 3,563,655, forward strand.
TAAGGAGAAGAATCAAGCACGTTACAAGAGTAGCAGCCCAAGATATGATGCTCTTAGCAATTGTGTTACTCGATAATTGTATAAATAATAATGCATGTCTCCGGTCCAAATTTTAGTTCTTTTGGGACACTATCATTATGCATGAAGTTCATGGCATTGAACACATCAAAATCTTTGCAGCTTTCCCACCATTCCCTCTTCAATGTGTTCAATCAATATATTGGTGTTTTACATTTTTACATATATATATATCTATATATTGTCAGTAGGCTAATGATTTAAAAAAAATTAAATGATATGAATAAAATTAATAACTAATGCGAATCATATTAAAACCTTCTCATTTCAATAAAGTAAAAAAGCTTCACAAATATTACCAACACGAGTATCACATTGTAAATTTGGTAAGCGTTGAGAAATAATTTTAAGGCACTATAACCATCTAAATAAGGGTTTCTAGCAAAATGTTTTGTTCAGCTCTAGCTAGTAATTAATGCTATATAATCTTGATTGGTGACCTTTTAGGAAAAATCAACGCTTAATACTATCTGTTTTTCTAGACCCGCTCGATTGTTACTCATTTTTCCACCTTGTATTATGTCTAGCACTAGGTACTTCTTTTTTAATATCTGAGTTAGTAGTGCAGGACTTCAAATACATTTGTGAATGGGTATGTTTTATGTAAGAACCAATAGATTTGATTGGAAAGGACTTACTGCTCAAAATATTAAAGTATAAGTATTCCAAAAATTCTAAACATGAATAAAAAAAGGAAACAAAATTTATTTAGAAAAAAATAGCTCCATTAAATGCTGTTCCAAGTGTATTGCACAAAATCTTCTTCGAAAAACGTTATGAAGTCATACTCACACAATTATATCTAGGATATTTAATCTTCAATAAAAAGGTTCAATTTCCTTTTTCCTTTTTTTTAAAAAATGTTGCCATCTATTATCTGTCTTTTTTGAAAAGAAAAATAAATTTGGAAAACCCAACATCATGATTCCGAAATCTCAATACTCATATAAAACCTCAAATATTAACTAGAGGTCGATCTTGATTATTTAGTTTTTATCGCGTTTTCAACCAATATTCCTTTTTCAAGAACATAATGTCTTTCTTGTACAACTTGGTTTCATGGTCAACAAAACATAACAAAACACGGGGCATATACTTGAATCTCAACTAAAAATTAATTTTCCTTTGCAATCAAATGTGCTATTACATGAGAGTGTACTCTCTATGCTACCTTACATGTAGATAAAAATGGATACAAGTTTCAAGAGTTATCCTTTCGGCAAAGGAGAAGAATCAAGCATAGCATCCCAAGTTTGATACTCTTAGCACATGTGTTACTCGATAATTGTATAATTAACAATGCCTGTTTCCATCACCCAGTCCAAATTTCAGTTCTTTCGAGAAACTATTGTTATGCATAGCGTCCATGGCATTGAACGCGTCAAAATGTTTCCAGCTTTCACACCATTCCCTCTTCTATGTGTTCAATCAATATATTGGTGTTTTATATCTTTAGATATATATTGTTAATAGGTTAATGATTTAAAAATTAAAATGATATGAATGAAATTAATAACTATGATAATCATATTGACAACCTTCTCATTTCGATAAAGTAAAAAAGTTGCACAAATATTACTAGCATGAGTATCACACTGTAAATTTGCTAAGCGTTGAGAAATAATTTTAAGGTACTATAACCATCTAAATAAAGGTTTCTAGTAGTTTATTTCTTTTAGCCCTAGCTAGTAGTTAATGATATAAAAACTTGATCGGTGACCTTTTAAGAAAAATCAACGCTTAACACTATATTTTTTCTAGACTCGTTCGATTGTTAATTATTTTTTTCCTCCTTGTATTATGGTTAGCGTACTTATTTTTCAAGATTAGAGTTAGTAATGTAGGACATGAAATACATTTGTGATTTGGTAAGTTTTATGTAAGAACCAATAGATTTTATTAGAAAGGACTTACTGCTCAAAATATTATAGTATAAGTATTCCCAAAATTTTTAACATTAATTAGAAAAAGTATACATAATTTATTCAGAAAAATTAAAACAACGCCATTAAATATGGTTGCACAAGTATTGCACAAAATCTTCTTCGAAAAACGTTACGAAGAGTTACTGGCACAAATATATTTAGGACATTTATTCTTCGATAAAATGGCTCAGTTTCCTTTTTCGGTTTGTTTTTAAAAAAAATTGTTTCCATCTATTATCCCTCTTTTTTAAAAACAAAAATAAATTTTGTAAACCCAACATCATAATTCTGAAATTTCAATACTCTTATTAAACATCAAATATTAGCAAGAGATCGATCATGCTTATTTAGTTTTGGTCGTGTATTCAACCATTATTCCTTTATCAAGAACATAATGTCTTTCTTGTAAAACTTGGTTTCAAGGTCAACAAAGCATGATAAAACACGAGGTATAATGTTCTTGAATCCCAACTAAAAATTAATTTTCCTTTGCAGACAAATGTGCTATTACATGAGAGTGTACTCTCTATGCTACCTTACATGTAAATAAAAATGGATGCAAGTTTCAAGAGTTATCCTTCTGACAAAGGAGAAGAATCATGCATGTTACAAGAGCAGCAGCCCAAGTTCTGATGCTTTTAGCACACGTATTACTCGATAATTGTATAAATAATAATGCAAGTCTCCATTACCCTGTCCAAATTTCAGTTCTTTCGGGAAACTATAGTTATGCATAAAGTCTAGGGCATTGCACACGTCAAAACTTTGCATCTTTCACACCATTTCCTTTTCTATGTGTTCAATCAATATATTGGTGTTTTATATCTTAAAATATATATTTTTAATAGGTTAATGATTTAAATAATATGAATTAAATTAGTAACTAAGAGAATCACGTTGACAACCTTCACATTTCGATAAAGTAAAAAAGCTACAAAAATATTACTAGCAGGAGTATCGTATTGTAAATTTGCTAAGCATTGAGAAATAATTTTAAGGCACTATAACCATCTAAATAAGGGTTTCTAGTAATATGTTTTGTTTATCCCTAGCTAGTAGTTAATGATATATAATCTTGATCAGTGACTTAAAGAAAAAAATCAACTCTTAAAACTATTTGCTTTTCTAGAAGCGTTTGATTGTTACTTATTTTTTCCTCCTTGTATTATGACTAGCATTTTCAAGATTGGAGTTAGTAATGAAGGACATCAAATACATTTGTGATTGGATAAGTTTTATGTAAGAACCAATAGATTTGATTAGAAAGGACTTCCTGCTCAAAATATTAAAATATAAGTATTCCCAAATTTTTAAACTTGAATAGAAAAAGGAAACACAATTTATTCAAAAAAATGAAAATAGCGCCATTAAATACGGTTGCCAAAGTATTTCACAAAATCTTCTTCGAAAAATGTTACGAAGAGGTACTCGCACAAATATGTCTAGGACATTTATTCTTCAATAAAAAGGTTTAAGTCTCGTTTTTTATTTTTATTTTTTAAAAAAATCTTGCCATCTATTATCCCTCTTTTGTTTTTATAAAAAAATTGCACTACCTCGCTTGCATCGATTTTTTAGCACCCGTTTTGAAAATTTGTGCAAAAAGTGTAATAGCACCATTATTTCAAAATTTAACAATAATTTTTAAAACCAAGGTTAATTTAACATCGATTTTTTAATTTGAACACCAGTTTTAAAAAATCGGCGTAAAATTTTAAAATAGGACTAGTCTTTAAAACACTAGTGCTAAAAATTTTAGAAATTCTGCCTTCTTGCCAAAAAATCGCAAAATATTTTAAAATAGCACTGGTTTATAAAAACCGGTGCTAAAAAAAATTTAAAAATCTATCTTCCCACCAAAAAATTACCAAAAATTTTAAAATAGCACCGATTTTGGAAAAAATAGCACTGGTTTTTAAAAACTGGTGCTAGAATTTTTAAAAACTATATCTTCCCGCCAAAAAAGTTGCCAAAAATTTTAAAATAACATCGGTTTTAAAAAATTGGTGCTATAAATTTTAATTTTTTTTTGAAATAGCACAAGTTCTAGAAATAATAGAACCGGTTTTTAAAAACCGGTGCTAAAAATTTAAAAAATTCAATCTTCCCACCAAAAGTTTCAAAATATTCGTCAAATGTTTTAAAGTTCAATCTTTCCGCCAAGGAATTAAAAAAATTCCATTTTTTTTAAAATTTCAATTTAAAATAATGTTGCTAGAAACTTCATGGGTTGGGAGTAGCTGCTCTAAGCTAATTATTTTTTAAAACTTTTAAAATCGTTCACTTCTTTTGTTGACTTTGATTAATAACTAAGTTAAATTCAATTAATCAATGATCAACCCTAATATATATAAATAAGAATAAAATTTGTTTACATTAACTAATTAACGTTAAACCCTTAATTGATTTAGTATATATAAATACAACTTTAACTAGTCAACGGTTAATCCTATTTGACTTTCAATATATAAACACTAATAACTAGGCTGACTTTGACTAATCGATAGTCAAACCGTACTTCACTTTCAATATATAAGCACTAATAACTAAGTTGACTTTAACTAATAAACGTTTCAACCCTTACTTTACTTTCTATATACGAACACTAATAACTAGGTTGACTTTGACCAATCAACGGTCGAACTTTACTTGACATTCAATTAAACACTAATAACTAAAATGACTTTAGCTAATTAATGGTCAAATTGTACTTAACTTTCTATATCTAAACACTAGTGACTAAGCTGACTTTAACTAGTCAACGGTCAAACTTTACCAAACATTCAATATATAAGCACTAATAACTAGGTTGACTTTGAGTAATCACCGGTCAAACCTTAATTGAATTTTTATATATAAATACTAGTGACTAAGTTGACTTTAACTAATCAACAGTTAAACTTTACTTGACTCTCTCTATATAGAAACACTAGTGACTAATCCCTCGAAGGGCCTCCGCCCTCGAGGGGGTTAATCCCTCGAAGAGGCTCTGACCTCGAAGGGGGTAATCTATCGAAGGGGCCCTGCCCTCGAAGGGGCCTTGACCTCGAAGGGGCCTTGACCTCGAAGGGGCTCGGTTGCCGAAGGGGTATACCCTCAAAGGGGCTCTGCCCTCGAAGGGGTTATACCCTCGAAGGGGTTATACCCTCGAGGGGACTCTACCCTCAAAGGGGTTATACCCTCGAGAGGGCTCTTCCCTCGAAGGAGTTTTACCCTCGAAGGGGACTTGCCCTCGAAGGGGTGATACCCTCGAAGGGGCCTTGCCCTCGAAGGGGTGATACCCTCGAAGGGGCTCTGCCCTCGAAGTGGTTACACCCTCGAAGGGGCTTTGCCCTCGAAGGGGTTACACCCTCGAAGTGGCTCTACCCTCAAAGGGGTTACACCCTCAAAGGGGCTCTGCCCTCGAAGGGGTTATACTCTCGAAGGGGCCCTGCCCTCGAAGGGGTTATACCCTCGAAGGGGTTTCGCCCTCAAAAGGGTCATACCCTCGAAGGGGCCCGAAGAAAAAAAAAGAAGCCTCTCTTCATCCACAAGGATTCCCACTGCTACTTGCATGGCCATTCGGCCAGGAAGGTCGAGTTCACTCTCGGTTTGGAAGGCCGTCGCGGCACCTTAGCGACGGTTGGGCTCAAACCCGTGGGGAACAAACCACGGTTCCAGAATCGGTTCACACATCCGGTTGCATGGAAGATGTACTGTTTGGTTGCGCTATTTGCCAGTGTCACAATGCCCGAGTTTACCCTATTTGCCTGTGCTGCACTAAAAAGTGCAAAATGGCATCAGGCTGTCCATTTGCCTAAAATGGAAAGAACGGTTACAAAACCGTTACGCGGGGCGTGCACGGTAGAAGTCATGCCCGATCTCTTCATCATTAGGAGGTCTACCAACGGGGAACACTAGGGAGCAACACATACTACGGTCAAAATGCTCCCAACCCCATCGAGAAAACCTTGGCACTCATCCAGAGATCGTTATCGAAGGCCAATAACACCTCTTTACCTTCATTTTAGAGGTGTACATGGTAGGACCGGTGTACCAGCTCTTCTTGGAGAAGATGACATACTGCTTCACTTGAAGGCCGAGACCATTCTCGGCTTAGAAGACCCCCATGGGGAACAAACCACTGCTAAAGATCCCGTTCACACAACCAGTTGTATGGTAGTTGCAATTGTATAAATAATAATGCATGTTTCCATCACTTGGTCCCAATTTAAATTATTTTGGAAAACTATTGTTATGCATAAAGTTCATGGCACTGAACATGTCAAAATATTGCAACTTTCACACCATTCCCTCTTCTATGTGTTTAATCAATATATTGGTGTTTTATATCTTTAGATATATATTGTTAATAGGCTAATAATTTAAAAAATAAATTGATTCGAATAAAATTAATAACTAATAAGAATCATATTAACAACCTTCTCATGTAGATGAAGTAAAAATGTTACACAAATATTACCAGCACGAGTATCGCACTATAAATTTGCAAAGCATTGAGAAATAATTTTAAGGCACTATAACCATCGAAATATGGGTTTCTAGTAATATGTTTTGTTCAGCTCTAGCTAGTAGTTAATGATATATAATCTTGATCGGTGACCTTTTAAAAAAAATCAACGCTTAAAACTATATGTTTATCTAGATTCATTCGATTGTTACTTATTTTTTTTCTTCCTTGTATTATGGCTAGCACTAGGTACTTCTTTTTCAAGACTGGAGTTAGTAGTGCTGGACATCAAATATAATTGTGATTGGGTAAGTTTAATGTAAGATCTAATAGATTTGATTAGAAAGGACTTTCTGCTCAAAATATTAAAGTATAAGTATTTCCAAAATTTTTAACATGAATAGAAAAATGAAACACAATTTATTCATAAAAATAAAAATAGCACCATTATATACTGTTGCAAGTGTGTTGCACAAAATCTTCTTCGAAAAATGTTATGACGACGTACTCACACAATTATATCTAGGACATTTATTCTTCAACAAAAAGGTTCAGTTTCCTTTTCCTTTTTGTTTTAAAAAAATGTTTCCATCTATTATCCATCTTTTCTAAAAAGAAAAATAAATTTGGTAAACCCAACATCATGATCTTAAATCTCAATACACGTATTAAACATCAAATATTAAGGAGAGGTCGATCATGATTATTTAGTTTTTATCGTGTGTTCAACCAACATTCCTTTTTCAAGAGCATAATGTCTTTCTTGTACAACTTGGTTTCAAGGTAAAAAAAACATGAAAAAACACGGGGCATAATGTACTTGAATCCCAACTAAAAATTAATTTACCTATTCTGTCAAATGTGCTATTACATGCGATTAAACTCTCTGTTCTATCTTACATGTAGAGAAAAATGAATGCAAGTTTCAAGATTTATCCTTTCGGCAAAGAAGAAGAATCAAGCATGTTACAAGAGTAGTAGCCCAAGTTTTCATGCTCATAGCAATTGCATTACTCGATAATTGTATAAATAATAATGCATTTTCCCATCACCCGTTCCAAATTTTAGTTCATTCGGGAAACTATCGCTAGGCATAAAGTTCTTGGCATTGAATACGTCAAAATCTTTCAAGCTTTCACACCATTCCCTCTTCTATGTGTTCAATCAATATATTGGTGTTTTATATCTTTACATATAGATTGTCAATAGGCTAATGATTTAAAAAATAAAATGATATGAATAAAATTAATAACTAAAATTTCAGTTCATTCGGGAAACTATCGCTAGGCATACAGTTCTTGGCACTGAATACGTCAAAATCTTTCAAGCTTTCACACCATTCCCTCTTCTATGTGTTCAATCAATATATTGGTGTTTTATATCTTTACATATAGATTGTCAATGGCTAATGATTTAAAAAATAAAATGATATGAATAAAATTAATAACTAAAATTTGAGTTCATTCGGGAAACTATCGCTAGGCATACAGTTCTTGGCACTGAATATGTCAAAATCTTTCAAGCTTTCACACCATTCCCTCTTCTATGTGTTCAATCAATATATTGGTGTTTTATATCTTTACATATAGATTGTCAATAGGCTAATGATTTAAAAAAATAAAATGATATGAATAAAATTAATAACTAATGAGAATCATATTAACAACCTTCTCATTTCAATAAAGTAAAAAAGCTGCACAAATATTACCAGCGCGAGTATCACATTGTAAATATGCTAAGAATTGAGAAATAATTTGAAGGCACTATAACCATAAAAAAAAGGGTTTCTAGTAATATGTTTTGTTTAGCTCTAGCTAGTAGTTAATGGTATATAATCTTGATCGGTGACCTTTTAAGGAAAGTCAACGCTTAAAACTATTTGTTTTTCTAGAATCATTCGATTGTTACTTATATTTTCCTCCTTGTATTATGGCTAGAACTAGGTACTTCGTTTTCTGAATGGGTAAGTTTTATGTAAGAACCAATAGATTTGATTAGAAAGGACTTATTGCTCAAAATATTAAAGTATAAGTATTTCCAAAATTGTTAACATGAATAGAAAAACGAAACATAATTTATTTATAAAAATTAAAATAACACCATTAAATATGGTTGCACAAGTATTGAAGAGGTTCTCGCACAAATATATTTAGGACATTTAATCTTCAATAAAAAGGTTCAGTTTCCTTTTTCCATTTAATTTTTTTAAAATGTTGCCTTCTAGTATCCCTATTTTTTAAAAAGAAAAATAACTTTGGTAAACCCAACATCATGATTATGAAATCTCAATACTCTTATTAAACATCAAATATTAACGAGAAATCGATCGCGCTTATTTAGTTTTTTTTTTTTTTTAATAAAACCACACCATGGTGGAGGGGATTTATTGGGCACCCTAAACCCCAATGGTGGCCAAAATGGCACTTAGAAGTAGAGTTAATACAAAAGAGATTTACAAGCCAAATTTGGCAAGAAGCAAGTGAGGTTCCAAAAGATAGTTCTAGAATAAAACTACATCTAGTCTGGGTTTGGAGCAAAATCAAGGTGTACTTGATGCGGATTTAGATCATCACAGTCCAATTTGTTGTCAAGGAGCAGTTTAGTGATCGAAAATTCGAAGCACAACTTAGCCACTTGATCAAAATTGGACCATAAACTAAATCCATTCAAAGTGGAAATGAGCAAATGCATCTTTGTGGTTCTGGTACTGTGAGCAGCTCACCATGGCACTGGCACTGTGAGCAGCTCATGTTTGCAGTTGAGCCTCTCCCGAATGAGTCCAGAAGACACTATCCATCCATATGAGTTGAGCTCCAGCTGTCTCCTGCCAAAAAACAAAAACATTAGCAGTACCTAGTCCTTTCTTATGTTTGGAACTCCCAGTTCATCCAGAGAAATCAGTCCTCTGAGTTTAGTGGGAGCTTCCAACAATGAGATGGTTCCGGAGAAGGAGCAGTGGCGACTTCTCTTAGATAAAAAATCTGCCACAGAGTTTGCCTCTCTAAAAACATGCCTCAATATGCCATGTAGAGAATGATTCAGATTGTAACACAGTGTAAAACAGGTCCAATTTATTTAGTTTTTGTTGTGTATTCAACCAATATTCCTTTTTCAAGAACATAATGTCTTTCTGGTGCAACTTGGTTTCAATGTTAACAAAAAATGACAAAACACGGGGCATAATGTACATGAATCCCAACTAAAAGTTAATTTTCCTTCGCAGTCAAATGTGCTATAACAAGAGAGTGTACTCTCTGTGCCACCTTACATGTAGAGAAAAATTGACAAAAGTTTCAAGAGTTATCCTTCCGAAAAAAGGAGAAAAATCAAGCATGTTACAAAAGTAGCTGCCCAAGTTTTGATGCTCATAGCACATGTGTTACTCGATAATTGTATAAATAATAATGCATGTTTCCATCACCCGGTCCAAATTTCAGTTCTTTCAGGAAACTATCGTTGTGCATAAAGTCTATGGCACTGAACATGTCAAAATCTTTGCTGCTTTCACAACATTCCCTCTTCTATGTGTTCAATCAATATATTTGTGTTTTATATATTGACATATAGATTGTCAATAAGAAAATGATTTAAAAAATAAAATAATATGAATAAAATTAAAAACTAATGAGAATCCTATTAACAACCTTCTTATTTCAATAAAGTAAAAAAGCTGCACAAATATTACCAGAGCGAGTATCACATTGTAAATATGCTAAGCGGTGAGAAATAATTTTAAGGCAATATAACCATCAAAATAAGGGTTTCTAGTTATATGTTTTGTTCAACTCTATCTAGTAGTTATATATAATCTTGATCGGTGACCTTTTAAGAAAAATCAACGCTTCAAACTATCTGTTTTTCTAGACTCGTTCGATTGTTACTTATATTTTCCTCCGGATTCTTCCTTTGAAAATAGGGCAGCCTAGGTACTTAAATGGGAAAATACCTCTCTTCATTCCTAGGATAGACCTAATCTGATGTTTCTTAGTGACTGTAGCTCTCTTGCTAATGTAAAACTCTAATTTTTCATAGCTGATTTCCTATCCTGATGTTAACTCAAATATCTACAGAAATGCTTTAATCCTAATTAGACTAGATTTTGAAGCTTGCATAAAAATTATGGTGTCATCAGCATAGCTTAAGTGGGTGACTGATAAAATAGTAGAAGGAAGAGAAAAATATTGCAAACTGTTATTTTGAAAGATGAATGAAATGCTCCTGGAGAAGGATTCAGTAAACATATTGAACAGTAAAGGAGAAAGGGGATCACCTTGTTTGATTCCTCTAATTGATTTAAAAAAACCAACAGGATTACCATTGATGAGCACAGAGAAGTAAGCTTGGGAAAGGTTGTTCATGACTTCCTTAAGAAATTTACCTAAGAAACCAAATTTATGAAAAATACTCTGCAAGAAACCCCATCTAACCCTATCAAAAGCCTTTTTCAGGTCTAGTTTGAGCATACAATTTGGTACCCTATTTTTTTTGTCAAGGAATCTAACCATCTCTTGAAGATATAGGATATTGTCTAAGATATCTCTATTCTTCATAAAAGCTGTTTGGTTTTGAGAAATTAGTTTGTCCATATATGGTTTCAGGCTTTCCATGAGAACCTTAGAGCAAATTTTATTAGCAACATTAGAAAGGCTAATAGGTCTGAAATCATCAAAAGATGATGGGGTAGGTTTTTTAGGAATAAGAGTTATCCAAGTGCTAGAGATACCTCTTGGTATGTTAGATCCTAAAAGAAAATCATTTACTGCAGATAAGAGGTCATCTTTTATGAAATACCAGCATTTGATGTAAAATTTACTAGAGAAGCCATCAGGCCCTGGGCTACTATTCCTATTCAGCCCCATGACCACTGATTTGAGTCCAGTTTCTGTTACAGGCCTAGATAAACTAGCGTTATCTTGCTCAGTGATGATGGAAGGAATCTGGCTAAGGAAGTGTGGATAGTAGGTGGAATCCACAGGGTTTCTAGATTCAGTTAGTAGGTCTGAGAAGTATTTGACAGCTTCATTCTGAATGTCTGTAAAATTGTCCAGCCATTGCCCAAACAAGTTTTTGATTTTTGATATATTCAATCTACAGTTCTTCTCCTGAACAGATTTATGAAAAAATTGGGCATTATTATCCCCACACTTAAACCAATTCAATCTTGACTTATGTTTCCAAAATTTTTCTTTCTCTTTTAAAGCTCTGAGAAGAAGTGCCCTTTTTTCATTAAGAATGATAAGTTCAGTTTCTGAATAGGATAAATCATAGATTACTTCCTGTCTTCTGAGATTATCCTCAGCTATCATTACATTAGAGTCAATATTACCAAAGCTCTCTTTGTTCTATATTTTAATTACTTTCTTAACTCTAATTAGCTTAAGATATAGCCCCATCATACCTGTTTGGTGAATAGGAGAAACCCAGTTTGTTCTGATTAAATCCAAGAAATCAGGCCTATTGAACCAACAGTTGAGAAATCTAAAAGGTTTTGGGTATGAGGGAGTCTGAGTAGCAATTTGGAACAAGAGGGGTGAATGATCCAAGGATTGCCCATTGAGGATCTGTATGGAGGAAGTTGGGAATTTATTACTCCATTGGAGTGTACACAGACCTCTATCTAATCTTTTAGAAGTAGGGTTTCTCAGTCTACCATTGGTCCATGTGAAAATATTCCCTACAGTATTAATCTCCTGTATTTCTTTGGTGTTAATCTAATTATGGAAATCCCTAATACTGCCTAGATTAGGAGAGCTAGGGCCTCTATATTCATCAGGTATGACAATTGTGTTGAAATCACCTATGAAAATAGTTTCGTTTAGTGGGAGAAGACCTAGGGCATGCCATAGTAACTTTCTACCTTCTCTATTCCTAAGGGAATAAATAAAAACTATTTCCATATGAGAATTAGAGCCAGAGTAGATGATTTTAACATTCAGGAATTGCTCATGGTGACATATAAGATTAACAATCAGTGAGTCATTCCACATTAGCTAGATCTTACCATTATGGAGAGGAAGGTTATTAGAAAAATTCAGTTTCTGCATGTAGGATTGGCATTGAGAGTTATCATTCATAGGTTCTATAATACTTAATAGTTGAATTTTATTTTTCAAAATCAAATGTTTCAGTCTGAGCATAGAAGTTTCAATTCCCATCATATTCCAAACCAAAAAGTTAAGTTTGACAGGGTGCATCATTGGTCAGCTGATTTATGGCTTTTAGTGGCAGATCTTAGCATCATCTTATTCAATTGGACAAGGTAATTCTTTTTGGTCTTAATCTTACCTTGGCCATCATTCTTACCTGATAGATTACTTGAAACTACCACAGGGGTGGCCTGAGAGTGAGTATCTGAAGCAACTTCACTATCACCATCAAAGGATTCCAGAGGGTCCTGAATTAGACCTTCATCAGAGTTCGACAGATCCTCCATATCCTGTAAAATAGCACCGTGTGCAAATTCATCGCCTTGAATCTCTGAATAGTGAACAGTACCGTCTCCTCTCTTCTCTCACTTCACAATCTCTGAATCCAACGTCCTTTCCCACCGGTAATGGCTTCTTTCGCCGTTAACGGCTCTTCCCTGTCAACAAGCAATGGTGCTGACCACGCCTCCATCGTGGCCGGCCACCATGGCAGAGAACGGCAATCCTATAACCCTACAAAAAACTTTCCTCTCTGCACTCCAAGAAAAACCTTGAGCATTGATTAGAAACACTTGATTCTTGTTTTTACTTCCTAAATATAAGAATTCTAAATAATGGAATTTTTGAATGTATAAATTACAAAGTAGTTGTACATGTGCTAGACTAAATTGTGCAAAAAGGATTGGAAATATAAACGAAAAATCATATTTCTTTAATAACATACGATTAATGTAAAAGCATGATAATCCTCGAAGTAGTGGATAAAAAAGATAATTCGTCTGCAAAATAACATAGAATATTTTCAAGCCTTAATCCAAAATATAATCACTGCAAAAATGATAGTATTATAAGAACAACAAGAATCGAAATTCATGAATAAAATCTAGCAAACGACTCTTTATCCAACAAGTGTGTATCTTCAGAGCTGGTCCCAATGTCATTCTGCATAATGCCTGGGCCTGGATATGTAGGAAAAGGTCCAACTGCTTTCATTGTGTCCAGGAATTCTTATTGAAATACCTTTCCCATGTGATCGCACCAGGACCTTTGATGTTGTGATTCCATCAGCAGACTTTGTACACCCACCTCCAACACCGTGACTTTAGATTCCAATGAAGGACCCACATTGTCCTAAGGGAATTTGAAGAAAGAGTCTATTGTAATATTACACTTTGGATGCCTATATATATTGTACGGATAGTGGGGGAAGCCTGCTTTTGTGCACAGTTTGGGGATTAGGTAGCGAAAACCGTAACAACCTGTTCTCTCTGCACCATGTCTCAACTTGTTCACTATTTTCTTACCCAAATTCCACCAGAGTTTTTTTTAATAACGTACAGATATCTCAGCATCATACTATGAACCTCAGTGTTCACTGCGACGTAGTGAATTATGGATGCTACAAAGTGGTACGATTCATTCATATCGGGAGTAAGTAGTTTCTTTGGGATCTTTTTCCAACCTAGTTTCACAATAGACTCGACATTAGTTCCCTTCCTAATTACAATCCTCACGATCTCCCGTCCTTTGGGATCGCTAAAATCCCATTCCTCATCGGTATAGTAGTGGAATGAAAGAAATTTATCATCCTTGGGGGGAACATTTGGTAACCCGTACAACTCATTTATGGATTCTGCAGTTAATTTCACCATTTTCCCACGACAAAATGCCTCATCCCACCTTCCACCACACCACAGATTAGCATAGAACTCACTCACTATGCTAGGGTTGAACATTGGAGGTGTGCCACACAATTTCTCCCGCCCAAGTGCTCAGATAGTTTCTTCAAGGGGGGAGCATTTTTTATTCTTCTCTTCAAAAAATGTCACCTTTTTCTATATGTTTGTTCAATTAACTTTTCCTACTCCAAAATAAACCTCTTCTCCTGTTGTTCAACATTGGGTTGCACCTCCGGAGCGGTAAGGGATGCATTGTGTGTCCTCTTGGAGACAGGTTTTGGTGACATATCCTACGATGTCAAATGAGACATTTCAACAAACACCTTCCATGCATCCAAAAAACCTATACAATACTTTCTTTCTTGACTTCAACATACCCTGATTTCGACCCAATCAAATCCAATGTTTACATATATGTAGTTATTACACATTAACGCTATGTACATGATTGCAATATCAAAAAAAGTTGGAGAGCAAAGTGAACTAACATTGAAAAAAGTTATTACTTTTCAAAAGATTTTGGGTTCATGATTAATAATTTAGTACAATTTAGTAGTTATCATCTGAACTAATTACTGCCGTTTTCAGAGGAAGGGAAAAAGACATAAAATTAACAATTTAGTAGGACATTAATTTAATAATAAAATTAACTTCACAAAATTGATCATTTAGAAATAAAACCAAAAAAATTTATGATACAAAATTAATAATCTATGGGACTAAACATAACTATCCCAAAAATAACTATGTACGAGACTAAACATAACTTTACCTTGAATTAGCAATTGAATCATGTGGCGTGTACACATCAAATCACAAGGTTAAGTCACACAACTAATCTTGAATCTATGGTCTTTAAAATCCTCAAATATAACCTACCATACCATATGCTAAAAAAAATACTCAACTTTCACTCGA
Organism: Rubia yunnanensis; assembly: GCA_037428765.1. Classification (NCBI taxonomy): domain Eukaryota; kingdom Viridiplantae; phylum Streptophyta; class Magnoliopsida; order Gentianales; family Rubiaceae; genus Rubia; species Rubia yunnanensis. Next base: position 3,578,851 of record CM075071.1, read on the forward strand.
TTTGAACTAATTACTCAAAATAATTACTTATTCAGAAATTGAAGAAAATGCACTGAATACATGTATTCATCATGCCCCAAGATATCACTACATTGTCCAATCTTCAGCCTTGAGTGTAGACTCCATTCTTAGTGTTGTAAAGAGGATTCTTGTAATCAGGTTGTCTTTGAAATAATGCATTCACAAATCTGATGTTAAGTTCAGCTGCAACATGCAACATATAGATACCAGACTATAACACAAAACCACACTATGGTGAGAACATACATGTACTCAACTCACAACATACATGTACTCAACACACAACATACAGAATTTTGCAGTAGCATCATCAATGGACAACATGCTCTAAACTGTAGCTACCATTACCATGTGAGAGTTGCAATCAGGTAAAATAGCATCTACAACTAATGTACTTAAATTGCAATAAAAGAAAACAGGAAGTGATGCACACCTATTTATCCTTAAGCAGCAGCTGCAGCGTTTGGCGGGTTGCTCCCTCCTGGACCAGCTGGTTAATAGCATCCCCAAACCTGAGGTAATTATCCACAACTGCATTTCTTCTTACTCTTCCACTACGGAAAAATAATAGAACTCACTACTTAGTAAGAAGAAACTAAAAAGGCATACATTTCCTCAAAATGTAGAAGCTAAAACTGGAAGGAAGGGGTGGAAAAAAAAACTAGATATAAATAACTATTTACCTTGGTTTGTGGGTTTCCCATATGAATTTTTTTTGGCACTGGCCTCTTTCTTCCACCACGTCTCTCGAATATGGTACACAACATAGACCTAAAAGAAGTCAGCCACCAATCAATCCTTACTCACAAAATTTAATATGGTGTATAATATAATGTATTGACCATAGAATCGAAAGAAAGGAAATCAAGAAGAATGTTGTAAAGAGACATACATCTTGGTGATCTTCGGAATGGCATCCGGGAACGTCACTGGTGAGAGAGTATGATGAATAAAAAAATGTGTTACGTTAAGAATATAGGAATGTGTAAACTGATATAAAAAAAATATCCAATTGGATCTTAGAGTGTGATAAACAAACAAATAAAATGAAGAAGGGATACCAGTCATTTCCATGGTGGTGGAAATCAGCAACCTTCCCTCCTGTAGCCATGTACTCAACTCAACACACCTTTTTTGCCAACAACAATCACTCACTTGAATTCTACCTAACCTTGCTGAGAAATATTTAACTTGTAGGACTCAAATCTTCTTCTCATTCACCAGAGCTAACAAATTAATCCCAGCCAGCTCCGCATAGCTTTGGTGTAATGAATCCAAACTACCTATATGACAAAAATCATATCTGAAACTATAACAAAAAACATACTTGGTTCATGTACATGTTATTTACTGGCATGTTAAGTTAAGAGAAATCTAGTGTTGAGAACAATAAATATCAATCGCTGTAATCCATGTGTTAAAATTAGGCATGAATCCCAAGCATAGTAAACCACCAGCTACCAGAAAGAACCGTGCGCCACCGCTGCCCTAGCTCCACCACCCCCTACCTCTGCCCTAGCTCCGCCAGAAACCCTATCCCTCACCACACCGCGCCACTTTACAGCCGCTACTCCATAACCGCTCCAGTCCGCATTCGTTCCGCCGGTCCATCACGCCGCCTTTGTTGACTCATCTTCGCTCCGTCACTAGGTGGAACACAGTCGCCCAAATAAGTCAAGCAGCAGCGAGGAAAACAAAGAAAGAATTTTGGGAAGAAAGAAAATGAAGAAATGAGGTTCAGTGTGTCCTTTTTATTTTTTATTTTTTACACAGGGGTATAATAGTCATTTCACTTATTTCTAGCCATTTTTAAATTCGTATTTATGTATACTAATTCAAATAATGTTTGACCGTTAATTAGTCAAATAAAACATAGTTATTAGTGTTTGTATATAGAAAGTCAAGTAAGGGTTAATCGTTGATTAATCAAAGTCAAACATTTTTCTTTGTATTTATTATATACTAATTCAAGTAAGGTTTGACCGTTGACTAGTCAAAGTCAACCTAGTTATTAGTGTTTATATATTGAAAGTCAAGTAAGGGTTGATCGTGGATTAGTTAAAGTCAACTTTGTTATTAGTATTTATATATTGAAAGTCAAGTAAGGGTTAACCGTCGAGTTAAAATCAACTTTATTATTAGTATTTGTATGTAGAAGGCCAAGCAAGGGTTGGCTGTTGATTAGCCAAAGTCAAACATTTTTATTTGTATTTATATATACTAATTCAAATAAAGTTTGACCGTTAATTACTTAAAGTCAACTTAGTTATTAGTGTTTATATATTGAAAGTTAAGTAAGGTTTGACCGTTGATTAGTCATAGTCAAACATTTTTATTTGTATTTATTATATACTAATTCGAGTAAGGTTTGACCGTTGATTAGTCAAAGTCAACCTAGTTCTTAGTGTTTATATATTGAAAGTCAAGTAAGGGTTGATCGTGGATTAGTTAAAGTCAACTTAGTTATTAGTGTTTATATAATGAAAATTAATTAAGGGTTGACCGTCGATTAGTTAAAGTCAACTTTGTTATTAGTATTTATATGAAGAAACCCAAGTAAGGGTTGACCGTTGATTAGTAAAAGTCAAACATTTTTATTTGTATTTATATATATACTAATTCAAATAAAGTTTGACCGTTGATTAGTTAAAGTCAACTTAGTCACTAGTATTTATATATAGAAAGTCAAGTAAGGTTTAACCGTTGATCAGTCAAAGTCGACCTAGTTATTAGTGTTTATATATTGAAAGTTGAGTAAGGTTTAACCGTTGATTAGTTAAACTCAACTTAGTCACTAGTGTTTACATATAGAAAGTTAAGTACAATTTGACTGTTAATTAGCTAAAGTCATCTTTGTTATTAATGTTTAATTTAAATTCAAGTAAAGTTTGACTGTTATTTCGTCAAAGTCAACCTAGTTATTAGTGTTCATATATAGAAAGTAAAATAAGGGTTGAACGTATATTAATTAAAGTTAACTTAGTTATTAGTGTTTATTTACTGAAAGTCAAGTACAGTTTGAATGTTAATTAGTGAAAGTCAGCCTAGTTATTAGTGTTTATATATTGGAAGTCAAATAAGGATTAACCGTTAAGTAGTTAAAGTTGTATTAATGTATACTAAATCAATTAATGGTTGAACGTTAATTAGTAAATGTAAACAATGTTTTATTCTTATTTATATATATTAGGTCAATAAAGGTTGACAGTTGATTAATTTAACTTAACTTAGTTATTAGTTAAAGTCAACAAAAGAAGTGAACGATTTTGAAAGTTTTTTTTTAAAAAATAGCTTAGAGAGGTTGTGCGCAGCTGCTCCCAGCACATGAAATTTTTGGCAACATTATTTGAAATTTTTGGTGAAGTTTTTAAAAATCTTTTTGAATTCTTTGGCAGAAAGATTGAACTTTACAAAAATTTAATGAATATTTTGAAATTTTTGGCGGAAAGATTGAATTTTAAATATTTTTGGCAATTTCTTTGGTAGGAAAAATGAATTTTTAAAATTTTTAGCACCGGTGCTATTTTTTCCAAAACTGGTGCTATTTTTTAATTTTTAGCACCGATTTTAAAACCGATGCTATTATTTCCAAAACCGGTGCTATTTTGAAATTTTTAGCGATGTTTCGGCGGGAAGATAGAATTTTTAAAGTATTTGTCACATGTTTTTAAAAACCGGTGCTATTTTAAAATTTTTGGCTATTTGTTTGGTGGGAAAAATGAATTATGAAAATTTTTAGAATTGATTTTTAAAAACCAGTGCTATTTTTTAATTTTTAGCACTGGTTTTTAAAACCGGTGCTATTTTGAAAATTAAAACAATTTTTTGGCGAGAAGATAAAATTTTTAGCCCTAGTTTTTAAAAACTGGCGCTATTTTAAAATTTAACACCAGTTTTTTTTAAAATCAGAGTTAAAATAAAAAAATCTGTGATATTACATTTTTGGCACCGGTTTTCAAAACCGGTGCTAGAGGGGGATCTTTGTGGTAGTGTCCAGATAGTCATTTGTAACTTTCCGTCGATGTTGTTTAAATTTAGTTTTTGTTTTTCTCTTGGTCCTTTCAAATTATTTTTTCCCATGATTCTGTAGAAAAAGAAGTGCATTGCATTGGATGACTGAAGGAGTGAAGTCAATGAAAAGGATGAAGAAAAGGAGAACTTAGGAAGTTGAAAACAATTCTTCTAAGTATGGAGGTAACGCTCTGTCGCAACCCACGACATAATCCTCACGGATTGTTAGTATGAACTTTAGTAGCAAAGTTACCACTTGGGAGCAATTGATTTAAACTTCCAAGCCCATGTAGTGAAAAACTCTATTCACTCTTTTATGAGCATTTATTACTTAGCATTTATTGTGATATTAATGATGTTGTTTACTTTATTTATGTGATGAGATGTTTGAAAGTATGAAATGTTTTTATGATGACATGTTAGGAGGTTAGAGATGTGAACAATTTCTTGTCTCTTTGGCATGAAACCAAGAACATGGAATTATAACTTCTTGTTGAGTATAAGATGTTAATCTTGATATATGAGTATGATAATATGGTTTGTTATCATGTTTATCCTAAAGTAGCACTAAAAGTAGAATCTTGAATGTTGATCTTTCTCTGTTAAACCTAATGAATGCTTTGTTTGGTTAAATGTCTAGGTATTTGGTAGAATACTTGTAGTTGTTATCAAATCTATTGGTTCTTTGTGTTAATGCCATTGATGAAATACCTTTAGGCATTGTTTGTCTGAAGTAATCATTGGTGAGGTTTACAAATAATCGTTGATTGCTTTTGTAAATTACACTTAAGAAGAATGGAATGTTTATATTCAAAATGGAAGTTGTAAAATTCACAATAGGTAATCAATGTGATTAAATGAGTGGTTGTTTCTAGCATCTATAAGATGCTTGGAAATGGGAATCAATTGCGTCCAAGGCTTTGTCAATTGTGATTTTATCATCCTTTATTAGTTTGTTGCATGATTATTATAATCTCTAATGCTAGTTGTCTTGTTTTGACTTTCATAACTTAAAAAACCAAACCTAAACCCCCTCTTTAATTTCTTTGTGTATACACACACACACATGCTAGTATCTACCCTTATATGCATGAACCCTTATGAAATTCTCCATTCATTGTGGACGACCCCAATTTTCCACTATCTACTTAGTTGTATTTAGGAAGCATTTAGGGCTATAAGTTGTATATTTGAGAGGTACGAGAACAACCTCCCAGTGAAGGAATATATGAAGAAGTACCTAGGCTGTGTGATACTCCATTTTTTGAGGTTAGATTCTATAACACTAGGAGAATACAATAAGTTAATTGGTAATCTCCATTCAAGGGCACCTCACCAATAAGGTGCTCGAAGGAGTTTAAAAATAATGAGCGTTGATCTAGTTTTGGAAAAATCAAGTGAGAACTAGAAGATATTGATTATTCATTTATTTAACATGCAATTTTTAAGAAAGGAAAGAAGCATAATGGAAAGTTTTATACAAAACAATTCACTTTAGCCTTAAAGAAACAATGTTTTACATGATTTATTATATTCTTCAAAATTATGGTCCAGGGGTAGCGAAATTTTACTGATTATGTTTTTTGAATAAATATATGTCAAAGCGAAATATAATTTCAAAAGTCAATGCTCACTAACTTTAATATATATATATATATATATATATATATATATATATTTTAATCAATGCATATGAACTTGATTTAGAACATGCATGCCAAAATTGGTAAATACGAGAGTTATCAGCGACTTTACTTTTATTTTTGTCCTAAATTCAAAATATGAGAAATAATTCTTGCGACTCTATAACGCTAGAATATCTAATAAAATACACAGGTGTAATATTTTGGATATATTGTTAATTCACATAGGATTCTCTAAAAAACTGGTAAATATAACCCTTGGAAACATCACTTCAACCTTTTCCCATTTTAATCAATGAAACACCATTTGGTTTCTTCCCAGCTTCCAATTGGAAAAAAACTTTGCAGCGGAGAGATGTAGTGACCTTTCTGGCTCAGAAAGTCTAAAATTGACATTTCTGGCTAAAAAGGATTAGTATCCGAGGGCCAGTACTTAGTTAGAGGACCTAACCTAGTCCAGTTTGCATGCCAAAAGGATGACTCTCCATTTCAAATTTGGACATATGGGTTGCAAATAGGTAGGTCTTGAACCTCTATAATTCTTTTCCAAGATTTAAAAATTTTCTTGTTGTCAGGAGTTGACCACATGAACTAGGACCAAAGTGATTTTTCCTGTTAAAGCTTCCACCAGAGCTTCAAGGAATAACTTTCAGTCATGGTGTTTAAGCCTTTTAGATTTAGATCATTTTCTTCTTTTGGAAGAGTTAATTTTGTATAACTTCTCCAAATTTTCCTTTTGTTATTAGTCAGATCTTGATTATACCAAAGAAACTTAGCAAACATTTTATGAACCTTGTCAATGGTATGTTCTGTTAGAATATGCAAGGGCATTGTGACAAGAACATGTCTTATTAAAGTTACTCTTATAGATTGGTTAAGGCTTTTATTTTGCCAAGAATTGCTTTTGAAGTTGATGGAATCCAATAAGCCTTGATATTATATGTTTTTATTTTATACTGTAAAGATTGTGCATCCCAGATATTTGAAAGGCATAGAACCAGACATCATGTTAGATTTTATTTTGGTTACTGATTTAATTCTTAATGGAGCATGTTTTGAGATATCGAAAGAAGATTTTTCAAAATTAATTTTCTAACCAGATGCTTTCTCATAGATTTTTAGAAATCCCATTAACTTTTTTATTCCTTTTTTTAGAATATCTTAAGAAAATTGAAATATCATTTGCAAATGAAAGGTGTGTTACATGTTTCATTAATCATGGTAGCTTGTATAGACCAACATTTTCATGTTTGAAAAGAAAGTTCAACCTTCTTCAAAAGAATTTGGCCATAAGGATGAAAAGCAAGGGAGATAGTGGGTTTCCATGCTTTAAACCTCTTGAAGATTGGAAGAAACCAAAAGGTTCCCCATTATTAGGATGGAGAAGAAAGCAGCTCTCAGGTTTCCTATTATTATGTTGTTGAGATGGTCAGAGAAACCAAACGTTTTAAAGAGTTTTGAGGGAAAATCCCAGGAAACCCTATCAAAAGCCTTTATCATGTCAAGTTTTATAATTATATTGAATCCAGGTTGCTTGGAATGAATATAATTAGATATTTCTTGCATGAGGAATAGATTGTCTGCTAATTCTCTGTCAGTCACAAAAGATGTTTGTTCTTTCGAAATCAAATCATTTAGAATAGGTTTTAGTCTATGAGCTATGAGTTTAGAAAATATTTTATTTATGAAATTGCATAAGCTTATAGGCCTAAAATATTAAAGGAGTCACAAACTTCCTTTTTTGGAATCATAGTGATTAAAGTAGAAGAAATAACTTTTGGAATAGGTGTTAGATTGAGAAAGTCATTAATGGCTTCAATTAGGTCATCTTTTATTATGAACCAGATGTGTTTATAAAATGCACCAGGGAAACCATCAGGTCCTAGTGCAGATTCAATGTCCACTACTGGAAAATAGGTACATACGCACCGATAAAAAATCATGACCACAGGAAATTAGTGCAAATGTACACAATAGCACCGGTAAAAATCATGTGAACATCAATGCCAGTGCTTATGAATACAAATGCACTGGTATACTATCAACCAATGTAGATTACCCTAATTTTGTACCGGTAGTGTATGTGTAGGTGGTTATAATCGGTGCGATTGCTTACTATTACACTAGTACAGGATAACCGGTGTATACGAATTGCCTTTTTTTAATACATTGGTGCCAAAAGTAAAAAATTTTGCACTGGTAATAAGAACTTACCGGTGTGGAATTTAAAAAATGTGGGAAAAGGCTGAATTTCTACACTTGTGACTTGTTGTACCGGTGTAGGATTTACGTACCCACCGGCATAATCATAATACCAGTGTATAAATTTTCATTAAATGCTCATCTACAACCTTTCTTTGGCGGGTTAAAATGGGATTTTTGGGAGAATGAGTTCATTAATGGTGTTTTTTGGTCGATGAAGGCATTGAATGATCCACAATGAAGATCCTTGAATGTGAAAACCCCGACCATAATAGAGTCAGTGTGCATGTAATAGCTAGATTTTAACCAAAAATTTCAATCTCTTATCTAATTCCCTCGACTATTTTCAGTTTAAAAATAATAATAATAATAATACCGGGAGGCAAAATTTGGGCAAGCGGACATGAAAATTTATCCAAAGTGAAATTAAGGCAAGTGGACCAGAAAACGAATCCAAAATGAAATTCGGGCAAGTTGACATAAAAAAAACTTATCCAAATAAGGGTTAAATGGATAAAATTTTAGGTGTTAGGTGTAAGAACCTTATGTCATCATTTAGTATAAATAGCAATTACTGCCTCCCCAAACTTATAGCCTTAAAATATTTTCTTACCAAAATAAGAACAATGATTGAGCGGTGGTAACGTAGAAACGGAGGTTGCCCAAGCCAAGTCTAACTGAGGTGAGTGTTTGCATTGCCTTAGCACAAACTAAATTAAACTGATTATATATATTTACATGTATGTATATATATATATATATATATATATATATATATATATATATATATATGACACCAGAGAATACCCCTCGAACCCTTCACTAAAACCTTTACCTCTCAAACCTCCACTGGAACCTTTACCTCTCGAACTAGATAATATCTTTCGAACCCTTCACTGAAACCTTCACCTCTGGAATCTCCACTGGAACCTTCGCCTCTCGAACCCTTCACTGGAACCTTTACCTCTCGAACCATAGAGTACCTCTCGAACCCTTCACTGAAACCTTCACCTCTCAAAACTCTACTGGAACCTTCACCTCTCGAACCCTTCACTGAAGCCTTCACTGAAACCTTCACCTCTTAAACCAAAGAATACCTCTCGAACCCTTCACTGAAACCTTCACCTCTCAAACCACAGAGTACCTCTCAAACCCTTCACTGAAACCTTCACCTCTCGAACCTCAACTGGAACCTTCACCTCTCAAACCAGAGAGTACCTCTTGAACCCTTCAATGAAACCTTCACCTCTCAAACCTCCACAGGAACCTTCACCTCTCGAACCAGAGAATACCTATCGAACCTCCACTAGAACCTTCACCTCTCGACTAGAGAATACCTCTCAAACCCTTCATTGGAACCTTCACCTCTCGAATGGAACCTCCTGAAATGTATCTCTCAAACCTTTTCTCTTGAACTATACCTCCCGAACCATACCTCCCGAACCATACCTCCCAAACTATACCTCTAGAACCGAACCTCCTGAATCGTATCTCTAGAACCGTACCTCTCGAACTATACCTCTTAAACTGTACCTCTCAAACTGTGCCTCCCGAACCTTACCTCCCAAATTGTACCTCTCAAACCAATCCTCCCAAACTATACATTTCGAATCCTCTTACTGAACTATACCTCTCAAACCGTACCTCTCAAACTGTACCTTCTGAACCGTACCTCCCAAACTGTACCTCTCAACCCTTAGGTCTCGAACTAGTACTAAAATGACATTTACCTCTCGAGAACCTTACCTCTCAAACCTCTCCAACTGAACCTTACCTCTTGAACCTCTCCAACTGAATCTTACCTATTGAACCTCACCAACTGAACCCGTACCTCTAAAACCTCACCAACTGAACCAGTACCTCTCAAACCTCACCAACTGAACCAGTACCTCTCGAACCTCACCAACTGAACCTTACCACTCGAACCTCACCACTCGGATCACACCATTTCAACTAGTACCACTTACCATTAGAACTAGAATGAGCTGATACCCTTACCACTTGAACCTTCTCCACTCGAATCCTCTACTTGAATCCCCTATACTTGAACCCAACTACACGAACCCTGTACTCAAACCATATACTAGAACCCTATACTCGAATCCATATACTCGAAAACCCTGTACCGAACCTTATACTCAAACCTCTCTACCCTTTACTCGAACCGTGAGTACTCGAACCCCATTCGAGAGGGATATGCCTGTTAAACTTAAAATTATAGTATATACTGACTGTTTATTTAGTGTGTATTACTGTGCTCAATTATTGTGAAACTAAGTTTCTGAACTGCTCTGATATTTTTCTTTGAATGATCAGCTTGTACTTTATCTTGCTATGTCAAACTTGAATCATATACTTCTCTGATATTTTATGTGGATGGTCGGCTTGTACTTTATCTTGCCGTGTCAAACTTGATTTATCTGCTACCTGATTTCTTGTCTGTGATTTTAGGGTCTCCGATGTGATTTTAGTTCGGTCAAAGTTGGTAGGGAACTGAATAGACCAGATCGTGTGATTAGACCGGCTACAGGTGGAGTTTCTGGTATGCTAGCATAACCATCTGGATCTGATATGAGCTCATAATTGAACATCTGATTTGGAGTGATTGGGGAGAAGAATTCTGGACTGATAACCTCTGGGCACTACTGAGAAGGTTATGCCTTGTATGTTAGTCAGAGTTTCCATATAGGCACTTGACAGCAACTCGACATTATCTACATGTATCCTTTTATCGTGTGCTAGAATTTATGTGGCTATTTGTTATTTGTTTTTCTGTGATCACTAAAACTCAACTGGGTAAAAACTGGCAATGGAACCTCACTAAGAAATGAGCTTACCCTAGTTAAACAACCATTTTCAGGTGCAAATGAACTGTAAGAATTTTCGATTTGAACAACCATGGTAACTTTACTTCTTTTAGGAAAGGATCCTAGGTGTTCCAGTAGAATCTTTCGGATATATTTTAAAATAGTTATGTTAAAGTGAACTGGTCCGTACCGAATCCTTTAGAACGCTGTTGTAACAGTTAGGTGAAACTTTTGTTCAACACTTGTACTAATCATTTCACTGTAGTAGTAAGTTAGGTTTTGAATTATCCAAATTTGCTTCTGCATAAACTTTATCTGCTTGTTACTGCTAGAATTCTTGGCAGCATGCTCAGATCTAACCAGATACTTGCGTTGAGTGGGTAGGTCGTGGGTTTGGGGGTGTTACAGATGTGGATCGGAGCATCCTCAAAACAAGTAAAGGTAAACTCATACTTACCTTAAATAAAATATTTTAGAGAAACTTAATAAATTGTGAATAAAGCATGACTAGTTGGGTTCAAGTTGTCAAACTAACAAGTTTGTTATTTCTATAGATGGACTATAATGTAGAGGTTGCGACTAATTATTTTCAAGGGACCTTTGGGGTAAAGAGAAATTCTGGAGCTCCCCCAGAGACATTCATTCCATGGGCAGAGATTTTGACAGTCCGTGTTGGGTAAAGACTCACACCTACCCAAATTGGGTCGTGCACGCTTTAGTCATGTAGCGGGCAGAGTTAATTAGCAGGGTCCTTAGCCTCGAGAACCATGAATAATTAATGAAGAATGCTATATGGCAACAGTGTCTGTGTACTGATGCAAAAGAGGCAAGGGTAAATGCGGTGATCGCAGAACACGATTGACTGAAGAACCAAAAAATGCTGGAGCTCGGGCAATGGGACATAGAATGATAGGAAGTCATTCGAGAAGTGGACCTAGCCCTAGTAAATGATTAAGTACTATAGAGAAGTCTGACCGCTTATCATAGACAACTAACTGAAAGAATTTAGGGGCACATTGGGGAGACCCGGGGTAAAATGGATCAAACTCTTGCTACACTGCGGGATGATCTGGTGAACCGGGCATTCTCTGGAGTCAATCGATAGGAAGGAGGTGGCTCCACTGAAGGTTCAAGGGTTGATTAGGACTGGAATATGACTTTGGGTAATAGAATATGACTTTTTGTACTTGCAAATCCTAAATTTGTTGTTGATAAAGCTTCATTTTATCAAGTTTGATGTGTTTCTTCCTGTAACAACTTGTGATATCTGCGATGTCGGTAGTATATCTAAAATAGATTGGTTCATCCAATAAATGTGCGACCTCGCTGAGATTCTTTTCAGGTTGAAAATTCTTCACTTTATGACATTGGATGTATCTTGGTATAACATTCTGTTTGCCCAAAATGTTACCTACTTTGCATTATGGCCCTTAAGTTTTTTTAATTTCCCCACGAGACAACGGTATTATGTCATTTTTCTATTTGGTTAAACCGACACACAACCAAGATAACATTGTAAGGTTGACCAAATCACTGCTTCATACCAACAAGCACCTGTGACACTTATTGCAATGTCGCACATGGCATTCCCTAGTGTGGTTTATCACTTCACATTTTCACTTCTGATGCAGGACTAATGGTTAGTGAAGGATCATCAAATCCTCATTTTTTATGGTATATCACCTATTTACATACATACATATATATATATATATATATATATATATATTTCCAAACACCACACTTTAATTTGTAACAACTAATACATTCTGGTTTTCGTACAGTTCACCGCATAGCAGAGGCACCCATAGCCTTTTTTCTTCGACATTGAACATCATTCGATGGATTTTGATAGCCCACATTTCGACTGCACTTTGAAGCAGCTGAACTTTGGGAAAAATACCAACTTTGGTAAATCTTTTTGAAATAAAGTTTGTTTGTTGACAATTGCATATGTATATGAATATATACAAATATATACACTTAAATATATAAATATTTCTAATCAATATTTGTTACGGTGACTTTGTACATCTTATGGGAGATTGTACCAGTCCTACCGGCTGAGAAGACCTCCTTAGTGCTGAGGTGCTACGGGACAGAGTGGCATATGAACTACTCGGGTGGTGGGAGAATCAATGACCTATCCCCAAAGGGTTTGGCGAGTTCCATAGGGGTAACAACCTACATATCAGGGACACCTTATTCTTTAAGGTGATACAATCTAGGGGGCCAATCATATTCAAGGTCATCATTGTCCGAGCTGATTGAGTTTATGATAATTTATATTATGTTGGAACTAAAAAGTTCTTATTCGAATTAAATTATGTACTATATAATTGTAAGGATATTGTTGTTCTATTTATTTCTCTATCTTATTTGAACATTTAACAAATAGGGTACCGATAGAGTTTAAATTAGGGCAGTATTTGTAGGGTGTTTTGTAGTACAATGTTGTGCCTAACTCATAACCACAATCCACCAAATAATGCAACTTCACTAATAGTTCGCAATACCTCTCGATATCAATGAGGTATCTAGAAAAGTTGGGTAACCTTTTCAAAGAACACATGCGACGTCGCACGTTAATCGGTAAGATTATTTACTTCATTTTAAAAACTTTTACTTTGGTTCAAAAAAATAACTGAGGTCAAAAACCAATTATTTACTTAGGATTTTTTATAACCAAGGTAAATAATATCTTTACTTTGAAAAATAAAATAACCGAGGTAATACAACTTTTTACCTCGGTTATTTGGTGTTAACAAAACAACCGAGGCAAAAGGGGTGAAGTAATAGGTCTTGTTTCTTGTAGTGTGAGTTGGTTACTTTCGGGAAGCTACGTATTTTTCATGTGACGACATCCCTCCAGGTTGATGATATTTTCACCATGGGCCTTTCAAGCCCTTTTTTGAGTTTTTCAGGTCCAAGCTTTGCGTCTCGGCTCACCCGACGCTTCGCTTGATGGGGAGGGTGTTAGGATAGATGAAATAACTAATTACATATAATTTTGATATGATTATGATTTGATCAAGATGTGTCTAGATACAATGCATGTCTAGGGCTTGTATTCTTCTATATGTATCCTACCAAATACAAACCTCTACTCAATGAGAGTTTCCTTATTCACAATATACATGTGTAGAAAGAAGTTATCTATGACGACATGTTCAATTGTTGGTTATTCAAGTTGTCGCATGGAACCATGTCATGTATAATATTTCTTAAGACATGCACAATGTAATGATTGGTGTTCATCGACTTCACACATGTCATATCTTTTCATTCCACAAAGACATATCAGTACGCCTGTTCATACATAATCACATTTCGAAAAACCATACCCGTTGAGACACTAATTATTGTACCATCAAAATTTTGTACTAAATCAAAAATAATGTATAAAAACATATTTTTAGGTTAGGATACATAAGTTTGGATACACAATCCGGTGCTGCCATATATTGACTATCACAGCATGGGATTGTGTGTTTTATTTGATTTTTGTTTAGATGGATAATGACTTATTAGGACATACTTTTATGTCAGACTTATCTATTGCTACATTAATACTAAAGCCATGTTAAATATGTGTCAGGATACATCAAACGTAGCGATAGGACCGTTCATATGATAAAAAATCTTGTGAACAAAGACCAATTTTTCAGTAGTGTTTTGCCTGAATGAATCCGAATCAATCCCCCATTGCTTTCACAGTTGCGCGATAATCACTCATATTTGGATAGAGATCGATAAGGTTTTAAATATACCAAGCCCCATATATGAATATCTATGAGAAGAGTACTATTATTATTGGAAACTAAAGTCTAAACAGAATTACTTCAGTTTTACTTGTATCATAGTTTGGTTTGTGTGGTTCTCCAAAAACATTTACGCATATGATAACATTAAAAAAAACCAAGACAACACGAGGAACATACTACATTGGTAAAATGACATCTTGGTGAGCATGTGATTCATATTTTATTGGGAATTTACATCAGTTTATCCGAGATTTTGTTTACAGAGGGGCTCTACAAAACAAATACATAAAAAAACTCTTGGTCCCTTCCAGAATATTCTAAATTTAGCTCAGATGACTCTTCTCTACAAAATGGGAAAGTTGGTGCAAGTTGCATCATCATAAAAAACAAACAGTTCCATGTGAGAGCAGCAACAAAGTCTATTCCATGTTGTCTCTCCAAGCTAAAGATACTTCTTTACTTCATGGACTAGAGCTTGCCATTCATCAGAATATCACCAAAATACAGATTGAAAACCACTCAAAACTTCTAGTGAAAATAGGCAACAAAAAATTCAAAGTCTCTTGGCAGATCCTAGTTGAAAGATATGGAAGGTGAATGAGCAAGCTCGATTTCTCATTCAAACATATCTACATGGAAGCAAATTATTTTGCAGACTCACTAGCCCAACATGGCAACACTAAACAGATAAATAATATTTTTACACATGCAAGTTTGTCAAATTTTATCAAGAGCAAGATTAAATTGGACTCAACCTCATCAAACTGGTTATAAAATTTAAAATGAAGAAAATAAATTTATACACTATTATCAAAATTAACACATAAATTTTTTAATATGAGCTTGTACAAAAATGCATAAAATAAGCATTACAAATTGTGACAAAATATGTGACCATTATATGAGCTCTCCTAAAAATGTGACAATGAAATGGTAGCCTCCTAGGTTAATTGAACTGAGGAAGCCAAAGAATATGGGATGAAGTACCTAGCTGGCTAAGTAAAAAATCCTTGTTTCCAGGTTAGGTTCAGTAACATTGGGAGGATACAAAATGTAAATTAGTATTCTCTTGCCAATTGGACCTCACTAAGAAGTTGCTCAAATAATTCTTATCTCCAAGGGTTATACAAAAATTAAACATCGGCCTAATTTAGGAAAAAGCAAGTAAGAGCTAGATTATATTGATCATTCTTCCCTTTTTGTTTTGAAAAAAAAACATACAATTTTCTAGATAGGAATGAAGCGTGATGGAAAGTTCTATTGAGAGCAATTCACATCTGCCTCAAAGAAACATTGTTTTACAAGTTTTGTTTTATTCTTTAGAATTATAGTCTTGGTGATCAAAGGGGAATTAAATGTAACAAATTATAGTTTTTGAATAATTATTTGTTAAAGTGAAATACAATTTACTTACTCAGAGCTCGCTAAGTTTAATTTGTTTAATAATATTTATGAACTTTATTTTCAAAAAAATTATTGAAATTAAATTTCTACTTTTGGATATTTTACTTAGGAAATTGAAGTATTGATCTTTTCATTCCACTACGCTAGCACATGAATGCCAAAATTGGTAAATATGAGATTCATCAATAAATCTACTTCTAATTTTGTCCGAACGTGAAATTTAACAAAATTAATTCTTGTGAAAAATTATTCCTTTACCTATTTTGGTTGGACAAATATTAGTTTCACTACCACAGAGACCCACCTCTAGCACCAATTTTTTAGCACCGGTTTAAAAAATCAGTGCAAATGATGTAATAGCAATGGTTTTGTTGTTAGCACCAGTTATAATTATGTTAGCACCGGTTTTATTTATTATAACCGGTGATAATATAACGCCGGTTAGAAAACCGGTGCTAGAATTGATGAAAACCGATGTGAAACTAACACCGGTAAAAAAACCGGTGCTAAGAAAATAAAAAACCGGTTTTAAACTAGCACCGGTTTTCAAACCGGTGCTAAAAATCCGCTTAACCAGTGAATTGGGAATTTTAGCACCGGTTTGAAAAACCGGTGTTAAAAAATGTCGGAATCCGGTGCTAAATTTGAACCGGTTTGAAAACCGGTGCTAGAAAATGATGAAAACTGGTGAAAAGTAGATATTTGGCACCGGTTTTAGAATCCGGTGCTATAAAATGACCAAAACCGGTGCTAAAAGAATTCCAGAAAAAAGCGGGAAAAATGGCACCGCTTAATTTTGTACCGATTAATAACCGGTGCTAATAGGGAAAATGGCACCGGTTTTATGTACTATTGACAACAACCGGTGCTAAATTGAGCATTTAATGCTCCGAACTACCCCCTCTAAAATTATTTCTGAACTTGTAGTTTCCTTCTCCCTTCATTGATGGAAGATTTTTTGGATGGTGAGCAATAACTCAAAGCAATGAAGCCACATGGATGTATGTTTTCATTAACTACTTGGAATTTCAATCAAATGGCTAGTAGTTATAATAACCATGAATGCATGCTTGAAGGGAGTTTATTCGTATGTATTAATGGTTTATATATGCTTTATGTCGGTTTAGTATCATGTTGTGAGAGTGTAAATGAGTGTGGATGTAAACATGGTTGTGTTTGTTTTGGGAGATGGTGTATATATATGTGTGTGTGTGTGTGTGTGTGTGTGTGTGTGTGTGTGTGTGTGTATCCCAAGAACAAAGCTAGTTGATCGATTCACATACATATACACATACATAACACTTTTAGTATTGTGTAGCAAATTGATTGTGTTTATTTTTATTATGTTTGAACAATGAAAATTTGTGTAATTGTTTATTACGCATTGTTTAGATACAACGGACCGGGAATCGATGTTTGCGTGGAGGGAAAAAATGGTTAGCTATCTAAGTGTAGCTAGAGGGAGTGGTGAACATATTGCATTTATTGATTCGTTTCTTGATTATGCCTTTGGTCAGGAGGAGAGGATACTTTGTCCATGCAAAAGATGCTTGTGTCGTGAAAGGTTTGATGATCGTGGGCTTGTTAGATTTCACTTGTTGAAGAAAGGATTTGATGGAGGTTACATTGTATGGCCATTTCATGGAGAGGTTGAGCAAAGACATAACGGTGATTTTGACAAGGGAGATGGAAACAAATGTACCGTTGATGCTATGTTTGATGACATTGTAAGAGATTTTGCGGGGAAGCCTAAAATGTTGAATGCTTTGCTCGACGAAAAAGAGAAGCCATTGTATCTGGGATGTAAAAGTAAGGATACCATAATCTCTTTTTTGATGGAGGTTTTCAATTTGAAAAACTTTTACGAGGCCAAGAAAATATTGTCTCCACTCGGTTTGGAATACAAGAAAATACATGCATGTCTAAATGATTGTGTGTTGCATGACGGTGATTTGAAAGACGCGGTTCAATGTCCCGTGTGCAAACATTCAAGATATAAGGGTGTGAGAAATGATGATGATGGGTGTTTGGGTAAGAAGAAGAAGAATGTCCCATTGAAGTGTATGTGGTATCTTCCTTTAGTTCCTAGGTTAAAGAGGTTATTCACGAATTCAAAAGATGCAAAGAACTTGCGATGGCATGGAGAGAGGGAAAGACCAAGCGACGACAAGATAAGACATCCGGCAGACGGTGAACAATGGAGAAATTTTGACAAGCGATATCCTTCATTTGGTTCGGAGGTTAGAAATTTACGCCTTGCATTGTGTACTGATGGGATGAATCCATTTGGTTATATGTCATCGAAGCATAGTTCTTGGCCCATGATGTTGGTTATATATAATTTGCCCCATTATTTGTGTATGAAACGTAAATATGTTATGATGCCTTTGTTAATCTCAGGTTCTAGACAACCTGGGAACGAGGTTGATGTGTATTTGAGACCATTGATCGATGATTTGAAGATATTGTGGGAAGAAAAAGGGGTGTTGGTATTTGATGCCCATATGAATGTGGAGTTTCAATTGCGTGCCATGCTTTTTTGCACGATCAATGATTTTCCAGCCTATGGAAATTTTTTGGGCTATGTTGTGAAGGGGCACAAAGCGTGTCCTATTTGTGAGGAGAAGATAGAATTCAAACAGCTAAGACACAAAAGAAAGACAGTGTATCTTGGCCATAGAAAATGGCTTCAAGGAAACCATAAATACCGGGATGATGTGGTCAATTTTGTTGGTGGGAAAGAACGAAGGAAGTCCCCTACACCACTAACTGGTGTATAGATTCACAATAAGGTTAAGAAATTGAGAGTGGTGTTGGGAAATTACAAAGGCAAGGACAGAATACATTGTGATGGTCCATGGAAGAAAAGGTCAATATATTTTTATCTACCGTACTAGGAGCATCTTGAGGTTAGGCATTGCCTAGATGTGATGCATATTGATAAAAATGTTTGTGAAAGTTTGATAGGCACCCTCTTGAATATTCCCTGGAAGACAAAAGATAGTTTGAATGCCTGGTTGGACTTGGTTGATTTGGGAATCAGAAATGACTTCGCCCCAGAAGTGAAGGGTAAGAGGACTAACTTGTCCCCTGCACCTTGTACATTGTCAAAGGAGAAGAGAATCTCAGTTTGTGAAAGTTTAAAATCAGTGAAGGTCCCAATTGGTTATTCATCGAATGTGAGTTGGTTAGTTACGAACGATTGTCGGATGACTGGATTGAAATCTCATGATTGTCATGTCTTGATGCAACAACTGTTACCTATTGCTATTCGTAGGGTAATGGAGGCTGACGTAAGGTACTCAATCACTAGACTTTGTTTATTTTTTCTTCCATATGCCGGAAGTCTGTGGATCGGGACCATTTGGATGTCCTACAAAAATAGGTTGTTATTGTGCTATGCAAGTTGGAAATGTATTTCCCTCCATCTTTTTTAAATATAATGGTTCACTTGGTTGTTCATTTAGTGCGGGAGGTAAAGATATGTGGTCCGGTTGGTATGCATTGGATGTATCCTTTCGAGCGTCACATGAAAGTCTTCAAGGGATACGTGAAATGTATGAGTCGGCCGGACGCTAGTATTGTTGAGAGGTATGTTACCGAAGAAGTAACTGAATTTTTCTCTAGCTATTTGGAGGAACATAGAAATTTTGGGGTGCCCCAGAATCGACATGTTGGAAGGAAGGTGGGCAAACCGAGGTCGAGGGGAATGTTATTTAGTCTATTGAATAGTGATCTGATGTTAGTTCATTTGTATGTGTTGAGGAATTGTATGGAGACTACTGCTTATGTCACCGAGCACCTTAATTCAATCACGGAGTCTCATCCCATGTGGCCCCCTAATAAAGTTCAGTTGGAGCACAATGACAAGTTTGTGAATTGGTTATATGATCGATGCAATGTAGGTTATTACGACCCAAAAATTAGGCCATTTGCAAGAAAGCTTAACTGCACAGTTTTGAGGTATTCTGGATATGACATGAACGGTTTCAGTTTTTCTACTAGGGAACAAGATTTAAAGAGCATGACACAAAATAGTGGGGTATACATTGAGTCAGAGACTATGTGGCAAGCAAGTAAGAAAGACAATAAACCAGTCCTAGTTGTGATGCCGTTTTATGGTGTTATTAATGAGATTTGGGAGCTTGGCTATAGAGAATTCAAGATTCCGATTTTCAAGTGTCAGTGGTTTGATAACACAACTAGAGTTCGAACTGATGACACAATGGGATTTACCCTTGTTGACCAGACTCGTGAAGCATATGAAAATGATCAATTTATTTTGGCCGAACAAGCAAGACAAGTTTTCTACATAAATGACCCGTGCAATGTAGGTTGGTCTGTTGTGTTACAAGGTAAGAAATTCTCCTTCCGCACTGAAATTGATTTTTAAGTTACAAGTGAAAGGTTAGAGTTCCCCTCTATTTCCCCTCTACTTAATAACAGCGGGATTGAGGTGGGAGCAATACGGAGGAAACACAGAGATGACATCTGGATAGATGAAGATGGCTAAGAAATTCGAGACGTTCAATCCAAGAAGCGGAAGGTGGTTGAAGACTGGCGAGGGTGTCGATCAATGAATTCGAGATGAAGTTTGTGTATTTTTGTAGTTTGTTGTGTTTTGTACCAACTATGTTCCAATTGGTCCCCAATTTGAGCAGCTCTGTGAGCTGCAGCGCGCTGCTGTTGTTATAAAAAAAAGCCTTGGGAAAAATTAGCTTCGTTTTCCTATGGTAGGTGTTGCTCGCTGTAGCGCGCTGCTGCTGTTTCAAAAAAAAAGGCCTTGGAAAAAATCACCTTCATTTTCCTATGGTAGCTGCTACCCGCTGCAGTGCGCTGTAGCTCTTTTGGTTCAGCACACTGCAGCTTTTTCACACACACATTACCTGTTTCAAGTTGCTCGTTTCCTCTAAGAAAAGAACATGAATACGATACCAGACTAGAAATGTCAATTTCCAAAATCACATCCAAACAGTAGCAACTTCAGTAGCAATATATGTTTTGCAAAAAACAAACTACTAATCAAAGTTCCATAATAACATAGCAAAAGAAACAACCTGACAAAATGAAGATGTGAGCTCAGTGTAGGTAGTCAATTCCTACGCGACCTCTTCGTCCTAGTGTTGGACGTTGGCAAATCTAAGGTAGGGATTGGACCTAATTCCTTGATCCTCTCACCACACATGGCAGTGAGGATCTTCCCAACCTGCGATGTCCATCGCACCAACTGATCCACCTTCAGTTGCAATGCTCCCATGTCCCCATCCGAGTTCGTCTTAGATGAAGTACTTGTTGCCGCCCTAGATGACTCAGCAACGTTCTTCTTCTTTGAGAATATTAGAGGGTTTATGGGAAGCTTTGGCATCATTGTGACATAATCATCTTTGAATCTGCAACCTGCTTCCACGCATATGGCAGTGATGAGTGAGGAGAAGCCTATGCAGTTATGGGCATTAACACAATCCCAGATGTACCCCATTATCGTAGCCTCAACATCGATGCTCATATTCTTCTTGATCTTGTAGAGCAGCAACATACGGGACCGATGAACCTCACTATTCATTTTCACCGGGAGAAGCCGAGCAGCTATGAAACTGTACCACACATTCATGTTTTCAGTCAAGTATTTCTTCTCTATGCTGGACCATTCTTGTGGCAGATTCCGGATAACTTCACTGCTATCATCACAGATTTCTCTTATGATGTCTTCCCATGAAGCTTGTTCAACAGCTTTCTTGGCGGCTTCGTAAAAACTGGACGGCTTCAGTGGGATCTTGTAATACCTGTTGATCATATCCGCTGCAAGTGGAACGAACTGACCACGGTGGACAACATGTGGACAATTCTTGTACTTCATGAGCGACAAAAACTCACATGCCATGGTCTGGTTTGCCCGAGGCGGTTGTGAGGTGTAGCCTGCCCAGCCGTGCTCGTTCACGTAATCCTTGTAGGGCTTTTCTACTCTCAACCCCCTCTAGTATGAGGCCCCTGCTAATGAACTCCTTGTACACAGCCATTGCTTAATGACAGTCCGGCTCTACAGTCAGAATTGGATTGTTCGTGGGGACAATCTGAAACCCGTGTTGACACTCATCCTTCTCGCCTACTCTGGCTTTTTTTCGAGACTTTTGGGTGTTGTTCTTTTGCTTGGGAGGACTCTTTTTGGGGGTCATACCATGTAAAATAAATGTGTTAGGGTACATAATGCGCCTGCAAAATGTTAACACAAACCAAAATATTAACGGGTGTTCATAATACTAACAAAAATTTAGAAAAATGGGTGGTCAGAGTATTAAGGGAAAATTAGAAAGGAAAAGGTTACAAATGACTGATACAGTACTATCAATGGATAAGAAAACTACATTAGTTTGTAAGTACTACATGGACAGGGTGATAAAAAAGGATCCCACATCTTCAAATACTTTAGCTACTCAATAAAGAGACACTGTGGAGCATTTAGACAAAAATGGTAATGATCTCTGGACAATAGACACCAATGTTGCTTAAAAAAACTTATTACATATGGAAAAAACCAAATAGCCAAATTCCATAAAAATATTAAGAGCATGGCAACATGTCAAAAATAAAAATACAGCACATGAGCCTTACAAGACGCAGGACCTACCGTGCTAATGGAAGAATAAATTCTTACATGTCTTTCCCTTGCCACATAGAGATAACCTTTTCTGAGCAAGAAGAGCAGGTGAAGGAGGAGCCGGAGTCTCAGCTTGCAAGGAAAGCTTAAGTGGGAATAGGGATATAGGGTTGATTCTCTTTTATATGTGGTATTCTTGATGATTTATGCTCTGCTGTTAGATTGTGCTATCTAGCTTTTGATGGAGACATGTTTTGCTAGTGATGGAGAAACCTTCTTCCATTTGCAGAATTTTAAGAGATAATAACTTTTGCAGAGCATATGTTTTGTTATCTAATGGATCTAAATTTTCTACTGCAAAAACAAAAATGTTTTTCTCACCTGCAGAACACAGAATCCTGAAATTGTCCATCCAGAATAACCCTTTTGTGAAAAATTCGCAAGGGTTATAGAATAAGTTATTTTCCAGAATCATTCTTTTACATATTCAGAGTAAACAATCAGGTTTGTACACAATTACTCACGCATTTCCAAAACGAAAGCACAACAAGGTTCATCACAATTAGGCATTTTCATGAAATCAAACCTAAAGCATACAATAATTGTAGGTAAACCCTAGGAAACCAAACACGAGTGTGTATCCGCTTACCTAATTCAGACTATGGTTTCTTAACGAAAGGTGTTTGGAGTGCAGACGGTGGTTGGCGGACAGAGCTTGGCCAATGGAGCTAGGTGGATGGAACTTCACAGATGGTAGGTTGGTGGAAGGTAGAAGGTGGAAGGGACGGAGCTCGGCGGAGGTGGAATTGAGCGGGGATGGCGGAGGGAGCAGGAAGGCCGGAGGGAGCAAGGTTGGAAAATGGTTGCGAGGATGGCGGAGGGAGCGGGGACATAGTTTGCCTGTGGAGGGAGCGGGGAATGTGGAGGGAGATTGGGAGAGGAAAGGTGTTTGGGTATTGGGCAGGTTGAGTGACCAATTTCACAAACACATTTCACCAAGTCTACAAACAAATGGGCTGAAATTTACACTCAATTGGGTTGAATTTTACAAAAGACATGGGTTGTAAAATATTAACACTATTAAGAGGCATGAATCAAGGGGTGGAGGGGTTCGAGGGGTGGAGGGGTTCGAGGGGTGGAGGGGCACGAGGGGTGGAGAGGTTCGAGGGGGGAGGGGTTCGAGGGGTCGAGGGGTTGGAGAGGTGGGGGTGTTCGAGGGGTGGATGAGGTTCAAGGGGTGGAGGGGTTGGAGGGGTGGAGGGGTCGTGAGGTTTGAGGGGTTGAGGGCCTCGAGAGGTGGGGGTATTCGAGGGGTGGATAAGGTTCGAGGGCCTCGAGAGGTAGGGGAGGTTCGAGGGGTAGAGGGGTCGTGGGGTTCGAGGGGTCGAGGGCCTCGAGAGGTGGGGGTGTTCGAGGGGTGGATGAGGTTCGAGGGCCTCGAGAGGTGGGAGAGGTTTGAGGGGTGGAGAGGTTGTGGGGTTTGAGGGGTCGAGGACCTCGAGAGGTGGGGGTGTTCGAGAGGTAGATGAAGTTCGAGGGCCTCGAGAGGTGGGGGAGGTTGGAGGGGTTGGAGGGGTTGGAGGGGTGGAGGGGTCGTGGGGTTTGAGGGGTCGAGGGCCTCGAGAGGTGGGGGTGTTCGAGGGGTGGATAAGGTTCAAGGGCCTCGAGAGGTGGGAGAGGTTGGAGGGGTTGGAGGGGTGGAGGGGTCGTTGGGTTCAAGGGGTCAAGGGCCTCGAGAGGTGGGGGTGTTCGAGGGGTGGATGGGGTTCGAGGGCCTCGAGAGGTGGGGGAGGTTCGAGGGGTTGAGGGCCTCGAGAGGTGGGGGTGTTCGAGGGGTGGATGAGGTTCGAGGGCTTCGAGAGGTTGGGGAGGTTCGAGGGGTTGGAGGGGTCGAGGGCCTCGAGAGGTGGGGGTTCGAGAGTTCGATGGGGTCGAGGGGTTCGAGAGCTCGAGGGGCTGGAGGGGTCAAGGGGTGATTGGGTTCGAGGGGTGGATGGGTTCGAGGGGTGTAGGGGTTTGATGGGTGGAGAGGTTCGATGGGTGGAGGGGTTCGAGGGGTGGAGGAGGTTCGAGGGGTGGAAAGGTTCGATGGGTGGAGGGGTTCGAGGGGTGGAGGGGTTCGAGGGGTGGAGAGGTTCGAGGAGTGGAGGGGTTCGAGGGGTGGAGGGGTGGAGGGGTTCGAGGGGTGGATGAGGTTTGAGGGGTGGAGGGGTTCGATGGTGTTATAGTAGCTCTGGATTGATTTTAACGATTCTGAAGAAGTGATGTTGATTAGGCCAGAGTGTTAGTAGGACTATACTGCCTTTTGTATTATATTTATTCCTGTCAACAATAGATCATTCTGTAATATTGTTATACTATTGTTAGAGTAAATCATGTTTCTGATCAGATATTGTTGGATTATTGACAAGTCATGGTTACTAAGCGATAATGCTACTCATATTATATTTCCTTATTGTACTCTATTTATTTTTGAGAGCAGTACAATAATTCATTTCGGTGACTCAAATACAGTCTTCCAGTCATCCATTACTTACATAGGCGACTCAAGTGCAACTAAGTGAGGCTACTACCAAGCGAGCTCACTTAAACATGTTCGTATTGACACAGACTAATTCCAGGTTAGACTCTATTTCTCTAGCTGTTCTATGTGTAAAAGTAATAGTATAAGGGTAGGTGTCTGCTCAGCGTATGCTCCGGACTTCCGAGTCAAGACTCAGCTCCATCAGTTGGGATGCAAGACTCGATACTTCACTGTGTTTGGCTGTGATCGATGGTAGTCGAGAGCTCGATTTATATTGAGGCTTCACTAAGACTGCACAGTGAAAGCCACTTATCCTCCATGTACCCTTCTCATCGCACTGCCACATTGGTGTTTGATTACTATTGCAATATCGATTAGTGCCTTTGTCTATCTTTCAGATGTTAGATATCGAGGTCTTAGATTATAATTGTAATATTTATCTAGTTGCCTAGTATAAATGTGTTTATCCCATATCTGATGTAAATCTACAAAAACCGCTTGATGTCAGCCTTCTACCAACAAATCATGTTTAAAAAAGAAAGGGTCGGGAACACTATAAAAATGATTTAAAAAAGGGTCGGGAACACTATAAACCCGATTTTAAAAAATAAATATAAAACAGTAAATACACAAAGTTTCTAAAATTGCTATAACTTTTTGTACTGTTCATAAAATTGTTATAAAATTGCTATAACATTGCCAAATGGCTATAAGACTATTTATACTTTTTGACTTCTGCTCTATGTTAACAAAGCACCTTTTCCTTCCCTCCCAAATTTTCCTCATTCCCTCCATTTCCCTAACCCCAAATTTTCGGGCACCTCCCACCCCATCACCACTACCGATTTCCCTCTTCCCTCCACAACCTTAGACTCTAATTTTCCCTCTATCACCATAACCCCCAACCAATGTTTCCAAAGGATATTGTCCATCCCTTCACCATTTAGTTAGAGTGGTTACACTTCCCAATCTTGGCCGCAATCCTAGTTCCCAATTTTGCTCGAGATTAAGCTTCACACTATAAACGGCCATTCTTGTCGGAATTTTGGTCCAGTAAAGCGGGGGACATAGGTGGTCGGATCTTGGTAAAACACAATACCGCCGAGAGTGTGTACCAATAAGGTATGAGTGATTGGTAGCTTGCATCTTTCCCGAGCTTAATGAATTGCTATATTTTGGTGGGTCTCTTAGTTTGTGAGTTTATGTTTTCATTTCTTGGGTTACTAGTGGGTAGTGTTTCGTGTGGATAGATGATATGTTTGCTATTAATTTCATACTTTTTGCCTACCCTATTTGTTGCCTGCCCTGAATTTTTGCTTGAAATTTTACCCTGAATTTCTGCTTGAAATTTTACCCTGAATTTCTTGGTCAACCAATGCTTCACATGGATGGAATCGGTACTTTGATCAAATTTTTAACTTCTAACGTAGTAATGGTATTCTTTGGAGGATGCATTGGGCCTTCTATCTCGTTAGTTCCGCAGCTCCGAATGAATAGCAATGTTTTGGTAGTGTTTCATGTGGATAGATGATATGTTTGCTAATAATTTTATAATATTTTCACTGTTGTTTGTTATTGGAAATTCTGCTTCGGATGTGTTGTATTTATATTTCCTTATGAGTGATTAGTAGTTTTCATCTTTCCCGGGTTTAATGAATAGCTATTTTTGGGTGGGTCTCTTAGTTTCTGAGTTTGTGTTTTCATTTCTTGGGTTACTAGTGTGTGTAGTGTTTCATGTGGATAGATTTCCTTATGTTTGATTGTTTCATACAAGAGGTTGAATGGCGAAGCCGAGGAAGAAATTGTTTGACTCTGGCGTTACTAAAGCTATTGAAGAGAATTGTGTTACCCCGCCAAAAGCTGACAACTGTGATGACAATAACGAGGAAGAGGATGATGCACCCAAATATTTCTCGGGATCTTAAAAGTCGGGGGAAGAAGAAGAAACTATGTTAAATGATGACATGAGTGGGAGCTTCGACAAGTTTGAGATAAAAGAATATTACAAGCGTAGAGGCACGGCCGCGTGCAAGTCTGTGTTGCTAGCGAAGCAAAAGAAGGCACTTAAAATATTCTTCGATGATGACTTCGAACCCCTAGTTATGCGCAGCCGATGGTCGATGTATGTTGGCTATGCCTTCCGACGAAGAATCCACTTCGGGACATGGCATAATTGTAAATCAGTCCCAGACCATGTAAAAAAATATGCATGGGAAGAAATTCTCGTAAGTGTGTTCTAATCCTCCATTTTCATCAGTTCATGTCAACTTCATTACATTTTGCACTAACAAGTTGTATTTTTGTCCACTAGATTAGCTGAGATATACAAACCAAAATGACGTTTCAATGAGATGAATAAGTTCCGTAATAAATGGACAATTTATGCAGGAGAAAAGTGGAGGAATTGGAAGACTAAGGTGGCTCAGAAGTACATCATGCAAAAAAAAACCAGGTTCTTGTGCATGGAGAGATTATCACTGGATGGACAAATATAAGTGGGAGCTATTTGTGAAACACATATCAACCCCTGAATTCAAGGTAATTCCTTGAAAATTATTAATCTCTACTCATTACTTTGTGAGCATTTTACCAATTGATGGCCAAATAGGCAAAGTGACGCAGAAAAAGTAAGCGCCTCACAAAAGGAGTACATCCATCACACGGGAAGTGGAGGGAATCGTAGGGTTGCAATAGAACTCGAGAAGAGGAAAAGAAAGACTAAAATTGACAAGCTTCTGGATGAAGGTTATAGTGTAGAAGAAGCGGAGGCTTTAGTTCAATTCATGGATTTCAAACCGGATTGCTCGGAGGTGTTCCTTGAAGCTAACTAGGACAAGAAATTATCAACCTACACCACCGACTCCATTAAAAGAGCAGCCCCCACTATTGTGAGCATAATTCATAATTGATTCTATGTCTATTAATATTCTCAGATGTAATGCATAGTAATGGCTAATATATGTTTTTTTTTCTGAGAAAATGCTCATGGATAAGAAGAAAAAGGGAGATTTGGTTATACAAGGAAAAGAAGATATTCTCGTTCAAGCAACGGGTAAGAAGGATCATGGGGGTCGTAGGGCCTACTTATATGTCTTCATCTTGTTCTTTCCCACGTAAACTGAGATAATGTCTCTTTGTCAATTGAGTTTTATTTGATAGACATTTCTTCCATTTTTATTGAATGTTGCAGCGCTGTCCAGCTCTCAGTCTCAGCTGAAAACTGAAAACTGAAAGCTGCAGCGCGCGGCAGCCTTCAGTAGCTACATGTAGACTTCATTTCTTATTATAATCTATCGATTACACTTAAAAAATTATTTTATTTTATTTACTTAATAAAACTTACTTATTGTCCAACCGATGTATTTCGGAGTTCATTTCTCAGAAAGGAAAAAAGTGCAACCTATATGTTTTGAACCATAATGGAGAAAGGGATGTAGCTGCATTTGGTATCTTGTTTCCAAAGGACATGAACACGGACTTACCCATCAAGTGGGAGTGAGTAAATCTTCGTGGACCTGTGTTCATTCCCAAGGCACCTTTTTCGATTGAACACAAAGAATTTGAGTATCATTGAGGCCATTGGATATAACATTCTATGGCTGAAAAAGCTGATAAGTGTCATTAGGCAACAGGATGATGAGGTGTGATAATTGTATTCTTCTTCTTATCGAATCATATATATCTTTCTAGATATTACTAAAATATAATATGTTGTTCATCTGCTTACGTAGGAGAATGAGCAGCAACCGCCTCCGCAAGAATTGGTAGTCGATGAAGTTGGAAGTCCTCAAATAAACCGCACACCAAATTTTTCCAAGGACACTACACAGGTTAACCGTATAAGCATATTAACTGGCTATGACATCCAGATACATATTATTAACACACCGTCCCTTACAGAAGGCGGTGGGTAAGGAAGATACTCTGCATGGAGAGGTGGTCGCTCGATCGGTAAAAGGAGAGGTATATACCCCCTGACTATTTCATTCCGACCGATTTTTACCGATGCATGACTAACATTTTACCCATCAGCAAGTTCCAAGTGAAAATACAACATCAACGGAGAATGGGCAACCAAATCCTCCTATGACGATTTCTAACCAGTACATATTTGTGAGGACCCATTTTAGCCTTTACAATATGATCCAATTCTGAATTATATACAAATACTGGAAAACTAACATTATTAGATTCGAGGATGTAATTAGGGGGTCACGGAAGACCGAGAATGCATCGCTGCTGTTCAAGAGATTAATGATGCTTCAAGGCCATCTGCACTAATATGTGGACCAAAAAAAGTCTTCCGCATCAATTTCAATGCAGAGGTGTTTGGATCAGAAGAAGTCTACACTGCCATATTTACTGACAAGCTAAGACTGTTCATGAGAAGCTTGGACATAGAAGATGAAATGGAGTGGATCGGTGGGTGCCAACTTGATATATGGGCATCATAAGAATTTGCATGGTTACATTATTTATAGATAGATGTATCATTATATTTGTTTCACTTACAATATTATTTTGCAAGATACCTTTGTGATGGGTTGGTTCATGGAGGACACGTCCAGTTTATTCCGGCCTCTTCAAATTCAATGGCTCAAAAGGCAAATCAAAGGGTGGAATTGACTGTGGACGAGGTTTTGGCTGTCATGTGCCGCACTCAAGCGAGGCTGTACATCTTCCTGTACAATCGAGAGTAAGTTCCAATTGTTTTCTGTGTTGCTAGTCCCGGCCACATGGAAGCAATAGCAACCATGTATGCTGTGATTTTATTTTCGCAAATATATTTTAAGTGTTTTGCCTTTTCCTTTTTTTTGGAAGGGATCATTGGTTTATGCTCGTCTTCGTACCGGAGATCGATCGAGTATATTGCATCGATTCAATGACTGGGGGAATATGCAAACGAAATAGGTCATGCCTTAAAATGATTCATTTGTAAGTGGAACGCATTCATGTCATTCCTTCAACTTCAATGTTTTACAAAAATGTTTGTTCACGTAAATGTGTTCTTCTACGTTTATCATTTTCTTGGCTCGATTATTTACAATTAATGTTAATTAATATTTATATTTTCATATATTGTGTGAACCCCAATTTGTGAAACCAATTTTTTTAATATGTTGACATAAATTTGTTTTCATCGATTGTGGGATTGCAAAAAAATATCGACGGATCAATTTTGACAAAAATACATCCTACCATTCGAACTATACATAGAATGTCATAAAAATCAATGTACTTATTATTATCCCATAACGTCATATTTCATCTGTCATTTTCATGTTCTTAATCGTTTCAACAAATTCTCTTTTACATCAGCACAAGATACAAAGTAGTAATTGGGAGTGTGGATACCATTGCATGTATTACATGGAAAAAAATTTTAGGCACGTGCATGACATTGACATTATTCAGGTACGTTTTCCTACACTGCTTTTATGTATTTGTTATTCTCTCACAAATATATCCTTTTCTTAACATGTGATTTAATACATTATTTCGGCAATTTCCAGAAGATTACACTCCAATAGGGAGCGATGAACTGCATAGAATTGCTCTGAAATGGGTTTGTGTTTTTGCAAAATGTACTCTACCAAAATGCATAGCTCAATTGAATGTCATACAGGGACTTGCCTCCATCATCGGATAGTGGTTAGTGTTATCTCTTATGAGAAAGGTAATTGACCTTCACTTTTGATACTTGTCAACTCCGTGATGAGGGGGGGTTCCAGTATCTTAGGCCACTAAAAAACACGCCATGCTCTTCTTTTGCTAGTCCAAAATTTTAGTTCATCGAATTCAATGCTTTTTCAACCTACTTCTTGTCTATGCGTAATGGTTGCTCACAATTTGTTCTATTTTTATTCGTGCACCGTTTTTTTACTATGCACAAAAAATAATCGGTACCATCCTTGAAAAAGAACTTGCCGGGTTGGAAAACAAGCATAAAAACGAAACTGGGTGGGTAAAAATGAAACAAAACTCTAGTGCGGCAGCGCGCTACAGCTTACTGTGACCAAAATAGTTTATCACGTTTAGAACCGGTTTCTTCCAATTAGAAAACCGGTGCCAATAATTATAACCGGTGAAAACTATACGATTTTACCACCGGTTTCAATACCGTTTCTAAAAAATAAACATCTGCAAAATACAACCTATTATCACCGGTTAAAAAACCGGTGCAAATTAATAACTGGTAATAAATTTACACAAATAGCACCAGTTTATAAGATAGTGCAAAATATAACCGGTGTTAAATGTGTCCTTGTAACACCATTTTTATAATCGGTGATAAAAATAAACCTGTGCAACATTCACACTTTTAGCACAGGTTTACAAACCGGTCCTAAACAATTACCGGTGCAAATAAATTTTTTTATCAGCGGTTACAAAACCAGTGCTACCTAAAAAAACCCAGTGCAAAATATACACTTTTAGCACCGGTTTAAAATATGCAGTGCTAAAATAAACTGGTGCAACAAAATTTTATTTAGCACCGGTTATAAAACCGGTGTTACAAGGACACATTTAACACCGGTTTTACATAGCACCAGTTACAAAAAACAATCGGTGCTAATTTGGTTCATTATAGCACCGGTTTTTTAAACCGGTGCTAAATAAAACCGGTGTTAATAGATGAAATTTAGCACCGGGTTTTTCTAACTAGTGAAATCATTTCATCGGTAACTTAGGCCCCGATATTTTCAGCATCCAAAAATTGGTGCTACAAAGCAAAAAACCGGTGCTACAGGTGTGTTCCCGTGGTAGTGTTTTGAGCTAATGAGGAAAGCTATACTTTTTAAAAATAAGGTAATAAAAATTTTTTTTCCCAAAACAAAAAGTGGGCCTTCAATTATAAGCTAAACTCAACACAAAATGTCATCTTAAATTAAATGGAAAAGAAAAAGGGAAAAATATTTTTAAAATAAAGTATTGGACAAAATCAAACGGTATTCCCGCAATGGAATAAGCCACACAATATCCACGAGGTTTATAAAAAATATTGTGATCAAAATCTTTATATACCAACATATATCTTCTATATATTATATAAAAATCATAAAAAAAAAGTTCAATTAATAATCTTAATAATAATAAAAAAGAGGTGATGAGTATACATGAAACTATTTCCAAATGACAAGTCGAGTGCATTCAAAATGTATTTTAAAAGGGCACTTTATAAGCATAAAATATTCAAGAAATTCCCACCTAGTAAATAATGGGAAGGTATCTCAATAATTGCATATAATGATAAATGATAAAAATAACCAAAGTTTCATGCTAAATATTAGTTATTTGGCATAAATTATGACATGAGAAGGAATATATTCTACATGTCATCAACATATATCATCAGTAGAAAAAGTGGTTGCTGCATTCACCATCTAAGACTGAGAAAGAGGCATTGTTTCTCTGTGATGCATCAGAAGGTACATGAAATTCTGTATGAAACACATTATCCACTCGAGTGGTTGTTGGTGCTTGTCCAGAAAATGAAGTAACATTGGGAAGATGCTGAGCATGTAGTCTAAGGGCATGACTGGTAGATCCAATATCAGGGGTCTAAACACTGTTATAGGACTCCAAACTGCAAGTTAAAAATGAAAGTTTATTATGCAGATGGAAACTAATGTTAACCTATTGAATTACTAACAGAATAATGTCTGCATCAAATACACTAATATATCCAAGTGATCTCCAATTCAAATGGCTCAAAATCACGGTTTGAAACAAAATGCTTACAGAAAAATGTGGGTTGCATGTGTCATACTTCCTAATTTTCTTATTTCCGCATCATGAAGTCTCAAATGAAAGGGAAACAAATATTTTGGTGATTCAAATTGTTTTGCATATTTTCAATGTAATTTAATTAAATGACAAACAATAAAAAGTTGATAAGTATTATTTAGATTACCAATAGTTAAAAATACCAAATATGTAAGATAAAGTCATATATTATCATATTCATCAACAAATTTGAAATTTCAATGTAAGTTTGTTGTATATGCTGTTATTAGTGAACAAATATTATCAAATTGCTTATAATTTTTGAAAAAAAAACAATTTGAACTAATAGTAAAGTTATAGTTCCTTGAGACCAGTAAAAGCCCATGAATTTCACAAATAGTGTAAAGAAATCGACTGTAGAAAGGATCAGAGAAGGTCTATTTACTATAAATTTTGAACGAAGGCTCAAATCAATTTCATTTTATTGACCTTGGAAATCTTAAAAAACCAGTATAAATATGCATAAAGTATATATTAGGAAAGGGGATGGAAAAGCATGTTACCATTATATGAGTGCTTCAAAAAATTTGACAGTGATGTTGTAGCCATCTGGTTTAACGAAACTTAGGAAGCCAAGGAATATGCGAAGAAGTACCTAGGTTGTATAATACTCTTTGTTTTGAGGTTAAATTTGTTTGAATGGGAGAATATAATCATTAAATTTGTAATCTCCACACCTCACCAATAAGGTTCTCGGAGACAACTTATATATCAATAAAGAGTTTGTAAATAATGAACGTCGATCTTGTTTAGGAAAAAGAAAATGGGAACTAGATGATATTGATTATTCTTTTTTTTTAGCACATGCACATTTTTTGAAAGGAAAAAAGCATAATGGAAAGTTATATACAGAAAAAAACTTTAGCCTCATAGAAATAGTATTTTACAAGATTTATTTTATTCTCAATGAAATACAATTTCCAAAGTCAATATTCACTGATAATTTTAATGTATATGTTTTATCAAAGCATATGAACTTGATCTAGTACATGCATGCCAAAATTGGTAAATACGAGATTCCTCAATGACTTTTATGTTTGTCATAAATTCACAATATGATAAACTAATTCGTGTGACTGTGTAATAGAGGTGCAGTATTTTGGATATATTGCTAATTCACATAGGATTCTCTGAAAAACTAGTAAAGATAATCCCTAGAAGCATCAATTCTGAGTTTTCCATCTTTATCAATTGAATGTCATTTGGTTTCTTCCCAACTTCTAGAGGCCTCAATTAGGGATGCCCACTCTCTCCTTTGCTATTTGTTCATATTACTAGATGGCTTAATTTTCTATTATAATACTCAAACCTAAAGTACTGTAAGCTACCTTCTCAGATACTTAAGTCTCACATCTCTCTTTTGCTGATGATACAACAATATTCTTGAAATACTCTAAAACTGGGATTCAAACAAAAATAAACCTCCTAAAATCCTATGAAATTGCCATTGGTCAAAAACTGAATTTTGAAAATCTTTTTTCTTCATATTCAAGCTCACTCCACTCCACTTAATAAAAACATAAAAGCATAAACCAAAATTATTGAATGTAACCTCCCATTTAAATATATAGGAAGCCATATATTTATCCGCAGAGCTAAGAATACATACTTCCTAAATATGGTTACTGCAGCTAAGACCTGAATTCAATCCTAGTAGAAAAGGTTTTTATCCCTAGCAGGCAAAATTGTGTCAATCAAATATAATTTTCCTCGGTTTCACTCCATTGGACACGGTTTTAAAGCCAACGCATAATTGACTTAATCCATAAAAACTTGGTCATATTTCTTTAGAACTTAAACATTACTAACTGTCAGGCCAAGTGGACGTGGAGAGCTTTCTCTAATTATGCTAGCCAAAAGATGAAAATGGCTTAGATTTCAAGAGTCTTCATATCATGACCAAAAGCTTTTCAATAAAACTATGGTGGAATCTTCAACAAGGCAAATACTTGTGGACAAAAGCTATATGGTCAATGCAAGAACATCATAAAACATCAAAATCATGGAAAAGAATTAAGGAAGTGCATGAGATCTCTATGAAAAATGCGCATATCAGTATAGGAAAGGTGAGATCTCTTTTTCGGATGCCAACTGGACAAACCTCGGACCACTAACAAATCTTTGTTACGTGCGATTCATAGCTCGGATCAAAGTAAGCAGAATTCATTGTCAAAGTAAGCAGAATTCATAGCTCGTGCGATTCTTACTGTTGTTACGTGCGATTGAAGTGCAAAACACACACCATTAGTCATCTTTCTTCTCCCCCCTTCCATTTTCACTGTTCCTACCACTAACGGTCACTTTCTGTGTTTTCATTTCACCAATTATGGTGGCTCCTCCGCCAGGCGCGGCGGAATCGCATCGTCCAAAACTTTTCTACAAGCTTTAGGTAATCGACCACCACCTTTATCAGTTTCCCTTCCCTCTAATCCTGAAATTATCCCAAAAACCCTCTACAAGGGGGACATATCTTTCCTGGTAACTAGGAAAGAGGCGGAAATCCTTGCCTCTCATTATCAAAATGCCTTGGTGGGTAAGTTTGCTAGAGGGAAACCATCCATGGCTGCTCTGAACGAGGCTTTCAACTCAGTGGGCTTCAAAGGTAAATTTCAGCTCGGATCCATCGACTTTAGGCATGTTCTCATCCGCTTCCAGGACAAGGAAGACTACCAGAGGCTATGGATCAAAGGTCAGTGGAATTTTAATAATACCCCCATGAAAGTGCTTAAATGGACCACTGATTTCTCCCCTGAGGTAGAATCCTCCATAGTCCCAGTTTGGGTTACTATCCAACATGTCCCAGTATTCTTCTATAACATTGCTATGCTAGAATCCATGGGAAACCAGATAGGCAACTATATTAAAATGGATTCTGCAACTGCTGGTCTAACTAGACCATCGGCTGTAAAGATGTGCGTTGAAATTGATCTAAAAACAAATAGCCAGCATTCATTAGAGTGGGCATTGAGGAAGATGGAATAGAATATAATGTGGTTAAACTGCACTTAGAATTTGAGGACCTTCCCCTTTATTGTCATCACTGCAAAGTTATAGGACATGATGATAACCTATGCATCTACCTACATCCAGAACTTAGGAAACCAAGGACATATAAGATGGATAAAAATAACCCTATCCACAATGATCTGGGAAAGTCTAAGGATCAACAATTGGTTTATGATGATCATGGGCAGGCTGATGTTAGTCGAACAAATGAGGGAATAAATAAGGCAGGGGGATCGGGTTTTTCGGTTACTGATAAACTAAAAATCTTGTCTTCACAGAATCTTAGATATGTACCAAAACAAAAAGTTGTCCCGGTTAAAAATGTTGATCATAATGAGGATGGGAAAAACAAAAATGTTGACCAATATGAGGATATGCTTTCTCCTCATGTGAGGGCTGATAAGATCTCTGAGAATAGTAATCTAACCAAGGATAATCCTGTTACTGAGCAGTCTGACATGGTGATTCTTGACTTTGAAGTTGGGAAATAATCTGTAGAGAGGGATCAAGATTTGGTCCCTAACCAGGAAAAAGTAGAGGGTAATAATTCTATTCATGCTAACACTGACTTACCTAAAGCGAATCAAATTGAAACTGCTGTACCCTCAGATTCTTTTCTACAGTCTCCTATACCTTTGACCAAACACTCCTTATCTGCTCCACCTAATCTCAATAAAAAGGCAGGTTTTGCTAAGGATGACATTCCTAGCAAAAGGGGTAAGCCATTTTCTCCTTTTAACCCTATTGTTGCTGCAAAAAACTTCATTTTTTCTCAGCAGAAGCATAGGAAAAACAGGTTCCTACCTCTTGAAGATGGGAATATATCTAGTGATGAAGCTCCTCCTTCTAGTGACAACCCAACTTTTGCTTCTTTTGACATAGGTGATGATATTGATGTTTCTCAGGTAAGCTAGGTAATCTCTACTGGTTCTCACTCTGGACCATCCAACTCGAAAAGAGGGAAACAAACAGACAAAGTGTCTAGCCATAGGAATGAGACCTATTTAACCCAGTTAAATACTATCATGACTAGATCAAAAAGCTCTAACAATGTTTCCCTATGAATAACACAACACATAAGATTAAGTTTCTGGTTTGGAATATTAGGGGAATGGACACTTCTATGCTAAGACTTCATAACTTGATCAATAGGCACAGCTTAGATCTTTTATGCTTGATTGAGCCAAAACATGATAATATGCAATGTGATGCTTATAGACATCGATTACATTTTGATAACTGTCTGCATGCTAACAATGGCCAGATTTGGCTTTTCTGGAAATCCAGCATATCTCTAACTTTGAAATGTGATAATTTGCAATTCTTAGCTGTCAATGTGAATAGCCTAACTCTGAATAAAAGTATGGATGCCTTCTTTGTGTATGGTCTCAGAACAAGAATTGGCAGGAAATCCCTTTGGTCTGATCTTAAGTCACTCAATCACTCTGATTCTATTTTCATAGGTGATTTCAATGCTATAACATCTATAAATGAATACAAAGGTCTTTCTACTCCTAAATTAGGTAGTATGAGGGATTTTAAGGATTTTATTAATGTTATGGCTTTGGAAGAAATTAATACTGTTGGTAATTTGTTCACTTGGAGCAATAATAGACTAAGGAACCCTACTATTCAAAGACTAGATAGAGGCCTCTGCACTTCCTCCTGGCCGTCCAACTTCCCCACATCATCTGTCCACATTTTGAATCGAATCTCTTCTGACCATAACCCTATGCTACTCACTATTGGCAGTGATATCCCGTCTACTCCAAGACCATTTAAATTCTTAAATACATGGTATAAAAGAAATGAATTCAGTGAAGTGATTAAACAAAACTGGGAATTGCCTCATCACAAAGCAGGAATGCTGGGCTTCTTCCTTAAATTGTTAAGATTGAAAAAATAGCTTAAAATTTGGAATAAATAAATATTCGGTAACATAAATGATAATGTGATAAAAGCTGAAGCTGCTCTCCACACTCAGGAACAGAAGTATGACCTTGATGCTTCTGTGGGAAATATGGTGAAACTAAAAGAGACAAAGGCTAACCTAGTGAGGGCTCTAGTAGAACAGAAGAATTTTTGGAAACATAAGGCCAAGGTTAAATGGCTTTAGGAGGGTGACAATAACACCAGTTTTTTCCATAACTCGGTTAAGGAAAGAAAGTGCAGATTAAAGATTACGAAAACTAGGAATAGTAATGGCCAGTGGTTAGACAGTATACAAGACATTGAGAATGAAGCTATTCACTATTACCAAGAGCTTTTAACAGAAGATAACCCCTCTGATAGTAATCTTTATAAATCACACTTCCTTAGCCAAATTCCGAAACTGATCACTCAGGAAGATAATGAGAGACTCCTGCAACCTGTTTCACTGAATGAACTTAGGGATATTGTGTTAAGTTTGAATAAGAACAGCAGTCCGGGTCCTGATGGATTCACAGCTAAATTCTACATTAAATCTTGGGATATAATTGCTATGGATTTACTGTCTGCTGTAAACGATTTTCTTGCTGTAACAAATATTCCATGGGGTATTGGAAGTACTTGGATTGCCATTATTCCAAAAAAACAAACCCCTATCTCCTTTAATGATTATAGACCAATAAGTCTTTCCAATGTTCTTAACAAAATCTTTTCCAAAGTTTTAATGGAAAGACTTAAGCCTATAATGCCAAAAATTATCTCTCCACATCAAACAGCTTTTCTTAAAGGAAGAGACATATCGGATAATGTCATCTACCTGCAAGAAATGGTGAGGTTTTTGAATAGAAAGAAAAGGGATCCCAACTTTATTGTTAAACTTGATCTCAAGAAAGCTTTTGATAGAGTTAAGTGGTCATTCCTTTATTCTGTTCTTGCTAGATTTGGTTTTTCTGCAAAATTCATTTTCATCATTATAAAGAATCTATCACAGGCCTGGTTCTCTATCCTTATAAATGGTAAGCCTGTAGGTTACTTTCAGTCTACAAGGGGAATTAAACAGGGAGATCCCCTCTCCCCTTTTCTATTTAATATCTTCTCTGAGTCCTTTACCAGAAGTTTAGCTTTCATTTTTCAGAATGGTAAATTATCATATTATGATCTACCAGGTAATGCTCTACAAATCTCACATTTATCTTATGCTGATGATACTGTGGTCTTTTTAAAAGCAAATAATCAAACACTGATCAGATTTAAGGTCTTCCTGACTAAATTTGAAGATGTTACTGGCCAAAAGATAAACTACAGTAAAAGTGACATCTTCATAGGGAAACATGCTTGTGTTAATACAGTCAGAAATATAAGAAGGGTTTTAGGCATGAAAATTGGCAGGTTCCCCTTCACATATTTGGGAGTTCCCATTTTCACAGGAATAGCCAGGAAAATTTATTTTCAACCTATAATTGAGCAGACAGATAATAGGATTGGGGGTTGGAAAAATAGGTGGCTCTCTACTGGGGGGAAAATCACACTCATACAGTCTTGTATCTACTCCATTCCTCAACATATATGGTCAGTCCTAAAACCTAGCAAGGAGATCATTTCTTCCATAGAGAAAAAACTCAGTAAATTTTTTTGGGGGTCCTTTGATCAAAAATCTAAAAGAACATGGAGGAAGTGGGATGCACTTTGCTATCCCATAAACCAAAATGGTCTAGGTTTTAGATCAATAACCACCATATTAAAAACATGCTCAGTTAAGCTGTGGTGGAAGTATCAAAAGGCTGAGGCACTATGGACTCATCTAGTTGCATCACTGCCTTCCTCTTCAAGAACTTCTCCTAATTGGAAGAGAATTAGTGATATAAATACTTGGGCAGAATCTAACTCCAGGGTGATAGTGGGAAGAGGAGATTGTAATTTCTGGACATCAAACTGGTTAGATATTGGTCCAGTTGAGGATCTATGTGATCCAAATCTTGTTAATATCTCGTATTCATGTACTGTCTCAGAATTCATTACAAACAAATCAGAATTGCTTCAGGAAATTTCCCCATTCCTACCCCCTTATGCTGTTACTCTTTTACAGGGAGCTAATCTATTTCCACACAGAAAAGATAGACTCATATGGAAACCGGGCCCCAAAGGTGAATTCTCATTTAAATCCACTTATCTTTTGCTCCGAAATCAAAGAGGTACTGTTCTTTCTGCTCAATATCTTTGGAGTCGAAGAATTGAGAAAAAAGTTTCTGTCTTCATGTGGAAAATGATGAACTCTTTTCTTCCATTTGACAATGTCTTGTGCAATTTGAGATTCTCATTGCCCTCTAAGTGCTGTATGTGCAATAATCATGAGGATTCTTTGGATCACTTCTTTAATTCGTGTTCATTTGCTCTGCAAGTTTGGAAAGCAGTTCATTCATTCATAGGAATTACAGTAACGGTTTACCCATCTATATGGGATAGACTTTCCTGCTACTTGACTTATTCTGGTCTGAGCACTCTCCACTCAGTAATCATTAGATCGGCTGCTGCTATAACATGTTGGAATTTGTGGAAAATGAGGAACAAATTTTTTTATGATTCTTCCATCCCATTAGCTGGTTTAGTTTTAACCCACATTAAGGAACAAATTTTCTATATGTTCACTGCCAAACCTGTTTTTATAAAAGCTAAGGTAGACATAGGCATTGCAGATCACTCTTTTCTCCCTCTAATCAAATTACCTCCCAAGCCAAAAATTCTCATAATTGCTTGGACTAAACCATGTAGGGGATACAAAATTAACGTAGATGCTGCATGGAATGGTCAATTGAATATGAGTGGAATTGGTATGATTATAAGAGATAGTAGGGGTGGCTTTATTGCTGCTCATACTAAATTTACAGCTGCCAATTCCTCTCAGGAAGCTGAAATGAAGGCAATAATGTTTGGCCTACAGAAATATGTTGGTTTCTCTACTCTTGCTTGCTTGGAATCGGACTGTATGAATGCTGTGAAATCAGTCCTTGATCCATTATGTGCTCCATGGCCATTGTTTCAATTAGCAGATAATATAAATCAATATTTGGGAGATATTAATCTTGTTCATATACAGAGACAAGCTAATTTGGTAGCTGATGCTCTTGCTAAGGCATGTCTTAAAGCTGAGACTAGTGTATCCATGTTTACTTTTAATATGCTACCCAATAATATTCAAGGGCTAATTAGACAAGATCAGATAGGTACACCTTCTTTAAGGATTTTACAATGAATGGATGCTACTGATAAAACGTTTTTTGTATGCGTATTGTATGCAGGTTTCAAAGGCAATGAAGTATACGGAGATTACTGCTTGCTGCTGCTTTCGTGCTACAATCCTCTACTCTTTTGATATCTCTTCATGTAGAGGATAGGCTCCTTAGTACCTGTGGGGTGTGTCTGACTGACTTGTGTCTTGATGTTTCGATTCACTAATAAGTTCGATACTCTCCCTAATTTTACTAAGAGTCTTTGTTTGTAATCCTCTAATAATTAGCTACATATCTGATTTTGGAAGCAACAAATGTTGCTTCATTAGCTTATAGCTCCCTCATGTATATATCAACTAAGCCAAGGCTTCACCTTTTATTGCTGTTTTCAGTTCTTTTTACACGGCTTGGGAAGGCCTATATATTTTTCCCTCATCTTCGGATGGTTTCCAAAAAAAAAAAAACTAACAAATCTTTGGGAACCTGACTTAGAAATTCCTTTCCATGACTTATCCATTTTAGAAAATTTTAACAACCAAACATACTACAATGAAGCTTTAAGAAACAAGATCTTAAAACTCTATAAAAAAATCAACTTTTTCCGGAATTTAGGGTCTTTAAGATATGGAAATCCACACATAAGGGCCTCTTCAATCTCACAAAAGATTATAAGTTTCTAAGACACAAAAAAGATTAGATCCCTTCTTTTAAACATCTTTGGTCAGCTGTACTCTCGAAGAAATTAAATTTCATGAACTTGAGATTACTAAACAGACTAGTTTCATTTCCTGATGTACTTGAATGAATCACAATCAATCCAACATATATTTCACAACTGCCCCACGATCACTCAGATATGGATAGATATTTACAAGGTTTAAAATATACCAAACTCAAATCTGAATATCTCTGGAAAAAGTACTATTATTAATAAAACATGAGCCTAAACAGAATGACTTCAGTTTTCTAATAAGGATTCTCCCTTGTATCGTAGTTTGGTTTGTGTGGTTCTCCAAAAATAGTTACGTATATGATTACATTAAACCAAACACAAACACAACACAAGAAACATACTGAATTGGTAAAATGACATCTTGGTGAACATGAAATTAATATTTTATTTGTACATAACATCAGCCTATCCTAGCTTGTTTGTACACGGGGGCTCTACAATATAGACACAGAAAATAATCTCTTGGTCCCTTCCAAAAGATTTTAAATTTAGCTCAGACGACTCAACTCTACAAAATGGGAGAGTTGGTGCAGGTTGCATTATCATAAACAACAAGGTGTTCAATGTGATAGTAGCAACAAAGTCTTTGACAAGTTGTCCCTCAAAGATAAAGTTATTGCTCAAGTGTATGGACTAGATCTTGCGATTCATCAGAACACCACCAAAGTAAAGACTGAAAGCCACTCAAATATTATAGTTGAAAATAGTCAACAAAAAATTCAAAGTCCCTTGGCAGATCCTGGCTGAAGTAAGAGAGATATGGAAGCTAACTGAGTAAGCTCGATTTCTCATTCAAACACATCTATAGGGAAGCAAATTATGTTGCAAACTCACTAGCAAAACATGGCAACACTGAACAGGTAAATAATATTTTTACATATGTAGGTTTGTCAACTTTTATCAAGAGCAAGATTAACCCGGACTCAGCCTCTTTAAATTGATTATAAAGTTAAATGAAGAAAATAAATTTATACACTATTAGCAAAATTCACATATAAATTTTTTGATAAATAGAACTTTGTTGTATGTGTAGTTCATCTGACAATATCATAACATGCACACAAAACTTTGTTTTATGTGTAGTTCAATTTGATAAGGAAAACCAACCTTTAAAAGTTACAATTGAGATGAATAATTTAAGCTGAACTTAAGGGAATAGTTTCCACCATGTACCTCATGTCGAAACAATTTATATAGAAAGGTATAGTTATAGTTTACTGAGACCAGTAAAATACCATGATTTCACTAATAGTGTTAAGAAATTGAGCATAGGAATGGTCAGCGAAGGTCTTTTTCCTTTAAAATTTGAAAGAAGGGTCAAATAGAAGTAACTGAATAATTAATCTCGAATCTTTGAATAGTGAATAGTACCATCTCCTCTCTTCTCTCACTTCACAATCTTTGAATCCAACGTCCTTTCCCGCCGGTAACGGCTTCTTTCGCCATTAACGGCTCTTCCCTGTCAACAAGCAACGGTGCTGACCACGCCTCTGTCGCG
Organism: Rubia yunnanensis; assembly: GCA_037428765.1. NCBI lineage: Eukaryota > Viridiplantae > Streptophyta > Magnoliopsida > Gentianales > Rubiaceae > Rubia > Rubia yunnanensis. The sequence goes on from CM075071.1 coordinate 3,622,003, forward strand.
ACCGGCCACCATGGCAGAGAACGGCAATCCTATAACCCTACAAAAAACTTTCCTCTCTACACTCCAAGCAAAATCCCCCCCTCCACCACTCTCTTCCGGACAATCCTGAATTGATCCCAAAATTGGAGCATTTGGGTGAGCCGGCATGTCTATACACTGAGGAAGAGACCTCAACACTCTCCGCCCACTACGCAAATGCCCTGGTAGGCAAATTTACTAAAGGCAGGCTCTCAATGGAGCAACTGGAATCATCCTTCAAAACGATGGGGTTTGCTGGAAAATACCAATTGGGGTCACTGGATTTCAAGCACGTCCTCATCAGATTTGGCCAGATTAATGATTATCAGAGATGCTGATCAAAGGAAGCTGGGTTTTCAATGGAGTCTGGATGAAAATCCTCAAATGGTCTTCGGATTTTTCAACACACAAGGAATCCCCAATTTTTCCGGTATGGTGCACAATCAGGGATGTCCCCCTAAACTATTATAATGCTTCTTCTATTGAATCTATTGGAAATAGTATAGGTAATTTCATCAAGAAAGACTTAGCCACTGAAATGTTAACCAGGCCGTCTGCCATTAAGTTGTGTGTTAAGATAGATCTTCAGAAACCTCTTAACACCTCCATTAGATTAGGATCAACAAATAACAATCGGAAATATAATATTGAGTATGAAGATATCTCCCTGTATTGTGATCACTGTGCTAAACTGGGACATTCACTCGGTCAATGTAAAACTGTCTCCCATAATAATGTTGAACCAATGCCTAAATGGTATGCTACTGGGCATAAATTTGCAAAATCCCCTGCCATGTTTACTAACAATCAGCCTTCCTCAAATAAGCCCAACTCAGAAATCATATCTCATCAACTAGCTAATACTAACCCTGCCTCTGATCCTTTGGCATATGGCCCCGAGACAACATGAGTAATCACTCAGATTACCACACCTCAGTTACCTCAACCACCTCCCCCAGACCACCCATCAGTAACACAAGCCTTGGAAAAATCCCATACAGTCCTTAGGGAACTAATAAACCTAACAGAGGTTACTGTCCCTATAAGAAAACCTAAAATATATGCTAAGGATGACATAGGAATTGGTTCTCACAACTTGACTCGTTTCCAGTGCTCCCCCGTTAACCCTCCACTTTCACACCAAGGAAAGATGGAAAACAGATTTGCTGTTTTGCAGGATATGGAGGATCTGTCGAACTCTGATAAAGGTCTAATTCAGGACCCTCTGGAATCCTTTGATGATGGTAGTGAAGTTGCTTCAGATACTCACTCTCAGGCCACCCCTGTGGTAGTTTTAGTTAATCTATCAGGTAAGAATGATGGCCAAGGTAAGATTAAGACCAAAAAGAATTACCTTGTCCAATTGAATAAGATAATGCTAAGATCTGCCACTAAAAGCCATAAATCAGTTGACCAATGATGCACCCTGTCAAACTTAACTTTTTGGTTTGGAATCTGAGGGGAATTGAAACTTCTATGCTAAGACTGAAACATTTGATTTTGAAAAAGAAAATTCAACTATTATGTATTATAGAACCTATGCATGATAACTCTCAATGCCAACCCTACATGCAGAAACAGAATTTTTCTAATAACCTTCCTCTCCATAATGGTAAGATCTAGCTAATGTGGAATGACTCACTGATTGTTAATCTTATATGTCACCATGAGCAATTCCTGAATGTTAAAATCATCCACTCTGGCTCTAATTTTTAGATGGACATAGTTTTTATTTATGCCCTTAGGAATAGAGAAGGTAGAGAGTTAGTATGGAATGCCTAGGTCTTCTCCCACTAAACGAAACTGTTTTCATAGGTGATTTCAACACAATTGTCACACCTGATGAATATAGAGGCCCTAGCTCTCCTAATCTAGGCAGTCTTAGGGATTTCCATAATTGGATTAACACCAAAGGAATACAGGAGATTAATACTGTAGGGAATATTTTCACATGGACCAATGGTAGACTGAGAAACCCTACTTCTAAAAGATTAGATAGAGGTCTGTGTACACTCTAATGGAGCAATAAATTCCCAGATTCCTCCATACATATCCTCAATAGGCAATCCTCGGATCATTCACCCCTCTTGTTCCAAATTGCTACTCAGACTCCCTCACACCCAAAACCTTTTAGATTTCTCAACTGTTGGTTCAATAGGCCTGATTTCTTGGATTTAATCAGAACAAACTGGGTTTCTCCTATTCACCAAACAGGTATGATGGGGCTATATCTTAAGCTAATTAGAGTTAAGAAAGTAATTAAAATATGGAACAAAGAGAGCTTTGGTAATATTGACATTAATGTAATGATAATTGAGGATAATCTCAGAAGACAGGAAGTAATCTATGATTTATCCCATTCAGAAACTGAACTTATCATTCTTAATGAAAAAAAGGGAACTTCTTCTCAGAGCTTTAAAAGAGAAAGAAAAATTCTGGAAACATAAGTCAAGATTGAATTAGTTTAAGTGTGGGGATAATAATACCCAATTTTTTCATAAATCTGTTCAGGAGAAGAACTGTAGATTGAATATATCAAAAATCAAAAACTCGTTTGGTCTATGGCTGGACAATTTTACAGACATTCAGAATGAAGTTGTCAAATACTTCTTAGACCTTCTAAGTGCATCTAGGAACCCTGTGGATTCCACCTACTATCCACACTTCCTTAGCCAGATTCCTTCCATCACCACTGAGCAAGATAATGCTAGTTTATCTAGGCCTGTAACACAAACTGAACTCAAATCAGTGGTCATGGGGCTGAATAGGAATAGTAGCCCAGGGCCTGATGACTTCTCTAGTAAATTTTACATCAAATGTTGGGATTTCATAAAAGATGACCTCTTACCTGCAGTAAATGATTTTCTTTTAGGATCTAACATACCAAGAGGTATCTCTAGCACTTGGATAAATCTTATTCCTAAAAACCCTAGCCCATCATCTTTTGATGATTTCAGACCTATTAGCCTTTCTAATATTGCTAATAAAATTTGCTCTAAGGTTCTCATGGAAAGACTGAAACCATATATGGACAAACTAATTTCTCAAAACCAAACTGCTTTTATGAAGAATATAGATATCTCAGATAATATCCTATATCTTCAAGAGATGGTTAGATTCCTTGACAAAAAAATAGGGTACCAAATTGTATGATCAAACTAGACCTGAAAAAGGCTTTTGATAGGGTTAGATGGGGTTTTTTTTCAGAGTATTTTGCATAAATTTGGTTTCTCAGGTAAATTTCTTAAGGTGGTCATGAACAACCTTTCCCAGGCTTACTCTCCGTGCTCATCAATGGTAATCCTGTTGGTTTTTTAAAATCAACTAGAGGAATCAAACAAGGTGATCCCCTTTCTCCTTTACAGTTCAATATCTTTACTGAATCCTTCTCCAGGAGCATTTCATTCATCTTTCAAAATAACAGTTTGGAATATTTTTCTCTTCCCTCTACTATTTTACCAGTCACCCACTTAAGCTATCCTGATGACACCATAATTTTTATGCAAGCTTCAAAATATGGTCTAATTAGGATTAAAGCATTTCTGCAGATATTTGAGTTAACATCAGGACAGGAAATCAGCTATGAAAAATCAGAGTTTTACATTAGCAAGAGAGCTACAGTCACTAAGAAACATCAGATTAGGTCTATCCTAGGAATGAAGAGAGGTATTTTCCCATTTAAGTACCTAGGCTGCCCTATTTTCAAAGGAAGAACCCTATCTAGATATTTTCATCCCTTTCTTGAAACTATGGATAAGAGATTTAAAAACTGGAAGAATAGATGGTTAAGTGTAGGAGGGAAAATGACACTGATCCAATCATGCATATACTCTCTCCCTCATCATATTTGGACGGTTTGTAAACCTCTGACATCTATTGTAAAATCCATGGAAAAAATAATGGCCAGTTTCTTTTGGGGGGAAACTGAGGAAAGAAAAAATAAGGTATGGAAAAACTGGACTGACATTGCTATCCCTAAATCTCATTATGGATTGGGTTTTAGATCTACCAAGGCAATTATTGAAGCTTGCTCACTTAAACTATGGTGGAAAAGCCAATTAGGGAACACCTTGTGGGCCAAATTACTATGGTCCTTTCCCTAGTCCCACAAGAACTCCAAAACATGGAAGAGAATCTGTGAGGTAAACCCTATTGCAGAAAAAAATTCACTGGTTATTCATGGCCAAGGTAAATGTGATTTCTGGGCTGCTAACTGGTGCCCAAATGGCCCGTTGATAAACTATATCCCATCCCACATCACTTCCATGTTTTCCCCCTGTTCAGTAGCTAATTTTATAAATAACAAAGTATCAATTTTACCTAAGATCGTTCCTTTTCTAGAAAATGATACTTTTCTATTTTTACAGGGTGCAAAAATTGTACATGACAGAGAGGACAAGATGATTTGGAAACCTGAAGAGACTAGCAGATTCTCTTTCAAGTCAGCCTATAAAACTCTAACATATATACCAGGTAATTTCCCAGTTACTAAGCTCATATGGAACACTAGGTTACCTAAGAAGATCTCCATCTTTACATGGAAATTTCTGAACTCATTCTTACCTTTTGATGATATCCTCATTAAATGTGGTTTTAGCTTGGCTTCAAAATGTCCTATGTGCAATCAATCTGACTCTCTAGAACATTTCTTCATTAACTGCCATCTTGCTAAATCTGTTTGGATTTAGAGTGCTCGTTTAGTTAACTTCAACCTGCAAAATATCCATAGTGTTGTGGATACTTTCTTCATCTTTTGGAATTGTAGTGACCTTTCTGGGTTTCAGAAAATAATATGTCGATTGTTGCCTCCATTGATCTACTGGGCATTATGGAAGGCTAGAAATGCCTACTTTCTTGAGGACAAACCCTTTTCTTTTACCCATATAAGCAAGGAAGTTATAGATACTCTTAATCTTTCCATTTCAACCTCTCCCTGCCTCTCTAATATACACCATAACTCATGCAATCAATTCCATTCTCTGATATCCCTCCCCAGACCACCACCAAAGCCAACCATCTCCACTGTATACCAGGGTTTCCCACTCCTAATCAAGTCAGAGTCCATATCAGCCATTTCACCACTGGAAGCTGAAATAAAGGCAGTCCTTCTGGCATGTCAAATCTGTATCCCTAGATATCCAAACTTCATTATCAAATCTGACCCTTTACAGGCAGTTCATATGATCAATGATCCATCATGCTCCAAATGGACTTTATACCCATTGGTGTTCCAAGTTCACATACTTCTATCCCAGGTTTCTCTTAAGCACACATACAGAGAATGTAATTCAGTGGCTGATGCTATTGTTAAACACCACTCAACCTCCCGGATGGATTTTTCACTTCATTTGAATAACATTCCGGCACATATTAAAGGGCATTCATACACCTTATATTAGAATCCATAGGCAAGCCTCCAAAGATGATTGATACTGCTGATCTTTCCTTCCATTTGACACGGGTTATGGACCTCATCATGGCTCTGGAACCCTATGCTTCCCCCCGATGGTTATGGTGTTTCACTTTCCAGAGGGGAGCTCATAGCCACATTTGCTATCCACATTTGTGTGCTCAAGGGGGCATTCATGTGCTCGAGGGGACATCCGTGTGCTCGAGGGGACATCCATGTGCTCAAGGGGACATTCGTGTTCTCGAGGGGACATTTGAGTGCTCGAGGGGACACTCATGTGCTCGACGGGACATTCATCTACTCGAGGGGACATTCGTATGCTCGAGGGAACTTTTGAGTGTTCGAGGGGACACTCGTGTGCTCGAAGAGACATTCGTGTGCTCGATGGGACATTCGTGTGCTCGATGGGACATTCGTGTGCACGAGGGGGCATCCGTGTTCTCGAGGGGACAGTCGTGTGCTCGAGGGGAAATTCGTGTTCTTGAAGGGATATTAGTGTGATCAATGGGACATTCGTGTGCTCGAGGGGACTTTTGTGTGCTCGAGGGGACATTCGTTTGTTCGAGGGGACATTTGTGTGCTCGAGGGGACATTCGTGTGCTCGAGGGGACATTCGTGTGCTCGAGGGGACATTCGTGTGCTCGAGGGGACTTTCGTGTGCTCGAGGGACTTTTGTGTGCTCGAAGGGACATTAGTATGTTCAATGGGACATTCGTGTGCTCGAGGGGACATTCGTGTTCTCGAAGGAACATTAGTGTGCTCGATAGGACATTAGTGTGCTCGAGGGAACTTTCATATGCTCGAGGAGACATTCATGTGCTCGAGGGGACATTCGTGTGCTCTAGGGAACATTCGTGTGCTCCAGGGGACATTCGTGTGCTCCAGGGGACATTCGTGTTTTTTAGGGGACATTCGTGTGTTCGAGGGGACATTCGTGTGCTCGAGGAGACATTCTTGTGCCCGAGGTGACATCCGTGTGCTCGAGGGGACATTCGTGTGCTAGAGCTACATTCGTGTGCTCGAGCTGATTATGCTTGGTTTTTCCGGCTACACATATGTCATTCAACAACATACTTCTCCGGCTGTTTCACCATGGTCTGCAAGTTTCTCCTGCTTACAAGCTCAGAATACCAACAATGGCAGACTTACTAGCCTAATTCCTCCATCAGTTTTACTTACAGTTATGACTGACTGGTTGTTGCCTAGCCAAAGTAATGAATTAACACTGGGTGTGGACATTCGCTACTTTGGAATCGCAACTACCTTTTTCTTCTAGATCTTGCACATATATAGACTTATAGTTATTAGTATATGATCTTTCTTTTGGAGGCAATCATGTTGCCTTTTTGTATATAACTACTATGATGTCACTGGCTCGTAAATTATGTGGCTTGGGGTACCAATATATCAACCCCCACCCTTGGGTGTTTTCAGTTAAAAAAAAGAAAGAAGGGTCAAATGGATTCCATTTTATTCACCTTAATTGGGATCCTAATAAAAATCGTACAAAATGCATAAAAAATAAATTATGAAATGGGACAAAATATGTGACCATCATATGAGCTCTCCTAAAAATGTGACAATGATATGGTAGCCACCCGGGATAATTGAACTTAGGAAACCAAAGAATATATGATGAAGTACCTAGCTGGCTGGGTAAAAAATCCTTGTTTTGGGTTAGGTTTCATAACACAGGGAGGATACAAAAAGTAAATTAGTATTCTCTTGCTAATACTAGAAAACAGATACATATGAACTAGTATGAATGTACCAGTGCAAAAATACCATTTCTAGAAATGACTTTAGCACTAGTATAATCATGTACAAATGATAATACTGGTTCCTTTGTATACATCTTCACCGGTAGACAATATACAAGTGCACAATACTAGTGCCTAAGTGACAATAAGTAAGAAATAAGGAAATTTTGAGCATCAGTAAGGCACATATCGGTTCACAAAACCAGTGCTATGTAGAAATTTATGCTAGAATGGATAATTCCTGCACCGGTATACCTAATGGTACCTTTGCTGATGGAAAAAAAACTGAGGGAAATATTATATTCAAATGCCGATTTAGAGATTTTTGGCTGGCACCGATAGAACTACCTATGCCTGTGAGTCAAGTAGGTGGATGCTTGATAATATTTAGCATCTGTACGGGTTCTACTGGTGCACAATACTGGTGCTTGAATGTTAATGACGTGGGTAGTAAATAAATCCAGCACCTGTATAGTGTATAGTATCGGTGCTGATACAAAAAAAGTCTGGGAAATCGTAAAAACTTAGCACCGGTATATAATTTTTCCAATTAGCACCATAAATGTTACCGGTGCTAGTTTGTGAAAACCATGTATAGCACCAGTATTTTTAGATTATATTGGTGCTACTGGCGCATCAAATGCACACCTACCACCCTTTTCTAAAGTGCATTGAAATTGCTTTTTGAGTTCATTAATGGCAATTTTTGGATGAGGGAGACATTGAATGCTCATCAATGAACTCCCTTAAAGGTACTTTATGTTATATATAAATTTATCATTTATGGTGGAATATGTGTGGAATGATATGTTGCCTTATATTCGTTGCATGTTTGATCATGGTAATGTTGTTTTTCACTCTTGATGAATAGGGCTAGTTAGCCAGTGTTGTTGATGTATTGAATGGCTTTTTCATGCATGTGATTTGATAGGGTGTTGTCCTAATGTAGTAATGTGATATTGCATGTTGCTTGTTGCATTTTCATAGGCTGTGGTATGAATAACATTATTTTTAGGGTGTAAGTGTATTTTTTTGTGGAAGTTTAATTGTTACACATTGATTAAATTGTAAATATCTACGTGCCATCGAGAGGCGTAAGCATGTGTATCACAACGTTAGTTTGGTGAGTGATGAATTCATTGCTTTTGTTGGGTATTTTATGGAGCATCCATTTAGTTGTTTAAATCGCATCATATGTCCATGTCGTGATTTTAAGAATCGTAAGTGCATTGACGATCGGAACTTTTTGCAACTGCATTTGTACAAGAGAGAGTTTTCAAAGAGTTATTTGATTTAGACCTTTCATGGTGAGAAACCACCGCTAGAGGTGGTTGTAGGTAGCAAGGGGGAATATTTTATGGATGTAAATTTGGATTACATGTCTAAGGAGGTGGTGGATGAACTCATAGGGAGGCTTAAGGTTCTGTGAATTTTCTAGATGAGAAGGACACACCATTGTTTCTCGGTTGCAAGAAGAAAATCATTGTAATGTCATGATTGATGGAGTTATTTAACATAAAAGGTGTTACCGGACATTTTCATGTCATGTTCGTTGAGTGATACTAGCATGGATAAGTTGCTTAAGTTTTCGAATGAGAAGCTCCCCCTCCCCAGAAATGGTTTACCGGACAACCTCTATGTTGCAAAGAGAATTTTGTGCCCAAGAGGAATGGAGAATAAAAATAAATACATGCATGCCCTAATGATTGTGTTTTGTATAGGGATGATTTAGAAAAAGAGGGTGCTTGCCCCATACGACATGTTTCTCATTATAAGGAACGAGAAATGAGGTTGTGGATGAAGAGGTTGTCGTGAAGGTAAGGAAACAAGTCCTTACTAAATGCATGTGGTACTTTTCTATTGTCCTGAGGCTGAATAGTTTGTTTAAGAACACTAAGGATGCAAAGAATATGACATGGTACAAGGATAGGGGTTGTCCTGATAAACATATTATCAGTAATCCTGCAGATGCAGATTAGTAGATGAATTTTGTCCAGATGTATCCTATGTTTGTACATGAATCCTGGAATTTTAGGATGGCTTTGTGTACTGATGGTATGAATCCCTTTAGTAACATGTCATCAAAACATAGTTCCTGGCCGGTTATGCTTTTCATTTACAATCTACCTCTGTATCTCTGCATGAAGAGGAAATATATTTTGATGCCATTGGTGACTTTGGGTCTAAGACAACCCCAAAAATGACATTGATACCTATCTAGCCCCACTTATTGAATATTTAAAGGTTTTTTGGTCTGATGGTGTTGATGTGTTCGATGGTTATCGTAGGACCAAGTTCAATTTGAAGACCATGCTTTTTTTGCACAATATATTATTTTCTGGCTTATGGTAATATTTCGGGTTATGTGGTTAAGGGTCACAAGGCATGTCTTGTGTGCGAGGACGCAACTGATTTCCAACACTTGAAAAATGATAAAAAGACAGTGTATCTAGGTCATAGGGAATTCCTCCCGGTAAAGCACAATTTACGAGATGACACCATTCGTTTTTTTGGAGGGAAGGAGAGCAGAAAGGTGCCACGAATATTGAATGTCTTTTCTATCCAAAACAAGGTGAATAAATTAAATGTTGTTCTTGGAAAAAACATATCAAAGGTGCTTTCCACAAAGGATGGACCTTGGAAGAAAATATCAATGTTTTTTGATTTGCCGTACTGGAAAAATTTAGAGGTTTGCCATTTTTTGGATGTGATGCATATAGAGAAGAATGTGTGTGAGAGTATAATTTGTTTTCTACCTAACATTCATGGTAAGACGATGGATAGCTTGAATGCACGGAAGGACTTGGTTGAACTCGGTATATGAGTTGATTTAGATTCAGAGGTGAAAGGGATCTGGAAGTACCTACCACTTCAATCAGTGAGAGGAGGTTGGTTTGCGAGTGTATTCATAGAATCAAGGTACCGCCTGGATACTCTTCCAATGTTAGTCAATTTGTGAACGATGAATTACGTCTTAATGCGTTGAAATCCGATGATTTTCACATCTTGATACAACAACTCTTACATGTGGTTATTGTCATTGAGGAGGAGGTGAGATTCTACATCATGCGCATATGTTTCTTCTTCTACTCCATTTTCCGTAAGAATATTAGCAGGAAACCGCTAGATGAGTTGGAATGTGAGGGGATCATAGTGCTCCATTTTTTGAGAAGTACTTTCCCCTGACATTCTTTGACATTATGGTCCATCTCTTCATCCATGTAGCCAGGGAAATTAGAATGTCCCATTAGGATGCATTAGTTGTACCCGTTCGAGCAGCACATAGGGATCTTAAAGGGTTATGTTCACAATAGAAACCCACTCAATGCGAGCATTTTACAGAGGTATTTCACAGAGGAGATCATTGAGTATTTCACTTCGAATTTGATTAGGAAGGCAGCACTTGGAGTCTCCCAGCATGTCCAAAGTGGTAGAAAAATGGGATCCCACGGACCAAAGGTTCACTTTACACACCCTTTAATACTGAATTGATGAAAGTTCATCTTTATGTTTTTCGTGACTGTAGTAAGACTGCAAAAGATGTTAAGGAGCATGTGTCACTGTTAGAAGAACTCTATCTCAAATGGCCGTTAAACAAGTTGCAACTGGAGTATTCTACAACGTTTGTCAATTAGTTTTATAATTGTTGCAATATAGATGAGATGCCCCCTAAACTTTGGGCGTTTACAGGGACACCCGACTGCACCGTGAAAATATACCAGGGCTATGACATTAATGGATACAGTTTTTTAACATTGGCCATGGATAGCAAGAGCACAACTCAGAAGAGCAGGGTTTATGTGGAATCTAGATTCATGTGGCAGTCGAGCAAGAAAGACAAAAAACCTATCCTTGCATTTATGGAATTTTATGGGATCATCGAGGATATTTGGGAAGTTGATTTTTTTTGAGTTTAAAGTGGTTGTCTTCAAGTCCAAATGGGTTGAAAATGGTTTAAGGGTTCGTTCCGAGATGCCCCTGGGTTTTACGCTGGTGGACATGAATCGAGTGGACTAGAGAACGACAAGTTCATTTTAGATGCCCAAGCTCGCCAGGTATTTTATATCCAAGAACTAGCCAATGAGAAGTGGCATGTTATACTCCATAGGAGAAGTTCTTTTTTTAAGTTGAAATTGATAGGCCTGTCAAATCTGAAACAAGCGAGTTTCCCTTGGCATTCCCGAGTTTGGAGGACATCGGTGGACCACTCGTATGTAGACGATCACATAGGGGTGGATTTTGGATGGACGAGAATGGTCATATTGTGGGTGGTGATGTAGTCCTGAACAGGAAAAGGTAGGGTTTTACGTTTGGTTTGTTGTTCCCTTTTGTACCCTTATGCATACCCCAAATTTATTATAAGTGTTTATTAATCTTCTTATTTTCAACTTATTCTTTTTCTTATGTTTTTAAATAAATTTTTTATTTAATTTTCCTTAGCACTAGAATAATAATTAAATATCGGCTACGAATAAGTCTTCATTAACCTTCTCAAAATCTCTCAGTTCCCACTATGTAAACATCTATCATTTGATCTAGAACATATACTAGTGTTTTTGGTCATATGTCCAAAAATGAAGAATTATTTTTCTTTATCAAAATTATCCAATGAAATGAAAATACATGGCAGGGGTACTTGGGGAAGGTAACGTAAAGGAAACATTCAGAAGAAGGGCCTATTTGTAACAATTTTTCAAATTGGCCATGGGAACACAATTCTCGTAAATTAATTCTTCATACATGTACCAATGCATTTTCTAAACCTACTTATTACTCTTGTAGGGGTAATTCATGGTTATAACAATATTAAAAAGTTATTGGGCCGTAATGTAATTTTACTACGTACATATTACAACATATTTTGATTAAAAAATTAATGCAAAAATTGTGATATATACATTTTAAATATGTGAATTAATTAATTTCATAATCAATTTTTTCATCCAACTAATCCCAAATTGTAAAAGGGTCAAAATCATAATATTTAGAAGTGGGAACTAACATTAGAACTGGTATGTAGATCATGCTAATGGTGCTATAAATTTTAGTGGGAATAGAAAATTTTTAAATATTTTTTATCAGAAAAGGCAAGAAAAAGTAAATATTCAAGCAGAGGTATATTAAGGTTGAGCACAGGTTCTAATACTGGTGCTCAGCAGTTAGACAAAAACATTTCCACTCAGCTCATTGTCCATATCAAACAAATATAAATTTAATTTAAAGTAGACAAAAGCGGATGTGTTAATCGACAAATGCACTGGTATTTTTCACTTCAGTCGGTATCTATACCGATGCTTAGCACTTAGAAATTTTTTTGAAAACTTACAATCTGTCCAAAACTAGAAATGAAAAAGGACCCTAAAAGCAGCATGGCACATCTATTTTCCTCTATAAAGGAACCGGTATTTTTGAGCTGAGCACCAGTTTTTGTATCGGTGCTTAACACTTAGACATTTTTTTTTGCAGGCTTACTCTCTGTCCAAATCCAAAATTAAAAGGATGATTAAAATCATTCGGGCATAGCTCTGTAGGAAAAATTACAGAACATGTATGCTATAACATAGGCATCAGTAATATACCCGTTCTATGTTCCTTCTTACTAAAAAATGTAACATTTTATCATAGGCACCGATATCAAATCACTAATACCGGTGCAATTTCTTTTATTATAAAAGTTCCAAATTTAGGAACTGTCATCAGTTCATCTTCCTCGATGAAGGTTCTTCTTCGTATTCCGCCATTAATGGGTGGTGCTCCCACGTCTCATCCATCTTAAACACTCCATAACTCACATTCACTTCCATATTAACCCCACCTTTTATAAAACCTCGGGGGTACACTATTTTAGGAACCAAAACCGATGAATTTGTCCCATTTTTCATCGTCGCTGGCACCTTATTCACCAAAGGCGAATTCATCCTTTTTGGTATTTCCCGACTGGTGTTTGGGCCTCTCTACACTACCAGCGTTCACAATAATCAAAGGTAAGTGTCTCCTTTCCATTAAATGTGTGTAAAGGTTTGTGATTTTTCCTTTCTTAGCTTGAATCAATGTATGTGCATATCATGTTCGATGAATTGACTATAAGAACTAAAATGTAATTGTGGTGGATCCTCTGTGTGCTTCGTGGTAATGGATTCCATGTAATTCTATATTTTTTTACTATAAATATTTTGGGGGTGAAATAGTATATTAAAAAACTATCATTGTTGGTTGTGGTTTGGCTTCGGATTGAAGTCGGTAGCTTTGGTAGTATTGTCAGTTCTTGGATTAGGTATTGTTTTCTTGTAATGTATTGAGTACAAACGGATTTAATTCTTGGTGGATTATTGACCTGCCTCCACCTAATGATCCACGGGAGATCAAATTAAATTAATCTGAGGCAGAGGGCATGGGATCAAATATAAATTTTTTATATTCTGCTCCCGTTCATACTATTATGCTGCTTAAAGGGTAGATAGTGGTAAGGCTGAGTCTGCCCATAGAGATGCTAGATGTCCAAAAGCCAACAACACATAGCCACGTCCAGGTTGTCAATCCGTATGTGGGTTAGGAATAGCTAATTATTTCAAAACAAGTTTAAGGGGTTTTTTAAACTAATAACTACAAACTTGTGAGATCAAAAGAGAATAAACTATATAAAGTGACACTTAGGGGTATTTGAGTAACATGATCGATGAATGACTTTTATCCTTGATTTATTCACATACAAATACATTAACCTTTCTTATGCCTATGTCACATAGTGGGTAGATAGCCAAACATTTCCCCTCGTCTGTCACACAAAGGTACTTGCCACCAATACATGCATATCTTACCATCTCTAATTAGAGATGGGCTCTAGTCCATGGATACCGTTTTCCATCCCCGTCATCAAACTCCCAACTCTAACTTGCCCCCGCACAAAGGAAAGAAGCCTTGCATTAGGTCGCAACCATTAGAAAGTGAGGATAATACGTCCAGGTCACTATGGATACCAATCCCTAGGCCTAAAGAGGCAAAGGAATTGATATCTTATGATGGCTCTAGAGTCATGACCCACCTCCACTCGGGATCGTTAATTGTAGCTAATTAACCAGAGCAAAGGCACTGGATCAAGGGTCAAATTTAAATTTAAAACTCTACACCCAACTCACTACTATTATACCGATAAGGTAGTTAGTGCAAGCCCTAGGTATGTCAACAGAGATGCTAGGGCCTAATAGTCAATTAAACACAACCATGTCTAGGTTGTCAATCTGTTTGTGTTGCTAGGAATAGATAGTATCAACTAAAGACATGAAATATAAAAAGAATGTAAACTCTATTAGCTAGACACTTGGGGAATATTTGTGTATCTTGGTTGATTAAATGCTTCGATCCTCGATTCATTCACATGTAAGATATCAACAACCTAATCTAGTGCCCATAACACATGGTGTGGTCAATGGTCAGCATTTCCCCGAACCTATCATGTATAGTGCTCTTGCAATCTTCCCACGGCACTGCCTGCATAATTAGGGGAGTAAAACAAGGTCTAACCATTGTTGTAGGTCTGTTTCTCCCCCGTACGATTACTTCCTAGGCACTCCACCATGGATGCTCTACTCCCTAGGCCTATAAATAAGGCAAAGGGACGTAGGCACCTTATCTATGACACTAGGACCTCTTCAAACCCTACCTTCATACTTTTTGCTCTCTCTACCTTTAACCCTTTGGACTAACTCGTCTGCTAAGACTAATGGGATGTCATCATACAAATAAAACTAAAAAAAGACCTATGTGCACACACTCTCGTAGACCCGGACCCTGCTACCCCTATCACATCCAGGTTTCCCTTCCCCAAGGGGTATCAATATTTGCACCAACATGAATGTAGACTAGAGTGTGTGAGCATGGAGTGTAACATTCATGCAATTATAACAGTCAAGAGCAAGCCCTAATAATATTACAAGCACATAAATTAGAATGAACTAAAAATCTCACAAAAAAATTAATCAACACATGAATATAATTATCCCCAAACTATAGAAACTACTCCCTAGACATGGAATTCAAGAATTTCATTGAATTTCACATATTAGGCTAAAGAAAAAATAAAAAGAGAAAGAGAAAAAACCTAGAGATAAGAGAGGGTGTTTCCCTCTCTAAGATGCTCTCCCAAAATATAAAATATGATCTAAGGTATGAAAAGTCTTTAAAACTATTCAAACCTAGTAGACTAAGCCTTTATTTTTAGTAGTAGGGGATTAGGCCTAAACATAGGCCCAAAATAGGCCAAAATAGTGTAAAAACCCTTGTCATCCACCACTGGCACAGCCCGCCGGAGATGGCGTGGTCCGCACTGCTGATGTCTCATGTTGACGCGGGGCACCAAATCAACCACGACATGTTTGCTTCATGCGAACGCGAGCCGTGTTGCATCTCTGGCGCAGGCATGCTAGGCATGGTTCACACCGTCTGGCATGACTCATCGTTAGGGGAGTCATTTTCCCACTTCTGATATGTGCTCCATGTTGTTTGACACGGGCCATTATCAAAATCCTCATTTTGCTAAGTCTTTTGCTATGGGCCTCTCAATTCTTCACATCCCTCTAGCTAGTGTCGACATTTTGCACTAAGGATGGCACGGGCCATGTAAAAAGGTATGGTTAGTGCCAATACCTAGCCATTTTGGATTGAAAAAGGGGCACTTGAGAATTCGGGTCGTAGAGATTGGAGTGGCTCTTTGGCACAGCTTGTGCTTCTTGGCATGGCTTGTGCTAGAGACCCTTGGCGTGGGTTGTATAGTGTGGTGTGGGTCATTGGTGCCTTTCTTGGTGCCGACCATGAGCGGTCCGCACTGACCCGTTGATGCTTTGCACGGCTGAACTTGTTTGCTCCATTACGGATTAACCATTGGTCCATTTTGACAATTCTTATAGTCGATTTTAGGTTTTATAAAGAGACAAATCCAATGGAACCAACCTCAAAGGCTGATTCTTCTTGGATCGTTCCCAAGTCTTGATGCAACTCTTGGACCACGATTCTCCATTTTCTCCTTGGCCGTTTTAAACTTCAATGTCGTCTATCATTGCCTCCATCCTGCTACTACCTTGATTTATTGACTTTGGCCTTCATCTACTACCATTCTATTGTGAATGGCATTCAAAATTTGCTACAATCCTAGGGAACATTCTTGAATATTTTCTACCGTCCTTGTGAGCAGCCGTCACATAGAATGTAACGAAAAGTATCCACGAGTGACCTACTAAGGATGATCACAAAGGAAGATATAGGTGCCCATGGATGCAAGGTGTCCATTAGTACAATCAAGTCTAAAAAATATGGGATTTAGACAAGAAAACCAAACATGACCTTTTAAACCCCTTGTCATGTAACCTCAACTATTACTAGAAATCCAACATATAAAACAAACCAATTATTATGCTGAATGCAATGGTTAATACACGCATAATGAAATACATCATACCCTCCACACTTAACCCTTTACTCGTCCTCGAGTAAATAAAGACAAGAAAAGGACTAAGCAAAATTTAGCGTGTAGGCATAAGTTAACCGAGGCATTCAACTTATTCCTAGATTACTCTATTTCCTCCAAAACAGCAAGAACATCACAACTCTCACACTCCCCAAAGAACCTAAAGCAATCTAACCACCCAAAATAATATGTACAAAAAGATAAGCAAAGAAAGATAAGTGCTAAACTAGCTTACTTTTCCCAAAATGTTCTCCAAAAGCAATCAAAGAGTCATCTCCAAACACAATCCACCAAGGAAATCCAAGAGTCGTCGACTTGGTTGTAACATAGGGATAACTCTAGATTCGCGCCCTTGTTACAACCAAGGATTATGCAAATGTATCGTCAACCCAGTTTTTTTCCTTTCAATTTGTGTCATTTTGCCTAGGAGCCCTTTCAGGTTTTCATCCTAGCTTTCACACATGTTGAGCTCACATTCTCACCTTTTCCACACGGCCTCTCATTTTTTTCCTAGGTTCGTAAACCTAGCTAGGCCTAGCCTCTCACTTTTACCTAGGTCTTTCGACCTATCCGAGGTTTCCCAATGTTGACTAAGTTGCCCTTTTGGGTTTCCAACTTAGCCGGGTGTAGATTATTTTTTCATTTTTTCAATATTTTCAATTTTTTTGTGTAGCACAAAATGCCCCAAAGTTGGGCTACAAACTACAATAAGATAAGATCAAACAAAACTTACACCACCAATGTTCTAAAACAACTATCTCAAGACAAGCTATGCATCCTACCTAGCAAGTTATACCACAAAGTAGATACCCATAAATATCCCACTACAAAACAAACACCAAAATCACCAAAACAAAAACTCAAAGAAAAACACCAAAATGCACTGAGGAATCCCAAGATGAAAACTCCCTAAGTGCTCACTACTCCCTCCCCCACACTTAAGCTATGCATTTTCCCCAATGCACCAAAAACAATGTAAACACATAAGTTAGTTTAGAAAGTAGTAACATTCACTCTCGCGGCCCTGGAGGGCCTTCCTCTTCGTGCCTCGTGTTGTCTCTATTGATGTACCCAAAAGCTTGGAATCCATCCTTGTGCTAAGCCCCTCTAATTGCAACCTCATACCTCCTATCATTTATCAACCTTTTGCATGACTTGGGTAGAGCTTGAAAGCCTTTCCCCAAGGGAGAGAAATTGATCAATGATGTCCATAGATAAGAGAGAGCGGTTAAGAGGTGCCCTCGAAGAAGTGTCACCCTCAGCCTCCTCAACATCTTTCTTTGGACTAGCTAGAACTCTGTAAAATTCCTTCTCAAAATGTGGGTTGGGCTCAAGGAACAAGTCATCCAAACTAGTGTCGTGGGTGATGGCAGTACGCTCTGGCTAAGGAAGTATCATAAAGCTACAAGTTCTTGCCCCGCTATAAAGCCACACGAAATAGTCCTCAGAAGTAGTAGGTGCTATCATGAAAGCCTTGTTTTCCTTGGGATCTGAGGCATGCTTTGCTTTTTACCTTTTCTCTGTGGAGCCATACCTATTTATACACAACATTTAGATATGTTAGTAGAGCTTCGAAAGAATGAATCAAATTCATCACAAACAATTAAAATTTTCTATGTTGGGACTTGATACTTACACACAACATTCAGATATGTTGGTACCTGATGCAAAAGTTATAAGCTTGCTAAAGATTCATCAAAAGCAGTTTGATCAACCAATAACAATCCAGTCATATCTTTCAAACAAACTTAAAGTACTTCTTTTTAAGCCAAAAAGCCTCCCAACTATCAAAGTGTTGACATAAAGAAATCATCAACCTAAACATGATATAAACAAACTGAAATAACTTAAGATAATTGGAATCGACCTTGAATACCTACGAGAACAAGTGATGTTTTGCAATCCTTTTAGTCTTGGAAAAAAACTCGACATCGACTGTGACTTGAACCTACATGGATTCCATCCTTTTATACTAATTGAAATGAAGAACATGTCCTATAATTTTGCTAATCTCCTAATAATTAGTAGCACCAAATTGGTGCAATCCAATGAGGCGGGAGAAATTCTTTGGGCACCAAAAAAATGACTGAACTCTACCTATGGAAAATAAAATTAATTTAGAACAAAGATCAAAATGTGGCGCTCATTTTTTAAATTCTGAAATTGAAAAGGAAATCTAACAAAATCGTTTGAAGTTGAAGAAGGAAAGAGTTGAGGAGATGATTTGGAGGATTCAGTTAATGACGAACTAGGGAGGAAAGGACGAACTAGGGGGATTCTGTTTATTTTATTTCATCTTAATTTGTATCTAAAAATATGTACCTTGTATAGATTAATTTTTAAATATTATGCAAGCTTAGGTAATATAAAGCACATAGTCTAATTTTTACAGTCACTCATATTTGATGTAGTTTTTATATACCATACGTGTAAATAAAAAATAAATTATGATATAAATAAATAATTTTTATTTTTAATCGTGGGATAAATTACATAAGTACTGCATTGAATTACTTAGTTGCTAATAAAATTTAATATTCAATATTTTTTGTTTCATTAAATTGTCCTTTTATACTATTATGTGTGGAGGCATGCAAAATTAAGTGAATCGATCAAGAACTAGTAGATTGGCATAATCGATATGTGATTATATGTGTAATCATGTAAAACCCAGTAAATCGATCACAAAATATTAAGAAGACATAATCGATATGCAATTCATTTATAATGTAATTTTACTAAGTATTAACAATGAAAAAATGAACTTAATTATAAAGAATTTTATCCCAAACACCCTATAATACATATTGTTTTCTTTCTGTCTGTCAACTGGAGGTATTTGAGTCATTTTGACTATCCTAAGCCCAAAATATTGTCTAAAAATAACATATATACCAATATTATAATATATTACTGGTTAAACTCTCTACTATATATAATCATTCATAATTTATTAACATGCAAATATTATAATATGTTACTGATTTTAATTGTTTACTATATATAATCAATTATAACTTGTTAAAATATATAACTTCTAACGATATATTTAAAACCATAAATATCTCATTATAATATATGTATATACATATATATATATATATTGAGGAAAATTCAAGGAAACACATAATCTGATATAATAAAATGTTCAGATTTTTTATATATACAATGATAGAGTACTTTTGATGAAAATATGTACATATTTATTTGTTTATTTATGTATGACAAAGTCTTATTTTAGACTAACTAACTGTTAAATGAGAACATTTTATAATTAGTGAGACTAATAAGGTCATTTAATATTTATTTTTATTCATTGCAATGAGATATATACATATAAGTATGATAACCTTTATAAATGAATGTCAACATATAAATAATTACTTTTTAAATAATTTGAATAAAATGTTATTAATTAATTAATTTTTATTGTATTCAATATTTAACGTTTTCCAACTAAATTAATTATTTCAGTTCATAACTCATATAATTTTTCTTAAATGACTAAACAGGAAATTTTAAATAAAACTTAATTTCAATATTCTATTTAATGATATCGTGCAATGCACGATGGTACTCCACTAGTTAATATTAAAAAATTTGCATGCCATAGTGTATCCATACTTATATTCTTTTAAGTTTTCTATTATTTTTTATCATAAATTTTCATAGTATCAAGAACCTAGCATAGGGATTATAAGTAAGTTTATACTTTTCAAAGTAATAAATCATAATGCTGCTAAGTGTTTTTGTCAAGATGCTAATCATGCGGTATATGCTATGTCAATGAAACTAGAGTCGACTGATATAATGACCTTAACTTTAGGCTGAAAGGG
The DNA here is from genome assembly GCA_037428765.1 of Rubia yunnanensis. Taxonomy (NCBI): domain Eukaryota; kingdom Viridiplantae; phylum Streptophyta; class Magnoliopsida; order Gentianales; family Rubiaceae; genus Rubia; species Rubia yunnanensis. The sequence continues at coordinate 3,642,487 of CM075071.1, forward strand.
CCAACATAACCCTGCAAAATGAGAAAGTTCTAAAATAATACTAACTTTGAGACAAAATGTGCAGCAATTACCTTTTGTCACTATTACGTCATTGACTTATCAATTTGGGTGTTGACCGAACCTGAAATGATGAAAATACCCTTGCCCCCATACCCTTGACCAATTTTCAGCTTATAGGGGTATTTTCATCATTTCAGGTCTGTTCAACACCCAAAGTGATGAGTCAACACTGAAATAGTGATAATAGGTAATAACGCACATTATGTCACAAATATAGGGTTTTTTAGCACTTTCTCGCTTTGCAGGGTTATATTGGCACTTACAGCCTAAAGTTAGGGTTACCTGTGTAAATATCTCATGGGTAATCATTAACAGAGATTGGCATGAAACACGATTACAACATTAACTTTTCTATATGCATACCTGCGATTCTTAACCTTTTACAACTCGTTATAATTTTAGTTCATATACATTTCTTTGTACGGTAATTCATACCAACATGAACTATTTTGAAAGAGGTAAAAATTATAACAATGCACTAGGCACAATTTTTGAGAAACTAATCATATCATTCATTCGAAAAAAATGAGCGAACTCACATTTATCTGACATCTATAACATTTTCAACATTGAATAACTTTCAGCCTTGAACAATGATTGAACCAAATATAACTAAAGGACATATGTATGTGTGTTTTACATTATAGAAACATATCAATATTTATAGGATATACTTATAACATAAAATTAAAATTAATGTCAAACTCAAATTATCGACATAGACTGGTCAATTATCAACATTGACCAAACTTGCAGAACTAAAGGTACTGTCATCAGGATTTCAGTTAAAATTAAAACTGGTGTGCCCACCCTATTTCCCTGCCCACCAGAACTTCTTGAGACATCGTCTCAAAAATCTACGAAAAGGATTCTCGGAGGAAATTTTTTTCAAAAACAAAAAGCTATGTCCAATTGTTCGGATAAGAAATCTTTCTAAATTTTTACCCCTTAACCGAGAAATCGTTCCAAAGCTTAACCACACTTTGTGCCACTTCTCGTGCTTTATATTAGTTAAATATTTTAAAAATTAAAATTATACAAATGAAAAACACATATTTAAACACATATACAAAATAGTGTTTTTGTTAGTCCTAATGAAAAAGGATTATAACTAATTAAAAAAATAATGAGAGAGTTTATTAAATATGGAGAAATTTTTTTTGAGTGGAATAAACTATTATTATCTTTCCTTTATAAATACCCCCCTAATCGGCTCTCATTTTCTAACCACAATCACACCTGCTAAGAACACCACAGACATCAACCCTGCACCACAGTTCTGTACATCATCGCCATCCACCCTACATCACCGTTGACTACACCATCGGCATCAATACTAAACCATCGCTAACTTCACAACCGCCATCAACCATAACCTCACTCACCACCGCTATGAACATTTCACCTCTATCATAAACAAGACAGGTCAATTCAGGGGTCACATTTTTCAGAGCATTAGAGGACGGAGATAATCAAGTAATTGGTGATTGTTGGTATGCCTTGAATACTGTAATAGCCGCTTCTGCAAACCTGGCCTGGGGGTCTGGGGGGGCGGCAGTCGCCCCCGGGAAACAAACGGGAAACCGATGGTATAGCTTGTCTCTTTATTGGACTGTTGTTGATTTGGGCCGAATTGTGTTTTGGCCCAGTTTGTTAGGGTTTAGTGGAGACAGCATATAAAGTGTCTCTCTTCTCTCTGTAAACATTAATTCTGATATAGTGAATCCGTCTCCCGTGGATGTAGCCAAATTGGTGAACCACGTAAATCTTGTGTCTTGTTATTTTCGTTCATATTTTTCTGTTCTTTCTCCATTCCGCACAACAAACTGGTATCAGAGCGGTTTCTTTTTCCGACGATATCCGTAGTGGGTATATCAGATTTTGGGCTCATCAGATCGGGGCTGATCGGGGAGAAAGATGTCTGGGTTGAACGTGAAGATCGACAAGTTTACTGGGAGAAACAGTTTCAGTTTATGGCAGATCAAGATACGAGCTTTGCTGAAACAGCAAGGTTTGTGGACTCCGCTGACGAAGGATTTCGCGAGCAGTTCTGGCGATGTTGTGAGTCTGGAAGAAAAGGCACACTCGACGATTATGCCGTGTCTCGCGGATGAAATCATCACTGAGGTCTCAGATCAGGAGACTGCTGCACAACTGTGGCTGAAGTTGGAGAGTTTGTATATGACGAAATCTCTAACCAACAAGTTGCTTCGGAAACAACGCCTCTTCGGTCTCCGAATGCAGGAAGGTACGCAACTCAGAGACCATCTAGAGCAATTGAATACTTTGTTATTAGAATTGCGAAATATAGATGTGAAAATTGAAGATGAAGATGCTGCTTTGATTTTGCTAGTTTCTTTACCACTTTCGTATGAGAATTTTGTTCAGTCATTTATTGTTGGTAAAGATTCTGTGTCTCTGGAGGAAGTAAGATCCTCTCTCCATAGTACAGAGTTGCGACATAAGGAAAACAATACAGGTACAGAAAGTCAGGCCACTGGCTTGTTTGCTAGTGACGGAAACACAAAAGGCAAGGAAACCGGCAATAAGAAGAAGGGCAAGAAGTCATCTTCAAAGGGTCCCAAGGCCAATGATGTTTGTAACTACTGTAAGGAGAAGGGGCATTGGAAAAAGGAGTGTCCGAAGAAGGCTAGTAAATCTGGGAGTACATCTGGTACTGCTGCTGTGGCTGAAGGGGATTTCAGTTCTGAAGATGATTTTGCTCTAGCTGTTACTGGGCAAAATAATCATTCTAATGTGTGGTTTCTTGATTCTGGGGAATCTTACCATATATGCCCAAGGAGAGATTATTTCTCAACTTACGAGCAAGCTGAGGGCATCATTACTACGGCAAATGGTGTTGCGTGCAAGGTAGTTGGGATTGGTTCAATCAAGATCAGGACGCATGATGGTAGTTTCTGTACTTTGAACGATGTCAGGCATGTTCCATCGATGACAAAGAATCTGATTTCTCTTCCTACGTTGGATAGAAAGGGTTTCGTCTACTCAGGGAGTGATGGAGTTCTGTGTGTCTGCAAAGGTTCTAGGCTGGTTCTGAAAAGTGTTCTGCATGGTACTTTGTATTTTCTACAAGGTTCCATGGTTATGGATTCTGTTAATGTTGCATCTTCGGAGGTTCAGCAGGATGATATGACTAAGTTATGGCATATGAGGCTTGGTCACATGGGTGAAAGAGGGATGCATATTCTGTCGAAGTATGATCTTCTTGGTGGCCACAAGGTCAAGAGCTTGGACTTCTGTGAGCATTACGTTTTTGGGAAGCATCACTGCAGCAAGTTTCCTAAGGCGATTCATAGAACAAAGGGCACATTGGATTACATCCATTCTGATTGTTGGGGACCTTCTCGAGTTGAGTCACTGGGGGGTCACAGGTACTTTGTTTCTCTGATTGATGATTACTCAAGGATGACTTGGGTTATCATGATGAAACATAAGAGTGAAGCTTTCTCAAAGTTCAAGGAGTGGAAAGCTTTGGTGGAGAATCAGACCGGGAAGAAGATCAAGAGGCTTCGAACTGATAATGGGCTGGAATTCTGCTCGTCTGAGTTTGATCAGTTTTGTAGGGATGAAGGGATTGCTCATCATCATACAGTCAGGAATATGCCACAGTAGAATGGCGTAGCTGAGCGGATGAATCAGACATTGCTGGCGAGAGCGAGGTGCATGCTCTCTAATGCTGGTTTGGAAATGAGATTCTGGGCAGAGGCGGTGAGTACAGCTTGTTACCTGATCAACCGCGGGCCACACACGGGTATAGAGTGCAAAATACCTATGGAGTTGTGGTCAAGTAAAGTTTTTGATTACTCCAAGTTAAAAGTTTTTGGTTGTACATCTTATTATCATGTTAGTGCTGGTAAGTTAGAGCCCCGAGCCAAGAAGGGTGTCTTTATGGTTTATAGAGATGGAGTTAAAGGCTCCAGGATATGGTCTCCATCTGAGAAGAGGGTTATTCTGAGCAGAGACGTTGTCTTTGATGAAAATTCTTTACTTAGATCTATGGTGAAGCCCACAGTTGTGCCAGAAACTAGTGGAGTTGATAAACAGGTGGAGCTTGAAGTCACTCAAGGTGAAAATAGATTGGAACAATTTGAGATGGATCAAGAGCCACAGGCAGAATCTGAGATACCGGAATCTCCACCACCAGATCCTCAACCATCAGGAGCTATAGTCCGCAGTTTAGCTCAGGACCGACCCAGGAGGGTTGGAGTTGGGGCGCCAAAGAGATATGGGTTTGAGGATATGGTGGGTTATGCACTGTCAGTTGCCGAGGAAGTGGATACTCAAGAGCCATCAACCTTCAGAGAGGCTACTTCATGTACTGATGCTGATAAATGGCTTGCTGCAATGGGAGATGAGATGGAGTCTCTTCAGAAGAATCAGACATGGGAATTGGTCAAACAGCCTCAAGGGAGAAAGGTAATCAGTTGCAAATGGGTTTTCAAGATGAAGGAAGGAATATCACCTGCAGATGGAGTCAAGTACAAGGAAAGAGTTGTTGCAAGAGGTTTCAGTCAAAGGGAGGGGGTAGACTATAATGAGATTTTCTCACCTGTGGTCAGACACATTTCCATCAGAGTGTTGCTAGCCTTGGTGACACATCAGGATTTGGAGCTCGAGCAACTTGATGTGAAGACCGCTTTTCTACATGGAGAGGTGGAGGAAGAGTTGTACATGACTCAGCCAGATGGTTTCCAGGTTCCTGGCAAGGAAAAGTATGTTTGCAAGTTGAAGAAGTCTTTGTATGGACTTAAGCAGTCTCCGAGGCAGTGGTACAAGAAGTTTGACAGTTACATGCTTCAGCTGGGATATACGAGGTGTGCTTATGACTGTTGTGTCTACTACAGCAGGTTGAGAGATGGGTCATTCATCTATCTGGTGCTTTATGTAGATGACATGCTGGTAGCCGCAAAGAGTAAGCACGAGGTTCAGAAGTTGAAAGGACTTCTTAGTGCTGAGTTTGAGATGAAGGATCTGGGTGCAGCTCGGAATATACTAGGAATGGAGATTCTTAGGGATCGAAGTCAGCGGAAGCTTTTCTTGTCACAGAAAGGCTACATTCAGAAAGTGTTAGCTAGGTTTGGCATGTCTACAGCCAAGCCTATAGACACTCCTAGTGCTGCAAATATTCATCTCACCACTATGTTTGCTCCTCAGTCAGACGAGGAGAAGGAGTATATGTCTCGGGTTCCTTATGCCAGCACGGTGGGAAGCTTGATGTATGCTATGGTTTGCACGAGGCCAGATTTAGCACAGGCAGTCAGTGTTGTGAGCAGGTTCATGGGGCAACCGGGAAAGGAACATTGGCAAGCTGTGAAGAGGATTTTCAGGTATCTTAGAGGTACGTCTGATGTGGGTCTCATTTATGGAGGTGATACCGAGTGCTTAGTTATAGGCTACTCTGATTCTGATTATGCTGGTGATGTTGACACGAGGAGATCGATGACTGGTTATGTATTCACTTTGGGAGGTTCTGTGGTTAGCTGGAAGGCGATTTTGCAACCTACAGTGACGTTGTCTACTACGGAAGCAGAGTACATGGCTTTGACAGAGGCTGCAAAAGAGGGAATATGGCTGAAAGGGCTAGTTAGTGATCTTGGTCTACATCATGATCAGGCTACTGTGTACTGTGACAGCTTGAGTGCAATCTGCCTAGCCAAGGATCAGGTCCATCATGAGAGGACCAAGCATATTGATGTCAGATATCATTTCTTGAGGAGTGAGAGGAGAATCAGGGTGAAGAAAGTGGGAACTGCAGATAACCCCGCTGATATGTTCACCAAATCTGTTCCACATAGCAAGTTTCAACATCGTTTGGACTTGTTGAACATCAGAGCTGATTAGGTGCTTTATGGGCAGTCCCGGGAGTGGAGGGCGAAGTCTACTCATCTGGCACTGTAATGGTGCATCTGGAATTTTCTACTTTGAGGATTCAAGTCATGGTGGAGATTTGTTAGTATGCCTTGAATACTGTAATAGCCGCTTCTGCGACCCTGGCCTGGGGGTCCGGGGGGGCGGCAGTCGCCCCCGGGAAACAAACGGGAAACCGACGGTATAGCTTGTCTCTTTATTGGACTGTTGTTGATTTGAGCCGAATTGTGTTTTGGCCCAGTTTGTTAGGGTTTAGTGGAGACAGCATATAAAGTGTCTCTCTTCTCTCTGTAAACATTAATTCTGATATAGTGAATCCGTCTCCCGTGGATGTAGCCAAATTGGTGAACCACGTAAATCTTGTGTCTCGTTATTTTCGTTCACATTTTTCTGTTCTTTCTCCATTCCGCACAACAGCGATAAAGGTGAATTAAACTATTTTTTACTATTTTTATGATGTTCTGCTTTATGGAGTGTTTGTACTGATCTGTTTTTTTTTTTGCACTGATCTGCATTATTAGATTCATTTTTACTAATGTTCTACTTTTTGAATTATTGAGCACAATGTTTTTTGCATTGATCTGCTTTTTTGTTAATAAGGATCTGGTTCATATTTTTACAGTGTTTCTAAGTGTTTAGAGTGTTTGTCAGGGTTATTCAAGTTTCATGCTTATATGTCACTGTTGCAGGCCAGTTTTTTTTACTAATTCAATGTTATGTTGCAAATATGATATTCTCATTTTTGTTTGGGGACCTGTATTAGTATAGTAATCTGATTTCACTCTGATTTTATGTGTTTTGCTAGTGAATTTTAGGTTAGTCGATCACTGGATCAGAAATGGAGTTGTGACAACTGTACTATTTGCGAAACCATCAAATTTGGCATTTATAGAATTAAGTGGACTATACTAATAAGGAAGCATATGAGTGTTTTATAAACAATTATTTGTCGGTCTCTAGTTTACTCTTTATTGCTTTTGTAATAAATATGAAATTTGTTCAAATCTTATTATGAACCTGATTCTGCATTAATGGGCTCATTTTTCTGATGTTGTTGGATTTACTACAAGGATTTTCATGTTGCTAATGTTTTCAATGCATTTGATTTTTTTTCTATGACTTTGTTGGTATTGTTTTTTGATTGCACACTTACTTATGTCCATGATGGTGATGTTGTTGCATTTTAGCTAATTATACTGTATTTTCCACTAGCACTTAGCTGCTGCATTTATGCTATTTCTGATGCACTTCCCCTAGTTCTTACTTGCCGCATTTTAGGTGTTTATGATGCATGTTTTGCGAGCTCCTAGTTGCTGCATTTATTTTGTTCTTGATGCATTTTCCTCTAGATCTTAGATGCGGAATTTTTTGCAAACTATGTTACGACTTTCACAATCTTTTCACTACCGCTGACTAGTAACTAGTATTTAAGATTCATTTTTCCCAACTTCAAAGCTGCTACATTTTTTCTATTCATGTGCATGATTCATAAGCTTTCAACTAAATTTTCTATTTTTTTGCAATTCGAAGCTTTGAAGATTAGTTTTTCTCATCTGAAGTGCAAGCCCAACATGTATTCAAGATGAGTTTTTCTGTTGCTGAGTGTTTTACTGTTTTTTTTTTCCGCAAAAACACTCACAAGTGAGCGGGGAATAGATTAGGGCTCCCACACCCGGAAAAAATAAACTTACAAGACTTAGAGATCTATCTTTTAAGCTAGACTAGAAACATAGTTAATGTCATCCTGTCGACAGTGATTCCTTCGACAAGCCCTCCACCCCCTGTGTGGAGCTTGCGAAGGCCAGACCATCGAAAAGAAACAAAAACATCAGAACCTATACTATTCGAGCCTATACGAAGTTACAGACTAGACTTGTGTTTCCATCGGAATTGAGGGAAAAGAGTCTCTCTGCGGTGAAGGAACAGAAAACGCTGTGATGTGAGGAGTTCTTGAAGCTGCGAGGTGTTTCCTTTTCTGATTGCCAACTGAGCCAGATAGTCCGGAGATTGATTCCCTTCTCTATGGATGTGGCTGAAATGAACCTGTCTGAACCTTGTAATGGCCACCATGATCTTCTTCAGAATCGGCCTTAGTGACCAGGGACAAGGTTGCCCCTGAATGATCTTTATTGCTGCAAGGGAGTCCGATTGAACGTGGAGATGATCTGTCATTCCGTCCGCCACTTGGAGCCCCATCCTGATAGATAGCATCTCAGCTCTGATCACTACAATATAAGAGGAAGAGCAGGCATTATCTGTAGTCATGAAAGATGATACAGCATGTATGATCCTTTTTTTTCCATCTCGGATAACACAACCTATCCCTACATTGTCACCCTGCAATGCTGCATCACAGTTTACTTTTAACCCTATATCCGGAGGTTCCCACTTAATTAAATAAAGTCTAGTGATTCTTCTCCGTGTAATGCAAGGCAATAAACCATTACTAGTTAGTTGACAATTCAGATGGCAAATATCATGTGGATGAACCGAGTATAGCAGAGAACATGAATTTGAAATGCATTTCCAGATTACAGGAGCATGGCTCTTTTTGTTTTCGTGTATCCATTTATTTCTGAGTTTCCAAAGTTCCCAGCAAATTAGACATGGCAATACTGTCATTAGGGAACAGTTTGATGATGCTGAGTGTTTGAAAGACCAGTAAAAAGCCAATCTCTCCCTAATATTACTAAAGGATCTTTCAGTGATGTGTAAAGCTTCATGCATTTTAGTCCACAAAAAACTGGCAGTAGCACAAGAATTAAAGAAATGATCAAGAGAATCACTGCTATCACATTCTGAGCACTTAGATGGTAAATGTAAGCCTGTTGTCATCAAGATATCAGCAAATGGGAGTGCACTTAAAACCATTTTCCACATGAAGAAACTGATTTTCTTGGGTACGGTTTTGATCCAGATTCTTTTAAAAAATTGCGCTTCAGGCTTTTTTGGTCGTAGCACTTGGTATGCAGACTTAATTGTAAATGTACCATGGATATCAGGTTTCCATATCAAGTAGTCATCCTTACCAATAAATGATATGTCCTTTATAAGATCTGCATTTATATCAGAGCTAAGAAGGCAAGCAAGTTTTGGAAGATACTGACCTTTGTTCTTCATGAAATCAGCAACAGTAAGAAAGGGAAAGTTGTCCTGTACCTGATCTTCATCAACCTGGTTAATCAGGGGACCCGAGCCAAGCCAATTGGCTATCCAGAAATTAGATTTCCCATTTTCTATGATCACCTGTGAGTTAGCTTCTGCTATGCCATTTATTTTCCTATATCTAGTCCAAGTTTCTGATTTCCTAGCATTATCAGGAAGAGACCACATAAGTTTTGCCCAAGGAGATTGGCCAAGCTGAAGCTTCCACCAAATCTTTATAGAATAAGAATCAACTATGGCTTGTATGTGTCTTATTCCTAGGCCTTTCTCAGCCAATGGGTAAGATAATCTATCCCATGCAACCCAGTGTTTGTTTAATCCATGTTCAGAAATCCCCCACAAGAAGTTACTGAGGATTGATCTAAGCTTCTGGACAGTGTATCTTGTGGGAGCCGTAACAGCCCAAGTGTGTTGAGGAATAGATGTCAACACATGGTTTATCAATATTATCCTTCCCCCACCTGAAAGCCTCTGATTTTTCCAATTACTTATTCTTGTATTTACCATATCAATTAAGTGTTTAAAATGTTTATTAAGTTTTCTACCTCTATAAACTGTAACCCCCAGATAAGAAAAAGGTAATTCCCCTCTTTTCATGCCTGTTATTTCCTTGATTTCTTTTTCCTTGTTTCTGCTTAAATCTCCTGCATAGTAGGCACTTTTTTGAAAATTGATTTTTTGGCCAGTTGCCTTTTGAAAGATGTCCAGAAATTTCATCATGTTTTTGATGGATTTAGTGGTTCCCTTCAGAAACACCACTGTGTCATCAGCAAAAGACAGTTGGTTTAAATTATTTGCAACCCCTGGAGTTTTAAACTGCCTAATATTCCCATTTTGGAACTGAATCCTAAGATTTCTTGTTAAGATTTCAGTTAGTAAGTTAAAGAGAAAGGGTGATAGAGGATCACCTTGTTTCAACCCTCTAGATGGCTTGAAGAACCCACAGGGGGATCCATTGATTAAAACAGAGAACCAAGTTGAATTAATGTTGTTCATGATAATTTTAACTATGTGTCCATGGAAGCCCAATTTTAATAAAAGAGTGTTAATGGTTGACCAGGAAACCCGGTCAAAAGCCTTCATCATATCCAACTTAAGAATTAGATTAAGTGATTCATTTTTTTTATCCAACATTCTGACTGCTTCCTTCATCATTAGTATATTTTCTGTTATATCCCTACCACTTAAGAAGGCTGATTGTTCCTCAGAAATCAGTAAGCTCATTAATGGTTTAATCCTTTCCACCATAATCTTTGACATCAGTTTATTAATGAAATTTGAGAGGCTTATTGGTCTGAATTCACTAAAGGACTTAGGGGTCTTAGTTTTAGGTATTAAAACTATTAAAGTGCTTGCTACCGATTTAGGAATAGGGATCCCAACTTGATATTCTAGCAAAGCATTTAGGACATCCTGGCTAATGGTTTCCCAGAAAGTCCTGTAAAAACTACCAGGAAATCCATCAGGCCCTGGGGCAGCATCTGGGGACATATCAAAAACACCTGCTTTTGCCTCATCCAAGGTTATAGGCCTTAACAGGTTGATATTATCATTTTCAGAAACTGAAGGTTGTATTTGTTGTGTTAGAAATGATAAGCATTGACCTGATGGATCCTCATTTTCATCAGATAGCAGATTTTTAAAGAAGCTAACTGCTGCATCACAAATTTGAGCTGGGGAATTTAACCAGTTACCCTCCTGATCCTGAATCTTCATTATTTTTAATCTAGCCTGGTTTTCAGTTATGGATTTATGGAAGTATTTTGAATTTAGGTCACCATCTTTGAGCCATTTCATCCTGGTCTTTTGTGCTAAGAATAGATTATGTTCAACCAAATGTCTTTTTAGTTTTACCTTTGCCTTGTTTAAGGCAATTCTATCCTGTATGTTGCTAGAAATATCGTTTTTTATTTCCAACTCATCCACTTCTTTTTCTGATTCTTTTAAGTTTTCAAATACATTTCCAAAGACCAACTTATTCCATGATTTTATTTCAGCCTTAAGTCTTTTCAGTTTAAGTGAGAAACCTAGGATTCCTTGTTCCTGAATAGGCTGGCTCCAGCTATCTGATACCAAATCCTTAAATTCAGTTCTGTTTAACCACATATCCTGAAATCTGAATGGTCTAGGGGAAGTATCATCTGATTCTGATATCTCTAGCAGCATTGGAGAGTGATCTGAGGTCGTTCTATTTAATATTTGAACTGTGGAGTGGTTAAATAACTGAAGAAAACAGGTGTTTCCCATTATCCTATCCAATCTCTTTGAGGTTGGGTTAACAGCTCTATTATTGGTCCATGTTAGTAGATTGCCAACTGTGTTTAAATCCTCAACCTGTATCTCATTGATGAAGGAAACAAAATCTAAAATTGAGTCCATCTTTGGGGAGCTGGGACCAGAGTATTCCCCAACTGATCTAATCACATTAAAATCACCTCCTATCAGTGTTGGGGAAGAATCTATTTTAGGAGCTATATCTGCATACACCTTAAGCCTGTCCTCTCTACTATGTGGAGCATAAACAAAGAAGGACTTAAATTTCCTATCACAGTTTTTCACATTTATCTCAACTTGGATGTAGTGATTATGGACTTCTAAAAGATTTATGGCAATTCTATCCGTAAACATAATCCAAATCTTGTTATGTATCATTCCCAAATGATGTCTGAACCTAAACATTTTTTATACATCTCTAATTGGTTCAGGTTACCTTTAGGTTCAATTAATACTAGAAGATCAAGTTTATGTATCCTAGACAAGTGTTTTAATCTCACTACTGAGGTTGATACACCCCTTACATTCCATATCAAACTTTTAACTACCATTGGAAACTTTGGATTTTAGGGCTAACCTGGAGCTCCTTTTAAGGAGGGTTACCTGAGAATGACTTTCCTCAACTGTGCTTGATGTTTGCTCCTTCAGATCATGATTCTCCTCTGGATCCTTAAGCTCCTCCAGATCTGTTTGCTCCACAGAATCTGAGTGCTCCATCTCTAAGAGAGGTTGCACTGGTTCACCTTTTTTCTGACTGTCCTTTTCAGGTTCCCTGGGGGATTCTGGGAAAATGTACCTTCCTAACTCCTGAGATTTTATTTTATTTTGACTTTGTGCTAATGAAACAAGTTCAATGTTAGGAGTCCAAGAAAAACGGTCATGTAAGAAAATATCTGAATTTAATGGAGTTCTATCTCTAGTACACAAAATGTCATCAGTAAATGATGGACTAAGGATACTCTTCTGCAGGGGAGAGGAAGGGGCAGTGTTATAGCCTCTGGAATCAAATCCTTCCTCTTCCAAGTCTTCAGTAGTTATGATTTCCAGAGTAGCATTAGTGTTTGCCAGGTTTGTCTGTTTCTGTAAGGAGCCCTGTGGTACCTGATTTCTTTTTTCAGACAAGTTTACCTGAGGAGGGGTTGAGTTTGCTACCTTAGGAAGGTTAGGGCTTTGGGGTGTCCCCTGTATATGCTGATCATCCGTATTAAGCATCTCTAATATAGCAAATCTATTAACAGTTGTGGAAACTATGTCTTGCCCACTTTGGGCTGAGGCCACTGTGTTAGGGGCATCTGTGTTAGGGGCAACTGAGTTAGGGGCAACTGAGATAGGGGCAACTGTGTTATGGTCAACATTGATGGGAGTTATCACTTTCTGCAATCCTAGGGTCTGCTTAGGGATGTAAACCTTGGTTGTTTCTTGGTTCTTTCCCTTATTGCTCTTGTATGGGTTCCTGATTTCCTTAGGCAGGGCTACCTCAGGATGTTTAGGATCAGCACTCATAATGTTAGTTCCTGAGCCAGAGGATTCCTTAGAAGTTTTCAGCAGTTGATCCCTTTTGCAATATGGTTCATTATGTCCTAATTTTAGACATTTTTTACAGTACTGAGGGAAATCTTCATAGGAAATGGCATAGGATTTGTTATGTGCTATAGAACCTAGCCTAATCTTAGTCGGTCTTGGCTTAGAGACATCCATCTCCACACAGAGTCTAATTGTGGAGGGCCTAGTTAGGTTCTTAGTAGGTGCATCAGCAAAAAGAAGCTCTCCTAAGGAATTTCCCAAATCAGTTATAGCTTTAGGGTGAAAGAAATATACCGGGGGAAATTCCACGGTGAGCCATACCGGTGCCAACGCTGATTCTTCATCGTAGTCGAAATGTTTTGTCCATTTGATGATGCGCATTATTGCCCCCCCCATGGACCAGGTGCGTTTGAGCCAGCATCGATGGTAGTCCTCGTCAATATCGAAGGTTATTCTGACGTGCCTCGAGTCCATCGCTGAAAGCTGCACATCTCCCTTGAAACCTATCGTTTTGATCTGATTTCGAAGGAATTCCATAGTGGGGCGTCCTCGACTGAACTTTTCGACCAACGCTTTTGAGAATGGAGCGGCAAGGATATCCACTTCCTCTTCTGGGTATAATACCGCCAATTCACCCTTGAAATTGAAATGGGGATGAAGGTCTGGTGAATCTAGGTCCGATGATGGATGGGATTGTTTCAAAGTTTGGGCGAAAGAAGGCTTCTCCCTACTCCATGGCGCAGGAGCCGCCATGGCAGGGCGGAGGACGGCGGCGATAAAGCCGTTAGCCGATTTTCTTGGTTTTCGTGAGAGAGTTTTCAGAGAGAGAGTATTGGAATAGGCTGCAGGAAGTTAGTGAGTGTTTTACTGTTGATGGTTTACCACTTTTGTTACTGGACTGATCATGTTGCACTACTTGTTTGTTGTTATTGTTGCTTGTCTTCATCGGTCCTGCTGCCTGCTGTTGCTGAGAGTTCTAGTTCATCATTGTCGCAAGGTCAAGCTAAACTCACCAAAGAACATCAAATTCTGAAACAAATATCAACTGCATGGTCAAGATGAACTTCGATAAAGATCCTACGGGATAAATTTTGTTTTCTTATTGTATCATTATATGATTATTAAGAAACAAATTCCATGACTCAATACATTTTATATTATAATAAATTTTAATGTCTTTACATGTACAAATTATTTACATTAACAAATGTATGTATTGATAATTTATTCTAAGATATAAAAATTCCGTATTTAAATCAATCAAAATTTTTAAATGTTAACTAAACTACTTTACATGACATTGTGATGTGTAATGTATTCCAATTGTGACAAGAAATGAGTTTAATTACAGATTAAATTTATTACAATTTCTTATGTCCCTTTTTCATTCATAGAATTCATGTACGAGTGTCACAAAATTATCGATACATAGGCATATGTACACGAAAATTTAGATACTTTTTCTTGCAATTTTTTTCCTTGTAATAAACTAAATCACACATGATGTACTGTTGTTTAAAGTCTAGGGATATGACATATACCATCGTCAGTTATCAAGATGTCTCCCACAATTGTGTCATAATATGTTGTATTTTAGAACATTGAAAACTTTGATGATTTCGTAATATCCATGTCACTTCATTATATAAGTACACTACACAATGCCATATTCATAGGAATCTAGATGTAAAGTTATGTGTGGGGACAGATCGAGTATAGGGACATTTCTAAGTGTAAGGTGTTTGATTCGTCTTATTCAATAAGATTATAATATATTTTTTTGCGACACTGAACTTAGTGATAAATTCACAATACTACTTTAATTTCTATATAAAATGATACTACACAATGTCACGTGTCATCCATCTCGATACATATATATTAGGATAGATGAAATCGCTGATTAGATATGATTGTGATATGATTATGATTTCATTGAGATGTGTCTAGATACAATGCATGCCAAGGGCTTGTATTCTTCTATATGTATCCTACCTAATACAAACCTCTACTCAATGAGAGTTTCCTTATTGACATGGTATCAGAATAAATTTCTTTCACAAAGCTATGTCTGTCCTTCTCACTCACCTATTAAAATCGTCGCCTCTTTTTTTCTTGCTTATCACACAAGTTTTCTGCTTGCCGTTTTCTACTTGTCGAACTCTCAACTCCCTTTGTCGATCTCAACTTCTCACCATGGCAGAATCTACCAAACTTTCACACAATACTCTCCTCAACATGTTCACCATTAAAATAACCCAACCAATTACCTCCTGTGGAAATGACAGGTAGCCCACATTCTGAAGCCATGGGGTCTGTACGAGTTTCTTCACAGCACAAATCCATGTCCGGTGCTTCCTAGTCCACTACTGGAATCAACGTTTTCTTATGCATATGTTACTAGCTCTTCTCCTAGAGGCATGAAGAATGATCCAAAGGTTGCGTATAGGAAGGCTTCGGCAAATCAGGCTACTTGGCTAGACAAGGACCAACACATTTGAAGCTTGTTGTTCTCTTCATTGACTCAGGAAGCATTATCCAAGCTTGATGATTGTGCGACCTCTCAACAAATGTTGGAAAAAATCATGGCAGTCTACTAAAATAAAAGTTAGTCCACTATTTCGTGCCTCCGTTCCAGTACTTTTGCTATCATAAAAATTGGTCCTATTCATGAATTGAATCTCCAGTTTAAGAGTAATTTTGATCAACTATCTGCTTTGGGTGCCCCTACTTCAAATAATGACCAACTATTATGGTTTCTTATTGCCCTTGTTCTGATTACAAGGAATTTTCTTCTGCCTTAATTATTATTTTGCCTACTCCTTTTTATGCCAAAATTGTTACTCGTGCCAAAGACCACAAGGATTTTTTGAACAATTTGCAGGGACATTCAGTTTTTGGGGGTCTGCTGGTGGATATGTCACATTTGAAGCATCTGATAATGCTTCCATTTTCCGCGCGTGGACCTACGTGTTGGCGGGTGCAGCACGTGAAAGCAGTGCATCTAGCACACGTGCCAGGCGTTCTGGTCATTTTTCAGGTCATGGCCAAGCTAGATTTCCTGGGTACTCCTCAAGCGGAACGTCTGGCACATGCGTCGGTCGTTCTAGCCATTTTTCAGGTCATGATTATGCCAGATTTTTTGGGCACTCCTTAGGTGGCCGTGGTCATAGTCTGCAATGCCAATGATGCCGTAAACTTGGTCATAATGCCGCAAAGTGTTATTGTCTGATTTTGTGTTCATCCAAGTTTTCCCATCTTGATTAGCAATTTCAGTCATCTCTTAAGCTTGAGCAGGTGGTTGTCACCTCCGACGGGTACCTTGACTCTGGGACATCAAACCATATGAGGTCGTCTTCTTCAAACCTTGAAAGTGTCACCCCCTACACTGGTAATTCCTATGTTTCTGTTGGAAATGGAAATATCATATCTATTTCTACTATTGGTGATTCACAGCTTACGTCTTCATTATATCTCTCTGATGTTTTGGTTTTTCTTGATATAACCAAAAACTTATTATCAATCAGTAAGCTAACCAGGGATCTTAGTGTGTTGATTATCATTGATAACCGTTCTTTTGTTATTCAGCACAAAGTAACCAGGGAAATCATGGGCAGAGGCTACAACGATGATGGTTTATATGTGCTAGATTGTGATGAAGAGATGTTACTTTCTTTTATTAAGAAAAATAAAACTTGGGCATCCTTTGAGTTGTGGCTTCCCTATTTGGGGCATGTGTTCCCTAGCTTTATTTCTTTGTTAGATAAAATTGGTGAAATGATTTTTTCCTCTTTTTTGCCCAAACCTAATGTCTACGCCTCATGTGTTATGGAAAAATGTCATAAAATGCCATTTGTTGAGAAGTCTAAAAGAGCTAAGCATGTATTGGATTTGATTCACTGTGATTTGTGGGGATCATCTCCTATTTTATCTGGTCATGGGTTTGTTTACTATGCTATTTTTTTATGACTTTTCAAGATTTACTTGGCTTTATCCCATTCGACGTAAATCTGAATTTGTTGATGTTTATATGAAATTTGAGGCTTTTGTGTAAAATCAATTTTATTCTCTGATTAAAGTTTTTCAAAGTGATGGTGGAACTGAATTTCTAAGCACTCATCTTCGGACGCATTTTGAAACTATGGGGATACATCTGCAGGTCTCTTGTTCCTACACACCTAAGAAGAACGGGTGTACTGAGTGCAAACACCGTCATGTGGCCGAAATGGGGCTTACTATGCTTTACATTTGCATTTGCCCCTTTCTTTCTCGGATGATGCTTTTGTGACAGTTATCTATATTATAAACTGTCTCCCCACTCCAGTTCTCGATAGAGCCTCTCCATACAGTATTCCATTCGATCGGGCAAATATAAACTCAAACTTCCATCCTTTTGGTTGTAGAGTATATCTCTTTTTTCATCATTATGCTGAGCACAAACTATCGCCTCAAAGTATTCCATGTGTGTTTGTTAGTTATAGCTCATAATACATGGGGTTTTGCTGCATTGACTCTACTCCTAGTTAGGTGTAGATTACTCGGAATGCGCACTTTGATGAAACCTACTATCCATTTACCACTACGACTTCCAGCTCTACAGTTTATTGATCCAGCCCTTCCAGATATGGTGTCTCAGTTTCCATCACCATCTCCTTTGGAACCATGTTCCCTGTGCTCGGACAACTCACTTATTCTGATGGGCCCTACTCCTGCTGCCCCTGACTCGGCTCCTTCTTTGCTTTTGGCAACCTCTTGGTCCCCTTCTGATGCCTCTTGTGATAATTCTCTTAGTTTGCCACCTTCTCAGACTCATCCCATGACCACTTGGCCTTGTACTGGTGCAACGTCCTTGTCGTCTTGATGATTATGTTGTTATACGTCTCACTACTACAGTACTTGACCACTCTGAGCCTTGTGATTATTGTGCTACTCTCCATAATGTCAAGATGTCTGCCCTATGATGTTAATGATGTTGACTCCAAGTGTGTTTTTCAGCTCAAATATCATCCTGATGGTAGTATTGAGTGTCAAAAAGCTCAACTTATTGCTCAGGGATTCTTGCAGCAACCGGTTTCTGACTTTGACCACACCTTCAGCCCTATAGTCAAAGTTTCCACTGTTCGTACAGTTCTTCCATCACCCCATGTGGATTTTCCATCTGCATCAGTTGGATGACGAGAATGCCTTCCTTAATGGTATTCTTAATGCTCCGGTTTATATGGCGCAACATGTTGGCTCCAAGGATCCCCCTAGATCTTAGTGTGTTTTTCGTTTACAGAAAGCCATCAATGGGCTTAAGCAAGTGTCAAGGGCTTTGGTTTGAGTGATTTTGTTCATTTCTTCATCAGCTTGGTTCATCTGCAATTCTTCTGACACTTCCTTGTTTGTGTTTTCTAGTGGCGTTATTCTTCTCTACTTGCCAGTATGCATTGATTATATCATCCTTACAGGTAATAATTCTACCGCCATCTGCTAGTTCATTTCTTGCACTCATCAGAAGTTTTCCATAAAGGATTTTGGTTCCCTCAGCTACTTTCTTGGCCTTAAGGTTTCATCCACTACCTTTGGTCTCTTTTTAGACCATGTGAAGTATGCTAGGGATATTCTTCGCCAAGTCGGGATGTCTAATGGTGTGCTGGTCTCTACTCCCTTTGTTCTTACTTCCCAGCTCCACAATACCTCGAGTGAGCCCTTCAGCAATCCTACTTTATATAGGTCACTAGTAGGTACTCTATAGTATCTTACCATCACTCAACCCGATTTGGCTCTCGCTGTGAACTCGGTTAGCCCATTTCTTCTGATCCTCGTGATGATCACTTTGCGCCTGTTAATAGGATTCTACGCTATGTCAGTGGTACTCTTTATCTTGGATTGTTCTTTCATTCTTCTACCTTTAAAGATATGCTAGGGTACTTCGACACTGATTGGGCATGTTTTTTGGAAACTCGATGCTCGATATATGGCTACATAGGTTTTCTTGGATAGAATCTCATATCTTGGATTGCCAAGAAGCAACCTACTGTCTCCCGCTCCAATTCAAAGTATGAGTATCGTGCTTTGGCCAACACTTTCGTAGAAGTTGTTTGGGTTTCTCATTTTCTTCAGGATATAAATTTTCCACTTTCAGAGTCGCCTATTTCTCTGTGTGACAACAGTGCCATTTTTCTTGCTCAGAATCTGGTAGCTCACAAGCGCATTTAGCACATTGATACCGAATACCATTTTTTTCATGAGTTGGTTACTTCTTGGAAGCTAGGTATTTGTCATGTGTCGACATCCCTCCATGTTGCTGATGTTTTCAATAAGGGCCTTTCTCGCCCTTTGTTTGAGTTTTCCAGGTCAAAGCTTTGCGTCTTGGCTCATTCGACGCTTTGCTTAAGGGGGTTTTAGGATAGATGAAATCACTGATTAGATATGATTTTGATATGATTATAATTTTATGGAGATGTGTCTAGATAAAATGCATGTCTAGGGCTTGTATTCTTCTCTATGTATCCTACAAAATACAAACCTTTACTCAATGAGAGTTTCTTTATTCACAATATACAAGTGTAGAAAGAAGTTACCTATAACGTCATGATCAATTGTTTGTTATTTAAGTTGTCGCATGGAACCATGTCATGATATAATGTTTCTTAGGACATGCACAGTGTAATGATTGGTTTTCATCGACTTTAAACATGTCATATCTTTACATTCCACAAAGACTATCAATACACCAATTCATACAAAAACACATTTTGATAAACCATACTCGTTGAGACACTAATTATTGCTCCATCAAAATTTTGTACTAAATAAAAAATAATGTATAAAAACATATTTTCTGGTAAGGATACGTAATTCAGGATACACAATCCGTTGTTGACATATATTGGCTATCACGACATGAGATTGTCTGTTTTATTTGATTTTTGTTTAGATGGATAGTGACATATAGGGACATACTTTTATGTCAAACCTATCTATTGCTACATCGATACTAAAGATATGTTAAATATGCATTAGAATACATCAAACGTAGCGATAGTACCATTTATATAACAAAACATCTTGTGAAGAAGGATCATTTTTCCAGTAATATTTTACTTGAATATATCACAATCAATCCTGTATAGCTTTCAAAACTGCCCGATGATCACTTAGATCTAAATAGAGATCGATAAGGTTTTAAATATACCAAGCCCTTGATTTGAATATCTATGGGAAAAGTACATTAGTGGAGGAAGGGGGATTAAAGATGGTTTTATTGGACCTGAGAAGACACCTTGGTATTGCCTTTAATCCCTCCTGAATAAAGGAAGTTCCAAAAACCACCTTCTATCACACTCTAAATAGGTTCGGAATTCAGAACCTCTTTCAGTTGTTCAAAAAAAGGTTCTGAATTTGAAATCAATGTCTGGGGTACAAAAAAAATGGCAGCCAAAAACCTAGGTTTTCAGCTGCAAACCAAAGAAGGAGATATGAAAATGGAGAGGATGTTGTACCAAAATTCATCAACCAATCCAGATCCGTGAAAAAAGAAAACAATAAAAAATAAGAAAGGAAGTGGAGGATATTTATTCTCTGGCATCGGAAGGAAGGACCACGGTGGCAGATGGACCTCGAGCGATGGTCAGGAAGAGGAGATGCAGCCGGGAAGAGGCGGAGGAGACGCGTCCGGGAAGAGGGAGTGGTACGGGGTGGTGGAGGGAAAGGGAATGAGATTAGAGGTAGGAGTGTGGCGGTGGTGAAGGGTGGATGGTGGAGGAAGATGATCAGAGAGGAATAGGAGGTGTTGCCTTAGAAAAATGAAACGGAAAGAGAGAGAGAGAGAGAGAGAGAGAGAGAGAGAACAAGGCAGAAACACTGCCTTAGACAAAACAAATTTGGATAGAAATATTAAACCCTAGCTACTGCTTTAATACTTGGCCACCTGAACCACTTTTGACATCGGAAGCTCTTTCAGCTCCTCTATCAAAGATGATTTTATTATAGAACCGCCTTTAATTAGATCCGAACCACTTCCAGTATTGGAACCTATTTTGGCTCCTCTATCAAAGGTGGTTCTACAATAGAACCGCCTTTAATTGATGTCCATCAAAGGTACTTCTTAAGGAACCGCCTTTGATCAATTTTCAATCGCCTTTAATTGGACCTGAAACCACTTCTGATATCAAAAATAGCATGGGAAGGAAGTTCCTTCCCCAAAATATTATAACTACCTTTGAATGGTGCCTTTAATCACAAGCTTTCCACTAGTGGTACTATTATTATTGGAACCAGGAGTCTAAGCAGAATAACATCAGTTTTCTAATAAAGATTCTTCCTTGTATCATAGTTTGGTTTGTGTGGTTGTCCAAAAGCTTTTACGTATATAATAACATTAAACGAAACACCAACACAACACGAGAAACATACTAAATTGGTAAAATGGCATCTCGGTGAACATGTATTAATATTTTACTGGGAATTTAAATCAGTTTATCCTATATTGTTTGTACACAGGGGCTCAACAAAACTGATACATGAAAACAAATCTCTTGGTCCCTTCCAAAAGATTCTAAGTTTAGCTTAGACGGCTCTTCTCTACGAAATGGGAGGGCTGGTGCAAGTTGCATCATCATAAACAACAAAGGATTCCATGTGATAGCAGCAGCAAATTTTTTTCCATGTTGTCCCTCCAAGCTAAAGTTGCTTCTTTACTGTTTTGACTAGAGCTTGCCAATCATTAGAAAATCACCCAAATATAGATTGAAAGCCACTCAAAACTTCTAGAGAAAATAGTCAACAAAAAAATTCAAAGTCCCTTGGTAGATCCTGGATAAAGTAAGAATGATATGGAAGTTGAATGAGCGAGATTGATTTCTCATTCAAACACATCTACATGGAAGCAAATTATGTTGTAGATTCATTAGCCAAACATGGAAACCCTGAACAGGTAAATAATAATTTCGCACATGCAAGTTTGTCAAATTTTATAAAGAGCAAGATTAAACTAGACTCAGCCTCATTAAACTGATTATAAAGTTAAAATGAAGAAAATAAATTTATACACTATTAGCAAAATTCACACATAAATTTTTTGAATATGAGCTTGTACAAAAATGCATAAAATAAACATTACAAAATGGGACAAAATATGACCCATCATATGAGCTCTCCTAAAAATGTGACAATGATATGGTAGCCACCTAGGTTAATGGGACTTAGGAAGTCAAAGAATATTGGATGAAGTACCTACATGGCTAAGTGAAAATTTCTTGTTTCAAGGTTAGGTTCCTTAACACTGAGAGGATACAAAATGTAAATTAGTATTCTCTTGCCAACTGTACCTCACTACGAAGTTGCTAAAATAAATCTTATCTCCAAGGGTTATACAAACAATGAGCGGGGTCCTAAATAAGGAAAAAACAAGTAAGAGCTAGATGATATTGATCATTCTTCCTTTTTCATTTTGAAAAACATGCAATTTTCTAGATAGGAAAGAAGCATGATGGAAAGTTCTATTGAGAGCAATTCACATCAGCCTCAAAGAAACATTGTTTTACAACTTTTGTTTTATTCTTTAGAATTATGGTCTTGGTGATTAAAGGGGAATTAAATGTAATAAATTATAGTTTTTAAATAATTATTTGTTAAAGTGAAATGCAATTTAATTACTCAGAGCTCACTAAGTTTAATTTGTTTAATAATATTTATGAACTTTATTATCAAAAAATTATTAAAAATTAAGTTTCTACTTTCAGATATTCTACATCAAAAATTCAAGTATTGGACTATTCCTTCCACTGCACTAGCACATGAATGCAAAAATTAGTAAATATGAGGTTCATCAATGACTTTACTTCAAATTTTGTCCGAAATTGAAATTTAACAAAATCAATTCTTGAGAAAAAATTGTTTCTTTACCTATTTTGCTATGACAAATATTATTTTTTGTGATAAAGAGGAATGATATACATTTTAAAAATAAGGTAACATAAAAAACATTTCCCATAACAAAAAATGAACCTTCAATTATAAGCTAAATTCTACAAACAAAAAATGTAATCTTAAATTAAATGAAGAAGAAAAAAGGAAAAACTATTTCCAAAATAAAGTATTACCCAAAATCAAATGGTATTCCCCACAATGAAGTAAGCCACACCATATCCACAAGGTTTATAAAAAGATATTGTGGTGAAAATCTTTATATATCAACATATATATTCTCTATATATTTTATAAAAATCATAAAAATAAACAATAGTTCAATTAAATTCTTAATAAAAAAAAAGATGTGATGAGAATACATGAAACTATTTTTAAACGAAAAGCCTAGTTCATTCAAAATGTATTTTAAAAGGGCACTTTATACACATAAAATATTCAAGAAATTCACACCCACTAATTAATGTGAATATATCTTAATAATTGTGTATAATGGTAAATGATAAAAGTAACAAAAGTTTGGTATGACCATGATGTCCACTTATTGAGTTTACGAATCAAATGTTTCATGCTAAATATTTTAGTATTGTAGCATAAATTATGACATGAGAAAGTATATATTCCACATGTCAACAACATATATTATCAGTAGAAAAAGTGGTTGTTGTATTCATCATCTAAGACAGAGGAAGAGGCATCGTTTCTTTGTGATGCATAAGAAGGTACAACAAATTCTGCATGAAACACATTATCCACTTGAGTAGTTGGTGGTGCTTATCCAGAAAATGAAGTAACATTGGGAAGATACTGAACATTGTAGTCCAAGGGCATGACTGGTGGATATAATATTAAGGGGCCTAAACACTGTTGTAGGACTCCAAACTGCAAGTTTAAAATGAAAGTTTATTATGTAGATGGAAACTAATGTTAACCTATTAAGTTACTATCAGAATAATGTCTGCATTAAATACACTAATATATCCAAGTGATCTCCAATTCAAATGGCTCAAAATCAGGTTTTGAAACAAAATGCTTACAAAACAATGTCTGTTACATGTTATGGGATATTTGTATTCATTCTAAAACGTGTTTAAAAAACTGGTAACCATATGCAAGTGTTATGAAAAAACGAAATCAAGAGAAGATGGATTATCACACACAACGTTCATATAATACTCTCCTGCACATGTTTACCATTAAAATGAACCCAACCAATTACATTGGAAACGACAAGTAGCCCACATTCTGAAACCATGAGATTTGTAAGGGTTTCTTTATGGCACAAACCCATGTCCGGTGCTTCCTAGTCCACCACCGGAATGGACGTAGTCTTATGCATCTATTACTTGCTCTTCTCCTGGAGGCACGGAGAATGATCCAAAGGTTGCGTATGAGAAGGCTTTGGTGGATCGGCCTGCATTCCTGGACAAGGACTAATGCGTTTGCAGCTTGTTGTTCTCTTCATTGACTCAGGAAGCATTGGTTGAGCTTGATGATTGTGCGACCTCACATCAGATGTGGGAAAACATCTCGGTAGTCTGCCAGAATCAGAGTTAGTCCACCATTTTGCACCTCCATTCCAGTGCTTTTGCTGTCTTAAAAACTGGTTTCGTTCATGAATTGCATCTCCAGTTTAAAAGTAATTTTGATCAACTGTCTGCTTTGGGTGCCCCTGCTTAAAATGATGACCAATTTTTAGGGTATCTTACTATCCTTGGTTTTTATTACAAGGAATTTTCTTCTCCCTTAATCACTATTTTTTCTAATCCTCTGTATGCAAAAATTGTTACTCGTGCCAAAGACCACAAGGCTTTTTTGAACAATTTGCAGGGACATTCAATTTCTTGGGGGTTTGCTGGTGAGAAAGTTGCATTTGCAGCATGTTAATGCTTCCGGTGGTCGCGCGTGGACCTATGCGTCAGCGGGTGTAGCACATGAAGGCGGCCCGTCTGCCACACTCGTCGAGCGTTCTTGCCATTTTTCAGGTCGTGGTCATGCTAGATTTTTTGGGATCTTCCCAGGTGGTCGTGGTCGTGTTTTGCAATGTCAATAGTGTCGTAAACTTGTTCATGATACTCCACACTATTATCATCTTATTCAGCGCCATCCAAGTCTTCCCATCTTTCTCAGCAATTT
Organism: Rubia yunnanensis; assembly: GCA_037428765.1. Lineage (NCBI taxonomy): Eukaryota > Viridiplantae > Streptophyta > Magnoliopsida > Gentianales > Rubiaceae > Rubia > Rubia yunnanensis. Next base: position 3,667,447 of record CM075071.1, read on the forward strand.
CAGTCCTCTTTTCAGCTTCAGCCGGCAGCTGTCACCTCAGACTGGTACCTTGACTCTGGAGAATCAAACCATATGAGCTCGTCTACTTCAAAAATTGAAAGTGTTACCCCCTAAACTGATAATTCCTATGTTTTCGTTGAAAATGAAATACCATATCTATTTCTGCTATTGGAGATTCCCAGCTTACGTCTTCATTGCTTCTCTCTGATGTTTTGGTTGTTCTTGACATAACCTAAAACTTATTATCAATCAGTAAGCTTACTAGGGATCCTGGTGTACTGATTACCTTGGATGACCATACTTTTTTTTATTCAGCACAAAGTCACAAGGGCAGTCATGGGTAGAGGCCACAATGACAATAGTTTATCTGTTTAAGATTGTGGTGAAAAAGCGTTACTTTCTTTTACAAAGAAAAATAAAACTTGCTATGTCATTGGTACTCTTCATTTTGGATTGTCCTTTCATTCTTCTACCTCCACAGATGTTCTAGGGTACTCTGACGCTGATTGGGCATGTTTTTGGAGACTCGGCGCTTGCCTTATGGCTATGCATTTTTTCTTAGAAGGAATCTCATATCTTGGAGTGCCAAGAAGCAGCCTAATGTCTCCCGCTCTAGTTCGGAGTCTGAGTATCATGCTTTGGCTAACACTGTGGCAGAAGTTGTTTGGCTTTCTCATTTGCTTTGGGATCTACATTTTCTCTTTTAGAGTTTCCTATTTTGCTATGTGATAAAAACAGTGCCATTTTTCTTGCTCAAAATCCGATGGCTCACAAGAGCGCAAAGCACATTGATATCGACTATTATTTTGTTCATGAGTTGGTTACTTCCGAGAAGCTAAGTATTCTTCATGTGCCAACATCCCTCCAAGTTGATAATATTTTAAGCAAGGGCTTTTCTCGCCCTTTTTTTGAGTATTTCAGGTCCAAGCTTTGTGTCTCTGCTCACCCAACGCTTTGCTTGAGGGTGTGTGTTAGGATAGATGAAATCACTGATTATATATGATTGTGATATGATTATGATTTGATTGAGATGTGTCTGGATACAATTCATGTCTAGGGCGTGTATTTCTATATATGTATCCTACCTAATACAAATCTCTACTCAATGAGAGCTTCCTTATTGACAATATACATGTGTAGAAAGAAGTAATCTATGATGACATATTCATTTTTTTATTATTCAAGTTGTCGCATGGAACCATGTCATGATATAATGTTTCTTGAGACATGCACAGTTTAATGATTGGTTTTCATCGACTTTCAACATGTCATATCTTTACATTTCACAAAGACATATCAGTACACATGCTCATACATAATCAAATTTTGAAAAACCATACCCATTGATACACTAATTTTTGCACCATCCAAATTTTGTACTTAATAAAAAATAATTTATAAAAATATATTTTTGGGTTAGGATACATAAGTCTGGATACACAATCCGTAGTTTCTATATATTGGCTATCACGACATGAGATTGTGTGTTTTATTTGATTTTGGTTTAGATGGATAATGACTTATAAGGACATAATTCTTTGCCAAACTTATCTATTGCTACATCAATACTAAAAACATTTTAAATATGTGGCAGGATATATCAAACATAGCGATAGGACCGTTCATATGACAAAAAATCTTGTGAACAAAGATCATTTTTTCAGTTGTGTTTTGCTTGAATGAATCAAAATAAATCCATTGCTTTCACAACTTCTCGACGATCACTCAGATCTGGATAGAGATCGTTAAGGTTTTAAATATACCAAGCCCAAGATCTGAATATCTCTGGGAAAAACACTATTATCATTCGAACCTGAAGTCTAAACAGAATGAATTCAGTTTTCTAATAAGGATTCTTTCACACCTTCTCGATGATCACTCAGATCTAGATAGAGATCGATCAGGTTTTAACAATACCAAGCCCCAGATCTGAATATCTCTGGGAAAAGTGCTATTATTAATTGAACTTGAAGTCTAAACATAATGACTTCAGTTTTCAAATAAGGATTCTTCCTTGTATCATAGTTTGGTTTGTGAAGTTCTACAAAAATCTTTACTTGTATGATAACATTAAACCAAACACCAACAAACTACTAGGAACATACTACATCGGTAAAATGACATCTTGGTGAACATGTAATTCATATTTTATTGGGAATTTACATCAGTTTATCCTAGATTGATTGTACACAGGGGCTCTACAAAATAGATACATAAAAAAATTTCTTGATCCCTTCTAAAAGATTCTAAGTTTACCTCAGACAGCTTTTCTCTGCAACATGGGAGAGCTGGTGCAGGTTGCATCATCATAAACAACAAAGGGTTCCATGTGATGGCAGCAACAAAGTCTTTTCCATGTTGTCCCTCCAAGCAAAAGATGCTTTGTTACTATATGGACTAGAATTTTCCATTCATCGGAACATCACAAAAATACGTATTGAAAAGCCACTCAAAACTTCTAATGAAAATAGTCAATAAAAAATTCAAAAGTTCCTTGGCAGGTCCTTGCTGATGTAAGAAAGATATGGAAGCTGAATGAGCAAGCTCGATTTGTCATTCAAACACATCTACATGGAAGAAAATTATGTTGCAGACTAACTAGCCAAACATGGAAACACTGAACATATAATTAATATTTTTACGCATGCAAGTTTGTCAAATTTTATCAAGAGCAAGATTAAATTGGACTCGGCCTTGTACAAATATACATAAAATAAACATTACGAAAGGGGACAAAATATGTGACTATCATATGAGCTCTCCTAAAAATGTGACAATGATATGGTAGCCAACTAGGTTAGTGGAACTTAGAAAACCAAAGAATATGGGTAGGTAAAAATCCTAGTTTCGAGATTAGGTTCAGTAACACTGGAGGATACAAAATGTAAATTAGAATTCTCTTGCCAAGTGCACCTCACTAAGAAGTTGCTCAGATATCTCCAAGGGTTATACAAACAATGAACATCGGCCTGATTTAGGAAAAAGCAAGCAAGAGCTTGATGATATTGATCATTCTTCCTTTTTTGTTTTGAAAAACATGCAATTTTCAAGATAGGAAAGAAGCATAATGGAAAGTGCTTTACACGTTTTGTTTTATTATTTAGAATTATGGCCTTGGTGATCAAAGGGGAATTAAATGTAACAAATTATAGTCTTTGAATAATTATTTGTTAAAGTGAAATACAATTTAATTACTTAGAGCTCACTAAGTTTAATTTTTTTAATAATATTTTTGAACTTTATTTTAAAATTCAAGAATTGGTCTATTCATTCCACTACACAAGCACATGAATGCCAAAATTGGCAAATACAAGATTCATCAATGACTTTACTTCTAATTTTGTCCGAAATTGGAATTTGAAAAAATTAATTCTTGTGAAAAAATTATTCCTTTACCTATTTTGCTAAGACAAATATTAGTTTTGTGCTAAAGAAGAACGATATACATTTTAAAAATAAGGTAACAAAAATTATTTTTCCCATAACAAAAAATGAACCTTCAATTATAAAAGCTAAATTCAACACAAATTGTCATCTTAAATTAATGTAAAAGTAAAAGGAAAAAAAATTCCAAAATAAAGTATTAGACAAAATCAAATGGTATTCCCCACAATGGAATAAGCCACACCATATCCACAAGGTTTATAAAAATTATTATGATCAAAACAATAATAAAATATATATATATACACAAACCAATGTATATCTTCTATATATATTTTATAGAAATCATAAAAATAAACAATAGTTCAAATAATAATCCTACTGATAAAAAACAAAGAGGTGATGAGAATACATGAAACTATTATCAAATGAAATTTCTGGTGCATTCGAAATGTATTTTAAATGGGCACTTTATATGCATAAAATATTCAAGAAATTCCCACCCGCTAATTATTAGGAATATATCTCGATCATTGCGTTTAATGGTAAATGATAAAAATAACCAAAGTTTGGTACTATGACCATGACGTCCACTTATTAAGTTTACAGATTAAATGTTTCATGCTAAATATTTTAGTTTTGTGGCGTAAATTATGACATGAGAAGGAATATATTCTACATGTCATCAACATATATCATCAGTTGAAAGAGTGGTTGTTGCCTTCACCATCTAAGACAGAGGGAGAGGCATCGTTTCTCTGTGATGCATCAGAAGGTACAGGAAATTCGGCATGAAACACATTATCCACTTGAGTAGTTGTTGGTGCTTGTCCCATAAATGAAGTAACATTGGGAAGATATTGAACATTGTAGTCTAAGGGCATGACTGGTGGATCCAATATTAAGGGGCCTAAACACTGTTGTAGGACTCCAAGCTACAAGTTAAAAATTAAAGTTTATTACGTAGATGGAAACTAATGTTAACCTATTGAAATACTAACATAATAATGTCTGCATCAAATACACTTATATATCCAAGTGATCACCAAATCAAATGGTTTAAAATCAGGGTTTGAAACAAAATGCTTTAAAAAAAATGTGGGTTGCATGTTACAGGATATTTCGTATTCATTCAAAAACCTAAAAATAAAAATGTAGTTAGGAGGGGGAGGGGGTTTAACATATGCAAGTGTTATGAAACAAAGAAATCAATGGAAGAAGGTTTATCACACACAATTAGAGTTCTCAACTAGTTTTGTAATTCAAGTTGTGATTAGGGGAATGTAAAAACAGTTTACTCTTTAATTTATTAAATAACCATGCAATTTGAAATTTAAAGCTTTCAATATTCTATCATGTACATTGTGTACATACTAAAGAACAAATTATTTCAAGTTAAATAAAGTACTGACTGAAAAATTATAAGTTAATAAGATGTTCTAATCGAATGATAACAGACTTATTTCATTGTAGACGTGAGTTTAATCTTACTTATAAAAATATTAAAATAAAACGTATATTTGAAACATTGAGTTGAGATGCATACCTCATTTTTCAACTTAATATTCTCCAACATCAATGGAGATTGAACCAATTGTTGATGACCGCATTTTGTGCAGATATTGTTGGAAAGAGCATTTCTAAGATAAGCATTCTCTTCTTGAAGCTGGTTGTTTTCAATCTTTAGGTCATGATTGATGGCTCGTTGATATTTTGCCTAGAACATGTGATACTAACAATTTAAAAATCAAGTTCGACTAAAACAAAAAAAATTCTCACAAATTAAGAACAATTTTTAAGTTAAGGTAGGGTGTAAGATAGTTAATTGCTTTTCCACAAAAACTATGTAGAAATCTAAGTATTCAATCATCATAGGCACCTTTGGAAGTAGTACTGCTACTATATATCCACATGTTACAATAAATAATGGATGAATAGCTAAGTACTTAATATAGAAATTTTCAAATAATTAATAATAATATTTTTATCATGAAATTATTAATTCAACTTAAACTTAATGTCTACTTCATAAAAGGATTTCTTTGAGATAGCATATATATATATATATATATATATATATATATATATATATATATATATATATATATATATATATATATATCAAGGTTCTATTCTCCTTATTATTAGTCAGGTGGTTCTAGATGTGTATTTAAAGTGAAGCATAACGTTATAGTAAAAAATATTTTTTAAAAATAGTTTTTGATGATAATATGCATTAATTTTATTATCATGGTTCTACACAATCATTAAGAATGTATTTAATTATATATATACATATATATTAAACTACATATAAATAAATTAATATAAAAGGAAAATATTTAGAAGTACCTAATTTAAATAATGACAAAGGATGTATGAAATGAACATATTCATTGTAAAAGTATTTAGAATAAAGAGGAAGTTTTTGGAAATGTTGCATTTCCATAAACTTATGTCAGACCACTTCACAATTTAACTTAAAATTTTTATTTTAAAATTTTAATAACAAAAATTATAAGTTAAATCATGTAATAAGGTGTGTTTGAATGTAAATATTTAGCAAATATTATAATTTAAAAATAAATATTAAACTTAAAAAATAGTTTATTTAAATTTAACATTTTAGTTTTTAATTTAACAAATTCATTGTATAAGTGAATACATACAATGTGCTGTCCATAATTTAACGAAAAACCACATGTTAGGAGACCTTCTATAAAATGAATATATTTAAAACTCTAACTTGGATATTGGAGTAATAAGAATTAAATAGTAAAATTGTAATTTTAGAAAGAAAATTGATAGATTTTTTTAATTTGACAAACACTATCGGAGGTGTCATAATCTTTATTTTTCATCTGAATTCCCAAAAAGGTGGTACGGAAGTACTAAAATAATATCTAATTATCATTATTGGTCTTTACAAAAATAATAATTTAAACTCATATGTATACCAATAATTATTGATCATTATATAATATGTAAAACTTAAAATATATTATGTAAAATATTTATTTCTAGTATACATAAGTGAAGAGATAAGACGTTTATGAAATATATCTTTTACTTAGTCTAATAAAAAATTTATCATTATTTTAAAATATTAAAATTTAATGTTGTTTATTAATTTGATTACATATAGATACAAAAGAATAATTTTATAATTTAATTGGATATTAATTTGCAAATGTAAAGGACAAAAGAAATTAATATGATAGATAATATGCAAACATATGGTGCAAGTCAGATTATGAATTTATCATGGTGGGGCACAAAATATACTAACCACTACTATATAGAATAAATTATTTGTGACAGTGAGGGTACTTGGTCTGTAAATTTGCTTATGAATAAAAAAAATATGAGAATAATTTTAATGGTGAAAGCCCCTAGTTAAGAGGAAAGTTAAAATTTTAAATTAGTTTTGTTTTTAATTCTAGTAGTAAGAATGAATCATTTATATAATTATAAAATATTCTTAAAGCAATCATTAGTTTCAAATACACAATTTTCAATTTGTCAATCATATGTAGTTGTATAATTTCATCAAAAACGAAAGAAAATAATCATGATTAAATATAAATTATTTATATTTGATATTATTAATTATATATTAAAAATATTATTTTGCATTAAATTTATTGAAATGGTAATATTTTGGTTACCTTGAGTTGTGAACGTTTGTTTTGGAACCAAAACTTGACTTGAGTTGGATCCATTCCGAGGGCAGCACCTAGTGCAGTTCTTTGTTTTTCTATTGGGTTTGGAAATTCAAGGAAGAACCTATAAAACAACATAACAAGTAATAAAATATAATTTAAATAATTTTTCTAAAATATAAATATATTATTAATATCTCATCTCTTCTAAGATTTATAAGAAATATAAATTTGCAACAAATACTTAAATGTCATAATAAATAAATAAATATATATAGAGAGAGATAAAAGATCATAGAATTGTATTACAATTTTTAATTCAGCGATGACTTTTTTTAAAAAATTAAAGGATTTAGTACTCTAGATTAAGTATGGTCTAATTAGAAAAACAAATTAATCTCTAAATCCATGAAAGTCTAAATAAATAGTTTAAGAAAATGTATATTTATAATTTCAAAAAAACCTAATGGATACTACTAATAATTCACCAATCTCTCTAAAGAATTGCATATGTCATGATAATAACATAACAAGATTTATAATGTTAATTTGAATATTATATAAACTGTCAATATACAATTAGCTTACGATTCTAGTTCTTCAATTTGTTGGCGGGTGTGCCGCTTTCTTTTGTGTATCACAACATCCTCGTCTTGGTTCTTAGTAGGTGTGAAAATATTACTAGAGCTTCCTCCCTGAGAATTAAACTTTAATGCTTGTCAAAATGTAATATTCAAATAGGCTGTTTTTTGTGGAATTAATTTGATTAACATTTATAAAAAATAAAAAATAATAATTTCCCTCCAATCTAAAATGGTATTGATCATTTCCAAAGTAATATTTCCAAATCTAAATTATAACATTAGGATAGAAAAAAAATTTATTTAGATCAAACACTTAGAGAGAAAATTAATAACAACAAAATGATGTGAAACAGGCTATGAAAAAAAAATAATAATTTTAGATTGACAAACTTGATAATTATTGGATGAGTTAATTACCTTCTCCGTTGTCATGGGTTTTGAAAAAATCTGACAGTCCTGAAAGCACCAACGTACAAATTAGATTAAAACCACAATGAAAATTAGGGATGAGAGGGGATGAGGAGAGAACTATTCGAGGACAAGGGTTTGAAAACTTATTTCTCCTCTTATAAAAGAAATAATTTATAGATAAAAACTTGAACAAGGAGATATAATTATGGAACATCTACTTCAATCAAAAACTAAAAATCCAAAACCAAAACCCCTTTATTTTTTGGATTTGAAACTCAATTTTGAAGTTTAAAAATATTTCATAACTAATTCATTGAAAGGTTTATATGAAATATACCTTAAGGATGCTGCCTAAGAATGGTGTTATGAAAAAACTAAAAAGGATTGTTGTATTTATATAGAAATTGAAACTACTGTGACAGGAAATGAAAAATATATTTTAAATTTCATATTTATTAATTTTTCCAAGTCAAATTAATAAATACCATTTTTCAAAGTGTATTAATTTGTAGTTAAAGTTACAGTTACTTACGACTATAGAGAGGACTCTTTAAGCTAAATATTTAATAAAATAGAAACTTGAAGACAAATTTGTAGTACTTTTGATTTATTATTTACAGAATCTATTTACGCAAAACAGTTGTGTATGAGTTGTCAAGCATAAATTGCATAGACACTATAGTTAACACACATTTATTAATTTTATTATTTCCACATCAAGAAGTCTCAAATTAAAGGAAAGTAAATATATTTTTGATTGAAATTTTTTTTTGTATATTTTCAATGTAATTTAATTAAATGAAAAATAATAAAAAGTCGATAAGTACTATTTAGATTACTTGTATACACCTAGCCCAAACGTTGAGCTGCAGGCTCGAAGTTACAAACAAGCCCAAGACCAGCCCGCGATACAAGCAGAGACAGAGGCAACTCACGAACTGGAGATCATGGTCCGGCGCCAACCACAAACCGTCTTTCTCGAAGCCACAATCAAGCGCACGCCAGTAAACTTGAGAAAAGCAGAGCCACATTTAAAACAAGCTATAAAAGGAACAAAGAGGTCACATATAGACGTAAGTGCAACTAGACAATACTGCTTTAATTTCAATATAAAATGATACTACACAATGTCAAGTGTCATACATCTCGATACATATATATTAGGATAGATGAAATCGCTGATTAGATATGATTGTGATATGATTATGATTTCATTGAGATGTGTCTAGATACAATGCATGCCAAGAGCTAGTATTCTTCTATATGTATCCTACCTAATACAAACCTCTACTCAATGAGAGTTTCCTTATTGACATGGTATCAGAATAAATTTCTTTCCTGAAGCTATGTCCGCCCTTCTCACTCACCTATTAAAATCGTCGCCTGTTATTTTCTTGCTTATCACACAAGTTTTCTGCTTGCCATTTTCTACTTGTCGAACTCTCCACTCCCTTTGTCGATCTCAACTTCTCACCATGGAAGAATTTACCAAAATTTCACACAATACTCTCCTCAACATGTTCACCATTAAACTGACCCAACCAATTACCTCCTGTGGAAATGAAGGGTAGCCCACATTCTGAAGCCATGGGGTCTATACGGGTTTCTTCACAGCACACATCCATGTCCGGTGCTTCCTAGTCCACTACTAGAATCGACGTTGTCCTATGCATATGTTACTAGCTCTTCTCCTAGAGGCACGAAGAATGATCCAAAGGTTGCGTATAGGAAGGCTTCGGCAAATCAGGCTACTTGGCTAGACTCAGGAAGCATTATCCAAGCTTGATGATTGTGCGACCTCTCAACAAATGTTGGAAAAAATCATGGCAGTCTACTAAAATAAAAGTTAGTCCACCATTTTGCGCCTCCGTTCCAATACTTTTGCTATCATAAAAATTGGTCCTATTCATGAATTGAATCTCCAGTTTAAGAGTAATTTTGATCAACTGTCTGCTTTCGGTGCCCCTGCTTCAAATAATGACCAACTATTATGGGTTTCTTATTGCCCTTGTTCTGATTACAAGGAATTTTCTTTTGCCTTAATTACTATTTTGCCTACTCCTTTTTATGCCAAAATTGTTACTCGTGCCGAAGACCACAAGGATTTTTTGAACAATTTGCAGGGAAATTCAGTTTTTGGGGGTCTGCTGGTGGACATGTCGCATTTGAAGCATCTGATAATGCTTCCAGTTGCCGCGCGTGGACCTACGTGTTGGCGGGTGCAGCACATGAAGGCAGTGCATCTAGCACAGTGCCAGGCGTTCTGGCCATTAATCAGGTCATGGTAAGCTAGATTTTCTAGGAACTCCTCAGGCGGAACGTCTGGCACATGCGTCGGTCGTTCTAGCCATTTTTCAGGTCGTGATTATTCCAGATTTTTTGGGCACTCCTTAGGTGGTCGTGGTCATGGTCTGCAATGCCAATGATGCCGTAAACTTGGTCATAATGTCGCAAAGTGTTATTATCTTATTTAGTGTTCATCTAAGTTTTCCCATCTTGATTAGCAATTTCAGTCATCTCTTAAGCTTGAGCAGGTGGTTGTCACCTCCGACGGGTACCTTGACTTTGGGACATCAAACCATATGAGGTCGTCTTCTTCAAACCTTGAAAGTGTCACCCCCTACACTAGTAATTCCTATGTTTCTGTTGGAAATGGAAATATCATATCTGTTTCTACTATTGGTGATTCACAGCTTACGTCTTGATTATATCTCTATAATGTTTTTTTTTCTTGATATAACCAAAAACTTATTATCAATCAGTAAGCTAACCAGGGATCTTAGTGTGATGATTATCATTGATAATCGTTCTTTTGTTATTCAGCACAAAGTAACCAGGGAAATCATAGGTAGAGGCTACAACGATGATGGTTTATATGTGCTAGATTGTGATGAAGAGACGTTACTTTATTTTATTAAGAAAAATAAAACTTGGGCATCCTTTGAGTTGTGGCTTGCCTATTTGGGTCATGTGTTCCCTAGCTTTATTTCTTTGTTAGATAAAATTGGTGAAATTGTTTTTTCCTCTTTGTTGCCCAAACCTAATGTCTACGCCTCATGTGTTATGGAAAAATGTCATAAAATGCCATTTGTTGAGAAGTCTAAAAGAGCTAAGCATGTATTGGATTTGATTCACTGTGATTTGTGGGGATCATCTCCTATTTTATCTAGTCATGGGTTTGTTTACTATGCTCTTTTTGTTGATGACTTTACGAGATTTACTTGGCTTTATACCCTTTGACGTAAATCTGAATTTGTTGATGTTTATATGAAATTTGAGGCTTTTGTGTAAAATCAATTTTATTCTCTGATTAAAGTTTTTCAAAGTGATGGTGGCACTGAATTTCTAAGCACTCATCTTCGGACGCATTTTGAAACTATGGGGATACATCTGCAGGTCTCTTGTTCCTACACACCTAAGAAGAACGGGTGTACTGAGTGCAAACACCGTCATGTGGCCGAAATGGGGCTTACTATGTTTTACATTCGCATTTGCCCCTTTCTTTCTGGGATGATGCTTTTGTGACAGTTATCTATATTATATACTGTCTCCTCACTCCAGTTCTCGATAGAGCCTCTCCATACAGTATTCCATTCGATCGGGCGACTATAAACTCAAAATTCCATCCTTTTGGTTGTTGAGTATATCCCTTTGTTCATCATTATGCTGAGCACAAACTATCGCCTAAAAGTATTCCATGTGTGTTTGTTAGTTATAGCTCATAATACATGGGTTTTTATTGTATTGACTCTACTCCTAGTTAGGTGTAGATTACTCGGAATGCACACTTTGATGAAACTTACTATCCATTTTCCACTACGACTTCCAACTCTACAGTTTATTGATCCAGTCCTTCCAGATATGGTGTCTCAGTTTCCATCACCATCTCCTTTGGCACCATGTTCCCTGTGCTCGGACAACTCACTTGTTCTGACAGGCCCTACTCTTGCTGCCCCTGACTTGGCTCCTTCTTTGCTTTTGGCAACCTCTTGGTCCCCTTCTGATGCCTCTTGTGATAATTCTCTTAGTTTGCCACCTTCTTAGACTCACCCCATGACCACTCAGCCTCGTACTGGTGCTACGTCCTTGTCATCTTGATGATTATGTTGTTATAAGTCTCACTACTACAGTACTTGACCACTCTGAGCCTTGAGATTATTGTGCTACTCTCCATGATGTCGAGATGTCTGCTCTTCGCCAGCAATATACTTGGGATATGGTTCCTCGGCCGTATGATGTTAATGAGTGAAAAAAATCTCAACTTATTGCTCAGGGATTCTTGCAGCAACCGGTTTCTGACTTTGACCACACCTTCAGCCCTATAGTAAAAGTTTCCACTGTTCGTACAGTTGTTCCATCACCCCATGCAGATTTTCGCTCTGTATCAGTTGGATGACAAGAATGCCTTCCTTAATGGTATTCTTGATGCTCCGGTTTATATGGCGCAACATGTTGGCTATAAGGATCCCCCTATATCTTAGTGTGTTTTTCGTTTACAGAAAGCCATCAATGGGCTTAAGCAAGTGTCAAGGGCTTGGTTTGAGTGATTTAGTTCATTTCTTCATCAGCTTGGTTCATCTGCAGCTCCCCTGACACTTCCTTGTTTGTGTTTTTTAGAAGCGCTATTCTTCTCTACTTACCAGTATGCATTGATTATATCATCCTTACTGGTAATAATTCTACCGCCATCTGCTAGTTCATTTCTTGCACTCATCAGAAGTTTTCCATAAAGGATGTTGGTTCCCTCAACTACTCTCTTGGCCTTAAGGTTTCATCCACTACCTTTGGTCTCTTTTTGGACCATGTGAAGTATGCTAGGGATATTCTTCACCAAGTCGGGATGTCTAATGGTGTGCTAGTCTCTACTCCCTTTGTACTTACTTCCCAGCTCCACAATACCTCGAGTGAGCCCTTAAGCAATCCTACTTTATATAGGTCACTGGTAGGTACTCTACAGTATCTTACCATCACTCAACCTAATTTGGCTCTCGCTGTGAACTTGGTTAGCCCATTTCTTCATGATCCTCGTGATGATCACTTTGTGCCTGTTAATAGGATTCTTTGCTATGTCAGTGGTACTCTTTATCCGGGATTGTCCTTCATTATTCTACCTCTAAAGATATGCTAGGGTACTCCGACACTGATTGGGCATGTTGTTTGGAAACTCGACGCTCGATATATGGCTACACAGGTTTTCTTGGATAGAATCTCATATCTTGGAGTGCCAAGAAGCAACCTACTGTCTCCCGGTCCAATTCAAAGTCTGAGTATCATGCTTTGGCCAACACTTTCGTAGAAGTTGTTTGGGTTTCTCATTTTCTTCAGGATATAAATTTTCCACTTTCAGAGTCCCCTATTTCTCTGTGTGACAACAGTGCCATTTTTCTTGCTCAGAATCTGGTAGCTCACAAGCGCATTTAGCACATTGATACCGAATACCATATTTTTCATGAGTTGGTTACTTCTTGGAAGCTAGGTATTTGTCATGTGTCGACATCCCTCCATGTTGCTGATGTTTTCAATAAGGGCCTTTCTCGCCCTTTGTCTGTGTTTTCCAGGTCAAAGCTTTGCATCTTGGCTCATTCGATGCTTTGCTTAAGGGGGTTTTAGGATAGATGAAATCACTGATTAGATATGATTTTTATATGATTATAATTTTATGGAGAAGTGTCTAGATACAATGTATGTCTAGGGCTTGTATTCTTCTATATGTATCCTACCAAATACAAACCTTTACTCAATGAGAGTTTCCTTATTCACAATATACAACTGTAGAAAGAAGTTATCTATGACGTCATGATCAATTGTTTGTTATTTAAGTTGCCGTATGGAACCATGTCATGATATAATGTTTCTTAAGACATGCACATTGTAATGATTGGTTATCATCGACTTTCAACATGTCATATCTTTACATTCCAAAAAGACTATCAATACACCTATTGATACAAAAACACATTTTGATAAACAATACTCGTTGAGACACTAATTATTGCTCCATCAAAATGTTGTACTAAATAAAAAATAATGTATAAAAACATATTTTCGGGTAAGGATACGTAATTCTGGATACACAATCCGTTGTTGACATATATTGGCTATCACGACATGAGATTGTCTGTTTTATTTGATTTTTGTTTAGATGGATAGTGACATATAGGGACATACTTTTGTGTCAAACCTATCTATTGCTACATCGATACTAAAGATATGTTAAATATGCAATAGAATACATTAAACGTAGCGATAGTACCATTTATATAACAAAACATCTTGTGAAGAAGAATCATTTTTCCAGTAGTATTTTGCTCGAATATATCACAATCAATCCTGTATTGCTTTCAAAACTTACCGATGATCACTTAGATCTAAATAGAGATCGATAAGGTTTTAAATATACCAAGCCCTAGATCTGAATATCTATGGGAAAAGTACATTAGTGGAGGAAGGGGGATTAAAGATGGTTTTATTGGACCCTAGAAGACACCTTGGTATTGCCTTTAATCCCCCCTGAACAAAGAAAGTTCCAACAACCACCTTCTATCGCACTCTAAATAGGTTTGGAATTCAGAACCTCTTTCAGTTGTCCAAAAAAAAGGTTCCGAATTTGAAATCAATGTCCGGGGTCCCAAAAAAATGGTAGCCAAAAACCTAGGTTTTCGGCGGCAAACCAAAGAAGGAGATATGAAAATGTAGAGGATGTTGTACCAAAATTCATCAACCAATCCAGATCCGTGAAAAAAGAAAACAATAAAAAATAAGAAATAGAGTGGAGGATATTTATTCTCCGGCATCGGAAGGAAGGACGACGGTGGCAGATGGATCTCGAGTGATGGTCGGGAAGAAGAGACGCAGCCGGGAAGAGGCGGAGGAGATGCGTCCGGGAAGGGGGAGTGGTACGAGGTGGTGGAGGGAAAGGGAATGAGATCAGAGGCGGGAGTATGGCGGTGGTGAAGGGTGGATGGTGGGGGAAGATGATCGGAGAGGAATAGGGGGTGTTGCCTTAGAAAAATGAAACAAAAAGAGAGAGAGAGAGAGAGAGAGAGAGAGAGAGAGCAAGGCAGAAACACTGCCTTAGATAAAAAAAAATTGGATAGAAATATTAAACCCTAGCTACTGCTTTAATACTTGGCCACTTGAACCACTTTTGACATCGGAAGCTCTTTCAGCTCCTCTATCAAATACGATTTTATTATAGAACCACCTTTAATTAGATCCGAACCACTTCCATTATCGGAACCTATTTTGGCTCCTCTATCAAAGGTGGTTCTACAATAGAACCGCCTTTAATTGATGTCCATCAAAGGCACTTCTTAAGGAACTGCCTTTGATCAATTTTGAATCGCCTTTAATTGGACCCGAAATCACTTCCGATATCAAAAATAGCATGGGAAGGAAGTTCCTTCCCCAAAATATTATAACTGCCTTTGAATGGTGCCTTTAATCACAAGCTTTCCACTAGTGGTACTATTATTATTGGAACCAGGAGTCTAAGCAGAATAACATCAGTTTTCTAATAAAGATTCTTCCTTGTATCATTGTTTGGTTTGTGTGGTTGTCCAAAAGATCTTACGTATATGATAACATTAAACGAAACACCAACACAACACGAGAAACCTACTAAATTGGTAAAATGGCATCTTGGTGAACATGTAATTAATATTTTACTGGGAATTTAAATCAGTTTATCCTATATTTTTTGTACACAGGGGCTCAACAAAACTGATACATAAAAACAAATCTCTTGGTCCCTTCCAAAAGATTCTAAGTTTAGCTTAGACGGCTCTTCTCTATAAAATGGGAGGGCTGGTGCAAGTTGCATCATCATAAACAACAAAGGATTCCATGTGATAGCAGCAACAAAATTTTTTCCATGTTGTCCCTCCAAGCTAAAGTTGCTTCTTTACTGTTTTGACTAGAGATTGCCAATCATTAGAACTTCACCCAAATATAGATTGAAAGCCACTCAAAACTTCTAGAGAAAATAGTCAACAAAAAAAAAATTCAAAGTCCCTTGGTAGATCCTAGTTAAAGTAAGAATGATATGGAAGTTGAATGAGCAAGATTGATTTCTCATTCAAACACATCTACATAGAAGCAAATTATGTTGTAGATTCACTAGCCAAACATAGAAACGCTGAACAGGTAAATAATTTCACACATGCAAGTTTGTCAAATTTTATAAAGAGCAAGATTAAACTGGACTCAGCCTCATTAAACTGATTATAAAGTTAGAATGAAGAAAATAAATTTATACACTATTAGCAAAATTCACACATAAATTTTTTGAATATGAGCTTGTACAAAAATGCATAAAATAAACATTACAAAATGGGACAAAATATGTGACCATCATATGAGCTCTCCTAAAAATGTGACAATGATATGGTAGCCACCTAGGTTAATGGGACTTAGGAAGCCAAAGAATATTGGATGAAGTACCTACATGGCTAAGTAAAAATTTCTTGTTTCAAGGTTAGGTTCCGTAACAATGGGAGGATACAAAATGTAAATTAGTATTCTTTTTTTTTTGAGTTAAACCATCCAAATAGATGGGAGGAATATATTTGGCTCCCCAAACCATATAGTTACCCATGGGATATCAAAAGAGTTACATCTGTACAAGATCATGCCTGTGATGATCCAAAATGGGAAGCAAGATATGAATACTACCAATTCGGATTGTATACATGTACTACGCTAAATAGAGTGTAAAGAGGGATCATTCAGACTAAGGGACACGAACATAGTCAGGGAGATGAAATTCAAAACCCTTATCAGTCAATGTCCCTTAGCCGTGCATTGCACCCCTCTATTTCTTTGCTGAAAAGACAGACTATGTAGCCTCATGCTCTGATGTGCCCAGAACTCTCTCTTGAGCAAGAAATCTGCAAAACGGAAAGAAAAGAAAAAACAGCAGTCTCTGTTCCACAACAATTATAACGTGCCTTGAATTATAGCCAGAAACAAAAACCATCCTATGTGTGATCTGAGTTACCATTTGCTGTTCTTATTCTTACCCCCTGAACTCCATTTTTATCTAGCATAATCAAACCTTTAAGGAAAGAAGGGGCATTGCTAATTTTAAAATCTCCATTTAGGGATTCCTCCCTTGCAAATTTTGCCAAAAAGTCAGCAACAGTATTAGCTTCCCTCGGAGCATATTTGATTAGTATTCTCTTGCCAACTGTACCTCACTACGAAGTTGCTAAAATAAATCTTATCTCCAAGGGTTATACAAACAATGAACAGAGTCCTAAATAAGGAAAAAACAATTTCTTCCTTTTTTGTTTTGAAAAACATGCAATTTTCTAGATAGGAAAGAAGCATGATGGAAAGTTCTATTGAGAGCAATTCACATCAGCCTCAAAGAAACATTGTTTTACAACTTTTGTTTTATTCTTTAGAATTATGGTCTTGGTGATTAAAGGGGAATTAAATGTAATAAATTATAGTTTTTAAATAATTATTTATTAAAGTGAAATGCAATTTAATTACTCAGAGCTCACTAAGTTTTATTTTTTTAATAATAATTGTGAATTTTATTATCAAAAAATTATTAAAAATTAAGTTTCTACTTTCAGATATTCTACATCAAAAATTCAAGTATTGGACTATTCCTTCCACTGCACTAGCACATGAATGCCAAAATTGGTAAATATGAGGTTCATCAATGACTTTACTTCAAATTTTGTCCGAAATTGAAATTTAACAAAATCAATTCTTGATAAAAAATTATTTCTTTACCTATTTTGCTATGACCAATATTATTTTTTGTGATAAAGAGGAATGATATACATTTTAAAAATAAGGTAACATAAAAAACATTTCCCATAACAAAAAATGAACCTTCAATTATAAGCTAAATTCTACAAAAAAAAAATGTCATCTTAAATTAAATGAAGAAGAAAAAAGGAAAAACTATTTCCAAAATAAAGTATTACCCAAAATCAAATGGTATTCCCCACAATGAAGTAAGCCACACCATATCCACAAGGTTTATAAAAAGATATTTTGATGAAAATCTTTATATACCAACATATATCTTCTCTATATATTTTTATAAAAATCATAAAAATAAACAATAGTTCAATTAAATTCTTAATAAAAAAAAGAGGTGATGAGAATACATGAAACTATTTTCAAACGAAAAGCCTAGTGCATTCAAAATGTATTTTAAAAGGGCACTTTATACACATAAAGTATTCAAGAAATTCACACCCACTAATTAATGTGAATATATCATAATAATTGCGTATAATGGTAAATGATAAAAGTAACCAAAGTTTGGTATGACCATGATGTCCACTTATTGAGTTTGCTAATCAAATGTTTCATGCTAAATATTTTAGTATTATAGCATAAATTATGACATGAGAAAGAATATATTCTACATGTCAACAACATATATTATCAATAGGAAAAGTGGTTGTTGCATTCATCATCTAAGACAGAGGAAGAGGCATCGTTTCTTTGTGATGCATAAGAAGGTACAACAAATTCTGCATGAAACACATTATCCACTTGAGTAGTTGGTGGTGCTTGTCCAGAAAATGAAGTAACATTGGGAAGCTACTGAACATTGTAGTCCAAGGGCATGACTGGTGGATATAATATTAAGGGGCCTAAACACTGTTGTAGGACTCCAAACTGCAAGTTTAAAATGAAAGTTTATTATGTAGATGGAAACTAATGTTAACCTATTAAGTTCTATCAGAATAATGTCTGCATTAAATACACTAATATATCCAAGTGATCACCAATTCAAATGGCTGAAAATCAGGTTTTGAAACAAAATGCTTACAAAACAATGTGTGTTACATGTTACGGGATATTTGTATTCATTCTAAAGCTTAAAATGAAAACGTGTTTAAAAAACCGGTAAACATATGCAAGTGTTATGAAAAATAGAAATCAAGAGAAGATGGATTATCACACACAACGTTCATATAATACTCTCCTACACATGTTCACCATTAAACTGAACCCAACCAATTACATCCTATGGAAACGACAAGTAGCCCACATTCTGAAACCACGAGATTTGTAAGGGTTTCTTTATGGCACAAACCCATGTTCGGTGCTTCCTAGTCCTCCACCGGAATCGACGTCGTCTTATGCATCTATTACTCACTCTTCTCCTGGAGGAACGAAGAATGATCCAAAGGTTGCGTATGAGAAGGCTTTGGCAGATCGGGCTGCATTCCTGGACAAGGACTAATGCGTTTGCAGCTTGTTGTTCTCTTCGTTGACTCAGGAAGCATTGGTTGTGCTTGATGATTGTGCGACCTCTCAACAGATGTGGGAAAACATCTCGGCAGTCTGCCAGAATCAGAGTTAGTCCACCATTTTGCACCTCTATTCCAGTGCTTTTGCTGTCTTAAAAACTGGTTTCGTTTATGAATTGCATCTCCAGTTTAAAAGTAATTTTGATCAATTGTCTGCTTTGGGTGCCCCTACTGAAAATGATGAAAAATTTTTAAGGTATCTTACTATCCTTGGTTTTTATTACAAGGAATTTTCTTCTCCCTTAATCACTAATTTTTCTAATCCTCTGTATGCCAAAATTGTTACTCGTGCCAAAGACCACAAGGCTTTTTTGAACAATTTGCAGGGACATTCAATTTCTTGGGGGTCTGCTGGTGGACATGTTGCATTTGCAGCATCTTAATGCTTCTGGTGGTCGTGCGTGGACCTATGCGTCAGTGGGTGTAGCACATGAAGGCGGCGCGTCTGCACACTCGTCGAGCGTTCTGGCCATTTTTCAGGTCGTGGTCATGCTAGATTTTTTGGGATCTTCCCAGGTGGTCGTGGTCATGTTTTGTAATGTTAATGGTGTCATAAACTTGTTCATGATGCTCCACACTATTATCGTCTTATTCAGCGCCATCCAAGTCTTCCCATCTTTCTCAGCAATTTCAGTCCTCTTTTCAGCTTCAACCGGCAGCTGTCACCTCAGACTGGTACCTTGACTCTGGAGAATCAAACCATATGAGCTCGTCTACTTAAAAAATTGAAAGTGTTACCCCCTAAACTGGTAATTCCTATGTTTCCGTTGAAAATGGAAATACCATATCTATTTCTGCTATTGGAGATTCCCAGCTTACGTCTTCATTGCGTCTCTCTGATGTTTTGGTTGTTCTTAACATAACCTAAAACTTATTATCAATCAGTAAGCTTACTAGGGATCTTGGTGTACTGATTACCTTGGATGACCATACTTTTTTTATTCAGCACAAAGTCACCAGGGCAGTCATGGGTAGAGGCCACAATGACAATAGTTTATCTGTTCTAGATTGTGGTGAAAATGCATTTCTTTCTTTTACTAAGAAAAATAAAACTTGAGCTTCCTTTGATTTGTGGCTTGACCCTTTGGGACATGTGTCTCCTAGCACTATTTCTTTGTTAGTTAAAAATGGTGAACCTTTTGTTTTCTCTTTGTTTCCTAAACCTTTTGAATTTGATTCAGTGTAATTTTTGGGGACCATCTCCTATTTTATCTCATCATGGGTTTTCTTACTATGCTCTTTTAGTGGATCACTTTTCGATATTTACTTGGATTTATCCCCTTCGACATAAATATGAATTCGTTGATGTTTATATGAAATTTGAGGCATTTGTGGAAAATTAATTTTCTTCTCAGGTTAAAGTGTTTCAAAGTGATAGAGGCACTAAATTTCTAAATACTCAACTTTTGACGCATTTTGAAACTAAGGGGATACATTAGAAGGTCTCTTGTCCCTACATACCTTAAAAGAATGGGCGTGCTGAGCGAAAACACCGTCATATGGCTGAAATGGGACTTACTAAGCTTTTCCATTCACATCTGCTCCTTTCTTTCTGGGGTGATGCTTTTACAATAGCTGTCTATGTTATAAATCGTATCCCCACTCCAGTCCCTGATGAAGCTTCTCTCTACAGTATTCTGCTCATTCGGGCACCTATATAATCTAACTTTCATCCTTTTGGTTGTAGAGTACATCCCTTTGTTCATCCTTATGATAAGCACAAACTATCGCCTCGAAGTATTTCATGTGTGTTTGTTGGTTATAGCTTGCAATCAAGGGGTTTCGCTGCCTTGACTCTACTATTGGTCATGTTTATATTAGTTGGCATGTGTTGTTTGATGAAACCTGCTAGCCATTTGCCACTACGACTTCCAGCTCTGTAGTTTTTTCTTCCCTAGATGTTTCTTCATTTATTGACCCAGCCCTTCCAGATACGGTGTCTCGATTGCCATTGTCATCTCCTTTGGCACCATGTTCCCTGTTCTTGGACTACTCACTTGTTTTGATGGCCTCTACTCTTGCTACCTCTAATTCGGTTCCTGCTTTGCCTTTGGCATCCTCTGATCCCCTTCTGATGCCTCTTTTGATGATTCTCCAAGTATTCCACCTTCTTGGAGTCATCCTATGACCATTCGGCCTTGTATTGGTCTACGACGTCCTCGTCGTCTTGATGATTATGTTGTTAATGGTCTCACTGCTGCAATACTAGACCACTTTAAGCCTCGGGATTATTGAGCTGCTCTCCATGATCCTCAGTGAGTCACTGCCATAGATGATGAGATGTCTGCTCTTTGGCCGCAACATACTTGGGATTTGGTTCCTCGGCTATTTGTTGTTAATGTTGATGGCTCCAAGTGGGTTTTTCAGCTCAAATATCATCCTGGTGGTACTCTTGAGAGACACATACCTCCTCTTGTTGCTTAGGGATTCTCGTAGCTACTGGTTTTTACTTTGACCACACCATTAGCCCTGTGGTCAAAGCTTCAACTATTCGTACGTTTCTTTCCATCGCCACCATGTATAAATGGCCTCTACATAAGTTGGATGTCAAGAATGCCTTCCTTAATGGTATTCTTGATGCTCCAATTTATATGGCTCAACATGTTGGCTACAGGATCCCAGGTCTGACTATGTTTGTCATTTGTGGAAAGCCATCAATGGCTTCAGCAAGCGCCGAGGGCTTGGTTTGAGCAATTTAGTTCATTTTTTTGTCAGCTTGGTTTCGTCTGCAGCTCCTATGACACTTCCTTGTTTGTGTTTTCTACAGGTATTGTTCTTCTCTACTTGAATGTGTACATTGATGATATAATCCTTACTTGCAATGATTCTACTGCCATCCATCAGTTCATCTCTTGCACCCATCAGAAGTTTTCCGTAAAGGATCTTGGTTCTCTCAGCTTCTTTCTTAGCCTTGAGGTTTCATCCACTGTCTTCGGTCTCCTTTTAGGCTAAGAAAAGTATGCTAGGGATATTCTTCATCAAGCCGGGAAGTCTGATGTTGTGTCGATCTCTACTCCCTTTTACCTATTTCCAAGCTCCACGGTACCTCAAGCAAACCCTTTAAGAATCCTACTTTATATAGGTTATTGGTTGTTTCTCTACAGTATCTTAAGGATCCTCTTGATGATCACTTCGTGGACGTTACTAGGATTCTTTGCTATGTTATTGGTAGTCTTTATTTTGGGTTGTCCTTTCATTTTTCTACCTCCACAGATGTTCTAGGGTACTCTGACGCTGATTGGGCATGTTTTTTGAAGACTCGGCGCTTGACTTATGGCTATGCATTTTTTCTTAGAAGGAATCTCATATCCTGGAGTGCCAAGAAGCAGCCTAATGTCTCCCGCTCCAGTTCGGAGTCTGAGTATCATGCTTTGGCCAACACTATGGCAGAAGTTGTTTGGCTTTCTCATTTGCTTTGGGATCTACATTTTCTCTTTTAGAGTTTCCTATTTTGCTGTGTGATAACAACAGTGCCATTTTTCTTGCTCAGAATCCAATGGCTCACAAGAGCGCAAAGCGCATTGATATCGACTATTATTTTGTTCATGAGTTGGTTACTTCCAAGAAGCTAAGTATTCGTCATGTGCCAACATCCCTCCAAGTTACTGATATTTTAACCAAGGGCTTTTCTCGCCCTTTGTTTGAGTATTTCAGGTCCAAGTTTTGTGTCTCTGCTCACCCAATGCTTAGCTTGAGGGTGTGTGTTAGGATAGATGAAATCACTGATTATATATGATTGTGATATGATTATGATTTGATTGAGATGTGTCTGGATACAATTCATGTCTAGGGCGTGTATTTCTATATATGTATCCTACCTAATACAAATCTCTACTCAATGAGAGCTTCCTTATTGACAATATACATGTGTAGAAAGAAGTTATCTATGATGACATGTTAATTTTTTTATTATTCAAGTTGTCGCATGGAACCATGTCATGATTTAATGTTTCTTGAGACATGCACAGTTTAATGATTGGTTTTCATCGACTTTCAACATGTCATATCTTTACATTTCACAAAGACATATCAGTACACATGTTCATATATAATCAAATTTTGATAAACCATACCCATTGAGACACTAATTATTGCATCATCCAAATTTCGTACTTAATCAAAAATAATTTATAAAAACATATTTTTGGGTTAGGATACATAAATCTGGATACACAATCCGTTGTTTCTATATATTGGCTATCACGACATGAGATTGTGTGTTTTATTTGATTTTGGTTTAGATGGATAATGACTTATAAGGACATAATTCTGTGTCAAACTTATCTATTGCTACATCAGTACTAAAAACATGTTAAATATGTGGCAGGATACATCAAACGTAGCAATAGGACCGTTCATATGACAAAAAATCTTATGAACAAAGGTCATTTTTTCAGTAGTGTTTTGCTTGAATGAATCAAAATAAATCCATTGCTTTCACAACTTCCCAACGATCACTCAGATCTGGATAGAGATTGTTAAGGTTTTAAATATACCAAGGCCCAGATCTGAATATCTCTGAGAAAAACACTATTATCATTCGAACCTGAAGTCTAAACAGAATGACTTCAGTTTTCTAATAAGGATTCTTTCACACCTTCTCGATGATCACTCAGATCTGGATAGAGATCGATCAGGTTTTAACAATACCAAGCCCCAGATCTGAATATCTCTGGGAAAAGTACTATTATTAATTGAACTTGAAGTCTAAACATAATGACTTCAGTTTTTAAATAAGGATTCTTCCTTGTATCATAGTTTGGTTTGTGAAGTTCTACAAAAATCTTTACTTGTATGATAACATTAAACCAAACACAAACACAACACTAGGAACATACTACATTGGTAAAATGACATCTTGGTGAACATGTCATTCATATTTTATTGGGAATTTACATCAGTTTATCCTAGATTGATTGTAATAGGGGCTCTACAAAATAGATACATAAAAAATTTTCTTGATCCCTTCCAAAAGATTCTAAGTTTACCTCAGACAGCTTTTCTCTGCAACATGGGAGAGCTGGTGCAGGTTGCATCATCATAAACAACAAAGGATTCCATGTGATAGCAGCAACAAAGTCTTTTCCATGTTGTCCCTCCAAGCAAAAGATGCTTCGTTACTATATGGACTAGATTTTTCCATTCATCGGAACATCACAAAAATACAGATTGAAAAGCCACTCAAAACTTCTAACGAAAATAGTCAATAAAAAATTCAAAGTTCCTTGGCAGGTCCTGGCTGAGGTAAGAAAGATATGGAAGCTGAATGAGCAAGCTCGATTTGTCATTCAAACACATCTACATGGAAGAAAATTATGTTGCAGACTAACTAGCCAAACATGGAAACTCTGAACATATAATTAATATTTTTACACATGCAAGTTTGTCAAATTTTATCAAGAGCAAGATTAAATTGGACTCAGCCTTGTTAAACTGATTATTAAGTTAAAATGAAGAAAATAAATTTATACACTATTAGCAAAATTCACACATAAATTTTTTGAATACGTGCTTGTACAAATATACATAAAATAAACATTACAAAAGGGGACAAAATATGTGACTACCATATGAGCTCTCCTAAAAATGTGACAATGATATGGTAGCCAACTAGGTTAGTGGAACTTAGAAAACCAAAGAATATGGGTAGGTATAAAATCCTTGTTTCGAGATTAGGTTCAGTAACACTGGAGGATACAAAATGTAAATTAGCATTCTCTTGCCAAGTGCACCTCACTAAGAAGTTGCTCAGATAAATTTTATCTCCAAGGGTTATACAAACAATGAACATCGGCCTAATTTAGGAAAAAGCAAGTAAGAGCTAGATGATATTGATCATTCTTCCTTTTTTGTTTTGAAAAACATGCAATTTTCAAGATAGGAAAGAAGCATAATGGAAAGTGCTTTACACGTTTTGTTTTATTATTTAGAATTATGGCCTTGGTGATCAAAGGGGAATTAAATGTAACAAATTATAGTTTTTTGAATAATTATTTGTTAAAGTGAAATACAATTTAATTACTTAGAGCTCACTAAGTTTAATTATTTTAATAATATTTTTGAACTTTATTTTAAAATTCAAGAATTGGTCTATTCATTCCACTACACAAGCACATGAATGCCAAAATTGGTAAATACAAGATTCATCAATGACTTTACTTCTAATTTTGTCCGAAATTAGAATTTGAAAAAAAAATTAATTCTTGTGAAAAGATTATTCCTTTACCTATTTTGCTAAGACAAATATTAGTTTTGTGCTAAAGAAGAACGATATACATTTTAAAAATAAGGTTACAAAAATTATTTTTCCCATAACAAAAAATGAACCTTCAATTATATAGCTAAATTCAACACAAATTGTCATCTTAAATTAATGTAAAAGTAAAAGGAAAAAAAATTCCAAAATAAAGTATTAGACAAAATCAAATGGTATTCCCCACAATGGAATAAGCCACACCATATCCACAAGGTTTATAAAAATTATTATGATCAAAACAATAATAAAACATATATATATATATATATATATACACAAACCAATGTATATCTTCTATATATTTTATAAAAATCATAAAAATAAACAATAATTCAAATAATAATCCTACTGATAAAAAAAAAGAGGTGATGAGAATACATGAAACTATTATCAAATGAAATGTCTGGTGCATTCGAAATGTATTTTAAATGGGCACTTTATATGCATAAAATATTCAAGAAATTTCCACCCGCTAATTATTAGGAATATATCTCGATCATTGCGTTTAATGGTAAATGATAAAAATAACCAAAGTTTGGTATTATGACCATGACGTCCACTTATTAAGTTTACAGATTAAATGTTTCATGCTAAATATTTTAGTTTTGTGGCGTAAATTATGACATGAGAAGGAATATATTCTACATGTCATCAACATATATCATCAGTTGAAAGAGTGGTTGTTGCCTTCACCATCTAAGACAGAGGGAGAGGCATCGTTTCTCTGTGATGCATCAGAAGGTACAGGAAATTCGGCATGAAACACATTATCCACTTGAGTAGCTGTTGGTGCTTGTCCCATAAATGAAGTAACATTGGGAAGATATTGAACATTGTAGTCTAAGGGCATGACTGGTGGATCCAATATTAGGGGGCCTAAACACTGTTGTAGGACTCCAAGCTGCAAGTTAAAAATTAAAGTTTATTACGTAGATGGAAACTAATGTTAACCTATTGAAATACTAACATAATAATGTCTGCATCAAATACACTTATATATCCAAGTGATCACCAAATCAAATGGTTCAAAATCAAGGTTTGAAACAAAATGCTTTAAAAAAAATGCGGGTTGCACGTTACGGGATATTTTGTATTCATTCTAAAACCTAAAAATAAAAATGTAGTTAGGAGGGGGGGGGGGTGGTTTAACATATGCAAGTGTAATGAAACAAAGAAATCAATGGAAGAATGTTTATCACACACAATTAGAGTTCTCAACTAGTTTTGTAATTCAAGTTGTGATTAGGGGAATGTAAAAACAGTTTACTCTTTAATTTATTAAATAACCATGCAATTTGAAATTTAAAGCTTTCAATATTCTATCATGTACATTGTGTACATACTAAAGAACAAATTATTTCAAGTTAAATAAAGTACTGACTGAAAAATTATAAGTTAATAAGATGTTCTAATCGAATGATAACAGACTTATTTCATCGTAGACATGAGTTTAATCTTACTTATAAAAATATTAAAATAAAACGTATATTTTAAAACATTGAGTTGAGATGCATACCTCATTTTTCAACTTAATATTCTCCAACATCAATGGAGATTGAACCAATTGTTGATGACCGCATTTTGTGCAGATATTGTTGGAAAGAGCATTTCTAAGATAAGCATTCTCTTCTTGAAGCTGGTTGTTTTCAGTCTTTAGGTCATGATTGATGGTTCGTTGATATTTTGCCTAGAACATGTGATACTAACAATTTAAAAATCAAGTTCGACTAAAACAAAAAAAAAATCTCGCAAATTAAGAATAATTTTTATGTTAAGGTAGGGTGTAAGATAGTTAATTGCTTTTCCACAAAAACTATGTAGAAATCTAAGTATTCAATCATCATAGGCACCTTCGGAAGTAGTACTGCTACTATATATCCACATGTTACAATAAATAATGGATGAATAGCTAAGTACTTAATATAGAAATTTTCAAATAATTAATAATAATATTTTTATCATGAAATTATTAATTCAACTTAAACTTAATGTCTACTTCATAAAAGGATTTCTTTGAGATAGTATATATATATATATATATATATATATATATATATATATATATATATCTCAAGGTTCTATTCTCCTTATTATTAGTCAGGTGGTTCTAGATGTGTATTTAAAGTGAAGCATAACGTTATAGTAAAAAATATTTTTTAAAATTATTTTTTGATGATAATATGCATTAATTTTATTATCATGGTTCTACACAATCATTAAGAATGTATTTAATTATATATATACATATATATTAAACTACATATAAATAAATTAATATAAAAGGAAAATATTTAGAAGTACCTAATTTAAATAATGACAAAGGATGTATGAAATGAACATATTTATTCTAAAAGTATTTAGAATAAAGAGGAAGTTTTTGGAAATGTTGCATTTCCATAAACTTATGTCAGACCACTTCACAATTTAACTTAAAATTTTTCAAAAATTATAAGTTAAATCATGTAATAAGGTGTGTTTGAATGTAAATATTTAAGAAATGTCATAATTAAAAAATAAAATATTAAACTTAAAAAATAGTTTATTTAAATTTAACATTTTAGTTTTAAATTTAACAAATTCATTGTATAAGTGAATACATACAATGTGCTGTCCATAATTTAACGAAAAACCACATGTTAGGAGACCTTCTATAAAATGAATATGTTAGGAGACCTTCTATAAAATGAATATATTTAAAACTGTAACTTGGATATTGGAGTAATAAGAATTAAATAGTAAAATTGTAATTTTAGAAAGAAAATGGATAGATTTTTTTAATTTGACAAACACTATCGGAGGTGTCATAATTTTTATTTTTCATCTGAATTCCCAAAAAGGTGGTACGGAAGTACTAAAATAATATCTAATTATCATTATTGGTCTTTACAAAAATAATAATATAACTCATATGTATACTAATAATTATTGATCATTATATAATATGTAAAACTGAAAATATATTATGTAAAATATTTATTTCTAGTACACATAAGTGAAGAGATAAGACGTTTATGAAATATATATTTTACTTAGTCTAATAAAAACTTTATCATTATTTTAAATTATTAAAATTTAATGTTGCTTATTAATTTGATTACATATAGATACAAAAGAATAATTTTATAATTTAATTGGATATTAATTTGCAAATGTAAAGGACAAAAGAGATTAATATGATAGATAATATGCAAACATATGGTGCAAGTCAGATTATGAATTTATCATGGTGGAGCACAAAATATACTAACCATTACTGTATAGAATAAATTATTTTTGACAGTAAGGGTACTTGGTCTGTAAATTTGCTTATGAATAAAAAAAATATGAGAATAATTTTAATGGTGAAAGCCCCTAGTTAAGAGGAGAGTTAAAATTTTAAATTATTTTTGTTTTTAATTCCAGTAGTAAGAATGAATCATTTATATAATTATAAAATATTCTTAAAGCAATCATTAGTTTCAAATACACAATTTTCAATTTGTCAATCATATGTAGTTGTATAATTTCATTAAAAACGAAAGAAAACAATCATGATTAAATATAAATTATTTATATTTGATATTATTAATTATATATTAAAAAATATTATTTTTCATTAAATTTATTGAAATGGTAAGATTTTGGTTACCTTGAGTTGTGAACGTTTGTTTTGGAACCAAAACTTGACTTGAGTTGGATCCATTCCGAGGGCAGCACCTAGCGCAGTTCTTTGTTTTTCTATTGGGTTTGGAAATTCAAGGAAGAACCTATAAAATAAAGTAACAAGTAATAAAATATAATTTAAATAATTTTTCTAAAATATAAATATTTTATTAATATCTCATCTCTTCTAAGATTTATAAGAAATATAAATTTGCAACAAATACTTAAATGTCATAATAAATAAATAAATAAATATATATGGATAAAAGACCATAGAATTTTATTATGATTTTTAATTCAACGATGTCTTTTTAAAAAAAATTAAAGGATTTAGTACTCTAGATTAAGTATGGTCTAATTAGAAAAACAAATTAATATCTAAATCCATAAAAGTCTAAATAAATAGTTTAAGAAAATGTATATTTATAATTTCAAAAAACCTAATAGATACTACTAATAATTCAACAATCTCTCTAAAGAATTGCATATGTCATGATAATAACATAAAAAGAATTATAATGTTAATTTGAATATTATATAAATTGTCAATATATAATTATCTTACGATTCTAGTTCTTGAATTTGTTGGCGGGTGTGCCGCTTTCTTTTGTGTATCACAACATCCTCGTCTTGGTTCTTAGTAGGTGTAAAAATATTACTAGAGCTTCCTCCCTGGAAATTAAACTTTAATGCTTGTCAAAATGTAATATTCAAATTGGCTGTTTTTTGTGGAATTAATTTGATTAACATTTATAAAAAATAAAAAATAATAATTTCCCTCCAATCTAAAATGGTACTGATCATTTCCAAAGTAATACTTCCAAATCTAAATTATAACATTAGGATAGAAATTTTTTTTATTTAGATCAAACACTTGGAGAGAAAATTAACAACAGCAAAATGATGCGAAACTGGCTATGAAAAAAAATATCTAATTTTAGATTGACAAACTTGATAATTCTTGGATGAGTTAATTACCTTCTCCGTTGTCATGGGTTTTGAAAAAATCTGATAGTCCTGAAAGCACCAACGTACAAATTAGATTAAAAACACAATGAAAATCAGGGATGGGAGGGGATGAGGAGAGAACTATTCGAGGACAAGGGTTTGAAAACTTATTTCTCCTCTTATAAAAGAAATAATTTATAGAGAAAAACTTGAACAAGGAGATATAATTATGGAACATCTACTTCAATCAAAAACTAAAAATCCAAAACCAAAACCCCTTGATTTTTTGGCTTTGAAACTCAATTTTGAAGTTTAAAAATATTTCATAACTAATTCATTGAAAGGTTTATATGAAATATACCTTAAGGATGCTGCCTAAGAATGGTGTTATGAAAAAAAAAAGGATTGTTGTATATATATAGAAATTGAAACTACTGTGACAAGAAATTAAAAATATTTTTTAAATTTCATATTTATTAATTTTTCCAAGTCAAATTAATAAATACCATTTTTCAAAGCGTATTAATTTGTAGTTAAAGTTACAGTTACTTACGACTATAGAGAGGCTCTTTAAGCTAAATATTTAATAAAATAGAAACTTGAAGACAAATTTGTAGTACTTTGATTTATAATTTACAGAATCTATTTACGTAAAACAGTTGTGTATGAGTTGTCAAGCATAAATTGCATAGACACTAGAGTTAACACACATTTATTAATTTTATTATTTCCACATCATGAAGTCTCAAATTAAGGGAAAGTAAATATTTTTTTGATTGGAATTTTTTTGTATATTTTCAATGTAATTTAATTAAATGAAAAATAATAAAAAGTCGATAAGTACTATTTAGATTACTTGTATACACCTAGCCCAAACGTTGAGCTGCAGGCCCGAAGTTGCAAACAAGCCCAAGATCAGCTCGCGATACGAGCAGAGACAGAGGCAACTCACGAACTGGAGATCATGGTCCAGCGCCGACCACAAACCGTCTTTCTCGAAGCCACAATCAAGCGCACGCCAGTAAACTCGTGAAAAGCAGAGCCACGTTTAAAACAGGCTATAAAAGGAACAAAGAGGTCACATATAGACGTAAGTGCAACTAGACAATACTGCTTTAATTTCAATATAAAATGATACTACACAATGTCAAGTGTCATACATCTCGATACATATATATTATGATAGATGAAATCGCTGATTAGATATGATTATGATTTCATTGAGATGTTTCTAGATACAATGCATGCCAATTTCTGGTATTCTTCTATATGTATCCTACCTAATACAAACCTCTAATCAATGAGAGTTTCCTTATTGACATGGTATCAGAATAAATTTCTTGAACGAAGCTATGTCCGCCCTTCTCACTCAACTATTAAAATCGTCGCCTTTTTTTTTCTTGCTTATCACACAAGTTTTCTGCTTGCCATTTTATACTTGTCAAACTCTCCACTCCCTTTGTCGATCTCAACTTCTCACCATGGCAGAATATACCAAAATTTCACACAATACTCTCCTCAACATGTTCACCATTAAACTGACCCAACCAATTACCTCCTATGCAAATGACGGGTAGCCCACATTCTGAAGCAATGGGGTCTGTATGGGTTTCTTCACAGCACAAATCCATGTCCGGTGCTTCCTAGTCCACTACTGGAATCGACGTTGTCCTATGCATATGTTACTAGCTCTTCTCCTAGAGGCACAAAGAATGATCCTAAGGTTGCGTATAGGAAGGCTTCGGCAAATCAGGCTACTTGGCTAGACAAGGACTAATGCGTTTGAAGCTTGTTGTTCTCTTCATTGACTCGGGAAGCATTATCCAAGCTTGATGATTGTGCGACCTCTCAAAAAATGTTGGAAAAAATCATGGCAGTCTACTAAAATAAAAGTTAGTCCACCATTTTGAGCCTCCGTTCCAGTACTTTTACTATCATAAAAATTGGTCCTATTCATGAATTGAATCTCCAGTTTATGAGTAATTTTGATCAACTGTCTGCTTTGGGTGCCCTTGCTTCTAATAATGACCAACTATTATGGTTTCTTATTGCCCTTGTTCTGATTACAAGGAATTTTCTTCTCCCTTAATTACTATTTTGCCTACTCCTTTTTATGCCAAAATTGTTACTCGTGCCAAAGACCACAAGGATTTTTTGAACAATTTGCGGGGACATTCAATTTTTGGGGGTCTGCTGGTGGACATGTCGCATTTGAAGCATCTGATAATTCTTCCAGTTGCCGCGCATTGACCTACGTGTCGGTGGGTGCAGCACGTGAAAGCAGTGCGTCTAGCACACGTACCAGTCATTCTGGCCATTTTTCAGGTCATGGTCAAGCTAGATTTTCTGGGTACTCCTCAGGCGGAACGTCTGGCACATGCATCGGTCGTTCTAGCCATTTTTCAGGTCGTGATTATGCCAGATTTTTTGGGCACTCCTTAGGTGGTCGTGGTCATGGTCTGCAATGCCAATGATGCCGTAAACTTGGTTATAATGCCACAAAGTGTTATCGTCTAATTTAGTGTTCATCCAAGTTTTCCGATCTTGATTAGCAATTTCAGTCATCTCTTAAGCTTGAGCAGGTGGTTGTCACCTCCGACGGGTACCTTGACTTTGGGACATCAAACCATATGAGGTCGTCTTCTTCAAACCTTGAAAGTGTCACCCCATACACTGGTAATTCCTATGTTTCTGTTGGAAATGGAAATATCATATCTATTTCTAATATTAGTGATTCACAGCTTACGTCTTCATTATATCTCTCTATTGTTTTGGATTTTCTTGATATGACGAAAAACTTATTATCAATCAGTAAGCTAACCAGGGATCTTAGTGTGATGATTATCATTGATAACCGTTCTTTTGTTATTCAGCACAAAGTAACCAGGGAAATCATGGGCAGAGGCTACAACAATGATGGTTTATATGTGCTAGATTGTGATGAAGAGACGTTACTTTCTTTTATTAAGAAAAATAAAACTTGGGCATCCTTTGAGTTGTGGCTTGCCTATTTGGGTCATGTGTTCCCTAGCTTTATTTCTTTGTTAGATAAAATTGGTGAAATTATTTTTTCCTCTTTGTTGCCCAAACCTAATGTCTACGCCTCATGTGTTATGGAAAAATGTCATAAAATGCCATTTGTTGAGAAGTCTAAAAGAGCTAAGCATGTATTGGATTTGATTCACTGTGATTTGTGGGGATCATCTCCTATTTTATCTGGTCATGGGTTTGTTTACTATGCTCTTTTTGTTGATGACTTTTCGAGATTTACTTGGCTTTATCCCCTTTGACGTAAATCTGAATTTGTTGATGTTTATATGAAATTTGAGGCTTTTGTGTAAAATCAATTTTATTCTCTGATTAAAGTTTTTCAAAGTGATGGTGGCACTGAATTTCTAAGCACTCATCTTCGGACACATTTTGAAACTATGTGGATACATCTGCAGGTCTCTTGTTCCTACACACCTAAGAAGAATGGGTGTACTGAGTGCAAACACCGTCATGTGGCCGAAATGGGGCTTACTATGCTTTACATTCGCATTTGCCCCTTTCTTTCTGGGATGATGCTTTTGTGACAGTTATCTATATTATAAACTGTCTCCCCACTCCAGTTTTCGATAGAGCCTCTCCATACAATATTCCATTCGATCGGGCGACTATAAACTCAAACTTCCATCCTTTTAGTAGTAGAGTATATCCCTTTGTTCATGATTATGCTGAGCACAAACTATCGCCTCAAAGTATTCCAGCTCTACAGTTTATTGATCCAGCCCTTCCAGATACGGTGTCTAAGTTTCCATCACCATCTCCTTTGGCACCATGTTCCCTGTGCTCAGACAACTCACTTGTTCTGATGGGCCCTACTCCTGCTGCCCCTGACTCGGCTCCTTCTTTGCTTTTGGCAACCTCTTGGTTCCCTTCTGATGCCTCTTGTGATAATTCTCTTAGTCTGCCACCTTCTCAGACTCATCCTATGACCACTCAACCTCGTACTGGTGCTACGTCCTTGTTATCTTGATGATTATGTTGTTATAAGTCTAACTACTACATTACTTGACCACTCTGAGCCTTGGGATTTTGTGCTACTCTCCATGATGTTGAGATGTCTGCTCTTCGCCAGCAATATACTTGGGATATGGTTCCTCGGCCGTATGATGTTAATGATGTTGACTCCAAGTGTATTTTTCAGCTCAAATATCATCCTGATGGTAGTATTGAGTGACAAAAAGCTCGACTTATTGCTCAGGGATTCTTGCAACAACCGGTTTCTGACTTTGACCACACCTTCAGCCCTATAGTCAAAGTTTCCACTGTTCGTACAGTTCTTCCATCACCCCATGCGGATTTTCCATCTGTATCAGTTGGATGACAAGAATGCCTTCCTTAATGGTATTCTTGATGCTCCGGTTTATATGGCACAACATGTTGGCTACAAGGATCCCCCTATATCTTAGTGTGTTTTTCGTTTGCAGAAAGCCATCGATGGGCTTAAGCAAGTGTCAAGGGCTTGGTTTGAGTGATTTAGTTGGGCCTTAAGTGTCAAGGGCAAGTGTCTTGGCCTTAAGGTTTCATCCACTACCTTCGGTCTCTTTTTGGACCATGTGAAGTATGCTAGGGATATTCTTCGCCAAGTCGGGATGTCTAATGGTGT
This sequence comes from Rubia yunnanensis, assembly GCA_037428765.1. Taxonomy (NCBI): domain Eukaryota; kingdom Viridiplantae; phylum Streptophyta; class Magnoliopsida; order Gentianales; family Rubiaceae; genus Rubia; species Rubia yunnanensis. Next base: position 3,702,273 of record CM075071.1, read on the forward strand.
GCTAGTCTCTACTCCCTTTGTACTTACTTCCCAGCTCCACAATACCTCGAGTGAGCCCTTCAGCAATCCTACTTTATATAGGTCACTGGTAGGTACTCTACAGTATCTTACCATCACTCAACCCAATTTGGCTCTCGCTGTGAACTCGGTTAGCCCATTTCTTCATGATCCTCGTGATGATCACTTTGCGTCTGTTAATAGGATTCTTCGCTATGTCAGTGGTACTCTTTATCTTGGATTGTCCTTTCATTCTTCTACCTCTAAAGATATGCTAGGGTACTCCGACACTGATTGGGCATGTTGTTTGGAAACTCGACGCTCGATATATGGCTACCCAGGTTTTCTTGGATAGAATCTCATATCTTGGAGTGCCAAGAAGCAACCTACTGTCTCCCGCTCCAATTCGAAGTCTGAGTATCGTGCTTTGGCCAACACTTTCCTAGAAGTTGTTTGGGTTTCTCATTTTCTTTAGGATATAAATTTGCCACTTTCAGAGTCGCCTATTTCTCTGTGTGACAACATTGCCATTTTTCTTGCTCAGAATCTTGTAGCTCACAAGCGCATTTAGTACATTGATACCGAATACCATTTTTTTCATGAGTTGGTTACTTCTTGGAAGCTAGGTATTTGTCATGTGTCGACATCCCTCCATGTTGCTGATGTTTTCAATAAGGGCCTTTCTCGCCCTTTGTTTGTGTTTTCCAGGTCCAAGCTTTGCGTCTTGGCTCATTCGACACTTTGCTTAAGGGGGTTTTAGGATAGATGAAATCACTGATTAGATATGATTTTGATATGATGATAATTTTATGGAGATGTGTCTAGATACAATGCATGTCTAGGGCTTGTATTCTTCTATATGTATCCTACCAAATACAAACCTTTACTCAATGAGAGTTTCCTTATTCACAATATACAACTGTAGAAAGAAGTTATCTATGACGTCATGATCAATTGTTTGTTATTTAAGTTGTCGCATGGAACCATGTCATGATATAATGTTTCTTAAGACATGCACAGTGTAATGATTGGTTTTCATCGACTTTCAACATGTCGTATCTTTACATTCCAAAAAGACTATCAATACACCTATTCATACAAAAACACATTTTGATAAACCATACTCGCTGAGACACTAATTATTGCTCCATCAAAATTTTGTACTAAATAAAAAATAATGTACAAAAACATATTTTTGGGTAAGGATACGTAATTCTGGATACACAATCCGTTGTTGACATATATTGGCTATCACGACATGAGATTGTCTGTTTTATTTGATTTTTATTTAGATGGATAGTGACATATAGGGACATACTTTTGTGTCAAACCTATCTATTGCTACATCGATACTAAAGATATGTTAAATATGCATTAGAATACATTAAACGTAGCGATAGTACCATTTATATAACAAAACATCTTGTGAAGAAGGATCATTTTTCCAGTAGTATTTTGCTTGAATATATCACAATCAATCCTGTATTACTTTCAAAACTACCTGATGATCACTTATATCTAAATAGAGATCGATAAGGTTTTAAATATACCAAGCCCTAGATCTGAATATCTATGGGAAAAGTACATTAGTGGAGGAAGGGGGATTAAAGATGGTTTTATTGGACCTGAGAAGACACCTTGGTATTGCCTTTAATCCCCCCTGAACAAAGGAAGTTCCAAAAACCACCTTCTATCACACTCTAAATAGGTTCGGAATTCAGAACCTCTTTCAGTTGTCCAAAAAAAAGGTTTCGAATTTTAAATCAATGTCTAGGGTCCCAAAAAAATGGCAGCCAAAAACCTAGGTTTTCGGCGGCAAACCAAAGAAGGAGATATGAAAATGGAGAGAATGTTGTACCAAAATTCATCAACCAATCCAGATCCGTGAAAAAGAAAATAATAAAAAATAAGAAATGGAGTGGAGGATATTTATTCTCCGGCATCGGAAGGAAGGACGACGGTGGCAGATAGATCTCGAGCGATTGTCGGGAAGAGAAGACGCAGCCGGGAAGAGGCGGAGGAGACGCGTCCGGGAAGAGGGAGTGGTACAGGATGGTGGAGGGAAAGGGAATGAGATCAGAGGCGGAGTATGGCGGTGGTGAAGGGTGGATGGTGGAGGAAGATGATCGGAGAGGAATAGGAGGTGTTGCCTTAGAAAATGAAACAAAAAGAGAGAGAGAGAGAGAGAGAGAGCAAGGCAGAAACACTGCCTTAGACAAAAAAAAAGGGATAGAAATATTAAACCCTAGCTTCTGCTTTAATACTTGGCCACCTGAACCACTTTTGACATCGGAAGCTCTTTCAGCTCCTCTATCAAAGATGATTTTATTATAGAAATGCCTTTAATTAGATCTGAACCACTTCCAGTATCGGAACCTATTTCGGCTCCTCTATCAAAGGTGGTTCTACAATAGAACCGCATTTAATTGATGTCCATCAAAGGCACTTCTTAAGGAACCGCCATTGATCAATTTTGAATTGCCTTTAATTGGACCTGAAACCACTTCCGATATCGAAAATAGCATGGGAAGGAAGTTCCTTCCCCAAAATATTATAACTGCCTTTGAATGGTGCCTTTAATCACAAGCTTTCCACTAATGGTACTATTATTATTGGAACCAGGAGTCTAAGCAGAATAACATCAGTTTTCTAATAAAGATTCTTCCTTGTATTATTGTTTGGTTTGTGTGGTTGTCCAAAAGCTCTTACGTATATGATAACATTAAACGAAACACCAACACAACACGAGAAACATACTAAATTGGTAAAATGGCATCTTGGTGAACATGTAATTAATATTTTACTGGGAATTTAAATCAGTTTATCCTATATTATTTGTACACAGGGGCTCAAAAAAACTGATACATAAAAACAAATCTCTTAGTCCCTTCTAAAAGATTCTAAGTTTAGCTTAGACGGCTCTTCTCTACAAAATGTGAGGGCTGGTGCAAGTTGCATCATCATAAACAACAAAGGATTCCATGTGATAGCAGCAACAAATTTTTTTCCATGTTGTCCCTCCAAGCTAAAGTTGCTTCTTTACTGTTTTGACTAGAGATTGCCAATCATTAGAACATCACCCAAATATAGATTGAAAGCCACTCAAAACTTCTAGAGAAAATAGTCAACAAAAAAAATTCAAAGTCCCTTAGTAGATCCTGATTAAAGTAAGAATGATATGGAAGTTGAAAGAGCAAGATTGATTTCTCATTCAAACACATCTACATGGAAGCAAATTATGTTGTAGATTCACTAGCCAAACATAGAAACGCTGAACAGGTAAATAATTTCACACATGCAAGTTTGTCAAATTTTATAAAGAGCAAGATTAAACTGGACTCGGCCTCATTAAACTGATTATAAAGTTAAAATGAAGAAAATAAATTTATACACTATTAGCAATATTCACACATAAATTTTTTGAATATGAGCTTGTACAAAAATGCATAAAATAAACATTACAAAATGGGACAAAATATGTGACCATCATATGAGCTCTCCTAAAAATGTGACAATGATATGGTAGCCACCTAGGTTAATGGGACTTAGGAAGCCAAAGAATATTGGATGAAGTACCTACATGGCTAAGTAAAAATTTCTTGTTTCAAGGTTAGGTTCCGTAACACTGGGAGGATACAAAATGTAAATTAGTATTCTCTTGCCAACTGTACCTCACTACGAAGTTGCTAAAATAAATCTTATCTCCAAGGGTTATACAAACAATGAACAGGGTCCTAAATAAGGAAAAAACAAGTAAGAGCTAGATGATATTGATCATTCTTCCTTTTTTGTTTTGAAAAACATGCAATTTTCTAGATAGGAAAGAAGCATGATGGAAAGTTCTATTGAGAGCAATTCACATCAGCCTCAAAGAAACATTGTTTTACAACTTTTGTTTTATTCTTTAGAATTATGGTCTTGGTGATTAAAGGGGAATTAAATGTAATAAATTATAGTTTTTAAATAATTATTTGTTAAAGTGAAATGCAATTTAATTACTCAGAGCTCACTAAGTTTAATTTGTTTAATAATATTTATGAACTTTATTATCAAAAAATTATTAAAATTAAGTTTCTACTTTCAGATATTCTACATCAAAAATTCAAGTATTGGTCTATTCCTTCCACTACACTAGCACATGAATGCCAAAATTGGTAAATATGAGGTTCATCAATGACTTTACTTCAAATTTTGTCCGAAATTGAAATTTAACAAAATCAATTCTTGAGAAAAAATTATTTCTTTACCTATTTTGCTATGACAAATGTTATTTTTTGTGATAAAGAGGAATGATATACATTTTAAAAATAAGGTAACATAAAAAACATTTCCCATAACAAAAAAATGAACCTTCAATTATAAGCTAAATTCTACAAAACAAAATGTCATCTTAAATTAAATGAAGAAGAAAAAAGGAAAAACTATTTCCAAAATAAAGTATTACCCAAAATCAAATGGTATTCCCCACAATGAAGTAAGCCACACCATATCCACAAGATTTATAAAAAGATATTGTGATGAAAATCTTTATATACCAACATATATCTTCTCTACATATTTTTTATAAAAATCATAAAAATAAACAATAGTTCAATTAAATTCTTAATAAAAAGAAAGAGGTGATGAGAATACATGAAACTATTTTCAAACGAAAAGCCTAGTGCATTCAAAATGTATTTTAAAAGGGCACTTTATACACATAAAGTATTCAAGAAATTCACACCCACTAATTAATGTGAATATATCATAATAATTGCGTATAATGGTAAATGATAAAAGTAACCAAAGTTTGGTATGACCATGATGTCCACTTATTGAGTTTGCTAATCAAATGTTTCATGCTAAATATTTTAGTATTATAGCATAAATTATGACATGAGAAAGAATATATTCTACATGTCAACAACATATATTATCAATAGGAAAAGTGGTTGTTGTATTCATCATCTAAGACAGAGGAAGAGGCATCGTTTCTTTGTGATGCATAAGAAGGTACAACAATTCTGCATGAAACACATTATCCACTTGAGTAGTTGGTGGTGCTTGTCCAGAAAATGAAGTAACATTGGGAAGATACTAAACATTGTAGTCCAAGGGAATGACTGGTGGATATAATATTAAGGGGCCTAAACACTTTGTAGGACTCCAAACTGCAAGTTTAAAATGAAAGTTTATTATGTAGATGGAAACTAATGTTAACCTATTAAGTTACTATCAGAATAATGTCTGCATTAAATACACTAATATATCCAAGTGATCTCCAATTCAAATGGCTCAAAATCTGGTTTTGAAACAAAATGCTTACAAAACAATGTGTGTTACATGTTACGGGAAATTTGTATTCATTCTAAAGCTTAAAATGAAAACGTGTTTAAAAAACCGGTAAACATATGCAAGTGTTATGAAAAAAAGAAATCAAGAGAAGATGGATTATGACACACAACGTTCATATAATACTCTCCTACACATGTTCACCATTAAACTGAACCCAACCAATTACATCCTATGGAAACGACAAGTAGCCCACATTCTGAAACCACGAGATTTGTAAGGGTTTCTTTATGGCAAAAACCCATGTCCGGTGCTTCCTATTCCACCACCAGAATCGACGTCGTCTTATGCATCTATTACTCACTCTTCTCCTGGAGGCACGAAGAATGATCCAAAGGTTGCGTATGAGAAGGCTTTGGCAGATCGGGCTGCATTCCTGGACAAGGACTGATGCGTTAGCAACTTGTTGTTCTCTTTGTTAACTCAGGAAGCATTGGTTGAGCTTGATGATTGTGCGACCTCTCAATAGATGTGGGAAAACATCTCGGCAGTCTGCCAGAATCAGAGTTAGTCCACCATTTTGCACCTCCATTCTAGTACTTTTGCTGTCTTAAAAACTGGTTTCGTTCATGAATTGCATCTCCAGTTTAAAAGTAATTTTGATCAACTGTCTGCTTTGGTGCCCCTTCTTAAAATGATGACCAATTATTACGGTATCTTACTATCCTTGGTTTTTATTACAAGGAATTTTCTTCTCCCTTAATCACTATTTTTTCTAATCCTCTGTATGCCAAAATTGTTACTCGTACCAAAGACCACAAGGCTTTTTTGAACAATTTACAGTGACATTCAATTTCTTGGGGGTCTGCTGGTGGACATGTTGCATTTGCAGCATATTAATGCTTCTGGTGGTCGCGCGTGGACCTATGCGTCAGCGGGTGTAGCACATGAAGGCGGCGCATCTGCCACACTCGTCGAGCGTTCTGGCCATTTTTCAGGTCGTGGTCATGCTAGTTTTTTTGGGATCTTCCCAGGTGGTCGTGGTCGTGTTTTGTAGTGTCAATGGTGTCGTAAGCTTGTTCATGATGCTCCACACTATTATCGTCTTATTCAGCGCCATCCAAGTCTTCCCATCTTTCTCAGCAATTTCAGTCCTCTTTTCAGCTTCAGCCGGCAGCTGTCACCTCAGACTGGTACCTTGACTCTGGAGAATCAAACCATATGAGCTCGTCTACTTCAAAAATTGAAAGTGTTACCCCCTAAACTGGTAATTCCTATGTTTCCGTTGAAAATGGAAATACCATATCTATTTCTGCTATTGGAGATTCCCAGCTTACGTCTTCATTGCGTCTCTCTGATGTTTTGGTTTTTCTTAACATAACCTAAAACTTATTATCAATCAGTAAGCTTACTAGGGATCCTGGTGTACTGATTACCTTGGATGACCATACTTTTTTTTATTCAGCACAAAGTCACCAGGGCAGTCATGGGTAGAGGCCACAATGACAATAGTTTATCTGTTTAAGATTGTGGTGAAAAAGCGTTACTTTCTTTTACAAAGAAAAATAAAACTTGAGCTTACTTTGATTTGTGGCATGCCCCTTTGGGACATGTGTCTCCTAACACTATTTCTTTGTTAGTTAAAAATGGTGAACCTTTTGTTTTCTCTTTGTTTCCTAAACCTTTTAAATTTGATTCACTGTGATTTTTGGGGACCATCTCCTATTTTATCTCATCATGGGTTTTCTTACTATGCTCTTTTAGTGGATTACTTTTCGATATTTACTTGGATTGATCCCCTCGGGATTATCGAGCTGCTCTCCATGATCCTCAGTGGGTCACTGCCACAGATGATGAGATGTCTGCTCTTTGGCAGCAACATACTTGGGATTTGGTTCCTCGGCTATTTGTTGTTAATGTTGATGGCTCCAAGTGGGTTTTTCAGCTCAAATATCATCCTAGTGGTACTCTTGAGAGACACATATCTCCTCTTATTGCTTAGGGATTCTCGTAGCTACCGGTTTTTACTTTGACCACACCATTAGCCCTGTGGTCAAAGCTTCAACTGTTCGTACGTTTCTTGCCATCGCCACCATGCATAAATGGGCTCTACATAAGTTGGATGTCAAGAATGCCTTCCTTAATGGTATTCTTGATGCTCCAATTTATATGGCCCAACATGTTGGCTACAGGATCCCACTGGGTCTGACTATGTTTGTCATTTGTGGAAAGCCATCAATGGCTTCAGCAAGCGCTAAGGGCTTGGTTTGAGCAATGTAGTTCAGTTTTTTGTCAGCTTGGTTTTGTCTACAACTCCTATGACACTTCCTTGTTTGTGTTTTCTACAGGTATTGTTCTTCTCTACTTGAATGTGTACATTGATGATTTAATCCTTACTTGCAATGATTCTACTGCCATCCGTCAGTTCATCTCTTGCACCCATCAGAAGTTTTTCGTAAAGGATCTTGGTTCTCTCAGCTTCTTTCTTAGCCTCGAGGTTTCATCCACTGTCTTCGGTCTCCTTTTAGGCCAAGCAAAGTATGCTAGGGATATTCTTTATCAAGCTGGGATGTCCGATGTTGTGTCGATCTCTACTCCCTTTTACCTATTTCCAAGCTCCACAGTACCTCAAGCAAACCCTTTAAGAATCCTACTTTATATAGGTTATTGGTTGTTTCTCTACAATATCTTAAGGATCCTCTTAATGATCACTTCGTGGATGTTACTAGGATTCTTTGCTATGTCATTGGTACTCTTTATTTTGGATTGTCCTTTCATTCTTCTACCTCCACAGATGTTCTAGGGTACTCTAACGCTGATTGGGCATATTTTTTGGAGACTCGGTGCTTGACTTATGGCTATGCATTTTTTCTTAGAAGGAATCTCATATCTTGGAGTCCCAAGAAGCAGCCTAATGTCTCCCGCTCCAGTTCGGAGTCTGAGTATCATGCTTTGGCCAACACTGTGGCAGAAGTTGTTTGGCTTTCTCATTTGCTTTGGGATCTGCATTTTCTCTTTTAGAGTTTCCTATTTTGTTGTGTGATAACAACAGTGCCATTTTTCTTGCTCAGAATCCAATGGCTCACAAGAGCGCAAAGCACATTGATATCGACTATTATTTTGTTCATGAGTTGGTTACTTCCAAGAAGCTAAGTATTCATCATGTGCCAACATCCCTCCAAGTTGCTGATATTTTAACCAAGGGCTTTTCTCGCCCTTTGTTTGAGTATTTCATGTCCAAGCTTTGTGTCTCTGCTTACCCAACGCTTAGCTTGAGGGTGTGTGTTAGGATAGATGAAATCACTGATTATATATGATTGTGATATGATTATGATTTGATTGAGATGTGTCTGGATACAATTCATGACTAGGGCGTGTATTTCTATATATGTATCCTACCTAATACAAATCTCTACTCAATGAGAGCTTCCTTATTGACAATATACATGTGTAGAAAGAAGTTATCTATGATGACATGTTCATTTTTTTATTATTCAAGTTGTCGCATGGAACCATGTCATGATATAATGTTTCTTGAGACATGCACAGTTTAATGATTGGTTTTCATTGACTTTCAACATGTCATAACTTTACATTTCACAAAGACATATCAGTACACATGTTCATACATAATCAAATTTTGATAAACCATACCCATTGAGACACTAATTAATGCATCATCCAAATTTCGTACTTAATAAAAAATAATTTATAAAAACATATTTTTGGGTTAGGATACATAAGTCTGGATACACAATTCGTTGTTTCTATATATTGGCTATCACGACATGAGACTGTGTGTTTTATTTGATTTTGGTTTAGATGGATAATGACTTATAAGGACATAATTCTGTGTCAAACTTATCTATTGCTATATCAATACTAAAAACATGTTAAATATGTGGCAGGATACATCAAACGTAGCGATAGGACCGTTCATATGACAAAAAATCTTGTGAACAAAGATCATTTTTTCAGTAGTGTTTTTCTTGAATGAATCAAAATAAATCCATTGCTTTCACAACTTCCCGACGATCACTCAAATCTGGATAGAGATCGTTAAGGTTTTAAATATACCAAGGCCCAGATCTGAATATCTCTGAGAAAAACACTATTATCATTCGAACCTGAAGTCAAAACAGAATGACTTCAGTTTTCTAATAAGGATTCTTTCACATCTTCTCGATGATCACTCAGATCTGGATAGAGATCGATCTGGTTTTAACAATACCAAGCCCCAGATCTGAATATCTCTGGGAAAAGTACTATTATTAATTGAACTTGAAGTCTAAACATAATGACTTCAGTTTTCAAATAAGGATTCTTCCTTGTATCATAGTTTGGTTTGTGAAGTTCTACAAAAATCTTTACTTGTATGATAACATTAAACCAAACACCAACACAACACTAGGAACATACTACATCGGTAAAATGACATCTTGGTGAACATGTCATTCATATTTTATTGGGAATTTACATCAGTTTATCCTAGATTGATTGTACACAGGGGCTCTACAAAATAGATACATAAAAAAATTTCTTGATCCCTTCCAAAAGATTCTAAGTTTACCTCAGACAGTTTTTCTCTGTAACATGGGAGAGCTGGTGCAAGTTGCATCATCATAAACAACAAAGGGTTCCATGTGATAGCAGCAACAAAGTCTTTTCCATGTTCTCCCTCCAAGCAAAAGATGCTTCGTTACTATATGGACTAGAGTTTTCCATTCATCGGAACATCACAAAAATACAGATTGAAAAGCCACTCAAAACTTCGAATGAAAATAGTCAACAAAAAATTCAAAGTTCCTTGGTAGGTCCTGGCTGAGGTAAGAAAGATATGGAAGCCGAATGAGCAAGCTCGATTTCTCATTCAAACACATCAACATGGAAGAAAATTATGTTGCAGACTAACTAGCCAAACATGGAAACACTGAACATATAATTAATATTTTTACACATGCAAGTTTGTCAAATTTTATCAAGAGCAAGATTAAATTGGACTCAGCCTTGTTAAACTGATTATTAAGTTAAAATGAAGAAACTAAATTTATGCACTATTAGCAAAATTCACACATAAATTTTTGAATATGTGCTTGTACAAATATACATAAAATAAACATTACAAAAGGGGACAAAATATGTGACTATCATATGAGCTCTCCTAAAAATGTGACAATGATATGGTAGCCAACTAGGTTAGTGGAACTTAGAAAACCAAAGAATATGGGTAGGTAAAAATCCTAGTTTCGAGATTAGGTTCAGTAACACTGGAGGATACAAAATGTAAATTAGCATTCTCTTGCCAAGTGCACCTCACTAAGAAGTTGCTCATATAAATTTTATCTCCAAGGGTTATACAAACAATGAACATCGGCCTGATTTTGGAAAAAGCAAGCAAGAGCTTGATGATATTGATCATTCTTCCTTTTTTGTTTTGAAAAACATGCAATTTTCAAGATAGGAAAGAAGCATAATGGAAAGTGCTTTACACGTTTTGTTTTATTATTTAGAATTATGGCCTTGGTGATCAAAGGGGAATTAAATGTAACAAATTATAGTTTTTGAATAATTATTTGTTAAAGTGAAATACAATTTAATTACTTAGAGCTCACTAAGTTTAATTTTTTTAATAATATTTTTGAACTTTATTTTAAAATTCAAGAATTGGTCTATTCATTCCACTACACAAGCACATGAATGCCAAAATTGGTAAATACAAGATTCATCAATGACTTTACTTCTAATTTTGTCCGAAATTGGAATTTGAAAAAATTAATTCTTGTGAAAAAATTATTCCTTTACCTATTTTGCTAAGACAAATATTAGTTTTGTGCTAAAGAAGAACGATGTACATTTTAAAAATAAGGTAACAAAAATTATTTTTCCCATAACAAAAAATGAACCTTCAATTATAAAAGCTAAATTCCACACAAATTGTCATCTTAAATTAATGTAAAAGTAAAAGGAAAAAAAATTCCAAAATAAAGTATTAGACAAAATCAAATGGTATTCCCCACAATGGAATAAGCCACACCATATCCACAAGGTTTATAAAAATTATTATGATGAAAACAATAATAAAATATATATATATATATATACACAAACCAATGTATATCTTCTATATATATTTTATAGAAATCATAAAAATAAACAATTGTTCAAATAATAATCCTACTAATAAAAAAAAAGAGGTGATGAGAATACATGAAACTATTATCAAATGAAATTTCTGGTGCATTCGAAATGTATTTTAAATGGGCACTTTATATGCATAAAATATTCAAGAAATTCCCACCCGCTAATTATTAGGAATATATCTCGATCATTGCGTTTAATGGTAAATGATAAAAATAACCAAAGTTTGGTACTATGACCAGGACGTCCACTTATTAAGTTTACAAATTAAATGTTTCATGCTAAATATATTAGTTTTGTGGCGTAAATTATGACATGAGAAGGAATATATTCTACATGTCATCAACATATATCATCAGTTGAAAGAGTGGTTGTTGCCTTCACCATCTAAGAAAGAGTGAGAGGCATCGTTTCTCTGTGATGCATCAGAAGGTACAGGAAATTCGGCATGAAACACATTATCCACTTGAGTAGTTGTTGGTGCTTGTCCCATAAATGAAGTAACATTGGGAAGATATTGAACATTGTAGTCTAAGGGCATGACTGGTGGATCCAATATTAAGGGGCCTAAACACTGTTGTAGGACTCCAAGCTGCAAGTTAAAAATTAAAGTTTATTACGTAGATGGAAACTAATGTTAACCTATTGAAATACTAACATAATAATGTCTGCATCAAATACACTTATATATCCAAGTGATCACCAAATCAAATGGTTCAAAATCAGGGTTTGAAACAAAATGCTTTAAAAAAATGCGGGTTGCATGTTACAGGATATTTCGTATTCATTCAAAAACCTAAAAATAAAAATGTAGTTAGGAGGGGGAGGAGGTTTAACATATGCAAGTGTTATGAAACAAAGAAATCAATGGAAGAAGGTTTATCACACACAATTAGAGTTCTCAACTAGTTTTGTAATTCAAGTTGTGATTAGGGGAATGTAAAAACAGTTTACTCTTTAATTTATTAAATAACCATGCAATTTGAAATTTAAAGCTTTCAATATTCTATCATGTACATTGTGTACATACTAAAGAACAAATTATTTCAAGTTAAATAAAGTACTGACTGAAAAATTATAAGTTAATAAGATGTTCTAATTGAATGATAACAGACTTATTTCATCGTAGACGTGAGTTTAATCTTACTTATAAAAATATTAAAATAAAACGTATATTTGAAAACATTGAGTTGAGATGCATACCTCATTTTTCAACTTAATATTCTCCAACATCAATGGAGATTGAACCAATTGTTGATGACCGCATTTTGTGCAGATATTGTTGGAAAGAGCATTTCTAAGATAAGCATTCTCTTCTTGAAGCTGGTTGTTTTCAATCTTTAGGTCATGATTGACGTCTCGTTGATATTTTGCCTAGAACATGTGATACTAACAATTTAAAAATCAAGTTCGACTAAAACAAAAAAAAAATTCTCGCAAATTAAGAATAATTTTTAAGTTAAGGTAGGGTGTAAGATAGTTAATTGCTTTTCCACAAAAACTATGTAGAAATCTAAGTATTCAATCATCATAGGCACCATTGGAAGTAGTACTGCTACTATATATCCACATGTTACAATAAATAATGGATGAATAGCTAAACACTTAATATAGAAATTTTCAAATAATTAATAATAATATTTTTATCATGAAATTATTAATTCAACTTAAACTTAATGTCTACTTCATAAAAGGATTTCTTTGAGATAGCATATATATATATATATATATATATATATATATATATATATATATATCTCAAGGTTCTATTCTCCTTATTATTAGTCAGGTGGTTCTAGATGTGTATTTAAAGTGAAGCATAACGTTATAGTAAAAAATATTTTTTAAAAATACTTTTTGATGATAATATGCATTAATTTTATTATCATGGTTCTACACAATCATTAAGAATCTATATAATTATATATATATATATATATATATATATATATTAAACTACATATAAATAAATTAATATAAAAAGAAAATATTTAGAAGTACATAATTTAAATAATGACAAAGGATGTGTGAAATGAACATATTTATTGTAAAAGTATTTAGAATAAAGAGGAAATTCCAAATAAAAAAATTCAAATTTGAAAAGGATCTTTCGGATTCTCGAAGAATGAGGGGCAAAGATCTCTTGTTCTTATTCTTAGCCACTTCACAATGTAACTTAAAATTTTTAATTTAAAATTTTAATAACAAAAAATATAAGTTAAATCATGTAATAAGGTGTGTTTGAATGTAAATATTTAAGAAATATTATAATTAAAAAATAAAATATTAAACTTAAAAAATAGTTTATTTAAATTTAACATTTTAGTTTTTAATTTAACAAATTCATTGTATAAGTGAATACATACAATGGGCTGTCCATAATTTAACGAAAAACCACATATTAGGAGACCTTCTATAAAATGAATATATTTAAAACTATAACTTGGATATTGGAGTAATAAGAATTCAATACTCCCTCCGTCCCAGGGGAATTTGCACAGAATCTTTTTCACGGTCTCCAAAAAATATGTTTGACTGTAAATATATGTAACTACGGACAAGAACGACACATATAAAATTCATATTTAGAAACTACATGTTATGACGAATCTAACAATATCTCATACGATAATATTATTTTTCATATATCTACTCAAATATGTGGTCAAATTTTAACAACTTTGACTTCCAAATAGTAAGTGTGCAGATTTGGCTGGGACGGAGGGAGTAGTAAAATTGTAATTTTAGAAAGAAAATTGATAGATTTTTTTTAATTTGACAAACACTATCGGAGGTGTCATAATCTTTATTTTTCATCTGAATTCCCAAAAAGGTGGTATGGAAGTACTAAAATAATATCTAATTATCATTATTGGTCTTTACAAAAATAATAATTTAAACTCATATGTATACTAATAATTATTGATCATTATATAATATGTAAAACTGAAAATATATTATGTAAAATATTTATTTCTAGTATACATAAGTGAAGAGATAAGACGTTTATGAAATATATCTTTTACTTAGTCTAATAAAAAATTTATCATTATTTTAAATTATTAAAATTTAATGTTGTGTATTAATTTGATTACATATAGATACAAAAGAATAATTTTATAATTTAATTGGATATTAATTTGCAAATGTAAAGGACAAAAGAGATTAATGCAAACATATGGTGCAAGTCAGATTATGAATTTATCATGGTGGAGCACAAAATATACTAACCACTACTGTATAGAATAAATTATTTTTGACAGTGAGGGTACTTGGTCTGTAAATTTGCTTATGAATAAAAAAAATATGAGAATAATTTTAATGGTTCAAGCCCCTAGTTAAGAGGAAAGTTAAAATTTTAAATTAGTTTTGTTTTTAATTCTAGTAGTAAGAATGAATCATTTATATAATTATAAAATATTCTTAAAGCAATCATTAGTTTCAAATACACAATTTTCAATTTGTCAATCATATGTAGTTCTATAATTTCATCAAAAACGAAAGAAAACAATCATGATTAAATATAAATTATTTATATTTGATATTATTAATTATATATTAAAAATATTATTTTGCATTAAATTTATTAAAATGGTAAGATTTTAGTTACCTTGAGTTTTGAACGTTTGTTTTGGAACCAAAACTTGACTTGAGTTGGATCCATTCCGAGGGCAGCACCTAGCGCAGTTCTTTGTTTTTCTATTGGGTTTGGAAATTCAAGGAAGAACCTACAAAATAAAGTAACAAGTAATAAAATATAATTTAAATAATTTTTCTAAAATATAAATATTTTATTAATATCTCATCTCTTCTAAGATTTATAAGAAATATAAATTTGCAACAAATACTTAAATGTCATAATAAATAAATAAATATATATATATATATATGGATAAAAGAACATAGAATTGTATTACGATTTTTAATTCAGCGATGTCTTTTTAAAAAAAATTAAAGGATTTAGTACTCTAGATTAAGTATGGTGTAATTAGAAAAACAAATTAATCTCTAAATCCATGAAAGTCTAAATAAATAGTTTAAGAAAATGTATATTTATAATTTCAAAAAAACCTAATGGATACTACTAATAATTCACCAATCTCTCTAAAGAATTGCATATGTCATGATAATAACATAACAAGATTTATAATGTTAATTTGAATATTATATAAACTGTCAATATACAATTAGCTTACGATTCTAGTTCTTCAATTTGTTGGCGGGTGTGCCGCTTTGTTTTGTGTATCACATCATCCCCGTCTTGGTTCTTAGTAGGTGTGAAAATATTACTAGAGCTTCCTTCCTGAGAATTAAACTTTAATGCTTGTCAAAATGTAATATTCAAATAGGCTATTTTTTGTGGAATTAATTTGATTAACATTTATAAAAAAAAATAATAATAATTTCCCACCAATCTAAAATGGTACTGATCATTTCCAAAGTAATATTTCCAAATCTAAATTATAGCATTAGGATAGAAAAAAAAAATTTATTTAGATCAAACACTTGGAGAGAAAATTAATAAAAGCAAGATGATGCGAAACGGGCTATGAAAAAAAATATCTAATTTTAGATTGAAAAACTTGACAATTCTTGGATGAGTTAATTACCTTCTCCATTGTCATGGGTTCTGAAAAAATCTGACTGTCCTGAAAGCACCAACGTACAAATTAGATTAAAAACACAATGAAAATCAGGGATGGGAGGGGATGAGGAGAGAACTATTCGAGGACAAGGGTTTGAAAACTTATTTCTCCTCTTATAAAATAAATAATTTATAGAGAAAAACTTGTGGAACATCTACTTCAATTATGGAACATCTACTTCAAAAGGAGATATAATTATGGAACATCTACTTCAATCAAAAACTCAAAATCCAAAACCAAATCCCCTTTATTTTTTGGCTTTGAAACTCAATTTTGAAGTTTAAAAATATTTCGTAACTAATTCATTGAAAGGTTTATATGAAATATACCTTAAGGATGCTGCCTAAGAATGGTGTTATGAAAAAGCTAAAAGGATTATTGTATTCATATAGAAATTGAAACTACTGTGATAGGAAATTAAAAATATATTTTAAATTTCATATTTATTAATTTTTCCAAGTCAAATTAATAAATACCATTTTTCAAAGCGTATTAATTTGTAGTTAAAGTTACAGTTACTTATGACTATAGAGAGGCTCTTTAAGCTAAATATTTAATAAAATAGAAACTTGAAGACAAATTTGTAGTACTTTGATTTATTATTTACAGAATCTATTTACGTAAAACAGTTGTGTATGAGTTGTCAAGCATAAATTGCATAGACACTAGAGTTAACACACATTTATTAATTTTATTATTTCCACACCATGAAGTCTCAAATTAAGGGAAAGTAAATATTTTTTTGATCGGAATTTTTTTGTGTATTTTCAATGTAATTTAATTAAATGAAAAATAATAAAAAGTCGATAAGTACTATTTAGATTACTTGTATACACCTAGCCCAAACGTTGAGCTGCAGGCCCGAAGTTGCAAACAAGCCCAAGACTAGCCCGCGATACGAGCAGAGACAGAGGCAACTCACGAACTGGAGATCATGGTCCGGCGCCGACCACAAACCGTCTTTCTCGAAGCCACAATCAAGCGCACGCCAGTAAACTCGTGAAAAGCAGAGCCACATTTAAAACAGGCTATAAAAGGAACAAAGAGGTCACATATAGACGTAAGTCCAACTAGACAATACTGCTTTAATTTCAATATAAAATGATACTACACAATGTCAAGTGTCATACATCTCGATACATATATATTAGGATAGATGAAATCGCTGATTAGATATGATTGTGATATGATTATGATTTCATTGAGATGTGTCTAGATATAATGCATGCCAAGGGCTGGTATTCTTCTATATGTTTCCTACCTAATACAAACCTCTACTCAATGAGAGTTTCCTTATTGACATGGTATCAGAATAAATTTCTTGAACGAAGCTATGTCCGCCCTTCTCACTCACCTATTAAAATCGTCGCCTCTTTTTTTCTTGCTTATCACACAAGTTTTCTGCTTGCCGTTTTCTACTTGTCAAACTCTCCACTCCCTTTTTCGATCTCAACATATCACCATGGCAGAATTTACCAAAATTTCACACAATACTCTCCTCAACATGTTCACCATTAAACTGACCCAACCAATTACCTCCTGTGGAAATGATGGGTAGCCCACATTCTGTAGCCATGGGGTCTATATGGGTTTCTTCACAGCACAAATCCATGTCCGGTGCTTCCTAGTCCACT
Source organism: Rubia yunnanensis (assembly GCA_037428765.1). Classification (NCBI taxonomy): domain Eukaryota; kingdom Viridiplantae; phylum Streptophyta; class Magnoliopsida; order Gentianales; family Rubiaceae; genus Rubia; species Rubia yunnanensis. Next base: position 3,719,959 of record CM075071.1, read on the forward strand.
ACTGGAATCGACGTTTTCCTATGCATATGTTACTAGCTCTTCTCCTAGAGGCACGAAGAATGATCCAAAGGTTGCGTATAGGAAGGCTTCGGAAAGTCAGGCTACTTGGCTAGACATGGACCAACGCGTTTGAAGCTTGTTGTTCTCTTCATTGACTCGGGAAGCATTATCCAAGCTTGATGATTGTGTGACCTCTCAACAAATGTCGGAAAAAATCATGGCAGTCTACTAAAATAAAAGTTAGTCCACCATTTTTGCGCCTCCGTTCCAGTACTTTTGCTATCATAAAAATTGGTCCTATTCATGAATTGAATCTCCAGTTTATGAGTAATTTTGATCAACTGTCTGCTTTGGGTGCCCCTGCTTCAAATAATGACCAACTATTATGGTTTCTTATTGCCCTTGTTCTGATTACAAGGAATTTTCTTCTGCCTTAATTACTATTTTGCCTACTCCTTTTTATGCCAAAATTGTTACTCGTGCCAAAGAACACAAGGATTTTTTGAACAATTTGCAGGGACATTCAATTTTTGGGGGTCTGCTAGTGGACATGTCGCATTTGAAGCATCTGATAATGCTTCCAGTTGCCGCACGTAGACCTACGTGTCGGTGGGTGCAGCACGTGAAGGCAGTGCGTCTAGCACACGTGCCAGGCGTTCTGGCCATTTTTCAGGTCATGGTCAAGCTAGATTTTCTGGGTACTCCTCAGGCGGAACGTCTGGCACATGCGTCGGTCGTTCTAGCCATTTTTCAGGTCGTGATTATGCCAGATTTTTTGGGCACTCCTTAGGTGGCCGTGGTCATGGTCTACAATGCCAATGATGCCATAAACTTGGTTATAATGCCGCAAAGTGTTATCGTCTAATTTAGTGTTCATCCAAGTTTCCCCATCTTGATTAGCAATTTCAGTCATCTCTTAAGCTTGAGCAGGTGGTTGTCACCTCCGACGGATACCTTGACTTTGGGACATCAAACCATATGAGGTCGTCTTCTTCAAACCTTGAAAGTGTCACCCCCTACACTGGTAATTCCTATGTTTCTGTTGGAAATGGAAATATCATATCTATTTCTAATATTGGTGATTCACAGCTTACGTCTTCATTATATATCTCTATTGTTTTTTGTTTTTCTTGATATAACCAAAAACTTATTATCAATCAGTAAGCTAACCAGGGATCTTAGTGTGATGATTATCATTGAAAACCGTTCTTTTGTTATTCAGCACAAAGTAACCAGGGAAATCATGGGCAGAGGCTAAAACGATGATGGTTTATATGTGCTAGATTGTGATGAAGAGACGTTACTTTCTTTTATTATGAAAAATAAAACTTGGGCATCCTTTGAGTTGTGGCTTGCCTATTTAGGTCATGTGTTCCCCAGCTTTATTTCTTTGTTAGATAAAATTGGTGAAATTATTTTTTCCTCTTTGTCGCCCAAACCTAATGTCTACGCATCATGTGTTATGGAAAAATGTCATAAAATGCCATTTGTTGAGAAGTCTAAAAGAGCTAAGCATGTATTGGATTTGATTCACTGTGATTTGTGAGGATCATCTCCTATTTTATCTGGTCATGGGTTTGTTTACTATGCTCTTTTTGTTGATGACTTTTCGAGATTTACTTAGCTTTATCCCCTTTGACGTAAATCTGAATTTGTTGATGTTTATATGAAATTTGAGGCTTTTGTGTAAAATCAATTTTATTCTCTGATTAAAGTTTTTCAAAGTGATGGTGGCACTGAATTTCTAAGCACTAATCTTCAGACGCATTTTGAAACTATGGGGATACATCTGTAGGTCTCTTGTTCCTACACACCTAAGACGAACGGGTGTACTGAGTGCAAACACCGTCATGTGGCCGAAATGGGGATTACTATGCTTTACATTCGCATTTGCCTCTTTCTTTCTGGGATGATGCTTTTGTGACAGTTATCTATATTATAAACTGTCTCCCAACTCCAGTTTTCGATAGAGCCTCTCCATACAATATTCCATTCGATCGGGCGACTATAAACTCAAACTTCCATCCTTTTGGTTATAGAGTATATCCCTTTGTTCATCATTATGCTGAGCACAAACTATTGCCTCAAAGTATTCCATGTGTGTTTGTTAGTTATAGCTCATAATACATGGGGTTTTGTTGCATTGACTCTACTCCTAGTTAGGTGTAGATTACTCGGAATGCGCACTTTGATGAAACCTACTATCCATTTGCCACTACGACTTCCAGCTCTACAGTTTATTGATCCAGCCCTTCCAGATATGGTGTCTCAGTTTCCATCAACATCTCCTTTGGCACCATGTTCCCTGTGCTCGGACAACTCACTTGTTCTGATGGGCCCTACTCCTGCTGCCCCTGACTCGGTTTCTTCTTTGCTTTTGGCAACCTCTTGGTCCCCTTCTAATGCCTCTTGTGATAATTCTCTTAGTCTGCCACCTTCTCAGACTCATCCCATGACCACTCGGCCTCGTACTGGTGCTACGTCCTTGTCATCTTGATGATTATGTTGTTATAAGTCTCACTACTACATTACTTGACCACTCTGAGCCTTGGGATTATTGTGCTACTCTCCATGATGTCGAGATGTCTGCTCTTTGCCAGCAATATACTTGGGATATGGTTCCTCGGCCATATGATGTTAATGATGTTGACTCCAAGTGTGTTTTTTCAGCTCAAATATCATCCTGATGGTAGTATTGAGTGACAAAAAGCTCGACTTATTGTTCAGGGATTCTTATAGCAACCGGTTTCTGACTTTGACCACACCTTCAGCCCTATAGTCAAAGTTTCCATTGTTCGTACAGTTCTTCCATCACCCCATGCGGATTTTCCATCTGTATTAGTTGGATGACAAGAATGCCTTCCTTAATGGTATTCTTGATGCTCCGATTTATATGGCACAACATGTTGGCTACATGGATCCCCCTAGATCTAAGTGTGTTTTTCGTTTGTAGAAAGCCATCGATGGGCTTAAGCAAGTGTCAAGGGCTTGGTTTGAGTGATTTAGTTCATTTCTTCATCAGCTTGGTTCATCTGCAGCTCCTCTGACACTTCCTTGTTTGTGTTTTCTAGAGGCGCTATTCTTCTCTACTTGCCAGTATGCATTGATTATATCATCCTTACTGGTAATAATTCTACCGCCATCTGCTAGTTCATTTCATGCACTCATCAGAAGTTTTCCATAAAGGATTTTGGTTCCCTCAGCTACTTTCTTGGCCTTAAGGTTTCATCCACTACCTTTGGTCTCTTTTTGGACCATGTGAAGTATGCTAGGGATATTCTTGGCCAAGTCGGGATGTCTAATGGTGTGCTAGTCTCTACTCCCTTTGTACTTACTTCCCAGCTCCACAATACCTCGAGTGAGCCCTTCAGAAATCCTACTTTATATAGGTCACTGGTAGGTACTCTACAGTATCTTACTATCACTCAACCCAATTTGGCTCTCGCTGTGAACTCGGTTAGCCCATTTCTTCATGATTCTCGTGATGATCACTTTGCGCCTGTTAATAGGATTCTTCGCTATGTCAGTGGTACTCTTTATCTTGGATTGTCCTTTCATTCTTCTACCTCTAAAGATATGCTAAGGTACTCCGACACTGATTGGACATGTTGTTTGGAAACTCGACGCTCGATATATGGCTACCCAGGTTTTCTTGGATAGAATCTCATATCTTGGAGTGCCAAGAAGCAACCTACTGTCTCCCGCTCCAATTCGAAGTCTGAGTATCGTGCTTTGGCCAACACTTTCGTAGAAGTTTTTTGGGTTTCTCATTTTCTTCAGGATATCAATTTTCCACTTTCAGAGTCGCCTATTTCTCTGTGTGACAACAGTGCCATTTTTCTTGCTCAGAATCTGGTAGCTCACAAGCGTATTTAGCACATTGATACCGAATACCATTTTTTTCATGAGTTGGTTACTTCTTGGAAGCTAGATATTTTTCATGTGTCGACATCCCTCCATGTTGCTGATGTTTTCAATAAGGGCCTTTCTCGCCCTTTGTTTGTGTTTTCCAGGTCAAAGCTTTGCATCTTGGCTCATTCGACACTTTGCTTAAGGGGGTTTTAGGATAGATGAAATCACTGATTAGATATGATTTTGATATGATGATAATTTTATGGAGATGTGTCTAGATACAATGCATGTCTAGGGCTTGTATTCTTCTATATGTATCCTACCAAATACAAACCTTTACTCAATGAGAGTTTCCTTATTCACAATATACAAGTGTAGAAAGAAGTTATCTATGACGTCATGATCAATTGTTTGTTATTTAAGTTGTCGCATGGAACCATGTCATGATATAATGTTTCTTAAGACATGCACAATGTAATGATTGGTTTTCATCGACTTTCAACATGTCATATCTTTACATTCCAAAAAGACTATCAATACACCTATTCATACAAAAACACATTTTGATAAACCATACTCGTTGAGACACTAATTATTGCTCCATCAAAATTTTGTACTAAATAAAAAATAATGTATAAAAACATATTTTCAGGTAAGGATACGTAATTCTGGATACACAATCCGTTGTTGACATATATTGGCTATCACGACATGAGATTGTCTGTTTTATTTGATTTTTGTTTAGATGGATAGTGACATATAGGGACATACTTTTGTGTCAAACCTATCTATTGCTACATCGATACTAAAGATATGTTAAATATGAATTAGAATACATCAAACGTAGCGGTAGTACCATTTATATAACAAAACATCTTGCGAAGAAGGATCATTTTTCCAGTAGTATTTTGCTTGAATATATCACAATCAATCCTGTATTGCTTTCAAAACTACCCGATGATCACTTATATCTAAATAGAGATCGATAAGGTTTTAAATATACCAAGCCCTAGATCTGAATATCTATGGGAAAAGTACATTAGTGGAGGAAGGGGGATTAAAGATGGTTTTATTGGACCTGAGAAGACACCTTGGTATTGCCTTTAATCCCCCCTGAACAAAGGAAGTTCCAAAAACCACCTTCTATCGCACTCTAAATAGGTTTGGAATTCAGAACCTCTTTCAGTTGTCCAAAAAAAAGGTTCCGAATTTTAAATCAATGTCTAGGGTCCCAAAAAAATGGCAGCAAAAAACCTAGGTTTTCGGCGGCAAACCAAAGAAGGAGATATGAAAATGGAGAGAATTTTGTACCAAAATTCATCAACCAATCCAGATCCGTGAAAAAGAAAACAATAAAAAATAAGAAATGGAGTGGAGGATATTTATTCTCCGGCATCGGAAGGAAGGACGATGGTGGCAGATAGATCTCGAGCGATGGTCGGGAAGAGAAGACGCAGCTGGGAAGAGGCGGAGGAGACGCGTCTGGGAAGAGGGAGTGGTACGGGGTGGTGGAGGGAAAGGGAATGAGATCAGAGGCGGAGTATGGCGGTGGTGAAGGGTGGATGGTGGAGGAAGATGATCGGAGAGGAATAGGAGGTGTTGCCTTAGAAAAATGAAACAAAGAGAGAGAGAGAGAGAGAGAGAGAGAGAGCAAGGCAGAAACACTGGCTTAGACAAAAAAAATTGGATAGAAATATTAAACCCTAGCTACTGCTTTAATACTTGGCCACCTGAACCACTTTTGACATCGGAAGCTCTTTCAGCTCCTCTATGAAAGATGATTTTATTATAGAACCGCCTTTAATTAGATCCGAACCACTTCCAGTATTGGAACCTATTTCGGCTCCTCTATCAAAGGTGGTTCTACAATAGAACCGCCTTTAATTGATGTCCATCAAAGGCACTTCTTAAGGAACCGCCTTTGATCAATTTTGAATCGCCTTTAATTGGACCTGAAACCACTTCCGATATCGAAAATAGCATGGGAAGGAAGTTCCTTCCCCAAAATATTATAACTGCCTTTGAATGGTGCCTTTAATCACAAGCTTTCCACTAGTGGTACTATTATTATTGGAACCAGGAGTCTAAGCAGAATAACATCAGTTTTCTAATAAAGATTCTTCCTTGTATTATTGTTTGGTTTGTGTGGTTGTCCAAAAGCTCTTACGTATATGATAACATTAAACGAAACACCATCACAGCACGAGAAACATACTAAATTGGTAAAATGGCATCTTGGTGAACATGTAATTAATATTTTACTGGGAATTTAAATCAGTTTATCCTATATTGTTTGTACACAGGGGCTCAAAAGAACTGATACATAAAAACAAATCTCTTGGTCCCTTCCAAAAGATTCTAAGTTTAGCTTAGACGGCTCTTCTCTACAAAATGTGAGGGCTGGTGCAAGTTGCATCATCATAAACAACAAAGGATTCCATGTGATAGCAGCAACAAATTTTTTTCCATGTTGTCCCTCCAAGCTAAAGTTTCTTCTTTACTGTTTTGACTAGAGATTGCCAATCATTAGAACATCACCCAAATATAGATTGAAAGCCACTCAAAACTTCCAGAGAAAATAGTCAACAAAAAAAATTCAAAGTCCCTTGGTAGATCCTGATTAAAGTAAGAATGATATGGAAGTTGAATGAGCAAGATTGATTTCTCATTCAAACACATCTACATGGAAGCAAATTATGTTGTAGATCACTAGCCAAACATAGAAACGCTGAACAGGTAAATAATTTCACACATGCAAGTTTGTCAAATTTTATAAAGAGCAAGATTAAACTGGACTCAGCCTCATTAAACTGATTATAAAGTTAAAATGAAGAAAATAAATTTATACACTATTAGCAAAATTCACACATAAATTTGTTGAATATGAGCTTGTACAAAAATGCATAAAATAAACATTACAAAATGGGACAAAATATGTGACCATCATATGAGCTCTCCTAAAAATGTGACAATGATATGGTAGCCACCTAGGTTAATGGGACTTAGGAAGCCAAAGAATATTGGATGAAGTACCTACATGGCTAAGTAAAAATTTCTTGTTTCAAGGTTAGGTTCTGTAACACTGGGAGGATACAAAATGTAAATTAGTATTCTCTTGCCAACTGTACCTCACTACGAAGTTGCTAAAATAAATCTTATCTCCAAGGGTTATACAAACAATGAACAGGGTCCTAAATAAGGAAAAAACAAGTAAGAGCTAGATGATATTGATCATTCTTTCTTTTTTGTTTTGAAAAACATGCAATTTTCTAGATAGGAAAGAAGCATGATGGAAAGTTCTATTGAGAGCAATTCACATCAGCCTCAAAGAAACATTGTTTTACAACTTTTGTTTTATTCTTTAGAATTATGGTCTTGGTGATTAAAGGGGAATTAAATGTAATAAATTATAGTTTTTAAATAATTATTTGTTAAAGTGAAATGCAATTTAATTACTCAGAGCTCACTAAGTTTAATTTGTTTAATAATATTTATGAACTTTATTATCAAAAAATTATTAAAATTAAGTTTCTACTTTCAGATATTCTACATCAAAAATTCAAGTATTGGTCTATTCCTTCCACTACACTAGCACATGAATGCCAAAATTGGTAAATATGAGGTTCATCAATGACTTTACTTCAAATTTTGTCCGAAATTGAAATTTAACAAAATCAATTCTTGAGAAAAAATTATTTCTTTACCTATTTTGCTATGAAAAATGTTATTTTTTGTGATAAAGAGGAATGATATACATTTTAAAAATAAGGTAACATAAAAAACATTTCCCATAACAAAAAATGAACCTTCAATTATAAGCTAAATTCTACAAAACAAAATGTCATCTTAAATGAAATGAAGAAGAAAAAAGGAAAAACTATTTCCAAAATAAAGTATTACCCAAAATCAAATGGTATTCCCCACAATGAAGTAAGCCACACCATATCCACAAGATTTATAAAAAGATATTGTGATGAAAATCTTTATATACCAACATATATCTTCTCTATATATTTTTATAAAAATCATAAAAATAAACAATAGTTCAATTAAATTCTTAATAAAAAGAAAGAGGTGATGAGAATAAATGAAACTATTTTCAAACGAAAAGCCTAGTGCATTCAAAATGTATTTTAAAAGGGCACTTTATACACATAAAGTATTCAAGAAATTCACACCCACTAATTAATCCGAATATATCATAATAATTGCGTATAATGGTAAATGATAAAAGTAACCAAAGTTTGGTATGACCATGATGTCCACTTATTGAGTTTACCAATCAAATGTTTCATGCTAAATATTTTAGTATTATGGCATAAATTATGACATGAGAAAGAATATATTCTACATGTCAACAACATATATTATCAGTAGAAAAAGTGGTTGTTGTATTCATCATCTGAGACAGAGGAAGAGGCATCGTTTCTTTGTGATGCATAAGAAGGTACAACAAATTCTGCATGAAACACATTATCCACTTGAGTAGTTGGTGGTGCTTGTCCAGAAAATGAAGTAACATTGGGAAGATACTAAACATTGTAGTCCAAGGGCATGACTGGTGGATATAATATTAAGGGGCTTAAACACTTTGTAGGACTCCAAACTGCAAGTTTAAAATGAAAGTTTATTATGTAGATGGAAACTAATGTTAACCTATTAAGTTACTATCAGAATAATGTCTGCATTAAATACACTAATATATCCAAGTGATCTCCAATTCAAATGGCTCAAAATCAGGTTTTGAAACAAAATGCTTACAAAACAATGTGTGTTACATGTTACGGGATATTTGTATTCATTCTAAAGCTTAAAATGAAAACGTGTTTAAAAAACCGGTAAACATATGCAAGTGTTATGAAAAAACGAAATCAAGAGAAGATGGATTATGACACACAACGTTCATATAATACTCTCCTACACATGTTCACCATTAAACTGAACCCAACCAATTACATCCTATGGAAACGACAAGTAGCCCACATTCTGAAACCATGAGATTTGTAAGGGTTTCTTTATGGCACAAACCCATGTCCGGTGCTTCCTAGTCCACCACCAGAATCGACGTCGTCTTATGCATCTATTACTCGCTCTTCTCCTGGAGGCACGAAGAATGATCCAAAGGTTGCGTATGAGAAGGCTTTGGCAGATCGGGCTGCATTCCTGGACAAGGACTAATGCGTTTGTAGCTTGTTGTTCTCTTCGTTAACTCAGGAAGCATTGGTTGAGCTTGATGATTGTGCGACCTCTCAATAGATGTGGGAAAACATCTCGGCAGTCTGCCAGAATTAGAGTTAGTCCACCATTTTACACCTCCATTCTAGTGCTTTTGCTGTCTTAAAAACTGGTTTCGTTCATGAATTGGATCTCCAGTTTAAAAGTAATTTTGATCAACTGTCTGCTTTGGTGCCCCTTCTTAAAATGATGACCAATTATTACGGTATCTTACTATCCTTGGTTTTTATTACAAGGAATTTTCTTCTCCCTTAATCACTATTTTTTCTAATCCTCTGTATGCCAAAATTGTTACTCGTACCAAAGACCACAAGGCTTTTTTGAACAATTTACAGTGACATTCAATTTCTTGGGGGTCTGCTGGTGGACATGTTGCATTTGCAGCATATTAATGCTTCCGGTGGTCGCGCGTGGACCTATGCGTCAGCGGGTGTAGCACATGAAGGCGGCGCATCTGCCACACTCGTCGAGCGTTCTGGCCATTTTTCAGGTCGTGGTCATGCTAGTTTTTTTGGGATCTTCCCAGGTGGTCGTGGTCGTGTTTTGTAGTGTCAATGGTGTCGTAAACTTGTTCATGATGCTCCACACTATTATTGTCTTATTCAGCGCCATCCAAGTCTTCCCATCTTTCTCAGCAATTTCAGTCCTCTTTTCAGCTTCAGCCGGCAGCTGTCACCTCAGACTGGTACCTTGACTCTGGAGAATCAAACCATATGAGCTCGTCTACTTCAAAAATTGAAAGTGTTACCCCCTAAACTGGTAATTCCTATGTTTCCGTTGAAAATGGAAATACCATATCTATTTCTGCTATTGGAGATTCCCAGCTTACGTCTTCATTGCGTCTCTCTGATGTTTTGGTTTTTCTTAACATAACCTAAAACTTATTATCAATCAGTAAGCTTACTAGGGATCCTGGTGTACTGATTACCTTGGATGACCATACTTTTTTTATTCAGCACAAAGTCACCAGGGCAGTCATGGGTAGAGGCCACAATGACAATAGTTTATCTGTTTAAGATTGTGGTGAAAAAGTGTTACTTTCTTTTACAAAGAAAAATAAAACTTGAGCTTACTTTGATTTGTGGCATGCCCCTTTGGGAGATGTGTCTCCTAACACTATTTCTTTGTTAGTTAAAAATGGTGAACCTTTTGTTTTCTCTTTGTTTCCTAAACCTTTTGAATTTGATTCACTGTGATTTTTGGGGACCATCTCCTATTTTATCTCATCATGGGTTTTCTTACTATGCTCTTTTAGTGGATCACTTTTCGATATTTACTTGGATTGATCCCCTCGGGATTATCGAGCTGCTCTCCATGATCCTCAGTGGGTCACTGCCACAGATGATGAGATGTCTGCTCTTTGGCAGCAACATACTTGGGATTTGGTTCCTCGGCTATTTGTTGTTAATGTTGATGGCTCCAAGTGGGTTTTTCAGCTCAAATATCATCCTGGTGGTACTCTTGAGAGACACATATCTCCTCTTATTGCTTAGGGATTCTCGTAGCTACCGGTTTTTACTTTGACCACACCATTAGCTCTGTGGTCAAAGCTTCAACTGTTCGTACGTTTCTTGCCATCGCCACCATGCATAAATGGGCTCTACATAAGTTGGATGTCAAGAATGCCTTCCTTAATGGTATTCTTGATGCTCCAATTTATATGGCCCAACATGTTGGCTACAGGATCCCACTGGGTCTGACTATGTTTGTCATTTGTGGAAAGCCATCAATGGCTTCAGCAAGCGCTGAGGGCTTGGTTTGAGCAATGTAGTTCAGTTTTTTGTCTGCTTGGTTTTGTCTACAGCTCCTATGACACTTCCTTGTTTGTGTTTTCTACAGGTATTGTTCTTCTCTACTTGAATGTGTACATTGATGATTTAATCCTTACTTGTAATGATTCTACTGCCATCCGTCAGTTCATCTCTTGCACCCATCAGAAGTTTTTTGTAAAGGATCATGGTTCTCTCAGCTTCTTTCTTAGCCTCGAGGTTTCATCCACTTTCTTCGGTCTCCTTTTAGGCCAAGCAAAGTATGCTAGGGATATTCTTTATCAAGCTGGGATGTCTGATGTTGTGTCAATCTCTACTCCCTTTTACCTATTTCCAAGCTCCACAGTACCTCAAGCAAACCCTTTAAGAATCCTACTTTATATAGGTTATTGGTTGTTTCTCTACAATATCTTAAGGATCCTCTTAATGATCACTTCGTGGATGTTACTAGGATTCTTTGCTATGTCATTGGTACTCTTCTTTTTTGGAGACTCGGCGCTTGACTTATGGCTATGCATTTTTTCTTAGAAGGAATCTCATATCTTGGAGTCCCAAGAAGCAGCCTAATGTCTCCCGCTCCAGTTCGGAGTCTGAGTATCATGCTTTGGCCAACACTGTGGCAGAAGTTGTTTGGCTTTCTCATTTGCTTTGGGATCTACATTTTCTCTTTTAGAGTTTCCTATTTTGCTGTGTGATAACAACAGTGCCATTTTTCTTGCTCAGAATCCAATGGCTCACAAGAGCGCAAAGCACATTGATATCGACTATTATTTTGTTCATGAGTTGGTTACTTCCAAGAAGCTAAGTATTCGTCATGTGCCAACATCCCTCCAAGTTGCTGATATTTTAACCAAGGGCTTTTCTCGCCCTTTGTTTGAGTATTTCATGTCCAAGCTTTGTGTCTCTGCTCACCCAACGCTTAGCTTGAGGGTGTGTGTTAGGATAGATGAAATCACTGATTATATATGATTGTGATATGATTATGATTTGATTGAGATGTGTCTGGATACAATTCATGACTAGGGCGTGTATTTCTATATATGTATCCTACCTAATACAAATCTCTACTCAATGAGAGCTTCCTTATTGACAATATACATGTGTAGAAAGAAGTAATCTATGATGACATGTTCATTTTTTTATTATTCAAGTATTCGCATGGAACCATGTCATGATATAATGTTTCTTGAGACATGCACAGTTTAATGATTGGTTTTCATCGACTTTCAACATGTCATAACCTTACATTTCACAAAGACATATCAGTACACATGTTCATACATAATCAAATTTTGATAAAGCATACCCATTGAGACACTAATTAATGCATCATCCAAATTTCGTACTTAATAAAAAATAATTTATAAAAACATATTTTTGGGTTAGGATACATAAGTCTGGATACACAATCCGTTGTTTCTATATATTGGCTATCACGACATGAGATTGTGTATTTTATTTGATTTTGGTTTAGATGGATAATGACTTATAAGGACATAATTCTGTGTCAAACTTATCTATTGCTACATCAATACTAAAAACATGTTACATACTAAAAACATGTTACTAAAAACTAATGTATATCTTCTATATATATTTTTATAGAAATCATAAAAATAAACAATAGTTCAAATAATAATCCTACTGATAAAAAAAAAGAGGTGATGAGAATACATGAAACTATTATCAAATGAAATTTCTGGTGCATTCGAAATGTATTTTAAATGGGCACTTTATATGTAAATGATAAAAATAACCAAAGTTTGGTACTATGACCATGACGTCCACTTATTAAGTTTACTAATTAAATGTTTCATGCTAAATATTTTAGTTTTGTGGCGTAAATTATGACATGAGAAGGAATATATTCTACATGTCATCAACATATATCATCAGTTGAAAGAGTGGTTGTTGCCTTCACCATCTAAGACAGAGGGAGAGGCATCGTTTCTCTGTGATGCATCAGAAGGTACAGGAAATTCGGCATGAAACACATTATCCACTTGAGTAGTTGTTGGTGATTGTCCCATAAATGAAGTAACATTGGGAAGATATTGAACATTGTAGTCTAAGGGCATGACTGGTGGATCCAATATTAAGGGGCCTAAACACTGTTGTAGGACTCCAAGCTGCAAGTTAAAAATTAAAGTTTATTACGTAGATGGAAACTAATGTTAACCTATTGAAATACTAACATAATAATGTCTGCATCAAATACACTTATATATCCAAGTGATCACCAAATCAAATGGTTCAAAATCAGGGTTTGAAACAAAATGCTTTAAAAACAATGCGGGTTGCATGTTACAGGATATTTCGTATTCATTCAAAAACCTAAAAATAAAAATGTAGTTAGGAGGGGGAGGGGGTTTAACATATGCAAGTGTTATGAAACAAAGAAATCAATGGAAGAAGGTTTATCACACACAATTAGAGTTCTCAACTAGTTTTGTAATTCAAGTTGTGATTAGGGGAATGTAAAAACAGTTTACTCTTTAATTTATTAAATAACCATGCAATTTGAAATTTAAAGCTTTCAATATTCTATCATGTACATTGTGTACATACTAAAGAACAAATTATTTCAAGTTAAATAAAGTACTGACTGAAAAATTATAAGTTAATAAGATGTTCTAATCGAATGATAACAGACTTATTTCATCGTAGACGTGAGTTTAATCTTAGTTATAAAAATATTAAAATAAAACGTATATTTGAAAACATTGAGTTGAGATGCATACCTCATTTTTCAACTTAATATTCTCCAACATCAATGGAGATTGAACCAATTGTTGATGACCGCATTTTGTGCAGATATTGTTGGAAAGAGCATTTCTAAGATAAGCATTCTCTTCTTGAAGCTGGTTGTTTTCAATCTTTAGGTCATGATTGACGTCTCGTTGATATTTTGCCTAGAACATGTGATACTAACAATTTAAAAATCAAGTTCGACTAAAACAAAAAAAAAATTCTCGCAAATTAAGAATAATTTTTAAGTTAAGGTAGGGTGTAAGATAGTTAATTGCTTTTCCACAAAAACTATGTAGAAATCTAAGTATTCAATCATCATAGGCACCTTTGGAAGTAGTACTGCTACTATATATCCACATGTTACAATAAATAATGGATGAATAGCTAATTACTTAATATAGAAATTTTCAAATAATTAATAATAATATTTTTATCATGAAATTATTAATTAGATAATATATATATATATATCTATCTCAAGGTTCTATTCTCCTTATTATTAGTCAGGTGGTTCTAGATGTGTATTTAAAGTGAAGCATAACGTTATAGTAAAAAATATTTTTTAAAAATACTTTTTGATGATAATATGCATTAATTTTATTATCATGGTTCTACACAATCATTAAGAATCTATATAATTATATATATATATATATATTAAACTACATATAAATAAATTAATATAAAAAGAAAATATTTAGAAGTACATAATTTAAATAATGACAAAGGATGTATGAAATGAACATATTTATTGTAAAAGTATTTAGAATAAAGAGGAAATTCCAAATAAAAAATTTCAAATTTGAAAAGGATCTTTCGGATTCTCGAAGAATGAGCGGCAAAGATCTCTTGTTCTTATTCTTAGACCACTTCACAATGTAACTTAAAATTTTTATTTTAAAATTTTAATAACAAAAAATATAAGTTAAATCATGTAATAAGGTGTGTTTGAATGTAAATATTTAAGAAATATTATAAATAAAAAATAAAATATTAAACTTAAAAAATAGTTTATTTAAATTTAACATTTTAGTTTTTAATTTAACAAATTCAATGTATAAGTGAATACATACAATGGGCTGTCCATAATTTAACGAAAAACCACATATTAGGAGACCTTCTATAAAATGAATATATTTAAAACTATAACTTGGATATTGGAGTAATAAGAATTCAATAGTAAAATTGTAATTTTAGAAAGAAAATTGATAGATTTTTTTTAATTTGACAAACACTATCGGAGGTGTCATAATCTTTATTTTTCATCTGAATTCCCAAAAAGGTGGTATGGAAGTACTAAAATAATATCTAATTATCATTATTGGTCTTTACAAAAATAATAATTTAAACTCATATGTATACTAATAATTATTGATCATTATATAATATGTAAAACTGAAAATATATTATGTAAAATATTTATTTCTAGTATACATAAGTGAAGAGATAAGACGTTTATGAAATATATCTTTTACTTAGTCTAACAAAAAATTTATCATTATTTTAAATTATTAAAATTTAATGTTGTGTATTAATTTGATTACATATAGATACAAAAGAATAATTTTATAATTTAATTGGATATTAATTTGCAAATGTAAAGGACAAAAGAGATTAATGCAAACATATGGTGCAAGTCAGATTATGAATTTATCATGGTGGAGCACAAAATATACTAACCACTACTGTATAGAATAAATTATTTTTGACAGTGAGGGTACTTGGTCTGTAAATTTGCTTATGAATAAAAAAAATATGAGAATAATTTTAATGGTTCAAGCCCCTAGTTAAGAGGAAAGTTAAAATTTTAAATTAGTTTTGTTTTTAATTCTAGTAGTAAGAATGAATCATTTATATAATTATAAAATATTCTTAAAGCAATCATTAGTTTCAAATACACAATTTTCAATTTGTCAATCATATGTAGTTCTATAATTTCATCAAAAACGAAAGAAAACAATCATGATTAAATATAAATTATTTATATTTGATATTATTAATTATATATTAAAAATATTATTTTGCATTAAATTTATTAAAATGGTAAGATTTTAGTTACCTTGAGTTTTGAACGTTTGTTTTGGAACCAAAACTTGACTTGAGTTGGATCCATTCCGAGGGCAGCACCTAGCGCAGTTCTTTGTTTTTCTATTGGGTTTGGAAATTCAAGGAAGAACCTACAAAATAAAGTAACAAGTAATAAAATATAATTTAAATAATTTTTCTAAAATATAAATATTTTATTAATATCTCATCTCTTCTAAGATTTATAAGAAATATAAATTTGCAACAAATACTTAAATGTCATAATAAATAAATAAATAAATATATATATGGATAAAAGAACATAGAATTGTATTACGATTTTTAATTCAGCGATGTCTTTTTTAAAAAAATTAAAGGATTTAGTACTCTAGATTAAGTATGGTGTAATTATAAAAACAAATTAATCTCTAAATCCATGAAAGTCTAAATAAATAGTTTAAGAAAATGTATATTTATAATTTCAAAAAAACCTAATGGATACTACTAATAATTCACCAATCTCTCTAAAGAATTGCATATGTCATGATAATAACATAACAAGAATTATAATGTTAATTTGAATATTATATAAACTGTCAATATACAATTATCTTACGATTCTAGTTCTTCAATTTGTTGGCGGGTGTGCCGCTTTCTTTTGTGTATCACATCATCCCCGTCTTGGTTCTTAGTAGGTGTGAAAATATTACTAGAGCTTCCTCCCTGAGAATTAAACTTTAATGCTTGTCAAAATGTAATATTCAAATAGGCTGTTTTTTGTGGAATTAATTTGATTAACATTTATAAAAAATAAAAAATAATAATTTCCCACCAATCTAAAATGGTACTGATCATTTCCAAAGTAATATTTCCAAATCTAAATTATAACATTAGGATAGAAAAAAAAATTATTTAGATCAAACACTTGGAGAGAAAATTAATAACAGCAAAATGATGAGAAACGGGCTATGAAAAAAAAAAATCTAATTTTAGATTGAAAAACTTGACAATTCTTGGATGAGTTAATTACCTTCTCCGTTGTCATGGGTTCTGAAAAAATCTGACAGTCCTGAAAGCACCAACGTACAAATTAGATTAAAAACACAATGAAAATCAGGGATGAGAGGGGATGAGGAGAGAACTATTCGAGGACAAGGGTTTGAAAACTTATTTCTCCTCTTATAAAAGAAATAATTTATAGAGAAAAACTTGTGGAACATCTACTTCAATTATGGAACATCTACTTCAAAAGGAGATATAATTATGGAACATCTACTTCAATCAAAAACTCAAAATCCAAAACCAAAACCCCTTTATTTTTTGGCTTTGAAATTCAATTTTGAAGTTTAAAAATATTTCGTAACTAATTCATTGAAAGGTTTATATGAAATATACCTTAAGGATGCTGCCTAAGAATGGTGTTATGAAAAAGCTAAAAGGATTATTCTATTCATATAGAAATTGAAACTACTGTGATAGAAAATTAAAAATATATTTTAAATTTCATATTTATTAATTTTTCCAAGTCAAATTAATAAATACCATTTTTCAAAGCGTATTAATTTGTAGTTAAAGTTACAGTTACTTACGACTATAGAGAGGCTTTTTAAGCTAAATATTTAATAAAATAGAAACTTGAAGACAAATTTGTAGTACTTTGATTTATTATTTACATAATCTATTTACGTAAAACAGTTGTGTATGAGTTGTCAAGCATAAATTGCATAGACACTAGAGTTAACACACATTTATTAATTTTATTATTTCCACATCATGAAGTCTCAAATTAAAGGAAAGTAAATATTTTTTTGATTGAAATTTTTTTGTATATTTTCAATGTAATTTAATTAAATGAAAAATAATAAAAAGTCGATAAGTACTATTTAGATTACTTGTATACACCTAGCCCAAACGTTGAGCTGCAGGCCCGAAGTTGCAAACAAGCCCAAGACCAGCCCGCGATACGAGCAGAGACAGAGGCAACTCACGAACTGGAGATCATGGTCCGGCGCCGACCACAAACCGTCTTTCTCGAAGCCACAATCAAGTGCACGCCAGTAAACTCGTGAAAAGCATAGCCACATTTAAAACAGGCTATAAAAGGAACAAAGAGGTCACATATAAATGTAAGTACAACTAGACAATACTGCTTTAATTTCAATATAAAATGATACTACACAATGTCAAGTGTCATACATCTCGATACATATATATTAGGATAGATGAAATCGCTGATTAGATATGATTGTGATATGATTATGATTTCATTGAGATGTGTCTAGATATAATGCATGCCAAGGGCTGGTATTCTTCTATATGTATCCTACCTAATACAAACCTCTACTCAATGAGAGTTATCTTATTGACATGGTATCAGAATAAATTTCTTGAACGAAGCTATGTCCGCCCTTCTCACTCACCTATTAAAATCGTCGCCTCTTTTTTTCTTGCTTATCACACAAGTTTTCTGCTTGCCGTTTTCTACTTGTCAAACTCTCCACTCCCTTTGTCGATCTCAACTTATCACCATGGCAGAATTTACCAAAATTTCACACAATACTCTCCTCAACATGTTCACCATTAAACTGACCCAACCAATTACCTCCTGTGGAAATGACGGGTAGCCCACATTCTGTAGCCATGGGGTCTGTATGGGTTTCTTCACAGCACAAATCCATGTCCGGTGCTTCCTAGTCCACTACTGGAATCGACGTTTTCCTATGCATATGTTACTAGCTCTTCTCCTAGAGGCACGAAGAATGATCCAAAGGTTGCGTATAGGAAGGCTTCGGAAAGTCATGCTACTTGGCTAGACAAGGACCAACGCGTTTGAAGCTTGTTGTCCTCTTCATTGACTCAGGAAGCATTATCCAAGCTTGATGATTGTGCGACCTCTCAACAAATGTCGGAAAAAATCATGGCAGTCTACTAAAATAAAAGTTAGTCCACCATTTTGCGCCTCCGTTCCAGTACTTTTGCTATCATAAAAATTGGTCCTATTCATGAATTGAATCTCCAGTTTATGAGTAATTTTGATCAACTGTCTGCTTTGGGTGCCCCTGCTTCAAATAATGACCAACTATTATGGTTTCTTATTGCCCTTGTTCTGATTACAAGGAATTTTCTTCTGCCTTAATTACTATTTTGCCTACTCCTTTTTATGCCAAAATTGTTACTCGTGCCAAAGACCACAAGGACTTTTTGAACAATTTGCAGGGACATTTAATTTTTGGGGGTCTGCTAGTGGACATGTCGCATTTGAAGCATCTGATAATGCTTCCAGTTGCCGCGCGTGGACCTACGTGTCGGTGGGTGCAGCACGTGAAGGCAGTGCGTCTAGCACACGTGCCAGGCGTTCTGGCCATTTTTCAGGTCATGGTCAAGCTAGATTTTCTGGGTACTCCTCAGGCGGAACGTCTGGCACATGCGTCGGTCGTTCTAGCCATTTTTCAGGTCGTGATTATGCCAGATTTTTTGGGCACTCCTTAGGTGGCCGTGGTCATGGTCTGCAATGCCAATGATGCCATAAACTTGGTTATAATGCCGCAAAGTGTTATCGTCTAATTTAGTGTTCATCCAAGTTTTCCCATCTTGATTAGCAATTTCAATCATCTCTTAAGCTTGAGCAGGTGGTTGTCACCTCCGACGGATACCTTGATTTTGGGACATCAAACCACATGAGGTCGTCTTCTTCAAACCTTGAAAGTGTCACCCCCTACACTGGTAATTCCTATGTTTCTGTTGGAAATGGAAATATCATATCTATTTCTAATATTGGTGATTCACAGCTTACATCTTCATTATATATCTCTATTGTTTTGGTTTTTCTTGATATAACCAAAAACTTATTATCAATCAGTAAGCTAACCAGGGATCTTAGTGTGATGATTATCATTGAAAACCGTTCTTTTGTTATTCAGCACAAAGTTACCAGGGAAATCATGGGCAGAGGCTACAACGATGATGGTTTATATGTGCTAGATTGTGATGAAGAGACGTTACTTTCTTTTATTAAGAAAAATAAAACTTGGGCATCCTTTGAGTTGTGGCTTGCCTATTTAGGTCATGTGTTCCCCAGCTTTATTTCTTTGTTAGATAAAATTGGTGAAATTATTTTTTCCTCTTTGTTGCCCAAACCTAATGTCTACGCATCATGTGTTATGGAAAAATGTCATAAAATGCCATTTGTTGAGAAGTCTAAAAGAGCTAAGCATGTATTGGATTTGATTCACTGTGATTTGTGAGGATCATCTCCTATTTTATCTGGTCATGGTTTTGTTTACTATGCTCTTTTTGTTGATGACTTTTCGAGATTTACTTGGCTTTATCCCCTTTGACGTAAATCTGAATTTGTTGATGTTTATATGAAATTTGAGGCTTTTGTGTAAAATCAATTTTATTCTCTGGTGGCACTGAATTTCTAAGCACTAATCTTCGGACGCATTTTGAAACTATGGGGATACATCTGTAGGTCTCTTGTTCCTACACACCTAAGACGAACGGGTGTACTGAGTGCAAACACCGTCATGTGGCCGAAATGGGGCTTACTATGCTTTACATTCGCATTTGCCCCTTTCTTTCTGGGATGATGCTTTTGTGACAGTTATCTATATTATAAACTGTCTCCCCACTCCAGTTTTCGATAGAGCCTCTCCATACAATATTCCATTCGATCGGGCGACTATAAACTCAAACTTCCATCCTTTTGGTTATAGAGTATATCCCTTTGTTCATCATTATGCTGAACACAAACTATCGCCTCAAAGTATTCCATGTGTGTTTGTTAGTTATAGCTCATAATACATGGGGTTTTGTTGCATTGACTCTACTCCTAGTTAGGTGTAGATTACTCGGAATGTGCACTTTGATGAAACCTACTATCCATTTGCCACTACGACTTCCAGCTCTACAGTTTATTGATCCAGCCCTTCCAGATATGGTGTCTCAGTTTCCATCAACATCTCCTTTGGCATCATGTTCCCTGTGCTCGGACAACTCACTTGTTCTGATGGGCCCTACTCCTGCTGCCCCTGACTCGGCTTCTTCTTTGCTTTTGGCAACCTCTTGGTCCCCTTCTGATGCCTCTTGTGATAATTCTCTTAGTCTGCCACCTTCTCAGACTCATCCCATGACCACTCGGCCTCGTACTGGTGCTACGTCCTTGTCATCTTAATGATTATGTTGTTATAAGTCTCACTACTACATTACTTGACCACTCTGAGCCTTGGGATTATTGTGCTACTCTCCATGATGTCGAGATGTCTGCTCTTCGCCAGCAATATACTTGGGATATGGTTCCTCGGCCGTATGATGTTAATGATGTTGACTCCAACTGTGTTTTTTCAGCTCAAATATCATCCTGATGGTAGTATTGAGTGACAAAAAGCTCGACTTATTGCTCAGGGATTCTTATAGCAACCGGTTTCTGACTTTGACCACACCTTCAGCCCTATAGTCAAAGTTTCCATTGTTCGTACAGTTCTTCCATCACCCCATGCGGATTTTCCATCTGTATCAGTTAGATGACAAGAATGCCTTCCTTAATGGTATTCTTGATGCTCCGATTTATATGGCACAACATGTTGGGTACATGGATCCCCCTAGATCTAAGTGTGTTTTTCGTTTGTAGAAAGCCATCGATGGGCTTAAGCAAGTGTCAAGGGCTTGGTTTGAGTGATTTAGTTCATTTCTTCATCAGCTTGGTTCATCTGCAGCTCCTCTGACACTTCCTTGTTTGTGTTTTCTAGAGGCGCTATTCTTCTCTACTTGCCAGTATGCATTGATTATATCATCCTTACTGGTAATAATTCTACCGCCATCTGCTAGTTCATTTCATGCACTCATCAGAAGTTTTCCATAAAGGATTTTGGTTCCCTCAGCTACTTTCTTGGCCTTAAGGTTTCATCCACTACCTTTGGTCTCTTTTTGGACCATGTGAAGTATGCTAGGGATATTCTTGGCCAAGTCGGGATGTCTAATGGTGTGCTAGTCTCTACTCCCTTTGTACTTACTTCCCAGCTCCACAATACCTCGAGTGAGCCCTTCAAAAATCCTACTTTATATAGGTCACTGGTAGGTACTCTACAGTATCTTACTATCACTCAACCCAATTTGGCTCTCGCTGTGAACTCGGTTAGCCCATTTCTTCATGATCCTCGTGATGATCACTTTGCACCTGTTAATAGGATTCTTCGCTATGTCAGTGGTACTCTTTATCTTGGATTGTCCTTTCATTCTTCTACCTCTAAAGATATGCTAGGGTACTCCGACACTGATTGGGCATTTTGTTTGGAAACTCGACGCTCGATATATGGCTACCCAGGTTTTCTTGGATAGAATCTCATATCTTGGAGTGCCAAGAAGCAACCTACTGTCTCCCGCTCCAATTCGAAGTCTGAGTATCGTGCTTTGGCCAACACTTTCGTAGAAGTTGTTTGGGTTTCTCATTTTCTTCAGGATATCAATTTTCCACTTTCAGAGTCGCCTATTTCTCTGTGTGACAACAGTGCCATTTTTCTTGCTCAGAATCTGGTAGCTCACAAGCGCATTTAGCACATTGATACCGAATACCATTTTTTTCATGAGTTGGTTACTTCTTGGAAGCTAGGTATTTGTCATGTGTCGACATCCCTCCATGTTGCTGATGTTTTCAATAAGGGCCTTTCTCGCCCTTTGTTTGTGTTTTCCAGGTCAAAGCTTTGCATCTTGGCTCATTCGACACTTTGCTTAAGGGGGTTTTAGGATAGATGAAATCACTGATTAGATATGATTTTGATATGATGATAATTTTATGGAGATGTGTCTAGATACAATGCATGTCTAGGGCTTGTATTCTTCTATATGTATCCTACCAAATACAAACCTTTACTCAATGAGAGTTTCCTTATTCACAATATACAAGTGTAGAAAGAAGTTATCTATGACGTCATGATCAATTGTTTGTTATTTAAGTTGTCGCATGGAACCATGTCATGATATAATGTTTCTTAAGACATGCACAATGTAATGATTGGTTTTCATCGACTTTCAACATGTCATATCTTTACATTCCAAAAAGACTATCAATACACCTATTCATACAAAAACACATTTTGATAAACCATACTCGTTGAGACACTAATTATTGCTCCATCAAAATTTTGTACTAAATAAAAAATAATGTATAAAAACATATTTTCAGGTAAGGATACGTAATTCTGGATACACAATCCGTTGTTGACATATATTGGCTATCACGACATGAGATTGTCTGTTTTATTTGATTTTTTTTAGATGGATAGTGACATATAGGGACATACTTTTGTGTCAAACCTATCTATTGCTACATCGATACTAAAGATATGTTAATTATGAATTAGAATACATCAAACGTAGTGGTAGTACCATTTATATAACAAAACATCTTGCGAAGAAGGATCATTTTTCCAGTAGTATTTTGCTTGAATATATCACAATCAATCCTGTATTGCTTTCAAAACTACCCGATGATCACTTATATCTAAATAGAGATCGATAAGGTTTTAAATATACCAAGCCCTAGATCTGAATATCTATGGGAAAAGTACATTAGTGGAGGAAGGGGGATTAAAGATGGTTTTATTGGACCTGAGAAGACACCTTGGTATTGCCTTTAATCCCCCCTGAACAAAGGATGTTCCAAAAACCACCTTCTATCGCACTCTAAATAGGTTTGGAATTCAGAACCTCTTTCAGTTGTCCAAAAAAAAGGTTCCGAATTTTAAATCAATGTCCAGGGTCCCAAAAAAATGGCAGCAAAAAACCTAGGTTTTTGGCGGCAAACCAAAGAAGGAGATATGAAAATGGAGAGAATTTTGTACCAAAATTCATCAACCAATCCAGATCCGTGAAAAAGAAAACAATAAAAAATAAGAAATGGAGTGGAGGATATTTATTCTCCGGCATCGGAAGGAAGGACGACGGTGGCAGATAGATCTCGAGCGATGGTCGGGAAGAGAAGACGTAGCTGGGAAGAGGCGGAGGAGACGCGTCTAGGAAGAGGGAGTGGTACAGGGTGGTGGAAGGAAAGGGAATGAGATCAGAGGCGGAGTATGGCGGTGGTGAAGGGTGGATGGTGGAGGAAGATGATCGGAGAGGAATAGGAGGTGTTGCCTTAGAAAAATGAAACAAAAAGAAAGAGAGAGAGAGAGAGAGAGAGAGAGAGAGAGAGAGCAAGGCAGAAACACTGCCTTAGACAAAAAAAATTGGATAGGAATATTAAACCCTAGCTACTGCTTTAATACTTGGCCACCTGAACCACTTTTGACATTGGAAGCTCTTTCAGCTCCTCTATGAAAGATGATTTTATTATAGAACCGCCTTTAATTAGATCCGAACCACTTCCAGTATAGGAACCTATTTCGGCTCCTCTATCAAAGGTGGTTCTACAATAGAACCGCCTTTAATTGATGTCCATCAAAGGCACTTCTTAAGGAACCGCCTTTGATCAATTTTGAATCGCCTTTAATTGGACCTGAAACCACTTCCGATATCGAAAATAGCATGGGAAGGAAGTTCCTTCCCCAAAATATTATAACTGCCTTTGAATGGTGCCTTTAATCACAAGCTTTCCACTAGTGGTATTATTATTATTGGAACCAGGAGTCTAAGCAGAATAACATCAGTTTTCTAATAAAGATTCTTCCTTGTATTATTTTTTGGTTTGTGTGGTTGTCCAAAAGCTCTTACGTATATGATAACATTAAACGAAACACCAACACAACACGAGAAACATACTAAATTGGTAAAATGGCATCTTGGTGAACATGTAATTAATATTTTACTGGGAATTTAAATCAGTTTATCCTATATTGTTTGTACACAGGGGCTCCAAAAAACTGATACATAAAAACAAATCTCTTGGTCCCTTCCAAAAGATTCTAAGTTTAGCTTAGACGGCTCTTCTCTACAAAATGTGAGGGCTGGTGCAAGTTGCATCATCATAAACAACAAAGGATTCCATGTGATAGCAGCAACAAATTTTTTTCCATGTTGTCCCTCCAAGCTAAAGTTGCTTCTTTACTGTTTTGACTACAGATTGCCAATCATTAGAACATCACCCAAATATAGATTGAAAGCCACTCAAAACTTCCAGAGAAAATAGTCAACAAAAAAAATTCAAAGTCCCTTGGTAGATCCTGATTAAAGTAAGAATGATATGGAAGTTGAATGAGCAAGATTGATTTCTCATTCAAACACATCTACATGGAAGCAAATTATGTTGTAGATTCACTAGCCAAACATAGAAACGCTGAACAGGTAAATAATTTCACACATGCAAGTTTGTCAAATTTTATAAAGAGCACGATTAAACTGGACTCAGCCTCATTAAACTGATTATAAAGTTAAAATGAAGAAAATAAATTTATACACTATTAGCAAAATTCACACATAAATTTTTTGAATATGAGCTTGTACAAAAATGCATAAAATAAACATTACAAAATGGGACAAAATATGTGACCATCATATGAGCTCTCCTAAAAATGTGACAATGATATGGTAGCCACCTAGGTTAATGGGACTTAGGAAGCCAAAGAATATTGGATGAAGTACCTACATGGCTAAGTAAAAATTTCTTGTTTCAAGGTTAGGTTCCGTAACACTGGGAGGATACAAAATGTAAATTAGTATTCTCTTGCCAACTGTACCTCACTACGAAGTTGCTAAAATAAATCTTATCTCCAAGGGTTATACAAACAATGAACAGGGTCCTAAATAAGGAAAAAACAAGTAAGAGCTAGATGATATTGATCATTCTTCCTTTTTTGTTTTGAAAAACATGAAATTTTCTAGATAGGAAATAAGCATGATGGAAAGTTCTATTGAGAGCAATTCACATCAGCCTCAAAGAAACATTGTTTTACAACTTTTGTTTTATTCTTTAGAATTATGGTCTTGGTGATTAAAGGGGAATTAAATGTAATAAATTATAGTTTTTAAATAATTATTTGTTAAAGTGAAATGCAATTTAATTACTCAGAGCTCACTAAGTTTAATTTGTTTAATAATATTTATGAACTTTATTATCAAAAAATTATTAAAATTAAGTTTCTACTTTCAGATATTCTACATCAAAAATTCAAGTATTGGTCTATTCCTTCCACTACACTAGCACATGAATGCCAAAATTGGTAAATATGAGGTTCATCAATGACTTTACTTCAAATGTTGTCCGAAATTGAAATTTAACAAAATCAATTCTTGAGAAAAAATTATTTCTTTACCTATTTTGCTATGACAAATATTATTTTTTGTGATAAAGAGGAATGATATACATTTTAAAAATAAGGTAACATAAAAAACATTTCCCATAACAAAAAATGAACCTTCAATTATAAGCTAAATTCTACAAAACAAAATGTCATCTTAAATTAAATGAAGAAGAAAAAAGGAAAAACTATTTCCAAAATAAAGTATTACCCAAAATCAAATGGTATTCCCCACAATGAAGTAAGCCACACCATATCCACAAGATTTATAAAAAGATATTGTGATGAAAATCTTTATATACCAACATATATCTTCTCTATTTATTTTTATAAAAATCATAAAAATAAACAATAGTTCAATTACATTCTTAATAAAAAGAAAGAGGTGATGAGAATACATGAAACTATTTTCAAACGAAAAGCCTAGTGCATTCAAAATGTATTTTAAAAGGGCACTTTATACACATAAAGTATTCAAGAAATTCACACCCACTAATTAATGCGAATATATCATAATAATTGCGTATAATGGTAAATGATAAAAGTAACCAAAGTTTGGTATGACCATGATGTCCACTTATTGAGTTTACCAATCAAATGTTTCATGCTAAATATTTTAGTATTATAGCATAAATTATGACATGAGAAAGAATATATTCTACATGTCAACAACATATATTATCAGTAGAAAAAGTGGTTGTTGTATTCATCATCTAAGACAGAGGAAGAGGCATCGTTTCTTTGTGATGCATAAGAAGGTACAACAAATTCTGCATGAAACACATTATCCACTTGAGTAGTTGGTGGTGCTTGTCCAGAAAATGAAGTAAGATTGGAAAGATACTAAACATTGTAGTCCAGGGGCATGACTGGTGGATATAATATTAAGGGGCCTAAACACTTTGTAGGACTCCAAACTGCAAGTTTAAAATGAAAGTTTATTATGTAGATGGAAACTAATGTTAACCTATTAAGTTACTATCAGAATAATGTCTGCATTAAATACACTAATATATCCAAGTGATCTCCAATTCAAATGGCTCAAAATCAGGTTTTGAAACAAAATGCTTACAAAACAATGTGTGTTACATGTTACGGGATATTTGTATTCATTCTAAAGCTTAAATTGAAAATGTGTTTAAAAAACCGGTAAACATATGCAAGTGTTATGAAAAAAAGAAATCAAGAGAAGATGGATTATGACACACAACGTTCATATAATACTCTCCTACATATGTTCGCCATTAAACTGAACCCAACCAATTACATCCTATGGAAACGACAAGTAGCCCACATTTTGAAACCACGAGATTTGTAAGGGTTTCTTTATGGCACAAACCCATGTCCGGTGCTTCCTAGTCCACCACCAGAATCGACGTCGTCTTATGCATCTATTACTCGCTCTTCTCCTGGAGGCACGAAGAATGATCCAAAGGTTGCGTATAAGAAGGCTTTGGCAGATCGGGCTGCATTCCTGGACAAGGACTAATGCGTTTGCAGCTTGTTGTTCTCTTCATTAACTCAGGAAGCATTGGTTGAGCTTGATGATTGTGCGACCTCTCAATAGATGTGGGAAAACATCTCGGCAGTCTGCCAGAATTAGAGTTAGTCCACCATTTTGCACCACCATTCTAGTGCTTTTTCCGTCTTAAAAACTGGTTTCGTTCACGAATTGCATCTCCAGTTTAAAAGTAATTTTGATCAACTGTCTACTTTGGGTGCCCCTTCTTAAAATGATGACCAATTATTATGGTATCTTACTATCCTTGGTTTTTATTACAAGGAATTTTCTTCTCCCTTAATCACTATTTTTTCTAATCCTCTGTATGCCAAAATTGTTACTCGTACCAAAGACCACAAGGTTTTTTTGAACAATTTGCAGTGACATTCAATTTCTTGGGGGTCTGCTGGTGGACATGTTGCATTTGCAGCATATTAATGCTTCCGGTGGTCGCGCGTAGACCTATGCATCAGCGGGTGTAGCACATGAAGGCGGCGCATCTGCCACACTCGTCGAGCGTTCTGGCCATTTTTCAGGTCGTGGTCATGCTAGTTTTTTTGGGATCTTCCCAGGTGGTCGTGGTCGTGTTTTGTAGTGTCAATGGTGTCGTAAACTTGTTCATGATGCTCCACACTATTATCGTCTTATTCAGCGCCATCCAAGTCTTCCCATCTTTCTCAGTAATTTCAGTCCTCTTTTCAGCTTCAGCCGGCAGCTGTCACCTCAGACTGGTACCTTGACTCTTGAGAATCAAACCATATGAGCTCGTCTACTTCAAAAATTGAAAGTGTTACCCCCTAAACTGGTAATTCCTATGTTTCCGTTGAAAATGGAAATACCATATCTATTTCTGCTATTGGAGATTCCCAGCTTACGTCTTCATTGCGTCTCTCTGATGTTTTGGTTTTTCTTAACATAACCTAAAACTTATTATCAATCAGTAAGCTTACTAGGGATCCTGGTGTACTGATTACCTTGGATGACCATACTTTTTTTATTCAGCACAAAGTCACCAGGGCAGTCATGGGTAGAGGCCACAATGACAATAGTTTATCTGTTTAAGATTGTGGTGAAAAAGCGTTACTTTCTTTTACAAAGAAAAATAAAACTTGAGCTTACTCTTATTTTTGGCATGCCCCTTTGGGACATGTGTCTCCTAACACTATTTCTTTGTTAGTTAAAAATGGTGAACCTTTTGTTTTCTCTTTGTTTCTAAATCTTTTGAATTTGATTCACTGTGATTTTTGGGGACCATCTCCTATTTTATCTCATCATGGGTTTTCTTACTATGCACTTTTAGTGGATCACTTTTCGATATTTACTTAGATTGATCCCCTCGGGATTATCGAGCTACTCTCCATGATCCTCAGTGGGTCACTGCCACAGATGATGAGATGTCTGCTCTTTGGCAGCAACATACTTGGGATTTGGTTCCTCGGCTATTTGTTGTTAATGTTGATGGCTCCAAGTGGGTTTTTCAGCTCAAATATCATCCTGGTGGTACTCTTGAGAGACACATATCTCCTCTTATTTCTTAGGGATTCTCGTAGCTACCGGTTTTTACTTTGACCACACCATTAGCCCTGTGGTCAAAGCTTCAACTGTTCGTACGTTTCTTGCCATCGCCACCATGCATAAATGGTCTCTACATAAGTTGGATGTCAAGAATGCCTTCCTTAATGGTATTCTTGATGCTCCAATTTATATGGCCCAACATGTTGGCTACAGGATCCCACTGGGTCTGACTATGTTTGTCATTTGTGGAAAGCCATCAATGGCTTCAGCAAGCACTGAGGGCTTGGTTTGAGCAATGTAGTTCAGTTTTTTGTCAGCTTGGTTTTGTCTACAGCTCCTATGACACTTCCTTGTTTGTGTTTTTTACAGGTATTGTTCTTCTCTACTTGAATGTGTACATTGATGATTTAATCCTTACTTGCAATGATTCTACTGCCATCCGTCAGTTCATCTCTTGCACCCATCAGAAGTTTTTTGTAAAGGATCTTGGTTCTCTCAGCTTCTTTCTTAGCCTCGAGGTTTCATCCACTGTCTTCGGTCTCCTTTTAGGCCAAGCAAAGTATGCTAGGGATATTCTTTATCAAGCTGGGATGTCTGATGTTGTGTCAATCTCTACTCCCTTTTACCTATTTCCAAGCTCCACAGTACCTCAAGCAAACCCTTTAAGAATCCTACTTTATATAGGTTATTGGTTGTTTCTCTGCAATATCTTAAGGATCCTCTTGATGATCACTTCGTGGATGTTACTAGGATTCTTTGCTATGTCATTGGTACTCTTCTTTTTTGGAGACTCGGTGCTTGACTTATGGCTATGCATTTTTTCTTAGAAGGAATCTCATATCTTGGAGTCCCAAGAAGCAGCCTAATGTCTCCCGCTCCAGTTCGGAGTCTGAGTATCATGCTTTGGCCAACACTGTGGCAGAAGTTGTTTGGCTTTCTCATTTGCTTTGGGATCTACATTTTCTCTTTTAGAGTTTCCTATTTTGCTGTGTGATAACAACAGTGCCATTTTTCTTGCTCAGAATCCAATGGCTCACAAGAGCGCAAAGCACATTGATATCGACTATTATTTTGTTCATGAGTTGGTTACTTCCAAGAAGCTAAGTATTCGTCATGTGCCAACATCCCTCCAAGTTGCTGATATTTTAACCAAGGGCTTTTCTCGCCCTTTGTTTGAGTATTTCATGTCCAAGCTTTGTGTCTCTGCTCACCCAACGCTTAGCTTGAGGGTGTGTGTTAGGATAGATGAAATCACTGATTATATATGATTGTGATATGATTATGATTTGATTGAGATGTGTCTGGATACAATTCATGACTAGGGTGTGTATTTCTATATATGTATCCTACCTAATAAAAATCTCTACTCAATGAGAGCTTCCTTATTGACAATATACATGTGTAGAAAGAAGTAATCTATGATGACATATTCATTTTTTTATTATTCAAGTTGTCGCATGGAACCATGTCATGATATAATGTTTCTTGAGACATGCACAGTTTAATGATTGGTTTTCATCGACTTTCAACATGTCATAACCTTACATTTCACAAAGACATATCAGTACACATGTTCATACATAATCAAATTTTGATAAACCATACCCATTGAGACACTAATTAATGCATCATCCAAATTTCGTACTTAATAAAAAATAATTTATAAAAACATATTTTTGGGTTAGGATACATAAGTCTGGATACACAATCCGTTGTTTCTATATATTGGCTATCACGACATGAGATTGTGTATTTTATTTGATTTTGGTTTAGATGGATAATGACTTATAAGGACATAATTCTGTGTCAAACTTATCTATTGCTACATCAATACTAAAAACATGTTACATATGTGGCAGGATACATCAAACGTAGCGATAGGACCGTTCATATGACAAAAAATCTTGTGAACAAAGATCATTTTTTCAGTAGTGTTTTGCTTGAATGAATCAAAATAAATCCATTGCTTTCACAACTTCCCGACGATCACTCAGATCTGGATAGAGATCGTTAAGGTTTTAAATATACCAAGGCCCAGATCTGAATCTCTGAGAAAAACACTATTATCATTCGAACCTGAAGTCTAAACAGAATGACTTCAGTTTTCTAATAAGGATTCTTTCACATCTTCTCGATGATCACTCAGATCTGGATAGAGATCGATCTGGTTTTAACAATACCAAGCCCCAGATCTGAATATCTCTGGGAAAAGTACTATTATTAATTGAACTTGAAGTCTAAACATAATTACTTCAGTTTTCAAATAAGGATTCTTCCTTGTATCATAGTTTGGTTTGTGAAGTTCTACAAAAATCTTTACTTGTATGATAACATTAAACCAAACACCAACACAACACTAGGAACATACTACATCGGTAAAATGACATCTTGGTGAACATGTCATTCATATTTTATTGGGAATTTACATCAGTTTATCCTAGATTGATTGTACACAGGGGCTCTACAAAATAGATACATAAAACAAATTTCTTGATCCCTTCCAAAAGATTCTAAGTTTACCTCAGACAGTTTTTCTCTGTAACATGGGAGAGCTGGTGCAGGTTGCATCATCATAAACAACAAAGGGTTCCATGTGATAGCAGCAACAAAGTCTTTTCCATGTTGTCCCTCCAAGCAAAAGATGCTTCGTTACTATATGGACTAGAGTTTTCCATTCATCGGAACATCACAAAAATACAGATTGAAAAGCCACTCAAAACTTCTAATGAAAATAGTCAATAAAAAATTCAAAGTTCCTTGGCAGGTCCTGGCTGAGGTAAGAAAGATATGGAAGCCGAATGAGCAAGCTCGATTTCTCATTCAAACACATCTACATGGAAGAAAATTATGTTGCAGACTAACTAGCCAAACATGGAAACACTGAACATATAATTAATATTTTTACACATGCAAGTTTGTCAAATTTTATCAAGAGCAAGATTAAATTGGACTCAGCCTTGTTAAACTGATTATTAAGTTAAAATGAAGAAAATAAATTTATGCACTATTAGCAAAATTCACACATAAATTTTTTGAATATGTGCTTGTACAAATATACATAAAATAAACATTACAAAAGGGGACAAAATATGTGACTATCATATGAGCTCTCCTAAAAATGTGACAATGATATGGTAGCCAACTAGGTTAGTGGAACTTAGAAAACCAAAGAATATGGGTAGGTAAAAAATCCTAGTTTCGAGATTAGGTTCAGTAACACTGGAGGATACAAAATGTAAATTAGCATTCTCTTTCCAAGTGCACCTCACTAAGAAGTTGCTCAGATAAGTTTTATCTCCAAGGGTTATACAAACAATGAACATCGGCCTGATTTAGGAAAAAGAAAGCAAGAGCTTGATGATATTGATCATTCTTCCATTTTTGTTTTGAAAAACATGCAATTTTCAAGATAGGAAAGAAGCATAATGGAAAGTGCTTTACACGTTTTGTTTTATTATTTAGAATTATGGCCTTGGTGATCAAAGGGGAATTAAATGTAACAAATTATAGTTTTTGAATAATTATTTGTTAAAGTGAAATACAATTTAATTACTTAGAGCTCACTAAGTTTAATTTTTTTAATAATATTTTTGAACTTTATTTTAAAATTCAAGAATTGGTCTATTCATTCCACTACACAAGTACATGAATGCCAAAATTGGTAAATACAAGATTCATCAATGACTTTACTTCTAATTTTGTCCGAAATTGAAATTTGAAAAAATTAATTCTTGTGAAAAAATTATTCCTTTACCTATTTTGCTAAGACAAATATTAGTTTTGTGCTAAAGAAGAACGATATACATTTTAAAAATAAGGTAACAAAAATTATTTTTCCCATAACAAAAAATGAACCTTCAATTATAAAAGCTAAATTCAACACAAATTGTCATCTTAAATTAATGTAAAAGTAAAAGGAAAAAAAATTCCAAAATAAAGTATTAGACAAAATCAAATGGTATTCCCCACAATGGAATAAGCCACACCATATCCACAAGGTTTACAAAAATTATTATGATCAAAACAGTAATAAAATATATATATATATATATACACAAACCAATGTATATCTTCTATATATATTTTATAGAAATCATAAAAATAAACAATAGTTCAAATAATAATCCTACTGATAAAAAAAAAGAGGTGATGAGAATACATGAAACTATTATCAAATGAAATTTCTGGTGCATTCGAAATGTATTTTAAATGGGCACTTTATATGCATAAAATATTCAAGAAATTCCCACCCGCTAATTATTAGGAATATATCTCGATCATTGCGTTTAATGGTAAATGATAAAAATAACCAAAGTTTGGTACTATGACCATGACGTCCACTTATTAAGTTTACAAATTAAATGTTTCATGCTAAATATTTTAGTTTTGTGGCGTAAATTATGACATGAGAAGGAATATATTCTACATGTCATCAACATATATCATCAGTTGAAAGAGTGGTTGTTGCCTTCACCATCTAAGACAGAGGGAGAGGCATCGTTTCTCTGTGATGCATCAGAAGGTACAGGAAATTCGGCATGAAACACATTATCCACTTGAGTAGTTGTTGGTGCTTGTCCCATAAATGAAGTAACATTGGGAAGATATTGAACATTGTAGTCTAAGGGCATGACTGGTGGATCCAATATTAAGGGGCCTAAACAGTGTTGTAGGACTCCAAGCTGCAAGTTAAAAATTAAAGTTTATTACGTAGATGGAAACTAATGTTAACCTATTGAAATACTAACATAATAATGTCTGCATCAAATACACTTATATATCCAAGTGATCACCAAATCAAATGGTTCAAAATCAGGGTTTGAAACAAAATGCTTTAAAAAAAATGCGGGTTGCATGTTACAGGATATTTCGTATTCATTCAAAAACCTAAAAATAAAAATGTAGTTAGGAGGGGGAGGGGGTTTAACATATGCAAGTGTTATGAAACAAAGAAATCAATGGAAGAAGGTTTATCACACACAATTAGAGTTCTCAACTAGTTTTGTAATTCAAGTTGTGATTAGGGGAATGTAAAAACAGTTTACTCTTTAATTTATTAAATAACCATGCAATTTGAATTTAAAGCTTTCAATATTCTATCATGTACATTGTGTACATATTAAAGAACAAATTATTTCAAGTTAAATAAAGTACTGACTGAAAAATTATAAGTTAATAAGATGTTCTAATCGAATGATAACAGACTTATTTCATCGTAGACGTGAGTTTAATCTTACTTATCAAAATATTAAAATAAAACGTATATTTGAAAACATTGAGTTGAGATGCATACCTCATTTTTCAACTTAATATTCTCCAACATCAATGGAGATTGAACCAATTGTTGATGACCGCATTTTGTGCAGATATTGTTGGAAAGAGCATTTCTAAGATAAGCATTCTCTTCTTGAAGCTGGTTGTTTTCAATCTTTAGGTCATGATTGACGTCTCGTTGATATTTTGCCTAGAACATGTGATACTAACAATTTAAAAATCAAGTTCGACTAAAACAAAAAAAAATTCTCGCAAATTAAGAATAACTTTTAAGTTAAGGTTTTAAAAAGGTAGGGTGTAAGATAGTTAATTGCTTTTCCACAAAAACTATGTAGAAATCTAAGTATTCAATCATCATAGGCACCTTTGGAAGTAGTACTGCTACTATATATCCACATGTTACAATAAATAATGGATGAATAGCTAAATACTTAATATAGAAATTTTCAAATAATTAATAATAATATTTTTATCATGAAATTATTAATTCAACTTAAACTTAATGTCTACTTCATAAAAGGATTTCTTTGAGATAGCATATATATATATATATATATATATATATATATATATATATATATCTCAAGGTTCTATTCTCCTTATTATTAGTCAGGTGGTTCTAGATGTGTATTTAAAGTGAAGCATAACGTTATATTAAAAAATATTTTTTAAAAATACTTTTTGATGATAATATGCATTAATTTTATTATCATGGTTCTACACAATCATTAAGAATCTATATAATTATATATATATATATATATATTAAACTACATATAAATAAATTAATATAAAAAGAAAATATTTAGAAGTACATAATTTAAATAATGACAAAGGATGTATGAAATGAACATATTTATTGTAAAAGTATTTAGAATAAAGAGGAAATTCCAAATAAAAAAATTCAAATTTGAAAAGGATCTTTCGGATTTTCGAAGAATGTGGGGCAAAGATCTCTTGTTCTTATTCTTAGACCACTTCACAATGTAACTTAAAATTTTTATTTTAAAATTTTAATAACAAAAAATATAAGTTAAATCATGTAATAAGGTGTGTTTGAATGTAAATATTTAAGAAATATTATAATTAAAAAATAAAATATTAAACTTAAAAAATAGTTTATTTAAATTTAACATTTTAGTTTTTAATTTAACAAATTCAATGTATAAGTGAATACATACAATGGGCTGTCCATAATTTAACGAAAAACCACATATTAGGAGACCTTCTATAAAATGAATATATTTAAAACTATAACTTGGATATTGGAGTAATAAGAATTCAATAGTAAAATTGTAATTTTAGAAAGAAAATTGATAGATTTTTTTTAATTTGACAAACACTATCGGAGGTGTCATAATCTTTATTTTTCATCTGAATTCCCAAAAAGGTGGTATGGAAGTACTAAAATAATATCTAATTATCATTATTGGTCTTTACAAAAATAATAATTTAAACTCATATGTATACTAATAATTATTGATCATTATATAATATGTAAAACTGAAAATATATTATGTAAAATATTTATTTCTAGTATACATAAGTGAAGAGATAAGACGTTTATGAAATATATCTTTTACTTAGTCTAATAAAAAATTTATCATTATTTTAAATTATTAAAATTTAATGTTTTTTATTAATTTGATTACATATAGATACAAAAGAATAATTTTATAATTTAATTGGATATTAATTTGCAAATGTAAAGGACAAAAGAGATTAATGCAAACATATGGTGCAAGTCAGATTATGAATTTATCATGGTGGGGCACAAAATATACTAACCACTACTGTATAGAATAAAGTGTTTGTGACAGTGAGGGTACTTGGTCTGTAAATTTGCTTATGAATAAAAAAAATATGAGAATAATTTTAATGGTGAAAGCCCCCAGTTAAGAGGAAAGTTAAAATTTTAAATTAGTTTTGTTTTTAATTCTAGTAGTAAGAATGAATCATTTATATAATTATAAAATATTCTTAAAGCAATCATTAGTTTCAAATACACAATTTTCAATTTGTCAATCATATGTAGTTGTATAATTTCATCAAAAACGAAAGAAAACAATCATGATTAAATATAAATTATTTATATTTGATATTATTAATTATATATTTAAAATATTATTTTGCATTAAATTCATTGAAATGGTAAGATATTGGTTACCTTGAGTTGTGAACGTTTGTTTTGGAACCAAAACTTGACTTGAGTTGGATCCATTCTGAGGGCAGCACCTAGCGCAGTTCTTTGTTTTTCTATTGGGTTTGGAAATTCAAGGAAGAACCTATAAAATAAAGCAACAAGTAATAAAATATAATTTAAATAATTTTTCTAAAATATAAATATTTTATTAATATCTCATCTCTTCTAAGATTTATAAGAAATATAAATTCGCAACAAATACTTAAATGTCATAATAAATAAATAAATATATATATATATATGGATAAAAGACCATAGAATTGTATTACGATTTTTAATTCAGCGATGTCTTTTTTTAAAAAAAATTAAAGGATTTAGTACTCTAGATTAAGTATGGTCTAATTAAAAAACAAATTAATCTCTAAATCCATGAAAGTCTAAATAAATAGTTTAAGAAAATGTATATTTATAATTTCAAAAAAACCTAATGGATACTACTAATAATTCGCCAATCTCTCTAAAGAATTGCATATGTCATGATAATAACATAACACGAATTATAATGTTAATTTTAATATTATATAAACTGTCAATATACAATTATCTTACGATTCTAGTTCTTCAATTTGTT
Organism: Rubia yunnanensis; assembly: GCA_037428765.1. NCBI lineage: Eukaryota > Viridiplantae > Streptophyta > Magnoliopsida > Gentianales > Rubiaceae > Rubia > Rubia yunnanensis. The sequence goes on from CM075071.1 coordinate 3,756,884, forward strand.
GGCTGGTGTGCCGCTTTCTTTTGTGTATCACATCATCCTCGTCTTGGTTCTTAGTAGGTGTGAAAATATTACTAGAGCTTCCTCCCTGAGAATTAAACTTTAATGCTTGTCAAAATGTAATATTCAAATAGGCTGTTTTTTGTGGAATTAATTTGATTAACATTTATAAAAAATAAAAAATAATAATTTCCCTCCAATCTAAAATGGTACTGATCATTTCCAAAGTAATATTTCCAAATCTAAATTATAACATTAGGATAGAAAAAAAAATTATTTAGATCAAACACTTGGAGAGAAAATTAATAACAGCAAAAATGATGCGAAACAGGCTATGAAAAAAATATCTAATTTTAGATTGACAAACTTGATAATTCTTGGATGAGTTAATTACCTTCTCCGTTGTCATGGGTTTTGAAAAAATCTGGCAGTCCTGAAAGCACCAACGTACATATTAGATTAAAAACACAATGAAAATCAGGGATGGGAGGGGATGAGGAGAGAACTATTCGAGGACAAGTGTTTGAAAACTTATTTCTTTATAAAAGAAATAATTTATAGAGAAAAACTTGAACAAGGAGATATAATTATGGAACATCTAATTCAATCAAAAACTCAAAATCCAAAACCAAAACCCCTTTATTTTTTGGCTTTGAAACTCAATTTTGAAGTTTAAAAATATTTCGTAACTAATTCATTGAAAGGTTTATATGAAATATACCTTAAGGATGCTGCCTAAGAATGGTGTTATGAAAAGCTAAAAGGACTATTGTATTCATATAGAAATTAAAACTACTGTGATAGGAAATTAAAAATATATTTTAAATTTCATATTTATTAATTTTTCCAAGTCAAATTAATAAATACCATTTTTCAAAGCGTATTAATTTGTAGTTAAAGTTACAGTTACTTACGACTGTAGAGAGGCTCTTTAAGCTAAATATTTAATAAAATAGAAACCTGAAGACAAATTTGTAGTACTTTGATTTATTATTTACAGAATCTATTTACGTAAAACAGTTGTGTATGAGTTGTCAAGCATAAATTGCATAGACACTAGAGTTAACACACATTTATTAATTTATTATTTCCACATCATGAAGTCTCAAATTAAAGGAAAGTAAATATTTTTTTGATTGAAATTTTTTTGTATATTTTCAATGTAATTTAATTAAATGAAAAATAATAAAAAGTCGATAAGTACTATTTAGATTACTTGTATACACCTAGCCCAAACGTTGAGCTGCAGGCCCGAAGTTGCAAACAAGCCCAAGACCAGCCCACGATACGAGCAGAGACAGAGGCAACTCACGAACTGGAGATCATGGTCCGGCGCCGACCACAAACCGTCTTTCTCGAAGCCACAATCAAGCGCACGCCAGTAAACTCGTGAAAAGCAGAGCCACATTTAAAACAGGCTATAAAAGGAACAGAGAGGTCACATATAGACGTAAGTGCAACTAGACAATACTGCTTTAATTTCAATATAAAATGATACTACACAATGTCAAGTGTCATACATCTCGATACATATATATTAGGATAGATGAAATCGCTGATTAGATATGATTGTGATATGATTATGATTTCATTGAGATGTGTCTAGATACAATGCATGCCAAGGGCTGGTATTCTTCTATATGTATCCTACCTAAAAAAAAATCTACTCAATGAGAGTTTCCTTATTGACATGGTATCAGAATAAATTTCTTGAACGAAGCTATGTCCGCCCTTCTCACTCACCTATTAAAATCGTCGCCTCTTTTTTTCTTGCTTATCACACAAGTTTTCTGCTTGCCGTTTTCCACTTGTGAAACTCTCCACTCCCTTTGTCGATCTCAACTTCTCACCATGGAAGAATTTACCAAAATTTCACACAATACTCTCCTCAACATGTTCACCATTAAACTAACCCAACCAATTACCTCCTGTGGAAATAACGGGTAGCCCACATTCTGAAGCCATGGGGTCTGTACGGGTTTCTTCACAGCACAAATCCATGTCCAGTGCTTCCTAGTCCACTACTGGAATTGACATTGTCCTATGCATATGTTACTAGCTCTTCTCCTAGAGGCACGAAGAATGATCCAAAGGTTGCGTATAGGAAGGCTTTGCCAAATCAGGCTACTTGGATAGACAAGGACCAACGCGTTTAAAGCTTGTTGTTCTCCTGATTGACTCAGGAAGCATTATCCAAGTTTGATGATTGTGCGACCTCTCAACAAATGTTGGAAAAAATCATGGCAGTCTACTAAAATAAAAGTTAGTCCACCATTTTGCGCCTCCGTTCCAGTACTTTTGCTATCATAAAAATTGGTCCTATTCATGAATTGAATCTCCAGTTTAAGAGTAATTTTGATCAACTGTCTGCTTTGGGTGCCCCTGCTTCAAATAATGACCAACTATTATGGTTTCTTATTGCCTTGTTCTGATTACAAGGAATTTTCTTCTGCCTTAATTACTATTTTGCCTACTCCTTTTTATGCCAAAATTGTTACTCATGCCAAAGACCACAAGGATTTGTTGAACAATTTGCAGGGACATTCAGTTTTTGGGGGTCTGCTGGTGGACATGTCGCATTTGAAGCATCTAATAATGCTTCCAGTTGCCGTGCGTGGACCTACGTGTCGGCGGGTGCAGTACGTGAAGGCAGTGAGTCTAGCACACGTGCCAGGCATTCTGGCTATTTTTCAGGTCATGGTCAAGCTAGATTTTCTGGGTACTCCTCAGGCGGAACGTCTGGCACATGTGTCGGTCGTTCTAGCCATTTTTCAGGTCGTGATTATACTAGATTTTTTGGGCACTCCTTAGGTGGCCGTGGTTATGGTCTGCAATGCCAATGATGCCGTAAACTTGGTTATAATGCCGCAAAGTGTTATCGTCTAATTTACTGTTCATCCAAGTTTTCCCATCTTGATTAGCAATTTCAGTCATCTCTTAAGCTTGAGCAGGTGGTTGTCACCTCCGACGGGTACCTTGACTTTGGGACATCAAACCATATGAGGTCGTCTTCTTGAAACCTTGAAAGTGTCACCCCCTACACTGGTAATTCCTATGTTTCTGTTGGAAATGGAAATATCATATCTATTTCTAATATTGGTTATTCACAGCTTACGTCTTCATTATATCTCTCTATTATTTTGGTTTTTCTTGATATAACCAAATACTTATTATCAATCAGTAAGCTAACCAAGGATCTTAGTGTGATGATTATCATTGATAACCGTTCTATTGTTATTCAGCACAAAGTAACTAGGGAAATCATGGGCAGAGGCTACAATGATGATGGTTTATATGTGCTAGATTGTGATGAAGAGACGTTACTTTCTTTTATTAAGAAAAATAAAACTTGGGCATCCTTTGAGTTGTGGCTTGCCTATTTGGGGCATGTGTTCCCTAGTTTTATTTCTTTGTTAGATAAAATTGGTGAAATTATTTTTTCCTCTTTGTTTCCCAAACCTAATGTCTACGCCTCATGTGTTACGGAAAAATGTCATAAAATGCCATTTGTTGAGAAGTCTAAAAGAGCTAAGCATGTATTGGATTTGATTCACTGTGATTTGTGGGGATCATCTCCTATTTTATCTGGTCATGGGTTTGTTTACTATGCTCTTTTTGTTGATAACTTTTCGAGATTTACTTGGCTTTATCCCCTTTGACATAAATCTGAATTTGTTGATGTTTATATGAAATTTGATGCTTTTGTGTAAAATCAACTTTATTCTCTGATTAAAGTTTTTCAAAGTGATGGTGGCACTGAATTTCTAAGCACTCATCTTCGGACGCATTTTGAAACTATGGGGATACATCTGCAGGTCTCTTATTCCTACACACCTAAGAAGAACGGGTGTACTGAGTGCAAACACCGTCATGTGGCCGAAATGGGGCTTACTATACTTTACATTCGCATTTGCCCCTTTCTTTCTGGGATGATGCTTTTGTGACAGTTATCTATATTATAAACTGTCTCCCCACTCCAGTTCTCGATAGAGCCTCTCCATACAATATTCCATTCGATCGGACGACTATAAACTCAAACTTCCATCCTTTTGGTTGTAGAGTATATCTCTTTGTTCATCATTATGCTGAGCACAAACTATCGCCTCAAAGTATTCCATGTGTGTTTGTTAGTTATAGCTCATAATACATGGGGTTTTGTTGCATTAACTCTACTCCTAGTTAGGTGTAGATTACTCGGAATGCGCACTTTAATGAAACCTACTATCCATTTGCCACTACGACTTCCAGCTCTACAGTTTATTGATCCAGCCCTTCCAGATACGGTGTCTCAGTTTCCATCACCATCTCCTTTGGCACTATGTTCCCTGTGCTCGGACAGCTCACTTGTTCTGATGGGCCCTACTCCTGCTGCCTCTGACTCGGCTCCTTCTTTGCTTTTGGCAACCTCTTGGTCCCCTTCTGATGCCTCTTGTGATAATTCTCTTAGTCTGCCACCTTCTCAAACTCATCCCATGACCACTCGGCCTCGTACTGGTGCTACGTCCTTGTCATCTTGATGATTATGTTGTTATAAGTCTCACTACTACATTACTTGACCACTCTGAGCCTTGGGATTATTGTGCTACTCTCTATGATCTCGAGATGTCTGCTCTTCGCCAGCAATATACTCGGGATATGGTTCCTCGGCCGTATGATGTTAATGATGTTGACTCCAAGTTTGTTTTTCAGCTCAAATATCATCCTGATGGTACTATTGAGTGACAAAAAGCTCGACTTATTGCTCAGGGATTCTTGCAGCAACCGGTTTCTGACTTAGACCACACCTTCAGCCCTATAGTCAAAGTTTCCACTGTTCGTACAGTTCTTCCATCACCCCATGCGGATTTTCCATCTGTATCAGTTGGATAACAAGAATTCCTTCCTTAATGGTATTCTTGATGCTCCAGTTTATATGGCACAACATGTTGGCTACAAGGATCCCCCTAGATCTTAGTGTGTTTTTCGTTTGCAGAAAGCCATCCATGGGCTTAAGCAAGTGTCAAGGGCTTGGTTTGAGTGATTTAGTTCATTTCTTCATCAGCTTGGTTCATCTGTAGCTCCTCTGACACTTCCTTGTTTGTGTTTTCTAGAGGAGCTATTATTCTCTACTTGCCAGTATGCATTGATTATATCATCCTTACTGGTAATAATTCTACCGCCATCTGCTAGTTCATTTCTTGCACTCATTAGAAGTTTTCCATAAAGGATTTTGGTTCCCTCATCTACTTTCTTGGCCTTAAGGTTTCATCCACTACCTTTGGTCTCTTTTTTGACCATGTGAAGTATGCTAGGGATATTCTTGGCCAAGTCGGGATATCTAATGGTGTGCTAGTCTCTACTCCCTTTGTACTTACTTCCCAGCTCCACAATACCTCGAGTGAGCCCTTCAGCAATCCTACTTTATATAGGTCACTGGTAGGTACTCTACAGTATCTTACCATCACTCAACCCAATTTGGCTCTCGCTGTGAACTCGGTTAGCCCATTTCTTCATGATCCTCGTGATGATCACTTTGTGCCTGTTAATAGGATTCTTCGCTATGTCAGTGGTACTCTTTATCTTGGATTGTCCTTTCATTCTTCTACCTCTAAAGATATGCTAGGGTACTCTGACACTGATTGGGCATGTTGTTTGGAAACTCGACGCTCGATATATGGCTACACAGGTTTTCTTGAATAGAATCTCATATCTTAGAGTGCCAAGAAGCAACCTACTGTCTCCCGCTCCAATTCGAAGTCCGAGTATGGTGCTTTGGCCAACACTTTCGTAGAAGTTATTTGGGTTTCTCATTTTCTTCAGGATATAAATTTTCCACTTTCAGAGTCGCCTATTTCTCTGTGTGACAACAGTGCCATTTTTCTTGCTCAGAATCTGGTAGCTCACAAGCGCATTTAGCACATTGATACATAAGATAGGTATTTGTCATGTGTCGACATCCCTCCATGTTGCTGATGTTTTCAATAAGGGTCTTTCTCGCCCTTTGTTTGTGTTTTCCAGGTCAAAGCTTTGCGTCTTGGCTCATTCGACGCTTTGCTTAAGGGGATTTTAGGATAGATGAAATCACTGATTAGATATGATTTTGATATGATTATAATTTTATGGAGATGTGTCTAGATACAATGCATGTCTAAGGCTTGTATTCTTCTATATGTATCCTACCAAATACAAACCTTTACTCAATGAGAGTTTCCTTATTCACAATATACAAGTGTAGAAAGAAGTTATCTATGATGTCATGATCAATTGTTTGTTATTTAAGTTGTCGCATGGAACCATGTCATGATATAATGTTTCTTAAGGAATGCATAGTGTAATGATTGGTTTTCATCGACTTTCAACATGTCATATCTTTACATTCCAAAAAGACTATCAATACACCTATTCATACAAAAAGACATTTTGATAAACCATACTTGTTGAGACACTAATTATTGCTCCATCAAAATTTTGTACTAAATAAAAAATAATGTATAAAAACATATTTTTGGGTAAGGATACGTAATTCTGGATACACAATCCGTTGTTGACATATATTGGCTATCATGACATGAGATTGTCTTTTTTATTTATTTTTTTTAGATGGATAGTGACATATAAGGACATACTTTTGTGTCAAACCTATCTATTGCTACATCGATACTAAAGATATGTTAAATATGCATTAGAATACATCAAACGTAGCGATAGTACCATTTATATAACTAAACATATTGTGAAGAAGGATCATTTTTCCAGTAGTATTTTGCTCGAATATATCACAATCAATCCTGTATTGCTTTCAAAACTGCCCGATGATCACTTAGATCTAAATAGAGATCGATAAGGTTTTAAATATACCAAGCCCTAGATCTGAATATCTATGGGAAAAGTACATTAGTGGAGGAAGGGGGATTAAAGATGGTTTTATTGGACCTGAGAAGACACCTTGGTATTGCTTTTAATCCCCCCTGAACAAAGGAAGTTCCAAAAACCACCTTCTATCGGACTCTAAATAGGTTCGGAATTCAGAACCTCTTTTAGTTGTCCAAAAAAAATGTTCCGAATTTGAAATCAATGTCTGGGGTCCCAAAAAAATGGCAGCCAAAAACCTAGGTGTTCGGCGGCAAACCAAAGAAGGAGATATGAAAATGGAGAGGATGTTGTACCAAAATTCATCAACCAATCCAGATCCGTGAAAAAGAAAACAATAAAAAAAAGAAATGGAGTGGAGGATATTTATTCTCCGGCATCGGAAGGAAGGACGATAGTGGCAAATGGATCTCGAGCAATGTTCGGGGAGAGGAGACGCAGCCGGAAAGAGGCGGAGGAGACGCGTCCGGGAAGAGGGAGTGGTACGGGGTGGTGGAGAGAAAGGGAATGAGATCAGAGGCGAGAGTATGGGGATGGTGAAGGGTGGATGGTGGAGGAAGATGATCAGAGAGGAATAGGAGGTGTTGCCTTAGAAAAATGAAACAAAAAGAGAGAGAGAGAGAGAGAGAGAGAGAGAGAGAGCAAGGCAGAAACACTGCCTTAGACAAAAAATATTGGATAGAAATATTAAACCCTAGCTACTGCTTTAATACTTGGCCACCTGAACCACTGTTGACATCGGAAGCTCATTCAGCTTCTCTATCAAAGACGATTTTATTATAGAACCGCCTTTAATTAGATCCGAACAACTTCCAGTATCGGAACCTATTTCGGCTCATCTATCAAAGGTGGTTTTTACTATAGAACCACCTTTAATTGATGTCCATCAAAGGCTCTTCTTAAGGAACCGCCTTTGATCAATTTTGAATCACCTTTAATTGGACCTGAAACCACTTCCGATATCGAAAATAGCATGGGAAGGAACTTCCTTCCCCAAAATATTATAACTGCCTTTGAATGGTGCCTTTAATCACAAGCTTTCCACTAGTGGTACTATTAATATTGGAATTAGGAGTCTAAGCAGAATAACTTCGGTTTTCTAATAAATATTCTTCCTTATATAATAGTTTGGTTTGTGTAGTTGTCCAAAAGCTCTTACGTATATGATAACATTAAACGAAACACCAACACAACACGAGAAACATACTAAATTGGTAAAATGGCATCTTGGTGAACATGTAATTAATATTTTACTGGGAATTTAAATTAGTTTATCCTATATTGTTTGTACACAGGGGCTCAACAAAACTGATACATAAAAACAAATCTCTAGGTCCCTTCCAAAAGATTCTAAGTTTAGCTTAAACGGCCTTCTCTACAAAATGGGAGGGCTGGTGCAAGTTGCATCATCATAAACAACAAAGGATTCCATGTGATATCAGCAACAATTTTTTTTTCCATGTTGTCCCTCCAAGCTAAAGTTGCTTCTATACTGTTTTGACTAGAGCTTGCCAATCATTAGAACATGACCCAAATATAGATTGAAAGCCACTCAAAACTTCTAGAGAAAATAGTCAACAAAAAAAATTCAAAGTCCCTTGGTAGATCCTGGTTAAAGTAAGAATGATATGGAAGTTGAATGAGCAAGATTGATTTCTCATTCAAACACATCTACATGGAAGCAAATTATGTTTTAGATTCACTAGCCAAACATGGAAACGCTGAACAGGTAAAGAATAATTTCACACATGCAAGTTTGTCAAATTTTATAAAGAGCAAGATTAAACTGGACTCAGCCTCATTAAACTGATCATAAAGTTAAAATGAAGAAAATAAATTTATACACTATTAGCAAAATTCACACATAAATTTTTTGAATATGTGCTTGTACAAAAATGCATAAAATAAACATTACAAAATGGAACAAAATATGTGACCATCATATGAGTTCTCCTAAAAATGTGACAATGATATGGTAGCCACCTAGGTTAATGGGACTTAGGAAGCCAAAGAATATTGGATGAAGTACCTACACGGCTAAGTAAAAATTTCTTGTTTCAAGGTTAGGTTCCGTAACACTGGGAGGATACAAAATGTAAATTAGTATTTTCTTGCCAACTGTACCTCACTACGAAGTTGCTAGAATAAATCTTATCTCCAAGGGTTATACAAACAATGAACAGGGTCCTAAATAAGGAAAAAACAAGTAAGAGCTAGATGATATTGATCATTCTTCCTTTTTTGGGAAGATACTGAACATTGTAGTCCAAGGGCATGACCGGTGGATATAATATTAAGGGGCCTAAACACTGTTGTAGGACTCCAAACTGCAAGTTTAAAATGAAAGTTTATTATGTAGATGGAAACTAATGTTAACCTATTAAGTTACTATCAGAATAATGTCTGCATTAAATACACTAATATATCCAAGTGATCTCCAATTTAAATGGCTCAAAATCAGGTTTTGAAACAAAATGCTTACAAAACAATGTGTGTTACATGTTACGGGATATTTGTATTCATTCTAAAGCTTAAAATGAAAACGTGTTTAAAAAACCGGTAAACATATGCAAGTGTTATGAAAAAAAGAAATCAAGAGAAGATGGATTATCACACACAACGTTCATATAACACTCTCCTACACATGTTCACCATTAAACTGAACCCAACCAATTACATCCTATGGAAATGACAAGTAGCCCACATTCTGAAACCACGAGATTTGTAAGGGTTTCTTTATGGCACAAACCCATGTCCGGTGCTTCCTCGTCCACCACCAGAATCGATGTCGTCTTATGCATATATTACTCGCTCTTCTCCTGGAGGCACGAAGAATGATCCAAAGGTTGCGTATGAGAAGGCTTTGGCAGATCGGGCTGCATTCCTGGACAAGGACTAATGCGTTTGCAGCTTGTTATTCTCTTTGTTGACTCAGGAAGCATTGGTTGAGCTTGATGATTGTGCGACCTCTCAACAGATGTGGGAAAACATCTCGGCAATCTGTCAGAATCGGAGTTAGTCCACCATTTTGCACCTCTATTCCAGTGCTTTTGCTGTCTTAAAAACTGGTTTCATTCATGAATTGCATCTCCAGTTTAAAAGTAATTTTGATCAACTATCTGCTTTGGGTGCCCCTACTTCAAATGATGACCAATTGTTATGGTATCTTACTATCCTTGGTTTTTATTACAAGGAGTTTTCTTCTCCCTTAATCACTATTTTTTCTAATCCTCTATATGCCAAAATTGTTAATCGTGCCAAAAACCACAAGGCTTTTTTGGACAATTTGCAGGGATATTCAATTTCTTGGTGGTCTACTGGTGGACATGTCGCATTTGCAGCATCCTGATGCTTTCGGTGGTCGCGCGTGGACCTATGCGTCAGTGGGTGTAGCACATGAAGGCTGCGTGTCTGCCATACTCGTCGAGCATTCTGGCCATTTTTCAGGTCGTGGTCATGCTATATTTTTTAGGCACTTCGCAGGTGGTCGTGGTCGTGTTTTTAATTGTCAATGGTGTCGTGAACTTGTTCATGATGCTCCACACTATTATCGTCTTAATCAGCGCCATCCAAGTCTTCCCATCTTTCTCAGCAATTTGAAAGTGTTACCATATGAGCTCGTCTACTTCAAAAATTGAAAGTGTTACCCCCTAAACTGGTAATTCCTATGTTTCTGTTGAAAATGGAGATTCCCAGCTTACGTCTTCATTGCGTCTCTCTGATGTTTTGGTTGTTCTTGACATAACCAAAAAATTATTATCAATCAGTAAGCTTACTAGGGATCCTGGTGTACTGATTACCTTGGATGATCACACTTTTTTTATTCAGCACAAAGTCACCAGGGTAGTCATGGGTAGAGACCACAATGACAATAGTTTATCTGTTCTAGATTGTGGTGAAAAAGCGTTACTTTCTATTACTAAGGAAAAAAACTTGGGCTTCCTTTCATTTGTGGCATGACCATTTGGGACATGTGTCTCCTAGCATTATTTCTTTGTTAGTTAAAAATGGTGAACCTTTTGTTTCCTCTTTGTTTCCTAAACCTTTTGAATTTGATTCACTGTCATTTTTGGGGACCATCTCCTATTTTATCTCGTCATGGGTTTTCTTACTATGCTCTTTGAGTGGATCACTTTTCGAGATTTACTTGGATTTATCCCCTTCGACATAAATATGAATTCGTTTATGTTTATATGAAATTTGAGGCATTTGTGGAAAATCAATTTTCTTCTCAGTTTAAAGTGTTTCAAAGTGATGGAGGCACTAAATTTCTAAATACTCATCTTTTGATGCATTTTGAAACTAAGGGGATATATCAGAAGTTCTCTTGTCCCTACACACCTTAAAAGAATGGGTGTGCTGAGCGAAAACACCGTCATATGGCTGAAATGAGGCGTAGTAATCTTTTCCATTCACATCTGCTCCTTTCTTTCTGGGGTGATGCTTTTACAATAGCTGTCTATGTTATAAATTGTATCCCCACTCCAGTCCTTGATGAAGCTTCTCTCTACAGTATTCTGCTCGTTCGGGCACCTATATAATCTAACTTCCATCATTTTGGTTGTAGAGTATATCCCTTTGTTCATCCTTATGATAAGCACAAACTATCGCCTCGAAGTATTTCATGTGTGTTTGTTGGTTATAGCTTTCAATACAAGGGGTTTCGCTGCCTTGACTCTACTATTGGTCAAGTTTATATTAGTTGGCATGTGTTGTTTGATGAAACCTGCTAGCCATTTGCCACTACGACTTCCAGCTCTGTAGTTTTTTCTTCCCTAGATGTTTCTTCATTTATTGATCTAGCCCTTCCAGATACGGCGATTGCCATTGTCATCTCCTTTGGCACCGTGTTCCCTGTTCTTGGACTACTCACTTGTTTTGATGTCCTCTACTCTTGCTACCTCTGATTCGGCTCCAACTTTGCCTTTCGCACCCTCTGGTCCCCTTCTGATGCCTCTTTTGATAATTCTCCAAGTATTCCACTTTATTGGAGTCATCCTATGACCATTCGGCCTTGTATTGGTCTACGACGTCCTCATCGTCTTGATGATTATGTTGTTAATGGTCTCACTGCTGCAATACTAGACCACTCTAAGCCTCGGGATTGTCGAGCTGCTCTCCATGATCCTCAGTGGGTCACTGCCATAGATGATGAGATGTCTGCTCTTTGGCAGCAACATACATGGGATTTGGTTCCTCATCTGTTTGTTGTTAATGTTGTTGGCTCAAAGGGGGGTTTTCAGCTCAAATATCGTCCTGGTGGTACTCTTGAGAGACACATACCTCCTCTGGTTCCTTAGGGATTCTCATAGCTACCAGTTTTTACTTTGACCACACCATTAGCCCTGTGGTCAAAGCTTCAACTGTTCGTACGTTTCTTGCCATCGCCACCATGCATAAATGGCCTCTACATAAGTTGGATGTCAAGAATGCCTTCCTTAATGGTATTCTTGATGCTCCAATTTATATGGCCCAACATGTTGGCTACAGGATCCCACTGGGTCTTACTATGTTTGTCATTTAGCCATCAATGGCTTCAGCAAGCGCCGAGGGCTTGGTTTGAGCAATTTAGTTCTTTTTTTTGTCAGCTTGGTTTCATCTGCAGTTCCTATGACACTTCCTTGTTTGTGTTTTCTACAGGTATTGTTCTTCTCTACTTGAATGTGTACATTGATGATGTAATCCTTACTTGCAATGATTCTACTGCTATCCGTCAGTTTATCTCTTAAACCCATCAGAATTTTTTCGTAAAGGATCTTGGTTCTCTCAGCTTCTTTCTTAGCCTCGAGGTTTCATCCACTATCTTCGGTCTCCTTTTAGGCCAAGCAAAGTATGCTAGGGATATTCTTTATCAAGCCGAGATGTCTGATGTTGTGTCGATCTCTACTCCCTTTTACCTATTTCCAAGCTCCACGGTACCTCAAGCAAACCCTTTAAGAATCCTACTTTATATAGGTTATTGGTTGTTTCTCTACAGTATCTTAAGGATCCTCTTGAAGATCACTTCGTGGCTGTTACTAGGATTCTTTGCTATGTCATTGGTACTCTTCATTTTGGATTGTCCTTTCATTCTTCTACCTCCACAGATGTTCTAGGGTACTCTGACGCTGATTGGGCATGTTTTTTGGAGACTCGGCGCTTGACTTATGGCTATGCATTTTTCTTAGAAGGAATCTCATATCTTGAAGTGCCAAGAAGCAACCTAATGTCTCCCGCTCCAGTTCAGAGTCTGAGTATCATGCTTTAGCCAACACTGTGGCGTTGTTTGGCTATCTCATTTGCTTTGGGATCTACATTTTCTCTTTTAGAGTTTCCTATTTTACTGTGTGATAACAACAGTGCCATTTTTCTTGCTCATAATCCGATGCCTCACAAGAGCGCAAAGCACATTGATATTGACAATTATTTTGTTCATGAGTTGGTTACTTCCGAGAAGCTAAGTATTCGTCATGTGCCAACATCCCTCCAAGTTGCTGATATTTTAACCAAGGGCTTTTCTCACCCTTTGTTTGAGTATTTCAGGTCCAAGCTTTGTGTCTCTGCTCACCCAACGCTTAGGTTGAGGGTGTGTGTTAGGATAAATGAAATCACTGATTATATATGATTGTGTTATGATTATGATTTGATTGAGATGTGTCTGGATACAATTCATGTCTAGGGCGTGTATTTCTATATATGTATCCTACCTAATATAAATCTCTACTCAATGAGAGCTTCCTTATTGACAATATACATGTGTAGAAAGAAGTTATCTATGATGACATGTTCATTTTTTTTATTATTCAAGTTGTCGCATGGAACCATGTCATGATATAATGTTTCTTGAGACATGAACATTTTAATGATTGGTTTTCATCGACTTTCAACATGTCATATCTTTACATTTCACAAAGACATATCAGTACACATGTTCATACATAATCAAATTTTGATAAACCATACCCATTGAGACACTAATTATTGCATCATCCAAATTTTTTACTTAATAAAAAATAATTTATAAAAACATATTTTTGGGTTAGGATACATAAGTCTGGATACACAATCCATTGTTTCTATATATTGGCTATCACAACATGAGATTGTGTGGTTCAAAATCAGGGTTTGAAACAAAATGCTTTGAAAAAATGCGGGTTGCATGTTACGGGATATTTTGTATTCATTCTAAAACCTAAAAATAAAAATGTAGTTAGGAGGGGGGGGGGGGTTTAACATATGCAAGTGTTATGAAACAAAGAAATCAATGGAAGAAGGTTTATCACACACAATTAGAGTTCTCAACTAGTTTTGTAATTCAAGTTGTGATTAGGGGAATGTAAAAACAATTTACTCTTCAATTTATTAAATAACCATGCAACTTGAAATTTAAAGCATTCAATATTCTATCATGTACATTGTGTACATACTAAAGAACAAATTATTTCAAGTTAAATAAAGTATTGACTGAAAAATTATAAGTTAATAAGATGTTCTAATCGAATGATAACAAACTTATTTCATCGTAGACGTGAGTTTAATCTTACTTATAAAAATATTAAAATAAAACTATATTTGAAAACATTGAGTTGAGATTCATACCTCATTTTTCAACTTAATATTCTCTAACATCAATAGAGATTGAACCAATTGTTGATGACCACATTTTGTGCAGATATTGTTGGAAAGAGCATTTCTAAGATAATCATTCTCTTCTTGAAGCTGGTTGTTTTCAATCTTTAGGTCATGATTGACGTCTCGTTGATATTTTGCCTAGAACATGTGATACTAACAATTTAAAAATCAAGTTCGACTAAAACAAAAAAAATTCTCGCAAATTAAGAATAATTTTTAAGTTAAGGTAGGGTGTAAGATAGTTAATTGCTTTTCCACAAAAACTATGTAGAAATCTAAGTATTCAATCATCATAGGCACCTTTGGAGGTAGTACTGCTACTATATATCCACATGTTACAATAAATAATGGATGAATAGCTAAATACTTAATATAGAAATTTTCAAATAATTAATAATAATATTTTATCATGAAATTATTAATTCAACTTAAACTTAATGTCTACTTCATAAAAGGATTTCTTTGAGATAGCATATATATATATATATATATATATATATATATCAAGGTTCTATTCTCCTTATTATTAGTCAGGTGGTTCTAGATGTGTATTTAAAGTAAAGCATAACGTTATAGTAAAAAATATTTTTTAAAATATTTTTTGATGATAATATGCATTAATTTTATTATCATGGTTCTACACAATCATTAAAAATGTATTTAATTATATATATATATTTATTAAACTACATATAAATAAATTAATATGAAAAGAAAATATTTAGAAGTACATAATTTAAATAATGACAAAGGATGTATGAAATGAACATATTTATTGTAACGTTAGAAAAACCGTTACAATAACGGTTTTTCTAACGAGTGCCCATGGGCACTCGTTAACAACTTAAGATTCCATCGAAAACTGTGTTATTAAATGCAAATAGAGTTAATGATTAATGAAATCCCTCAAAAACTTACACTTCCTACTTATAATCATTAACTCTATCTGCATTTAATAACACAGTTTTCGATGAATTTGCATTTAATAACATAGTTTTCGATGGAATCTGAAGTTGTTAACGAGTGTCCATGGGCACTCGTTAGAAAAACCGTAACCATTATTGTAAAAGTATTTAGAATAAAGAGGAATTTTTTGGAAATGTTGCATTTCCATAAACTTATGTCAGACCACTTTACAATTTAACTTAAAATTTTTGTTTTAAAATTTTAATAACAAAAATTATAAGTTAAAACATGTAATAAGGTGTGTTTGAATATAAATATTTAAGAAATATTATAATTAAAAAGTAAAATGTTAAACTTAAAAAATAGTTTATTTAAATTTAACATTTTAGTTTTTAATTTAACAAATTCATTGTATAAGTGAATACATACAATGGGCTGTCCATAATTTAATGAAAAACCACATGTTAGGAGACCTTCTATAAAATGAATATTTTTAAAACTCTAACTTGGATATTGAAGTAATAAGAATTCAACAGTAAAATTGTTATTTTAGAAAGAAAATTGATAGATTTTTTTAATTTGACAAACACTATCGGAGGTGTCATAATCTTTATTTTTCATCTGAATTCCCAAAAAGGTGGTATGGAAGTACTAAAATAATATCTAATTATCATTATTGGATTTTACAAAAATAATAATTTAAACTCATATGTATACTAATAATTATTGATCATTATATAATATGTAAAACTGAAAATATATTATGTAAAATATTTATTTCTAGAATACATAAGTGAAGAGATAAGACGTTTATGAAATATATCTTTTACTTAGTCTAATAAAAAATTTATCATTATTTTAAAATATGAAAATTTAATGTTGTTTATTAATTTGATTACATATAGATACAAAATAATAATTTTATAATTTAATTGGATATTAATTTGCAAATGTAAAGGAAAAAAAGAGATTAAAATGAAAGATAATATGCAAACATATGGTGCAAGTCAGATTATGAATTTATCATGGTGGGGCACAAAATATACTAACCACTACTGTATAGAATAAATTATTTGTAACAGTGAGGGTACTTGGTCTGTAAATTTGCTTATGAATAAAAAAAATTTGAGAATAATTTTAATGGTGAAAGCCCCTAGTTAAGAGGAAAGTTAAAATTTTAAATTAATTTTGTTTTTCATTCTAGTAGTAAGAATGAATCATTTATATAATTATAAAATATTCTTAAAGCAATCATTAGTTTCAAATACACAATTTTCAATTTGTCAATCATATGTAGTTGTATAATTTCATCAAAAAACGAAAGAAAATAATCATGATTAAATATAAATTATTTATATTTGATATTATTAATTATATATTAAAAATATTATTTTTCATTAAATTTATTTATATGGTTAGATTTTGGTCACCTTGAGTTGTGAACGTTTGTTTTGGAACCAAAACTTGACTTGAGTTGGATCCATTCCGAGGGCAGCACCTAGCGCAGTTCTTTGTTTTTCTATTGGGTTTGGAAATTCAAGGAAGAACCTATAAAACAACATAACAAGTAATAAAATATAATTTAAATAATTTTTCTAAAATATAAATATATTATTAATATTCATCTCTTCTAAGATTTATAAGAAATATAAATTTGCAACAAATACTTAAATGTCATAATAAATAAATAAATATATATAGAGATAAAAGACCATAGAATTGTATTAAGATTTTTAATTCAGCGATGTCTTTTTAAAAAAAATTAAAGGATTTAGTACTCTAGATTAAGTATGGTCTAATTAGAAAAACAAATTAATCTCTAAATCCATGAAAGTCTAAATAAATAGTTTAAGAAAATGTATATTTATAATTTCAAAAAAACACAATGGATACTACTAATAATTCACCAGTCTCTCTAAAGAATTGCATATGTCATGATAATAACATAACAAGAATTATAATGTTAATTTGAATATTATATAAACTGTTAATATACAATTATCTTACGATTCTAGTTCTTGAATTTGTTGGCGGTTGTGCCGCTTTCTTTTGTGTATCACAACATCCTCGTATTGGTTCTTAGTAGGTGTGAAAATATTACTAGAGCTTCCTCCCTGAGAATTAAACTTTAATGCTTGTCAAAATGTAATATTCAAATAGGCAGTTTTTTGTGGAATTAATTTGATTAACATTTATAAAAAATAATAATTTCCCTCCAATCTAAAATGGTATTGATCATTTCCAAAGTAATATTTCCAAATCTAAATTATAACATTAGGATAGAAATTTCTTTTATTTAGATCAAACACTTGGAGAGAAAATTAATAACAGCAAAATGATGCAAAACAGGCTATGAAAAAAAAATCTAATTTTAGATTGACAAACATGATAATTCTTGGATGAGTTAATTACCTTCTCCGTTGTCATGGGTTTTGAAAAAATCTGACAGTCCTAAAAGCACCAACGTACAAATTAGATTAAAAGCACAATGAAAATCAGGGATGGGAGGGGATGTGGAGAGAACTATTTGAGGACAAGGGTTTGAAAACTTATTTCTCCTCTTATAAAAGAAATAATTTATAGAGAAAAACTTGAACAAGGAGATATAATTATGGAACATCTACTTCAATCAAAAACTAAAAATCCAAAACCAAAACCCCTTGATTTTTTGGCTTTGAAACTCAATTTTGAAGTTTAAAAATATTTCATAACTAATTCATTGAAAGGTTTATATGAAATATACCTTAAGGATGCTGCCTAAGAATGGTGTTATGAAAAAAACTAAAAGGATTGTTGTATATATATAGAAATTGAAACTACTGTGACAGGAAATTAAAAATATTTTTTAAATTTCATATTTATTAATTTTTCCAAGTCAAATTAATAAATACCATTTTTCAAAGCGTATTAATTTGTAGTTAAAGTTACAGTTACTTACGACTATAGAGAGGACTCTTTAAGCTAAATATTTTTTTTTTAATTTTAAAACCATCCTTAGATGGGGGGTATATATTGGCTCCCCAGACCAGAATAAGCAGAAAGTATGTAGGATTTACAAAAGGTCATACAAAAATATGAACCTAGAGCTAATATTGCCCCTGTCGGACAACTTAGAGAGCATGAGATCCTCTTGATAGAGAGGTGGATCTATTCTGAAAAGATCATTAATGGATCGCTTCACGAACATGGCGAAGAAACGTAGGTACGAGACTTCTATTTGTCAACGAAGCGACCGTTAAGATGAAATTGTGTATCAATATAAAAGAGTATTAGCTAAATTCCTTAGAAAATCTGCTGAATAGATGTCTTTCATTTGTTGAGGTGTGCCCCTCTTCAGTATGACCATCAGTACCACCATCAGTATGACCATCAGTATGAGCTAGCATTTGCTTCCTCCGTTTTTGATTTGCTCCTTTCCTGCAAACAAGAGAAAACAGCAGCAGTATCCATAGTAGCTAATGAAAACTATAATAGAGCATCTGGTAACTTGTATCTGTGTTCAAGAGGCAAAACGAATGCCTTGCATTCCAATTTTATCAAGCTGAATTAGACCATTGAAAAAGGGTGGGATGCTGTCCATGTTTAAATCTCCATGCAAGTTGTTTTCCTTAGCATATTTGGCTAAATAATCTGCAGCTGTATTGGCCTCCCTTGGGATGAATGTGATTGGGTTAATTTTATGCAGCTCATGTAAAGATATGCAGGTAGAGTAAACTGTCCAAGGACAGGCCAGAGGTGTGTGAATTCCTTTAACTGCAGATTGACAATCTGACTCAATCAAACAGCCATGTAAGTTAAGCTCTGTGCATAAATCATATGCCATTTGAATTCCTATCAGTTCAGCATGAATTGGTGATTCAGAGTGGAAGACATTAACTCTCATTTTGAAAACCTGACCGTTGTTATCCCTCACAATTACTGCACATGAAGAAGTACCCCCGGATATCCATGTAGCATCTGTGTTTAATTTAAATCCAAATTGTGGCTTTTCCCATCTTACAGCTACAAAATCTTTTTTCTTCTTGTGTACTATATCAGGTATGAGGCCTGCTTTTATTAAGTCTTTATGTTTCTCTTTTTTGCCTCTAAGTGGATGTGCAGTAAAGATGAGCTTGATCAAATTCATAGCATTATGAAAACATGCATCCAGGGAAAAAAGCTGATTATCATGTAAGCACTTGTTCCTATGAGTCCAGAGGGACCAAGTTGTGACTATTAAGATTGCCTTAATCACTGTGGAGGTTAACTTCGAGTCTGCTCTATTAGATAAGTAAAATTCAACCCGGTTTCTGAATCTAGTAAAAATTGGGGGATGAAGATGTATGATAGAGTTAAATCTGTTCCAAATTTCAAGTGAGGAGGGGCATGAGTTGAAGAAGTGGTCAATAGTATCCGAATGATTTCTGCACAAAGGACATGTAGATGCTATGGAAAAACCAAATTTGCATAAAATGTTATCAAATGGTAGGATTCCATTAAGCACTCTCCAAATTAGCACAGACATTTTGGAAGGAATGAAAGGTGCCCAGATGTTATGAAGGTTTAAGATTTGTGTACCTTTTTGTCTAAGATTCTTATAGGCTGAGTTAGTTGAGAAGTTGCCATCCATTGTAGGAGTCCAAATCAGTCTATCCTCATGCTTGTGTTGAAGTGCCACTTCCTGCAAAATTAGAATAGTAGTGGTAGCCAAATGAGGCTCCAATAGTGGTAAGTAGTGATTTTTGTTAGCTATAAAATAGCTCAAGCTTATCTGAGGGAAAGGAACTTCCATTCCATCCGGCCATTCATAAAATAGAGCACCACTACCTATCCAGTTTGCATTCCAGAATGAACATGAACCTTTTCCATAGAGAATTCTAGTAAAACTGTTAGCTATTTCTGTTACCTTACAAATTCTCTGCCAAGTGTGAGAGTTCTTATAAGAATTTGGGAGAGACCACAGATGTTGAGTCCATTGAGACTTGTTGAGCTGTAATTTCCACCAAAGTTTACAAGAGAAGGAATCTACTGTTGCATTAATGTCTCTAAATCCTATTCCATTTTCTTGAATTGGGAAACTCATTTTTTTCCATGATCTCCATTTCTTTCTATTACCAGTGATCTCATTTTGCCCCCAAAATAGTCCTGATGCTAGTTTTTCCATTTTTCTTATGACTACTTTAGGTGGACTTAGTACTGCAAACAGATGTATAGGAATGGATAGAAAATAGTGATTAATGAGAACGATTTTTCCTGCAGAACTTAACCACTTATTTTTCCAGTTGTTTAAAGTTTTTTCCATTCTTTCCAAGACAGGTAGATAGTGAACTTGTTTATTTTTTCCTACAAAAATAGGAGCCCCTAAATATTTAAAGGGAAATGTGCCTCTTGTCATACCTAAGGTCCTGGAAATTAATTGCAGTCTATCCACTGGTGTTTTAGGATCAGCAAAGAAGTTAGATTTGGTAAAATTTACCTTCTGTCCCGAGGTTTGTTCATATGCATACAAGAATTTTTTAAATCTTTTCAGATTCTTTTGATTACCATTCAGAAACACAGCTGTGTCATCTGCAAACATAAGATGAGTAATATGTGGACAACTCCTGGGTAATCTGAAGTTCTGAATATAGCCTAGATGAAACAATTTTTTGAGGCTTCTTGAAAAGGCCTCAGAGACTATGTTATACAGAAAAGGGGATAAAGGATCCCCTTGTTTAATGCCCCTATTTGCAGCAAAACCAGCAGTTACACCATTTATTAGCACTGAAAAATGAGCTGAGGCTATGTTTTGCATTATTCTATGCACAAATAATCCATGAAATCCAAATTGCAGCAGGATAGAGTTAAGAAATGACCATGAGACCCTGTCAAAAGCTTTTTGCATGTCTAATTTAAGGATGAGGTTTGGGGCTTTTGATTTCCTAACTAAAATTTTGGTCATTTCCTGCATCATAATTATGTTATCTGATATGTCTCTCCCTGTTATGAAGGCACTTTGTTCAGGAGATATGAGAGAATTCATTAGTGGTTTTATCCTTTCCATGATCATCTTAGAGAAAACCTTGTTCACAAAATTAGATAAACTTATAGGCCTGAAATCAGAAAAGGTTACTGGAACAGGTTTTTTGGGAATCAATGTTATCCAAGTACTAGAGATAGCTTTAGGAATATTTCCAGTTTTTAAGAAGTCATTAGCAGCCTCCAAAAGATCTGTACTGATTACTTCCCAAAAAGTGATAAAAAATGCTCCTGAGTATCCATCAGGTCCAGGTGAGCTAGATGGATTTAGGTCAAAAACTGCATTTTTTAATTCCTGAAGCTGGAAGGGAGATAATAGTTGATCATTTTGCTGATCAGTAACTATCCTAGGTATTTCTTTGAGAAAGTGATTGAAAAAAGTCCCCTCTATATGATTATCTTCCTCATGAAAAAGTTCTTTATAAAATCTCACTGCTTCCTCTTTAATTAGAGAAGGATCAGAGATCCAAATGCCATTTCCATCTTTAATCTTGCTTATTCTGGTTTTGGTTCTCTTTTCTCTAACTGAATGGTGGAAATAGCTAGTGTTGGCATCACCAAATTTAAACCAATTAATCCTAGCTTTTTGCTTAAGATATATAAAGTTTTCTTTTTGAGCCCTCATAAGCAACTGTTTTGAGTTATTTAACTCACTAAGGATTAAATCATCATTTGTTTGCTGAAAGGTAATTTCCAGATCTCTGACCTCTTTTTCATATTTTTCCAGATTCTGTGATACATTACCAAAATGCATTTTATTCCATTGTTTAATTTCCATCTTTAGCCTTTTCAATTTAAATACAAGCCTGAACATTCCTTGAAAGGGGGATGCTATTTGCCAGTTTTTAGCTACCAGCTCAAGAAATTCCTGTCTGTTTGACCACATGTCTTGGTATCTAAAAGGTCTAAGAGCTTGTTCCTCAGATGATTGGACAGATAAAAGTAAGGGGGAGTGATCCGAAGTCATCCTATTTAGTACATGGATGGAGCTATTAGGGAAAAGCTCCAACCAGTCTATGGTAGCTAATCCCCTGTCTAATCTTTGAAACATCAAATCTTTGCATTCATCCTTAAATCTGTTGTTACTCCAGGTGTAGGAATTCCCAACAGTGGGAATTTCATGCAAATCCTTAAAATTTACGAAGTCTTTAAATTGTCTCATGCTCTTTTTAGGTGTGGACTTTCTTCCCTTATAATCAGAAACTGACAATACTGTGTTAAAATCACCTATGTATAAAGAGGGGGCATGAGCTGTGTCATTTAGATCCTTCCATAAGTCCTCTCTCAATTCTCTATGCACACTTGCATAAATGAAGAAACAATGCCAGGTAAAAGATGAAGCTGATTCAGTTATGTTAGCATGAACATATTGATCTGACTCATTTAAAACTGTAATTTGGAAGGAAGGTTCCCATAAAATCCAGATTTTGGTAGTTTGTGCAGCTAAAGCATTAAGATATCCTAGCTCATGTTTTAATACTGAGAGTCTTTTTTTATCTTGCCATGGTTCTATTAAACACAGAATATCTATTCTATGTTTAAGTTTTAAGGCCTTTAATCTTTCTACTGAAGTCCCAATACCCCTAACATTCCACACTAAAACATTTCCTATTTTGGTGTATCTAATCATTTAAAAATTTTGAGGCTAGCTTTCTGTGAGGATCTTAAATTTCTAACTTTCTTTGCTGTTGTCTCACCTGACTTATCATTACTTGTCTCTATATTATCCAGGGTGGAAACCAAATCAGGAGAGCTAACCTTATTCTGCATAATTTCCTCCTTTTCAGTTTCATTTCTGAGTGAGTCCCCTTTGTTAGCTCCTGAGTTTGTTTCTGAAGTAATCTGCTCTGTGTTTCCTGCAGGGGATTTCTCAACAAAAGGATGATTAGTAGCAGGGGTCTCTATATTATCAGAGATAATTTGAGGAATTACATCCTGTGATTCCACAGATTCATGAAGAGCTTCTACTACCTCATCTTCCAATTCTTCCTGTAAGTCATCTAATGATTGGAAAGCATTAGAGATAGTAATTACATGTTCATGTGAGGCTTTTGTCTGGGGTTGAGGTGTTTCATTTAATTGACTCTTTTTCCTCCAAATAGAAGTAGTTATTGGCTTAGATATATCATCAAGAGAGTAAAAAGTTGCATTTCTCTTTTTATGACTAAACTTAAGCATGTTGTTGGAAATTTCTTGCTGCAATAAAAAGGATTTTTGATTTTGAGATTCCTTTTCCTTTTGAAGAACAGTTAGATCAGAGGATCCTTCCATATTAGGTTCTTTTAATTGTACTTCTGATCTTTTGTTCTCCATATGAAGTTTAGCCTGAGGAACTTCTGTCTTTTTCATAGTTATTTTCCTTAACTCAGGGTGCAGCTGGTTACATTTTAAGTTGTTATGACCTAACATTTTACAGTGAGAACAGTATTGAGGCAGCTCTTCATATTCTATTGGGTAATCTGCCACCTTGTTCCCTATTCCTACCACAATTGAGTTTGGGAGTTGAGATAACAAATCAATCTCTACACAAACTTTTATAGCCGATGGTCTAGTTAGGGATTTGGTAGCTGCATCCATCTTAAGAAATCTTCCAACCTGTGAGCTAATACCTATTATTGCAGAGTTGTTGTAGAAATGTAAGGGCAAATTATGAAACGTTACCCAGACCGGCACAATGGAGGATTCCACCGAGGGTGAGAAATCGGTCGACCACTTCTGTACTTTCATCGAGTATCCTTGGATTGTCCATAGCCCTTTCATCCAACACCTTTGGTAGTCCTCGCTATCCTGAAATCGAATTAGCACATGTCGGTAATCTATTGAACCAATCTGAAATTTGGATTTAAAACCTATAGATTTGAAGGCTTGTAGCAGAGAATCCATTGGAGGTTTCCCCCGGGAGAATTTCCCAACTAGGGCGTTTTGGTAGTGCGAAGCAAGGAGTTCTCCTTCATCGGGTGGGAGAATATATGCAATTTTGCCTTTGAATTTAGTAATCGGATGTAGGTTTGGAGTGTCTGGGAGTGATGAGAGTAAGGGAGTTTGCTTTGTGTTAAGAGCTTGGATGAAGCTTTTGTGGCCTCGGGGGATAGGGGGATTGGGAACCGGCGGATGAGGCGTCGGAGACGCCATGGTTTCCCCAGGGAATCTGGAGAAACGTATCAGATATTACCGTTGGAACGAGATGAAGAAGAAGAAGTACTGTTGAGGGAGAGAGAGAGTTCAGAGCATCAATGTCCTTAAACATCAGCTAAATATTTAATAAAATAGAAACTTGAAGACAAATTTGTAGTACTTTTGATTTATTATTTACATAATCTATTTACGTAAAACAGTTGTGTATGAGTTGTCAAGCATAAATTGCATAGACACTAGAGTTAACACACATTTATTAATTTTATTATTTCCACATCATGAAGTCTCAAATTAAAGGAAATTAAATATTTTTTTGATTGAATTTTTTTTGTATATTTTCAATGTAATTTAATTAAACGAAAAATAATAAAAAGTCGATAAGTACTATTTAGATTACTTGTATACACCTAGCCCAAACGTTGAGCTGCAGGCCCGAAGTTGTAAACAAGCCCAAGACCAGCCCACGATACGAGCAGAGACAGAGGCAACTCACGAACTGGAGATCATGGTTCGGCGCCGACCACAAACCGTCTTTCTCGAAGCGACAATCAAGCGCATGCCAGTAAACTCGAGAAAAGCAGAGCCACATTTAAAACAGGCTATAAAAGGAACAAAGAGGTCACATATAGACGTAAGTGCAACTAGACAATACTGCTTTAATTTCAATATAAAATGATACTACAAATGTCAAGTGTCATACATCTCGATACATATATATTAGGATAGATGAAATCGCTAATTAGATATGATTGTGATATGATTATGATTTCATTGAGATGTGTCTAGATACAGTGCATGCCAAGGGCTAGTATTCTTTTATATGTATCCTACCTAATACAAACCTCTACTCAATGAGAGTTTCCTTATTGACCTTGTATCAGAATAAATTTCTTTCACGAAGCTATGTCCGCCCTTCTCACTCACCTATTAAAATCGTCGCCTCCTTTTTTCTTGCTTATCACACAAGTTTTCTCCTTGTCGTTTTCTTTTTTTCGAACTCTCCACTCCATTTGTCAATCTCAACTTCTCACCATGGAAGAATTTACCAAAATTTCACACAATACTCTCCTCAACATGTTCACCAATAAACTGACCCAACCACTTACCTCCTGTGGAAATGACAGGTAGCCCACATTCTGAAGCCATGGGGTCTGTACGGGTTTCTTCACAGCACAAATCCATGTCCGGTGCTTCCTAGTCCACTACTGGAATCGACGTTGTCCTATGCATATGTTACTAGCTCTTCTCCTAGAGGCACGAAGAATGATCCAAAGGTTGCGTATAGGAAGGCTTCGGCAAATCAGGCTACTTGGCTAGAAAAGGACCAACGCGTTTGAAGCTTGGTGTTCTCTTCATTGACTCAGGAAGCATTATCCAAGCTTGATGATTGTGTGACCTCTCAACAAATGTTGGAAAAACTCATGGCAGTCTACTAAAATAAAAGTTAGTCCACCATTTTGCGCCTCTGTTCTAGTACTTTTTCTATCATAAAAATTGGTCCTATTAATGAATTCAATCTCTAGTTTAAGAGTAATTTTGATCAACTGTCTTCTTTGGGTGCCCCTGCTTCAAATAATGACCAACTATTATAGTTTCTTATTGCCCTTGTTCTGATTACAAGGAATTTTCTTCTGCCATAATTACTATTTTGCCTACTCCTTTTTATGCCAAAATTGTTACTTGTGCCAAAGACCACAAGGAGTTTTTGAAAAATTTGCAGGGACATTCACTTTTTGGGGGTCTGCTGGTGGACATGTCGCATTTGAAGCATCTGATAATGCTTCCAGTTGCCACTAGTGGACCTACGTGTCGGCGGGTGCAGCACGTGAAGGCAGTGCGTCTAGCACAGGTGCTAGGCATTCTGGCCATTTTTCAGGTCATGGTCAAGCTAGATTTTCTGGGTACTCCTCAGGCGGAACGTCTAGCACATGCATTGGTCGTTCTAGCCATTTTTCAGGTCGTGATTATGCCAGATTTTTTAGGCACTTCTTAGGTGGCCGTGGTCATGGTCTGCAATGCCAATGATGCCGTAAACTTGGTCATAATGCCGCAAAGTGTTATCGTCTGATTTAGTTTTCATCCAAGTTTTCCCATCTTGATTAGCAATTTCAGTCATCTCTTAAGCTTGAGCAGGTGGTTGTCACCTCCGACGGGTACCTTTACTTTGGGACATCAAACCATATGAGGTCGTCTTCTTCAAACCTTGAAACTGTCACCCCCTACACTGGTAATTCCTATGTTTCTGTTGGAAATGGAAATATCATATCTATTTCTACTATTGGTGATTCACAGCTTACGTCTTCATTATATCTCTCTAATGTTTTGGTTTTTCTTGATATAACCAAAAACTTATTATCAATCAGTAAGCTAACCAGGGATTTTAGTGTGATGATTATCATTGATAACCATTCTTTTGTTATACAGCACAAAGTAACTAGGGAAATCATGGGCAGAGGCTACAACGATGATGGTTTATATGTGCTAGATTGTGATGAAGAGACGTTACTTTCTTTTATTAAGAAAAATAAAACTTGGGCATCCTTTGAGTTGTGGCTTGCCTGTTTGGGGCATGTGTTCCCTAGCTTTATTTCTTTGTTAGATAAAATTGGTGAAATTATTTTTTCCTTTTTGTTGCCCAAACCTAATGTCTACGCCTCATGTGTTACGGAAAAATGTCATAAATGCCATTTGTTGAGAAGTCTAAAAGAGCTAAGCATGTATTGGATTTGATTCACTGTGATTTGTGGGGATCATCTCCTATTTTATCTAGTCATGGGTTTGTTTACTATGCTCTTTTTGTTGATGAATTTTCGAGATTTACTTGGCTTTATCCCCTTTTACGTAAATCTGAATTTGTTGATGTTTATATGAAATTTGAGGATTTTGTGTAAAATCAATTTTATTCTCTGATTAAAGTTTTTCAAAGTGATGGTGGCACTGAATTTCTAAGCACTCATCTTCGGACGCATTTTGAAACTATGGGGATACATCTGCAGGTCTCTTATTCCTACACACTTAAGAAGAACATGTGTACTGAGTGCAAACACCGTCACGTGGCCGAAATGGGGCATAATATGCTTTACATTTGCATTTGCCCCTTTCTTTTTGGGATGATGCTTTTGTGACAGTTATCTATATTATAAACTGTCTCCCCACTCCAGTTCTCGATAGAGCCTCTCCATACAGTATTCCATTCGATCGGGCGACTATAAACTCAAACTTCCATCCTTTTGGTTGTAGAGTATATCCCTTTGTTCATCATTATGCTGAGCACAAACTATCGCCTCAAAGTATTCCATGTGTGTTTTTTAGTTATAGCTCATAATACATGGGGTTTTATTGCATTGACTCTACTCCTAGTTAGGTGTAGATTACTCGGAATGCGCACTTTGATGAAACCTACTATCCATTTTCCACTACGACTTCCAGCTCTACAGTTTATTGATCCAGCCCTTCCAGATACGGTGTCTCAATTTCCATCACCATCTCCTTTGGCACCATGTTCCCTGTGCTCGGACAACTCACTTGTTCTGACGGGCCCTAATCCTGCTGCCCCTGACTCGGCTCCTTCTTTGCTTTTGGCAACATCTTGGTCCCCTTCTGATGCCCCTTGTGATAATTATCTTAGTCTGCCACCTTCTCAGACTCATCCCATGACCACTCGGCCTCGTACTGGTGCTACGTCCTTGTCATCTTGATGATTAAGTTGTTATAAGTCTCACTACTACAGTACTTGAACACTCTGAGCCTTGGGATTATTGTGCTACTTTCCATGATGTCGAGATGTCTGCTCATCACTAGCAATCTACTTGGGATATGGTTCCTCGGCCGTATGATGTTAATGATGTTGACTCCAAGTGTGTTTTTCAGCTCAAATATCATCCTGATGGTAGTATTGAGTGACAAAAAGCTCGACTTATTGCTCAGGAATTCTTGCAGCAACCGGTTTATGACTTTGACCACACCTTCAGCCCTATAGTCAAAGTGTCCACTGTTCGTACAGTTTTTCCATCACCCCATGCGGATTTTCCATCTGTATTAGTTGGATGACAAGAATGCCTTCCTTAATGGTATTCTTGATGCTCCGGTTTATATGGCGCAACATGTTGGCTACAAGGATCCCCCTAGATCTTAGTGTGTTTTTCGTTTGCAGAAAGCCATCGATGGGCTTAAGCAAGTGTCAAGGGCTTGGTTTGAGTGATTTAGTTCATTTCTTCATCAGCTTGGTTCATCTGCAGCTCCTCTGACACTTCCTTGTTTGTGTTTTCTAGAGGCGCTATTCTTCTCTACTTGCCAGTATGCATTGATTATATCATCCTTACTGGTAATAATTCTACCGCCATCTGCTAGTTCATTTCTTGCACTCATCAGAAGTTTTCCAAAAAGGATTTTGGTTCCCTCAGTTACTTTCTTGGCCTTAAGGTTTCATCCACTACCTTTGGTCTCTTTTTGGACCATGTGAAGTATGCTAGGGATATTCTTTGCCGAGTCGGGATGTCTAATGGTGTGCCAATCTCTACTCCCTTTGTACTTACTTCCCAACTCCACAATACCTCGAGTGAGCCCTTCAGCAATCCTACTTTATATAGGTCACTGGTGGGTACTTTACAGTATCTTACCATCACTCAACCTAATTTGGCTCTCGCTGTGAACTCGGTTAGCCCATTTCTTCATGATCCTCATGATGATCACTTTGCGCCTGTTAATAGGATTCTTCGCTATGTCAGTGGTACTCTTTATCTTGGATTGTCCTTTCATTCTTCTACCTCAAAAGATATGCGAGGGTACTCCAACAATGATTGGGCATGTTGTTTGGAAACTCGACGCTTGATATATGGCTACACAGGTTTTCTTGGATAGAATCTCATATCTTGGAGTGCCAAGAAGCAACCTACTGTCTCCCGCTCCAATTCGAAGACTGAGTATCATGCTTTGGCCAACACTTTCGTAAAAGTTGTTTGGGTTTCTCATTTTCTTCAGGATATAAATTTTCCACTTTCAGAGTCGCTATTTCTCTGTGTGACAATAGTGCCATTTTTCTTGCTCAGAATCTGGTAGCTCACAAGCGCATTTAGTACATTGATACCGAATACCATTTTTTTCATGAGTTGGTTACTTCTTGGAAGCTAGGTATTTGTCATGTGTCGACATCCCTCCATGTTGCTGATGTTTTCAATAAGGGCCTTTCTCGCCCTTTGTTTGTGTTTTCCAGGTCAAAGCTTTGCATCTTGGCTCATTCGACACTTTGCTTAAAGGGGTTTTAGGATACATGAAATCACTGATTAGATATGATTTTGATATGATTATAATTTTATGGAGATGTGTCTAGATACAATGCATGTCTAGGGCTTGTATTCTTCTATATGTATCCTACCAAATACAAACCTTTACTCAATGAGAGTTTCCTTATTCACAATATACAAGTGTAGAAAGAAGTTATCTATGACGTCATGATCAATTGTTTGTTATTTAAGTTGTCGCATGGAACCATGTCATGATATAATGTTTCTTAAGACATGCACAGTGTAATGATTGGTTTTCATCGACTTTCAACATGTCATATCTTTACATTCCAAAAAGACTATCAATACACCTATTCATACAAAAACACATTTTTATAAACCATACTCGTTGAGACACTAATTATTGCTCCATCAAAATTTTGTACAAAATAAAAAATAATGTATAAAAACATATTTTCGGGTAAGGATACGTAATTCTGGATACACAATCCATTGTTGACATATGTTGGCTATCACGACTTGAGATTGTCTGTTTTATTTGATTTTTGTTTAGATGGATAGTGACATATAGGGACATACTTTTGTGTCAAACCTATCTATTGCTACATCGATACTAAAGATATGTTAAATATGCATTAGAATACATCAAACGTAGCGATAGTACCATTTATATAACAAAACATCTTGTGAAGAAGGATCATTTTTCCAGTAGCATTTTGCTCGAATATATCACAATCAATCCTGTATTGCTTTCAAAACTGCCCGATGATCACTTAGATCTAAATAGAGATCGATAAGGTTTTAAATATACCAAGCCCTAGATCTGAATATCTATGGGAAAAGTACATTAGTGGAGGAAGGGGGATTAAAGATGGTTTTATTGGACCTGAGAAGACACCTTGGTAAACAAAGGAAGTTCCAAAAACCACCTTCTATCGCACTCTAACTAGGTTCGGAATTCAGAACCTCTTTCAGTTGTCCAAAAAAAAGGTTCCAAATTTGAAATCTATGTCTGGGGTCCCAAAAAATGGCAGCCAAAAACCTAGGTTTTCGGCGGCAAACCAAAGAAGGAGATATGAAAATGGAGAGGATGTTGTACCAAAATTCATCAACCAATCCAGATCCGTGAAAAAGAAAACAATAAAAAAAATAAGAAATAGAGTGGAGGATATTTATTCTCCGGCATTGGAAGGAAGGACGACGGTGGCAGATGGATCTCAAGCAATGGTCGGGAAGAGGAGACGCAGCCGGGAAGAGGCGGAGGAGACGCGTCCGGGAAGAGGGAGTGGTACGGGGTGGTGGAGGGAAAGGGAATGAAAGGTTTATATGAAATATACCTTAAGGATGCTGCCTAAGAATGGTGTTATGAAAAAGCTAAAAGGATTATTGTATTCATATAGAAATTGAAACTACTGTGATAGGAAATTAAAAATATATTTTAAATTTCATATTTATTAATTTTTCCAAGTCAAATTAATAAATACCATTTTTCAAAGCATATTAATTTGTAGTTAAAGTTACAGTTACTTACGACTGTAGAGAGGCTCTTTAAGCTAAATATTTAATAAAATAGAAACCTGAAGACAAATTTGTAGTACTTTGATTTATTATTTACAGAATCTATTTACGTAAAACAGTTGTGTATGAGTTGTCAAGCATAAATTTCATAGACACTAGAGTTAACATACATTTATTAATTTTATTATTTCCACATCATGTAGTCTCAAATTAAAGGAAAATAAATATTTTTTTGATTGAATTTTTTTTTCATATTTTCAATGTAATTTAATTAAATGAAAAATAATAAAAAGTCGATAAGTACTATTTAGATTACTTGTGTACACCTAGCCCAAACATTGAGCTGCAGGCCCGAAGTTGCAAACAAGCCCAAGACTAGCCCGCGATACGAGCAGAGACAGAGGCAACTCACGAACTGGAGATCATGGTCCGGCACCGACCACAAACCGTCTTTCTCGAAGCCACAATCAAGCACACGCCAGTAAACTAGAGAAAAGCAGAGCCACATTTAAAATAGGCTATAAAAGGAACAAAGAGGTCACATATAGACGTAAGTGCAACTAGACAATATTGCTTTAATTTCAATATAAAATGATACTACACAATGTCAAGGTTCATACATCTCGATACATATATATTAGGATAGATGAAATCGCTGATTAGATATGATTGTGATATAATTATGATTTCATTGAGATGTGTCTAGATACAATGCATGCCAAGGGCTGGTATTCTTCTATATGTATCCTACCTAATACAAACCTTTACTCAATGAGAGTTTCCTTATTGACATGGTATCAGAATAAATTTCTTTCACGAAGCTATGTCCGCACTTCTCACTCACCTATTAAAATAGTCACCTCTTTTTTTCTTGCTTATCACACAAGTTAAAAGCTTGTCGTTTTCTACTTGTGAAACTCTCCACTCCCTTTGTCGATCTCAACTTCTCACCATGGAAGAATTTACCAAAATTTCACACAATACTCTCCTCAACATGTTCACCATTAAACTGACCCAACCAATTACCTCCTGTGGAAATGACAGGTAGCCCACATTCTGAAGCCATGGGGTCTGTACGGGTTTTTTCACAGCACAAATCCATGTCCGGTGCTTCCTAGTCCACTACTGGAATCGACATTGTCCTATGCATATGTTACTAGCTCTTCTCCTAGAGGCACGAAGAATGATCCAAAGGTTGCGTATAGGAAGGCTTTGGTAAATCAGGCTACTTGGATAGGCAAGGACCAACGCGTTTGAAGCTGCTTGTTCTCCTCATTGACTCAGGAAGCATTATCCAAGCTTGATGATTGTGCGACCTCTCAACAAATGTTGGAAAAAATCATGGAAGTCTACTAAAACAAAAGTTAGTCCACCATTTTGCGCCTCCGTTCCAGTACTTTTGCTATCATAAAAATTGGTCCTATTCATGAATTGAATCTCCAGTTTAAGATTAATTTTGATCAACTGTCTGCTTTGGGTGCCCCTGCTTCAAATAATGACCAACTATTATGGTTTCTTATTGCCCTTGTTTTGATTACAAGGAATTTTCTTCTGCCTTAATTACTATTTTGGCTACTCCTTTTTATGCCAAAATTGTTACTCGTGCCAAAGACCACAAGGATTTTTTGAACAATTTGCAGGGACATTTAGTTTTTGGGGGTCTGCTGGTGGACATGTTGCATTTGAAGCATCTGATAATACTTCCGGTTGCCGCGTGTGGACCTATGTGTCGGCTGGTGCAGCACGTGAAAGCAGTGCGTCTAGCACACGTGCCAGACGTTCTGGCCATTAATCAGGTCATGGTCAAGCTAGATTTTCTGGGTACTCCTCAGGTGGACTGTCTGGCACATGCATCGGTCGTTCTAGCCATTTTTCAGGTCGTGATTATGCCAGATTTTTTGGGTACTCCTTAGGAGGCCGTGGTCATGGTCTACAATGCCAATGATGCCGTAAACTTGGTCATAATTCCGTAAAGTGTTATCGTCTGATTTAGTGTTCATCCAAGTTTTCCCATCTTGATTAGCAATTTTAGTTATCTCTTAAGCTTGAGCAGGTGATTGTCACCTCCAACGGGTACCTTGACTTTGGGACATCAAACCATATGACGTCGTCTTCTTCAAACCTTGAAAGTGTCACCCCCTACACTAGTAATTCCTATGTTTCTGTTGGAAATGGAAATATCATATCTATTTCTACTATTGGTGATTCACAGCTTACGTCTTCATTATATCTCTCTAATGTTTTGGTTTTTCTTGATATAACCAAAAACTTATTATCAATCAGTAAGCTAACCAGGGATCTTAGTGTGATGATTATCATTGATAACCGTTCTTTTGTTATTCAGCAAAAAGTAACCAGGGAAATCATGGGCAGAGGCTACAACAATGATGGTTTATATGTGCTAGATTGTGATGAAGAGACGTTACTTTCTTTTATTAAGAAAAATAAAACTTGGGCATCCTTTGAGTTGTGGCTTGCCTATTTGGGGCATGTGTTCCCTAGCTTTATTTCTTTGTTAGATAAAATTGGTGAAATTATTTTTTCCTCTTCGTTGCCCAAACCTAATGTCATGTGTCGGCATCCCTCCATGTTGCTGATGTTTTCAATAAGGGTCTTTCTCGCCCTTTGTTTGTGTTTTCCAGGTCAAAGCTTTGATAAACCATACTCGTTGAGACACCTATTCATACAAAAACACATTTTGATAAACCATACTCGTTTAGACACTAATTATTGCTCCATCAAAATTTTGTACTAAATAAAAAATAATGTATAAAAACATATTTTCGGGTAAGGATACGTAATTCTGGATACACAATCCGTTGTTGACATAAATTGGCTATCACGACATGAGATTGTCTATTTTATTTTATTTTTGTTTAGATGGATAGTGACATATAGGGACATACTTTTGTGTCAAACCTATCTATTGCTACATCGATACTAAAGATATGTTAAATATGCATTAGAATACATCAAATGTTGCAATAGTACCATTTATATTACAAAACATCTTGTGAAGAAGGATCATTTTTCCAGTAGTATTTTGCTTGAATATATCACAATCAATCCTGTATTGCTTTCAAAACTGCCCGATGATCACTCAGATCTAAATAGAGATCGATAAGGTTTTAAATATACCAAGCCCTAGATCTGAATATCTATGGGAAAAGTACATTAGTGGAGGAAGGGGGATTAAAGATGGTTTTATCGGACCTGAGAAGACACCTTGGTATTGCCTTTAATCCCCCCTGAACAAAGGAAGTTCCAAAAACCACCTTCTATCGCACTCTAAATAGGTTCGGAATTCAGAACCTCTTTCAGTTGTCGAAAAAAATGTTCCGAATTTGAAATCAATGTCTGATGTCCCAAAAAAATGGCAGCCAAAAACCTAGGTTTTCGGCGGCAAACCAAAGAAGGAGATATGAAAATGGAGAGGATGTTGTACCAAAATTCATCTACCAATCCAGATCCATGAAAAAGAAAACAATAAAAAAATAAGAAATGGAGTGGAGGATATTTATTCTCCGGCATCGGAAGGAAAGACGATGGTGACAGATGGATCTTGAGCGATGTTCGGGAAGAGGAGACGGAACCGAGAAGAGGCGGAGGAGACGCGTCCGGGAAGAGGGAGTGGTACGGGGTGGTGGAGGGAGAGGGAATGAGATCAGAGGTGGGAGTATGGGGGTGGTGAAGGGTGGATGGTGGAGGAAGATGATCGGAGAGGAATAGGAGGTGTTGCCTTAGAAAAATGAAACAAAGAGAGAGAGAGAGAGCAAGGCAGAAACACTGCCTTAGAAAAAAAATTGGATAGAAATATTAAACCCTAGCTACTGCTTTAATACTTGGCCACCTGAACCACTGTTGACATCGGAAGCTCATTCAGCTCCTCTATCAAAGACGATTTTATTATAGAACTGCATTTAATTAGATCCGAACCACTTCCAGTATCGGAACCTATTTCGGCTCCTCTATCAAAGGTGGTTTTTACTATAGAACCGCCTTTAATTGATGTCCATCAAAGGCACTTCTTAAGGAACCGCCTTTGATCAATTTTGAATCGCCTTTAATTGGACCTGAAACCACTTCCGATATCAAAAATAGCATGGGAAGGAAGTTCCTTCCCCAAAATATTATAACTGCCTTTGAATGGTGCCTTTAATCACAAGCTTTCCACTAGTGGTACTATTAATATTGGAACCAGGAGTCTAAGCAGAATTACTTCAGTTTTCTAATAAAGATTCTTCCTTGTATCATAGTTTGGTTTGCGTAGTTGTCCAAAAGCTCTTACGTATATGATAACATTAAACGAAACACCAACACAACACGAGAAATATACTAAATTGGTAAAACGGCATCTTGGTGAACATGTAATTAATATTTTACTGGGAATTTAAATTAGTTTATCCTATATTGTTTGTACACAGGGGCTCAACAAAACTGATACATAAAAACAAATCTCTTGGTCCCTTCCAAAAGATTCTAAGTTTAGCTTAGACGGCTCTTCTCTACAAAATGGGAGGGCTGGTGCAAGTTGCATCATCATAAACAACAAAGGATTCCATGTGATAGCAGCAACAAATTTTTTTCCATGTTGTCCCTCCAAGCTAAAGTTGCTTCTTTACTGTTTTGACTAGAGCTTGCCAATCATTAGAACATCACCCAAATATAGATTGAAAGCCACTCAAAACTTCTAGAGAAATAGTCAACAAAAAAATTCAAAGTCCCTTAGTAGATCCTGGTTAAAGTAAGAATGATATGGAAGTTGAATGAGCAAGATTGATTTCTCATTCAAACACATCTACATGGAAGCAAATTATGTTTTAGATTCACTAGCCAAACATGGAAACGCTGAACAGGTAAATAATAATTTCACACATGCAAGTTTGTCAAATTTTATAAAGAGTAAGATTAAACTGGACTCAGCCTCATTAAACTAATCATAAAGTTAAAATGAAGAAAATAAATTTATGCACTATTTGCAAAATTCACACATAAATTTTTTGAATATGAGCTTGTACAAAAATGCATAAAATAAACATTACAAAATGGGACAAAATATGTGACCATCTTATGAGCTCTCCTAAAAATGTGACAATGATATGGTAGCCACCTAGGTTAATGGGACTTAGGAAGCCAAAGAATATTGGATGAAGTACCTACATGGCTAAGTAAAAATTTCTTGTTTCAAGGTTAGGTTCCGTAACACTGGGAGGATACAAAATGTAAATTAGTATTTTCTTGCCAACTGTGCCTCACTACGAAGTTGCTAAAATAAATCTTATCTCCAAGGGTTATACAAACAATGAACAGGGTCCTAAATAAGGAAAAAACAAGTAAGAGCTAGATGATATTGATCATTCTTCCTTTTTTGGGAAGATACTGAACATTGTAGTCCAAGGGCATGACTAGTGGATATAATATTAAGGGGCCTAAACACTATTGTAGGACTCCAAACTGCAAGTTTAAAATGAAAGTTTATTATGTAGATGGAAACTAATGTTAACCTATTAAGTTACTATCAGAATAATGTTTGCATTAAATACACTAATATATCCAAGTGATCTCCAATTCAAATGGCTCAAAATCAGGTTTTGAAACAAAATGCTTACAAAACAATGTGTGTTACATGTTACGGGATATTTGTATTCATTCTAAAGCTTAAAATGAAAACGTGTTTAAAAAACCGGTAAACATATGCAAGTGTTATGAAAAAAAGAAATCAAGAGAAGATGGATTATCACACACAACGTTCATATAATACTCTCCTACACATGTTCACCATTAAACTGAACCCAACCAATTTAATCCTATGGAAATGACAAGTAGCCCACATTCTGAAACCATGAGATTTGTAAGGGTTTCTTTATGGCACAAACCCATGTCCGGTGCTTCCTCGTCCACCACCGGAATCGACGTCGTCTTATGTATCTATTACTCGCTCTTCTCCTGGAGGCACGAAGAATGATCCAAAGGTTTCGTATAAGAAGACTTTGGTAGATCGGGCTGCATTCCTCGACAAGGACTAATGCGTTTGCAGCTTGTTATTCTCTTTGTTGACTCAGGAAGCATTGGTTGAGCTTGATGATTGTGCGACCTCTTAACAGATGTGGGAAAATATCTCGACAATCTGGCAGAAATGGAGTTAGTCCACCATATTGCACCTCCATTCCAGTGTTTTTGCTGTCTTAAAAACTGGTTTCGTTCATGAATTGCATCTCCAGTTTAAAAGTAATTTTGATCAACTGTCTGCTTTGGGTGCCCCTGCTTCAAATGATGACCAATTGTTATGGTATCTTACTATCCTTGGTTTTTATTACAAGGAATTTTCTTCTCCCTTAATCACTATTTTTTCTAATCCTCTGTATGCCAAAATTGTTAATCGTGCCAAAGACCACAAGGCTTTTTTGGACAATTTGCAGGGACATTCAATTTCTTGGGGGTTTGCTGGTGGACATGTCGCATTTGCAGCATCTTAATGCTTCCGGTTGTCGCGCGTGGACCTATGCGTCAGTGGGTGTAGCACATGAAGGCTGCGCGTCTGCCATACTCGTCGAGCATTCTGGCCATTTTTCAGGTCGTGGTCATGCTATATTTTTTAGGCACTTTGCAGGTGGTCGTGGTCGTGTTTTTAATTGTCAATGGTGTCATAAACTTGTTCATGATGCTCCACACTATTATCGTCTTATTCAGCGCCATCCAAGTGTTCCCATCTTTCTCAGCAATTTGAAAGTGTTACCATATGAGCTCGTCTACTTCAAAAATTGAAAGTGTTACCCCCTAAACTGATAATTCCTATGTTTATGTTGAAAATGGAGATTCCCAGCTTACGTCTTCATTGCGTCTCTCTGATGTTTTGGTTGTTCTTGACATAACCAAAAAATTATTATCAATCAGTAAGCTTACTAGGGATCCTGGTGTACTGATTACCTTGGATGACCATACTTTTTTTATTCAGCACAAAGTCACCAGGGTAGTCATGGGTAGAGACCACAATGACAATAGTTTATCTGTTCTAGATTGTGGTGAAAAAGCAATACTTTCTTTTACTAAGAAAAATAAAACTTGGGCTTCCTTTGATTTGTGGCATGCCCGTTTGGGACTTATGTCTCCTAGCATTATTTCTTTATTAGTTAAAAATGGTGAACCTTTTGTTTTCTCTTTGTTTCCTAAACCTTTTGAATTTGATTCACTGTCATTTTTGGGGACCATCTCCTATTTTATCTCGTCATGGGTTTTCTTAGTATGCTCTTTGAGTGGATCACTTTTCGAGATTTACTTGGATTTATCCCCTTCGACATAAATATGAATTCGTTGATGTTTATATGAAATTTGAGGCATTTGTGGAAAATGAATTTTCTTCTCAGATTAAAGTGTTTCAAAGTGATGGAGGCACTAAATTTCTAAATACTCATCTTTTGATGCATTTTGAAATTAAGGGGATACATCAGAAGTTCTCTTGTCCCTACACACCTTAAAAGAATGGGTGTGCTGAGCGAAAACACCGTCATATGGCTGAAATGGGGCTTGGTAAGCTTTTCCATTCACATCTGCTCCTTTCTTTCCGGGGTGATGCTTTTACAATAGCTGTCTATGTTATAAATCGTATCCCCACTCCAGTCCTTGATGAAGCTTCTCTCTACAGTATTCTGCTCGTTCGAGCACTATATAATCTAACTTCCATCATTTTGGTTGTAGAGTATATCCCTTTGTTCATCCTTATGATAAGCACAAACTATTGCCTCGAAGTATTTCATGTGTGTTTGTTGGTTATAGCTTGCAATACAAGGGGTTTCGCTGCCTTAACTCTACTATTGGTCAAGTTTATATTAGTTAGCATGTGTTGTTTGATGAAACCTGCTAGCCATTTGCCACTACGACTTCCAGCTCTGCAGTATTTTCTTCCCTAGATGTTTCTTCATTTATTGATCCAACCCTTCCAGATACGGTGTCTCGATTGCCATTGTCATCTCCTTTGGCACCGTGTTCCCTGTTCTTGGACTACTCACTTGTTTTGATGGCCTCTACTCTTGCTACCTATGATTCGGCTCCTGCTTTGCCTTTAGCACCCTCTGGTCCCCTTCTGATGCCTCTTTTGATGATTCTCCAAGTATTCCACCTTATTGGAGTCATCCTATGACCATTCGGCCTTGTATTGGTCTACGACGTCCTCATCGCCTTGATGATTATGTTGTTAATGGTCTCACTGCTGCAATACTAGACCACTCTAAGCCTCGGGATTGTCGAGCTGCTCTCCATGATCCTCAATGGGTCACTGCCACAGATGATGAGATGTCTGCTCTTTGGCAGCAACATACTTGGGATTTGGTTCCTCAGCTGTTTGTTGTTAATGTTGTTGGCTCCAAGTGGGGTTTTCAGCCCAAATATCGTCCTGGTGGTACTCTTGAGAGACACATACCTCCTCTGGTTCCTTAGGGATTCTCGTAGCTACCGTTTTTACTTTGACCACACCATTAGCCCTGTGGTCAAAGCTTCAACTGTTCGTACGTTTCTTGCCATCGCCACCATGCATAAAAG
This sequence comes from Rubia yunnanensis, assembly GCA_037428765.1. NCBI lineage: Eukaryota > Viridiplantae > Streptophyta > Magnoliopsida > Gentianales > Rubiaceae > Rubia > Rubia yunnanensis. The sequence continues at coordinate 3,796,675 of CM075071.1, forward strand.
GCCTCTACATAAGTTGGATGTCAAGAATGCCTTCCTTAATGGTATTCTTGATGCTCCAATTTATATGGCCCAACATGTTGGCTACAGGATCCCACTAGGTCTGACTATGTTTGTCATTTGTGGAAAGCCATCAATGGCTTCAGCAAGCGCCGAGGGCTTGGTTTGAGCAATTTAGTTCATTTTTTTGTCAGCTTGGTTTCGTCTGCAGCTCCAATGACACTTCCTTGTTTGTGTTTTCTACAGGTATTGTTCTTCTCTACTTGAATGTGTACATTGATGATATAATCCTTACTTGCAATGATTCTACTACCATCCGTCAGTTCATCTCTTACACCCATCAGAAGTTTTTCGTAAAGGATCTTAGTTCTCTCAGCTTCTTTCTTAGCCTCGAGGTTTCATCCACTGTCTTCGGTCTCCATTTAGGCCAAGCAAAGTATGCTAGGGATATTCTTTATAAAGCTGGGATGTCTGATGTTGTGTCGATCTCTACTCCCTTTTACCTATTTCCAAGCTCCACGGTACCTCAAGCAAACCCTTTAAGAATCCTACTTTATATAGGTTATTGGTTGTTTCTCTACAGTATCTTCCTAAGGATCCTCTTGATGATCACTTCGTGGCTATTACTAGGATTCTTTGCTATGTTATTGGTACTCTTCATTTTGGATTGTCCTTTCATTCTTCTACCTCCACAGATGTTCTAGGGTACTCTGACGCTGATTGGGCATGTTTTTTGGAGACTCGGCGCTTGAATTATGGCTATGCATTTTTCTTAGAAGGAATCTCATATCTTGGAGTGCCAAGAAGCAGACTAATGTCTCCCGCTCCAGTTCGAAGTCTGAGTATCATTCTTTGGCCGACACTATGGCGTTGTTTGGCTTTCTCATTTGCTTTGGGATCTACATTTTCTATTTTAGAGTTTCCTATTTTTCTGTGTGATAACAACAGTGCCATTTTTCTTGCTCAGAATCCGATGGCTCACAAGAGCGCAAAGCACATTGATATCGACTATTATTTTGTTCATGAGTTGGTTACTTCCGAGAAGCTAAGTATTCGTCATGTGCCAACATCCCTCCAAGTTGCTGATATTTTAACCAAGGGCTTTTCTCGCCCTTTGTTTGAGTATTTCAGGTCCAAGCTTTGTGTCTCTACTCACCCAACGCTTAGCTTGAGGGTGTATGTTAGGATAGATGAAATCACTGATTATATATGATTGTGATATGATTATGATTTGATTGAGATGTGTCTGGATACAATTCATGTCTAGGGCGTGTATTTCTATATATGTATCCTACCTAATACAAATCTCTACTCAATGAGAGCTTCCTTATTGACAATATACATGTGTAGAAAGAAGTTATCTATGATGACATGTTCATTTTTTTATTATTCAAGTTGTCGCATGGAACCATGTCATGATATAATGTTTCTTGAGACATGCACAATTTAATGATTGGTTTTCTTCGACTTTCAACATGTCATATCTTTACATTTCACAAAGACATATCAGTACACATGTTCATACATAATCAAATTTTGATAAACCATACCCATTGAGACACTAATTATTGCATCATCCAAATTTTGTACTTAATAAAAAATAATTTATAAAAACATATTTTTGGGTTAGGATACATAAGTCTGGATACACAATCCGTTGTTTCTATATATTGGCTATCACAACATGAGATTGTGTGGTTCAAAATCAGGGTTTGAAACAAAATGCTTTAAAAAAAATGCGGGTTGCATGTTACGGGAAATTTTGTATTCATTCTAAAACCTAAAAATAAAAATGTAGTTAGGAGGGGGGGGGGGTTTTAACATATGCAAGTTTTATGAAACAAAGAAATCATTGGAAGAAGGTTTATCACACACAATTAGAGTTCTCAACTAGTTTTGTAATTCAAGTTGTGATTAGGGGAATGTAAAAACAATTTACTCTTTAATTTATTAAATAACCATGCAATTTGAAATTTAAAGCATTCAATATTCTATCATGTACATTGTGTACATACTAAAGAACAAATTATTTCAAGTTAAATAAAGTATTGACTGAAAAATTATAAGTTAATAAGATGTTCTAATCAAATGATAACAGACTTATTTCATCATAGACGTGAGTTTAATCTTACTTATAAAAATATTAAAATAAAACTATATTTGAAAACATTGAGTTGAGATGCATACCTCATTTTTAAACTTAATATTCTCCAACATCAATGGAGATAGAACCAATTGTTGATGACCACATTTTGTGCAGATATTGTTGGAAAGAGCATTTCTAAGATAAGCATTCTCTTCTTGAAGCTGGTTGTTTTCAATCTTTAGGTCATGATTGACGTCTCGTTGATATTTTTCCTAGAACATGTGATACTAACAATTTAAAAATCAAGCTCGATTAAAATAAATAAAAATTCTCGCAAATTAAGAATAATTTTTAAGTTAAGGTAGAGTGTAAGATAGTTAATTGCTTTTCCACAAAAACTATGTAGAAATCTAAGTATTCAATCATCATAGGCACCTTTGGAGGTAGTACTGCTACTATATATCCACATGTTACAATAAATAATGGATGAATAGCTAAATACTTAATATAGAAATTTTCAAATAATTAATAATAATAATATTTTTATCATGAAATTATTAATTCAACTTAAACTTAATGTCTACTTCATAAAAGGATTTCTTTGAGATAGCATATATATATATATATATATATATATCAAGGTTCTATTCTCCATCTATTTAAATTTCTGAAATTTTCAGCGAATTGTGTCGAATTACTGTATGTGAGTGCGAATTTGGTGCGAATTGACCAAAACGAAAATTTTTGGTGTCGTTTTGTCCTTCCCCTCCTTCTTTCTTCTCTGTTTCACTGATAACGGTTGTGTTTTTCAGTCCGACTGGTTCTGATCACGGCGGCTCCTCCGCCTAGCTGTGGTGGAAACGCCGCGGCCAAGTCCTTCCTCCAAGCTCTAGGCACTCGTCAAGCTCCATTGCAACCATCTCTCCCCTCCAATCCCGAAATCGTCCCGAAGACACAGTACAAAGGAGAGATAGCCTGCTTAGTCTCTAGACAAGATGCGGAAAGGTTGGCCTCGCATTACCAGAATGCTCTAGTGGGAAAGTTTGCCAGGGGAAAGCCACCAATGTCGGTTCTAAACGAGGCTTTCAAATCAGTGGGCTTCAAAGGAAACTTTCAAATTGGTTCGATCGACTATAGACATATCCTCATCCGATGCCAGGAGAAGGAGGACTATCAGAGATTATGGATTAAAAGGCATTGGATCCTCAATCAAGCCCCAATGAAAGTGCTAAAATGGACTACATATTTCTCTCCGGAAGCCGAGTCTTCTATAGTTCCGGTATGGGTTTCCATTCCGCAAGTTCCGATCTATTTCTATAACATTGCAATGCTTCAATCAATTGGTAATCAGATAGGCACCTTTATTAAGATGGATGCAGCAACTGCTGCTCTCACTAGGCCTTCTGTAGTCAAAATGTGTGTTGAGATAGATCTGAAAAGTAAGCTCCCTGCATATATTAGGGTTGGAATAGAAGAAGGTGGTATTGAGTTCAATGTAGTTACGTTGCCTCTTGAATTTGAGGATATTCCGCCTTATTGGCATCACTGTAAGACTATAGGTCATGATGATGCTAAATGTACTCACCTGCATCCTGAGCTTAAGAGATCAAAATCGTTTAGATTTTACAAGACATCTAAACCTGTCGTGGATCAGTTTGTGCAAGAGAAAGGCTCTGGGTTAAAATCCGGAGGGGAGATGGTTAATGCACAATTGGAAACTAATGGGGCAGGGAGTTTAGGTCTATCCGTTGCTGATAAGCAAGGTCCAAAGATTACAAAGACTTTTAAATATGTTCCAAAGCAAAAAGTGGACACTACTATAGTCGGTGAAGGGACTAAGGTTCCTGAGGTTTCTACCACAATGAATCAAGTTGGCTTACAGAATACAGCAGTATTAGAAACCCCTGCACAGGAAGAAAATCTGGGGGAAACTACCATAGATCTAACAAATGACCATGATACTGTGACTAAAAGGCAGACTGGCATCTGTTCTGATTTGATCTCAGGTGTAATTGGAGCCAAAGAGGATAACTTCGCAACCAGGGGGTCACCATTGAAACAACCCCAATCTGCTCCTCCTTTCCCTACATCCAAAAGGATTTTTTCAAAGGATGACATCCCTGTTAAAAGAGGTAAATCTCTCTCTCCTTTCAATACCATCATTGCTGCTAAAAATTTTCTCTTCTCTCAGCAGAAACGTAAACAAAATAGATTTCTCCCTCTTGAAGACAACGATAGATCAAAAGAGGATTTCTCAAAGGATATCCCTGTCACAATCACTGGAGATTCTGAGGTCAGGAATGATGAAAATCTGAATGCTTCTCCTGCAATTAACTCTGCTGCTCAGGTTAGTATGGTTAGGCAGGTAAGTCCTTCCCACTCTCCCTCCAACTTAGCTAAGCGAAGGAGGGGTAGGCAACTGGATATTGATCCTAAGCATAGAAATGATACATATCTGACTCAATTGAACACAATCATGACTAGATCAAAAAGCGCCAACAATGTTTTAATATGAATAATACAAACCTCCAGATAAAATTTCTAGTTTGGAACTTAAGAGGAATGGATACCTCCATACTCAGACTTCAAAACCTGATTATTAGGCATAAGTTTGATCTCATTTGCCTAATTGAGCCGAAGCATGACAAACTTCAATGTGAATCCTACAGGAGGTTGCTACATTTTGATAATTGCTTGTATGCCATGAATGAACAGATCTGGTTATTTTGGAACTCTTCAATAAACCTTTCTGTCAAATATGATAATTTGCAGTTTCTTGCTGTCTCTTTATATAGTTTTACTCTGAATAAGAATATGGATGCTTTCTTTGTATATGGTCTTAGGACTAGAGATGGTAGGAAATCCATGTGGTCAGATATTCAGGCTTCTACCTATTCTGATACTATCTTTATTGGTGACTTCAATGCTATCACTTCTATTCATGAATATAAAGGCCCCTCCACCCCTAAATCTGGAAGTATTAAAGATTTTAACAAATTTATTAATACTTTGGCTTTAGAGGAAATAAATACGGTAGGTAATCTATTTACATGGAGCAACAATAGATTGAGGAATCCTACCACTCAGAGATTAGATAGGGGACTCTGCAATGCTGCATGGTCAACTTCTTTTCCCTCCTCTTCTGTTCAAATTTTAAACAGGACTACATCTGACCACAGTCCACTGCTTCTATCTATAGGAAGTGATATCCCCTCATCCCCTAGGCCTTTTAGATTTCTTAACACTTGGTTTAAAAGGGAAACCTTTCTAACAGTAATCAAGACAAACTGGGAAACTCCTATGCAATACTCTGGAATGTTAGGTTTCTGCCTAAAACTCTCTAGGCTGAAAAAGACTTTAAAATCTTGGAATAGAGATCATTTTGGTAACATACATGAGAATGTCACACTGGTAGAAAAGGTAGTCTTACTGCAGGAACAAAATTTTGATCAAAATCCCAGTGAAACAAATGGTTTAAATCTTAAGGAAGCAAAAGCTAAGCTAATAAGATCACTGGCGGAACAGAAAAGTTTCTGGAAGCATAAATCAAAGATTAAATGGTTAAAGGAGGGTGACAACAACACCAAATTTTTCCATAATTCAGTGCAAGAAAAAAAAAGCAGGCTAAAAATTACAAAGATTAAAAGTGCTAATGGTTCATGGCTAGATAATATGCAAGACATAGAGACAGAAGCCATTCAGTACTATAAAAGCCTATTATATGATGACAGCTCCCCTGCCTCTGACATTTTCAAAAATCATTTTCTCAGTCAGATCCCCAAGTGTATCTCGGACCTGGAAAATGAAAAGCTTTTGCTTCCGGTTACTATGACAGAACTTAAACCTATTGTGTTTAGTCTCAATAAACATAGTAGTCCTGGACCGGATGGGTTTACAGCAAAATTTTACATTAAAAGTTGGGATATCATTTCTGTTGATCTACTTGATGCTGTTCAGGACTTTATGAATGGAAATAAGATCCCCAAAGGATTCAGTAGCACATGGATTACAATCATTCCTAAAAAGAAAACTCCTTTTTCTTTTGATGATTTCAGGCCAATCAGTCTCTCTAATGTAATTAACAAGATTTGTTCAAAGATAATAATGGAGAGACTCAAACCATTAATGAATAATCTCATCTCACCACATCAGACTGCTTTTCTAAAAGGCTGGGACTTAGCTGATAATGTAATTTATCTACAAGAAATGATAAGATTTTTGAAAAGAAAACGAAGAAATCCAAACTGCATAGTTAAATTAGACCTTAAAAAGGCTTTTGATAGGGTTAAGTGGTCCTTCTTATACAGTGTTCTTCACAAATTTGGTTTTCATGCTAGATTTCTTTTCCCTATCATGAACAATTTATCTCAGGCTTGGTTTTCAGTTTTGATAAATGGCAAGCCAGCTGGTTTTTTCCAGGCTAGTAGAGGTATTAAACAGGGTGACCCCCTGTCTCCATTCCTTTTTAATATCTTTTCAGAAGCTTTCACTAGGAGTTTAGCATTCATATTCAGTACAGGTAAACTGGCTTCCTATGATCTCCCAGGTAATACTGCTCCAATCTCTCATTTATCCTATGCTGATGACACAGTTGTATTTCTAAAGGCTGAAAATAGGACTCTAATCAGATTTAAGGCTTTTTTATCTACTTTTGAAGAGGTAACTGGGCAGCACATAAATTATGGTAAAAGTGACTTATACATTAGCAGGCATGCATCGGCCCATACAGTTCTCAACATAAAAAGGATCTTGGGTATGAAAATTGGTAGAATGCCTTTCACTTACTTGGGAGTACCTATCTTCACTGGAATTACCCAAAAATGTCACTTTCAGCCTCTAATTGAACAAATTGATAACAGGATCAATAACTGGAATAATAAGTGGTTATCAATGGGAGGAAAAATGACACTGATAAAATCTTGCATCTTTTCCATTCCTCAGCATATTTGGTCTGTTCTAAAACCTAGCAAGAAGGTAGTTTCCATAATTGAAAAGAAAATGAGCAGATTTTTCTGGGGATATACTGATCAGAAACCAAATAGAATTAGGAGAAAATGGGAATCACTTTGTTTTCCAATCAGCCAGAATGGGTTAGGTTTCAGATCAATTAACTCAATCATAGAAACATGCTCGGTTAAGTTATGGTGAAAATACCAAAAGGCTGAGGCACCATGGACTAATTTTATTCAATCCCTGCCCCACTCATACAAATCATCCTCTAATTGGAAAAGAATTTGTAATGTAAATGCTTGGGCTGAGTCCAATTCTAGGGTGATTTTGGGGAAAGGATCCTGTAATTTCTGGACCTCTAATTGGCTAGGTCTTAAGCCTATCATGGATTACTGCCTTCCTGATCAGGTGGATATTTCAGAAAATTGCACAGTGGCTGAGTTCATAGACAATAAACAAAATATGATCATGAAATTGAACCACTTTCTACCACCTGAAATCATCTCTGTTGCAGGTCTCTAAACTTCAACCACACAGGAAGGATAGACTAATTTGGAAACCTGGACCTACAGGGGATTTCTCATTCAAATCAACCTATCTCCTTCTCAGCCCAAGATCAGGTAGTATTGCTTCGATTAAATTCCTCTGGTGTGATAGGATTGAAAAGAAAATATCTGTTTTCATGTGGAAACTCATTAATTCCTATTTACCTTTTGATAATATCTTACAGAGACTTACTATTTGTTTACCTTCTAAATGTGTTATGTGCTGTAACCATGTGGATTCTCTAGATCATTTTTTTAACTCATGCACTTTCACAACTCTGGTTTGGAAGAACATTCACTCTTATATGGGGATCTCCAATAAAATTTTCCCTTCTGTTTAGGAAAGAGTATCTTATTATTTGACCTATCAAGGTTTAAGCTCATTGCACTCCACACTCATTAGGAATGCTGCTCTAATTACAACCTGGAACCTATGGAAGATGAGGAATGCTTGTTTATATGATGGGATGACCCCTAGTACTGTCTTAATTCTTAACCGGATTAGAGACCAAATTTTTTACTCATTCATCTACAAACCAGCTTTCATTTCATCTGCTTTTGATTATGGTATTGCCAATCATTCCTTCCTACCATTGATTAAAACTGCTCCAAAACCTAAGATCTTCAAAATTGCATGGAAAAAACCTGAGATTGGATATAAATTTAATGTGGATGCAGCTTGGAATAAACAACAGGATGAGTGTGGTCTAGGACTGATCATTAGGGACTCAAGTGGAACTTTCATCTCGGCTCACACTAAATTTACTCTTGCTATTTCTCCCTTAGAAGCTGAGTTAAAGGCTATTTTGTTTGCAATACAGATTAGTCAGAGTTTTTTGATACCTATCGTTATAGAATCTGACTGTTTAGGGGCTATTCTCTCTGTTCAATATCCTCTAAAAGCTATTTGGAAAGTGTTTGAACTTGCTGATGAAATTCATCAGACTCTGGGGGGAATACATATACTGCACATCCATCGTGAGGCAAATTTGGTTGCCGATGCTTTGGCTAAGGAATGATTATCTGCTAGGACTACCTCCATCTTTAGTAGTTTACATATGCTACCTCCAAAATTTTCAGGGCTGGTTAAGTTAGATAAGGAAGGTGTTCCTTCCTTGAGAACTGCCCACTGACCAGATGCTACTAACTTGTTTTTACTGCATTTTTGCAGGTAATGATCGGCTGGCCACTCTCAACGGATTTCAAAAGTAAAAGCGAGCACACAACATTGGCAAAGGTTTCACAATGACTTAGAGGATAGGCTTATGGCTTAGGTTAAGGTTGTTTATGACTGACTTGTGTCTCTTTCGATTCACTAACAAGTTCGAGCGCCAATTACCTAGCCATTAGTATTTGTAATCCTCTAGTTTTACTCAAGGTCTCTATCTCCAACTATTTTTGGAAGCAACAAGGTGTTGCTTTAAGAGCAATATGCTCTCACATTTTAAATAAACTAAGATTCGGTTTCTTTCTTGTTTTTTAAGGGTTTGGGAAGCCTAATACAACTTTCCTCCATCTCCGGATGGTTTTAATTTTAAAAAAAAAATATTCTCCTTATTATTAGTCAGGTGGTTCTAGATGTGTATTTAAAGTGAAGCATAACGTTATAGTAAAAAATATTTTTTTAAAATATTTTTGATGATAATATGCATTCATTTTATTATCATGGTTCTACACAATCATTATATATATATATTTATTAAACTACATATAAATAAATTAATATAAAAAGAAAATATTTAGAAGTACATAATTTAAATAATGACAAAGGATGTATGAAATGAACATATTTATTGTAAAAATATTTAGAATAAAGAGGAAGTTTTTGGAAATGTTGCATTTCCATAAACTTATGTCAGACCACTTTACAATTTAACGTAAAAATTTATTTTAAAATTTTAATAACAAAAATTATAAGTTAAAACATGTAATAAGGTGTGTTTGAATGTAAATATTTAAGAAATATTATAATTAAAAAATAAAATATTAAACTTAAAAAATAGTTTATTTAAATTTAACATTTTAGTTTTTAATTTAACAAATTCATTGTATAAGTGAATACATACAATGGAATGTCCATAATTTAACGAAAAACCACATATTAGGAGACCTTCTATAAAATGAATATATTTAAAACTCTAACTTGGATATTGAAGTAATAAGAATTCAATAGTAAAATTGTAATTTTAGAAAGAAAATTGATAGATTTTTTTAATTTGACAAACACTAACGGAGGTGTCATAATCTTTATTTTTCATCCGAATTCCCAAAAAGGTGGTACGGAAGTACTAAAATAATATCTAATTATCAATATTGGTCTTTACAAAAATAATAATTTAAACTCATATGTATACTAATAATTATTGATCATTATATAATATGTAAAACTGAAAATATATTATGTAAAATATTTATTTCTAGTATACATAAGTGAAGAGATAAGACATTTATGAAATATATCTTTTACTTAGTCTAATAAAAATTTATCATTATTTTAAAATATTAAAATTTAATTTTTTTTATTAATTTGATTACATATAGATACAAAAGAATAATTTTATAATTTAATTGGATATTAATTTGCAAATGTAAAGGAAAAAAGAGATTAATATGATAGATAATATGCAAATATACGGTGCAAGTCAGATTATGAATTTATCATGGTGGGGCACAAAATATACTAACCACTACTGTATAGAATAAATTATTTGTGACAGTGAGGGTACTTGGTCTGTAAATTTGCTTATGAATAAAAAAAATATGAGAATAATTTTAATGGTGAAAGCCCCTCGTTAAGAGGAAAGTTAAAATTTTAAATTAGTTTTGTTTTTAATTCTAGTAGTAAGAATGAATCATTTATATAATTATAAAATATTCTTAAAGCAATCATTAGTTTCAAATACACAATTTTCAATTTGTCAATCATATGTAGTTGTATAATTTCATCAGAAACGAAAGAAAATAATCATGATTAAATATAAATTATTTATATTTGATATTATTAATTATATATTAAAAATATTATTTTGCATTAAATTTATTTAAATGGTAAGATTTTGGTTACCTTGAGTTGTGAACGTTTGTTTTGGAACCAAAACATGACTTGAGTTGGATCCATTCCGAGGGCAGCACCTAGCGCAGTTCTTTGTTTTTCTATTGGGTTTGGAAATTCAAGGAAGAACCTATAAAACAACGTAACAAGTAATAAAATATAACTTAAATAATTTTTCTAAAATATAAATATATTATTAATATCTCATCCCTTCTAAGATTTATAAGAAATATAAATTTGCAACAAATACTTAAATGTCATAATATATGTATATGGATAAAAGACCATAGAATTGTATTATGATTTTTAATTCAGCGATGTCTTTTTTAAAAAAATTAAACGATTTAGTACTCTAGATTAAGTATGGTCTAATTAGAAAAACAAATTAATCTCTAAATCCATGAAAGTCTAAATAAATAGTTTAAGAAAATGCATATTTATAATTTCAAAAAAACACAATGGATACTACTAATAATTCACCAGTCTCTCTAAAGAATTGCATATGTCATGATAATAACATAACAAGAATTATAATGTTAATTTGAATATTATATAAACTGTCAATATACAATATCTTACGATTCTAGTTCTTGAATTTGTTGGCGGGTTTGCCGCTTTCTTTTGTGTATCACAACATCCTCGTATTGGTTCTTAGTAGGTGTGAAAATATTGCTAGAGCTTCCTCCCTGAGAATTAAACTTTAATGCTTGTCAAAATGTAATATTCAAATAGGCTGTTTTTTGTGGAATTAATTTGATTAACATTTATAAAAAATAAAAAATAATAATTTCCCTCCAATCTAAAATGGTATTGATCATTTCCAAAGTAATATTTCCAAATCTAATTATAACATTAGGATAGAAAAAAATTTATTTAGATCAAACACTTGGAGAGAAAATTAATAACAGCAAAATGATGCAAAACAGGCTATGAAAAAAAAATCTAATTTTAGATTGACACACTTGATAATTCTTGGATGAGTTAATTACCTTCTCCGTTGTCATGGGTTTTGAAAAAATCTGACAGTCCTGAAAGCACCAACGTACAAATTAGATTATCTCGTGTGCGAATTCACTGTTTGTATGTGCGATTAAGTGTGCGAATTTGTGTGCGATTCAACGTCTTTCTCTTCTTCTCCCTCTTAACCCTATTCTTCTTTCCCCCACCAGGTCAAGCTCTGTTCCTCTGGTCTGTGCCAGAATTCTTTAGCCGGTAACGGCTAATTTAGCCGTTAACGGCTTTCGCGATGTCGGGACCATCTTTCCCGGCCGTTTCGGATACCAACCATGATATACAACCTACTCCTCCACCTATTTCCTTCGCTGCTGTCCTAAAAAACAAAGCTCCGCCATTATCAAAGCTATTACCAAGTAACCCTGAACTTATTCCCAAATCACAACACCTTGGAGAGGCGGCTTGTTTATAATCTGATGATCAGATAGCGAAATTATCTTCACACTATGCAAATGCCCTAGTTGGAAAATTCACCAAGGGTAGGTACTCGATGGAGCAGCTGGAACAATTTTTCAAAACAGTGGGCTTCTCAGGTAAGTACCAACTTGGTTCCCCTGATTACAAACATGTGCTCATTAGGTTTGAATTGCTAAATGACTATTAACGAGCATGGATGAAAGGAGTCTGGAATTTTAATGGGATACTTCTTAAAATGTTAAAATGGACTCCTGATTTTTCAATTCATAAGGAATCACCTATAGTTCCAGTTTGGCGTACAATTAGGGAAGTTCCGTTGTATTACTATAACTCAGCTGCAATTGAATCCATTGGCAATAGCATTGGTAGCTTTATTAAAACTGATCTTGCAACTGATATGCTAACAAGACCTTCAACCATTAAATTATGTGTTGAAATTGATCTTCAAAAACCTATTTGTACCCACATCAGACTGGGATCTGTAACTAACAATAGAAAATATCACGTAGAATATGAGGATATCCCCCTTTACTGTGATCACTGTGCCAAATTAGGGCATTGCAAAACCCAGTGTAGAGCCTTTCCCCCCAATGTCAATGTTAAAACTGTTGAGCACATTATAATTCAGGGGCAGCCTCAGTGGCAGGCTACTGGGAAGAAATTTGATGTACCCCCATTGATCTCCTCTAATGATCAGATAGATTTAATAGCTTCTGAGGATGCCATGGAACTTAACCCAAGACCCATACCTACACCCTCTCTTAACCTGGAGACTAACACTGTCTTAGGGACTACTGAAAACCCTGTAATGATTAGGAACAATCCACCAGGCAGCCATCCTAGTCCTACAACTCAGGTTACACTAGATAACTCTATTTCCAAGCTGCTTGAGGGTACAGTTTTAACAAATTTTACTCCAGTAGCTTATGCTACAGATGATATCCAGGTTGGAACCACTCTTGCTAGTCCAAATAGGAATATAGATGTAACTCCTTCTTTTCAAGATAGAATGGGGAACAGGTTCTTTGTTTTGCAGGAGGCTTTGGATGAACCTGCTCCAGATCAGGAGGAAATTTCAAATCTTCAAGCTAGTTCGAGCTCTTCACCAATACTGGGGCAAAACCTTCTGCCAGGTAAGGCAAAAGGTAAAGAATCAAACTACTTCAGTCAAATCAACAGAATGATGCTTAGATCATCAACTAAAAGTCATAAGTCTAGTGAACTATGATAGGTTCTCTTTCAATAAATTTCTTGGTTTGGAACATTATGGGAATGGAAACATCAATGCTGAGACTAATAAACTTAGTGAGGCTTAAAAAGATTCAATTCCTATGCATTATTGAACCAATGCATGATAACTCTAAATTTCAATCCTATATGGATACACTTAATTTTTCCAAGGGCCTGACCTTATATAATGGTAAAATATGGCTTATGTGGTCTAATTCTTTCTCAGTCACCCTTCTCTCATCACATGAGCAGTACCTGCATGTGCATATATCTCATGGAACTATAATATTACACATGGATGCTGTTTTCATATATGCTCTTAGAAATAGAGAAGGTAGAAAGACATTATGGAAAGACTTATCAGCTATAAACCCAGGGGATACCATTTTCATAGGTGATTTTAATACTATTACCTCACTTACAGAATATAGAGGTCCTAGTTCTCCCTCTTTGGGAAGTATTAGGGACTTTAATACTTGGATAAGCACCTCTGGAATTCAGGAAATTAGCACTGTTGGTAACCTGTTCACCTGGTGCAACTCTAGACTTAGGAACCCTACCTCAAAAAGGCTTGATAGAGGATTAAGTACCATCTCTTGGGATCATAAATTTCCTTCCTCTTCTATCCAAATTTTAAATAGACAGACTTCGGATCACTCTCCTCTTCTCCTAAATATTTCTAATTTATCTATTCTTAACCCAAGACCATTCAGATTTCTAAATGTATGGTTTAATCGTCCGGATTTCATCACTCTAATTCAAAGGAACTGGGGGAAACGAATGGTAGAGACTGGTTTACTAGGCTTCTTCCTAAAATTGATTAGGTTAAAGAAGGAGATAAAAATTTGGAATAGGGAATGTTTTGGGAATATTGACACTAACGTTATTAATGCTGAAGAATCCCTAAGATTTCAGGAGTCTGTTTATGATTTAAATCCTTCTGACTCTGAACTCATTAAGTTAAATCAGAAAAAGGCATTGTTACTGAGAGCTCAGAAAGAAAAAGAAAAATTTTTGAAACATAAGGCTAGGTTGAAATGGCATAGGTTGGGAGACAATAATACACAATTTTTTCATAAAGTGGTACAAGAGAAAAACTGTAGGTTGCAGATCTCAAAAATAAAAAATAGAGATGGTCAATGGCTAAGTTCTCAATCAGATATCCAGAAAGAGGCCATATCATATTATTCGGATCTATTATCTGAACCTAATCAGGATTCTAATGATATTTACTATGCTCATTTTCTGAGTCAAATCCCTACTACTACTACTGCTCAGGATAACATAGAATTAGCAAAGCCAGCCTCAGAATCTGAGGTTGAGGCAGTAATAAAAGGGTTAAGTAAGAATAGCAGTCCGGGTCCTGGTGGATTTACTAGTAAGTTTTATTCTAAGTGCTGGTCCTTTATAAAAAAATGATTTAGTGGAGGCAGTAAATGATTTTATTAGGGGCTCCTCCTTACCAAAGGGTATATCTAGCACATGGATTACTTTAATACCTAAAAAATCTACTTCATGCTCATTTGATGATTTTAGGCCTATTAGTTTATCTAATGTGCTTAATAAAATCTGCTCTAAAGTATTAATGGAAAGATTAAGACCCTACATGGACAAATTGATCTCCCAAAATCAATCAGCTTTCGTGAAAAATAGAGATATTTCAGATAATATTCTTTATCTTCAGGAAATGGTGAGATTTTTGGATAAAAAATCTAGAGTTCCTAATTGTATTCTAAAACTAGACTTACAAAAGGCATTTGATAGAGTTCATTGGGACTTTTTAAATTGTGTTCTTAGGAAGTTTGGGTTTGATTGCCTTTTTTAAATGCTATAATGTCTAACCTCTCACAAGCCTATTTTTCTGTCCTAATTAATGGAAACCCAGTGGGATTTTTCAAAGCCACTAGAGGAATCAAACAAGGTGATCCCCTCTCTCCTTTTCTCTTTAACATTTTTTCGGAAGCATTTTCTAGAAGTTTATCATTCATTTTTCATAATAGTAAACTCTCATACTATCAGATGTCATCTTCAATTTCACCAATCTCTCATCTTATGTATGCTGATGATACTATCATATTGATGCAAGCCTCAAAATCTAATTTAATCAGAATTAAAGCTTTTCTGGATATATTTGAACTCATTTCGGGACAAAAGTTTAATTTCCATAAATCTGATTTTTACATTAGTAAAAGGGCTTCAAATATAAAATTAAATCAGATGAGGTCGATTCTGAAAATGAAACAGGGATCCTTCCCTTTTCAATACCTAGGTTGTCCTATTTTTAAGGGTCGAACTTTGAATAGATATTATCAACCTCTTATGGAAAAGTTAGATAAAAAGTTGCAAAACTGGAAAAATAAGTGGTTGAGCACAGGGGGCAAATTAGTTTTGATTAAAAGTTGCTTGTACTCTCTGCCACAACATTTATGGGCAGTAACTAATCCCCCAAAATATATAATCACACTATTTGAGAAAAAGCTGGCTAGATTCTTTTGGGGAGAAACTGAGGGGAAAAGAATAAGATTTGGAAAAAATGGCCAGGTTTAGCAAAACCAACATCTCTTAATGGCTTAGGTTTTAGATCCATCAAAGGAATTGTAGATGCATGTTCCCTCAAGCTGTGGTGGGAAAGCCAGTTAGGGATATCCCTATGGTCTAAATTACTTTGGTCTTTGCCACACTCTTCTAGGAATTCAGTCACATGGAAAAGAATTTGCTCTGTCAATTCCCTAGCTGAAGAAAATTCTCTTATTATCCATGGTAAAGGTGACTGTAATGTTTGGACTGCAAATTGGTGTCCTAATGGTCCCCTGATTAATAAAATCCCAAGTAATATCTATGAAGCATTACAGTTGTACTCTGTATCTGATTTCATCAGTCATAAATCAGATATTTTATCTCAGATATCTCCTTACCTGGAAAATGATACTTTGTTATTCTTGCAGAATGCGGAGGTAGTGGAGGATAGAGATGATAGGATCATTTGGAAACCGGACACCTCGGGCACATTTTCATTCAAATTTGCATATCGTACTATTACAAGCTCTCCAGGTAACTTACCAGTTTCAAAAAATGTTTGGAATGCATTGCTGCAAAAAAGATATCGATTTTTACTTGGAAATTGCTTCATGCCTTCCTCCCTTTTGATGATGTACTTATAACCTGTGGATTTAGTCTGGCTTCCAAATGCCATGTTTGTTGTCACTCTGATTCAATTGATCACTTTTTTATATCGTGTACACTGGCTAAATTGATATGGAATAAAATGGCATCTCTGATCCATTTCAACCTTTCTAATTACCAATCCATCTCTCAGAGATTCTATTGTTTCTGGAACTGTTCGGACTTAACTAAAATCTACCAACTCATATGTAAAATACTCCCTTCCCTCATTTGTTGGTGCCTTTGGAAAGCTCGTACTAGGTATATCTATGATCAGGTCCCCTTTTCTGCTTATCTTATCTGTAGGGAGGTACTTGACCTCATCAAATTATCCTTATACTCCTGCCCTACTAATATGAGTTCTACTTCTGCTTTTCCACATCCACTTAGACATCTATCACCTCTTCTTAGGCCACCCCCTAAGCCAATCTTTAGGTCTGTCTGGTGGGAAATGCCTGGCCTTAATTCTATCAAAATTAACACGGATGCCTCATGGTTCTCTCATACGGCTGCTGTTGGGATTATTGTGAGGGATAGCTCAGGCATTCCACTTTTCATTAATTCAAGCACTATTGAGGCTGTATCTCCACTTCATGCCGAAATATTAGCCATACTTGCTGCATGTCAATCTTTCCAAAATAGGGATATGTCTGTAATCATTGAATCAGATTCCCTTTTAGCCATTAATATGATTGAAAATCCATACTCTGCCAATTGGAATATTTTCAACTTGGCCTATAAGGTTAAAAGCTTATTATGTGGAGCAGTGCTTAGACATGTTTATAGGGAATGCAACTCAGTGGCTAATGCAATTGCTAAGTATCATTCTTCACATAATCAGCCACTTAGCTTGTATAATTTGCCTGTCCATATAAAAGGTCTCATTGCCTTAGATATGGAGCAATTTCCTCATGTTAGAATCCACAAACAGGGCCATGTTAGGACTTGATACTGCTGATGGGAATTTTTTCACTTGCAGGTATGTGCAAAACATGAGGATTTGGTCCAGATGTGACACTGCATACACCTTGGAGAACTTTCAGAATTTGGACAACTTGGAGGATTGACTGTATACTGCTGCACTTTGCTCTATTACTCCTAGTAAATAGCCTATTAACTTACTGGTTATATCCGAATAGTTGTCTGGCCAAAGTACGAATTAACACGGGGTGTGGAGATTCATTTTCTTTGGAATCGCAACTATTTCTGGATACTACCACTAACCTGTATAGACTAGACTCTTAGACTCCTACATTGATTTTGAGGCAAGATGTTGCCTTTTGTAACGCTACTGTCATTATCATATGGCTTTTCTTTTGGTTTGGGGCACCAATATATCAACCCCCACCTTAGGGTGCTTTCATTAAAAAAAAGAGTACAAATTAGATTAAAAACACAATGAAAATTAGGGATGGGAGGGGATGAGGAGAGAACTATTCGAGGACAAGGGTTTGAAAACTTATTTCTCCTCTTATAAAAGAAATAATTTATAGAGAAAAACCTGAACAAGGAGATATAATTATGGAACATCTACTTCAATCAAAAACTAAAAATCCAAAACCAAAACCCCTTTATTTTTTGGCTTTGAAACTCAATTTTGAAGTTTAAAAATATTTCATAACTAATTCATTGAAAGATTTATATGAAATATATCTTAAGGATGCAGCCTAAGAATGGTGTTATGAAAAAAATAAAAGGATTGTTGTATTTATATAGAAATTGAAACTACTGTGACAGGAAATTAAAAATATATTTTATATTTTATATTTATTAATTTTTCCAAGTCAAATTAATAAATACCATTTTTCAAAGCGTATTAATTTGTAGTTAAAGTTACATTTACTTACGACTATAGAGAGGACTCTTTAAGCTAAATATATAATAAAATAGAAACTTGAAGACAAATTTGTGGTACTTTTGATTTATTATTTACAGAATCTATTTACGTAAAACAGTTGTGTATGAGTTGTCAAGCATAAATTTCATAGACACTAGAGTTAACACACATTTATTAATTTTATTATTTCCACATCATGAAGTCTCAAATTAAAGGAAAGTAAATATTTTTTTGATTGAAATTTTTTTGTATATTTTCAATGTAATTTAATTAAATGAAAATTAATAAAAAGTCGATAAGTACTATTTAGATTACTTGTATACACTTAGCCCAAACGTTGAGCTGCAGGCCCGAAGTTGTAAACAAGCCCAAGACCAGCCCGCGATACGAGCAGAGACAGAGGCAACTCACGAACTGGAGATCATGGTCCGGCGCCAACCACAAACCGCCTTTCTCGAAGCCACACTCAAGCGCACGCCAGTAAACTCGAGAAAAGCAGAGCCACATTTAAAACAGGCTATAAAAGGAACAAAGACGTCACATATAGACGTAAGTGCAACTAGACAATACTGCTTTAATTTCAATATAAAATGATACTACACAATGTCAAGTGTCATACATCTCGATACATATATATTAGGATTGGCGAAATCACTGATTAGATATGATTGTGATATGATTATGATTTCATTGAGATGTTTCTAGATACAATGCATGCCAAGGGCTAATATTCTTCTATATCTATCCTACCTAATATAAACCTCTACTCAATGGGAGTTTCCTTATTGACATGGTATCAGAATAAATTTATTTCACGAAGCTATGTCCGCCCTTCTCACTCACCTATTAAAATCGTCGCCTCTTTTTTTCTTGCTTATCACAAAAGTTTTCTTCTTGCCATTTTCTACTTGTCGAACTCTCCACTCCCTTTGTCGATCTCAACTTCTCACCATGGCGGAATTTACCAAAATTTCACAGAATACTCTCCTCAACATGTTCACCATTAAACTGACCCAACCAATTACCTCCTGTGGAAATGATGGGTAGCCCACATTCTAATGCCATGGGGTCTGTATGGGTTTCTTCACAACACAAATCCATGTCCGGTGCTTCTTAGTCCACTACTGGAATCGACGTTGTCCTATGCATATGTTACTAGCTCTTCTCCTAGAGGCACAAAGAATGATCCAAAGGTTGCGTATAGGAAGGCTTCGGCAAATCAGGCTACTTGGCTAGACAAGGACCAACGCGTTTGAAGCTTGTTGTTCTCTTCATTGACTCAGGAAGCATAATCCAAGCTTGATGATTGTGCGACCTCTCAACAAATGTTGGAAAAAATCATGGTAGTCTACTAAAATAAAAGTTAGTCCACTATTTTACGCCTCCGTTCCAGTACTTTTGCTATCATAAAAATTGGTCCTATTCATGAATTGAATCTCCAGTTTAAGAGTAATTTTGATCAACTGTCTGCTTTGGGTGCCCCTGCTTCAAATAATGACCAACTATTATGGTTTCTTATTGCCCTTGTTCTGATTACAAGGAATTTTTTTCTGCCTTAATTACTATTTTGCCTACTCCTTTTTATGCCAAAATTGTTACTCGTGCCAAAGACCACAAGTATTTTTTGAACAATTTGTAGGGACATTCAGTTTTTGGGGGTCTGCTGGTGGACATGTCGCATTTGAAGCATATGATAATGCTTCCAGTTGCCGCGCGTGGACCTACGTGTCGGTGGGTGCAGCACGTGAAGGCAGTGCGTCTAACACACGTGCCAGGCGTTCTGGTCATTAATCGGGTCATGGTCAAGCTAGATTTTCTGGGTACTCCTCAGGCGGACTGTCTGGCACATGCGTCGGTCGTTCTAGCCATTTTTCAGGTCGTGATTATGCCAGATTTTTTGGGCACTCCTTAGGAGGCCGTGGTCATGGTCTGCAATGCCAATGATGCCGTAAACTTGGTCATAATTTCACAAAGTGTTATTGTCTGATTTAGTGTTCATCCAAGTTTTCCCATCTTGATTAGCAATTTTAGTCATCTCTTAAGCTTGAGCAGGTGATTGTCACCTCCAACGGGTACCTTGACTTTGGGACATCAAACCATATGACGTCGTCTTCTTCAAACCTTGAAAGTGTCACCCCCTACACTAGTAATTCCTATGTTTCTGTTGGAAATGGAAATATCATATCTATTTCTACTATTGGTGATTCACAGCTTACGTCTTCATTATATCTCTCTAATGTTTTGGTTTTTCTTGATATAACCAAAAACTTATTATCAATCAGTAAGCTAACCAGGGATCTTAGTGTGATGATTATCATTGATAACCGTTCTATTGTTATTCAGCACAAAGTAACTTGGGAAATCATGGGTAGAGGATCCAACGATGATGGTTTATTTGTGCTAGATTGTGATGAAGAGACGTTACTTTCTTTTATTAAGAAAAATAAAACTTAGGCATCCTTTGAGTTGTGTGGCTTGCCTGTTTGGGGCATGTGTTCCCTAGCTTTATTTCTTTGTTAGATAAAATTGGTGAAATTATTTTTTGCTCTTTGTTGCCCAAACCTAATGTCGATGCCTCATGTGTTATGGAAAATGTCATAAAATGCCATTTGTTGAGAAGTCTAAAAGAGCTAAGCATGTATTGGATTTGATTCACTGTGATTTGTGGGGACCATCTCCTATTTTATCTGGTCATGGGTTTGTTTACTATGCTCTTGTTGTTGATGACTTTTCGAGATTTGCTTGGCTTTATCTCCTTTGATGTAAATCTGAATTTGATGATGTTTATATGAAATTTGAGGCTTTTGTGTAAAATCAATTTTATTCTCTGATTAAAGTTTTTCAAAGTGATGGTGGCACTGAATTTCTAAGCATTCATCTTCGGACGCATTTTGAAACTATGGGGATACATCTGCAGGTCTCTTGTTCCTACACACCTAAGAAGAACGGGTGTACTAAGTGCAAACACCGTCATGTGGTCGAAATGGAGCTTACTATGCTTTACATTCGTATTCGCCCCTTTCTTTCTGGGATGATGCTTTTGTGACAGTTATCTATATTATAAACTGTCTCCCCACTCCAGTTCTCGATAGAGCCTTTCCATACAGTATTCCATTCGATCGGGCGACTATAAACTCAAACTTCCATCCTTTTGGTTGTAGAGTATATCCCTTTGTTCATCATTATGCTGAGCACAAACTATCACCTCAAAGTATTCCATGTGTGGTTGTTAGTTATAGCTCATAATACATGGGGTTTTGTTGCATTGACTCTACTCCTAGTTAGGTGTAGATTACTCGGAATGCGAACTTTGATGAAACCTACTATCCATTTGCCACTATGACTTCCAGCTCTATAGTTTATTGATCCAACCCTTCCAGATACGGTGTCTCAGTTTCCATCACCATCTCCTTTGGCACCATGTTCCCTGTGCTCGGACAACTCACTTGTTCTGACGGGCCCTACTCCTGCTACCCCTGACTCGGCTCCTTCTTTGCTTTTGGAAACCTCTTGGTCCCCTTCTGATGCCTCTTGTGATAATTCTCTTAGTCTGCCACTTTCTCAGACTCATCCCATGACCACTCGGCCTCGTACTGGTGCTACGTCCTTGTCATCTTAATGATTATGTTGTTATAAGTCTCACTACTACATTACTTGACCACTCTGAGCCTTGGGATTATTGTGCTACTCTCCATGATGTCGAGATGTCTGCTCTTCGCCAGCAATATACTTGGGATATGGTTCCTCGGCTGTATGATGTTAATGATGTTGACTTCAAGTGTGTTTTTCAGCTCAAATATCATCCTGATGGTACTATTGAGTGACAAAAAACTTGACTTATTGCTCAGGGATTCTTGCGGCAACCAGTTTCTGACTTTGACCACACCTTCATCCCTATAGTCAAAGTTTCCACTGTTCGTACAGTTCTTCCTTAACCCCATGCGGATTTTCCATCTGTATCAGTTGGATGACAAGAATGCCTTCCTTAATGGTATTCTTGATGCTCCGGTTTATATGGCGCAACATGTTGGCTACAAGGATCACCCTAGATCTTAGTGTGTTTTTCATTTACAGATAGCCATCAATGGGCTTAAGCAAGTGTCAAGGGCTTGGTTTGAGTGATTTAGTTCATTTCTTCATCAGCTTGGTTCATCTGCAGCTCCTCTGACAGTTCCTTGTTTGTGTTTTCTAGAGGCGCTATTCTTCTCTACTTGCCAGTATGCATTGATTATATCATCCTTACTGGTAATAATTCTACCGCCATCTGCTAGTTCATTTCTTGCACTCATCAGAAGTTTTCCATAAAGGATTTTGGTTCCCTCAGCTACTTTCTTGGCCTTAAGGTTTCATCCACTACCTTTGGTCTCTTTTTGGACCATGTGAAGTATGCTAGGGATATTCTTCGCCAAGTCGGGATGTCTAATGGTGTGCTAGTCTCTCCCATTGTACTTGCTTCCCAGCTCCACAATACCTCGAGTGAGCCCTTCAGCAATCCTACTTTATATAGGTCACTGGTAGGTACTCTACAGTATCTTACCATCACTCAACCCAATTTGGCTCTCCCTGTGAACTTGGTTAGCCCATTTCTTCATGATCCTCGTGATGATCACTTTGCGCCTGTTAATAGGATTCTTCGCTATGTCAGTGGTACTCTTTATCTTGAATTGTCCTTTCATTCTTCTACCTCTAAAGATATGCTAGGGTACTCCGAAACTATTTGGGCATGTTGTTTGGAAACTCGACGCTCGATATATGGCTACACAGGTTTTCTTGGATAGAATCTCATATCTTGGAGTGCCAAGAAGCAACCTACTATCTCCCGCTCCAATTCGAAGTCTGAGTATCGTGCTTTGGCCAACACTTTCGTAGAAGTTGTTTGGGTTTCTCATTTTCTTCAGGATATCAATTTTCCACTTTCAGAGTCGCCTATTTCTCTGTGTGACAACAGTGCCATTTTTCTTGCTCAGAATCTGGTAGCTCACAAGCGCATTTAGCACATTGATACCGAATACCATTTTTTTCATGAGTTGGTTACTTCTTGGAAGCTAGGTATTTGTCATGTGTAGACATCCCTCCATGTTGCTGATGTTTTCAATAAGGGCCTTTCTCGCCCTTTGTTTGTGTTTTCCAGGTCAAAGCTTTGTATTTTGGCTCATTCGACACTTTGCTTAAAGGGGTTTTAGGATAGATGAAATCACTGATTAGATATGATTTTGATATGATGAAAATTTTATGGATATGTGTCTAGATACAATGCATGTCTAGGGCTTGTATTCTTCTATATGTATCCTACCAAATACAAACCTTTACTCAATGAGAGTTTCCTTATTCACAATATACAAGTGTAGAAAGAAGTTATCTATGACGTCATGATCAATTGTTTGTTATTTAAGTTGTCGCATGGAACCATGTCATGATATAATGTTTCTTAAGACATGCACAGTGTAATGATTGGTTTTCATCGACTTTCAACATGTCATATCTTTACATTCCAAAAAGACTATCAATACACCTATTCATACAAAAACACATTTTTATAAACCATACTCGTTGAGACACTAATTATTGCTCCATCAAAATTTTGTACAAAATAAAAATTTTGTACAAAATAAAAAATAATGTATAAAAACATATTTTCGGGTAAGGATACGTAATTCTGGATACACAATCCGGTGTTGACATATGTTGGCTATCACGACTTGAGATTGTCTGTTTTATTTGATTTTTGTTTAGATGGATAGTGACATATAGGGACATACTTTTGTGTCAAACCTATCTATTGCTACATCGATACTAAAGATATGTTAAATATGCATTAGAATACATCAAACGTAGCGATAGTACCATTTATATAACAAAACATCTTGTGAAGAAGGATCATTTTTCCAGTAGTATTTCGCTCGAATATATCACAATCAATCCTGTATTGCTTTCAAAACTGCCCGATGATCACTTAGATCTAAATAGAGATCGATAAGGTTTTAAATATACCAAGCCCTAGATCTGAATATCTATCGGAAAAGTACATTAGTGGAGGAAGGGGGATTAAAGATGGTTTTATTGGACCTGAGAAGACACCTTGGTATTGCCTTTAATCCCCCCTGAACAAAGGAAGTTCCAAAAACCACCTTCTATCGTACTCTAAATAGGTTCGAAATTCAGAACCTCTTTCAGTTGTACAAAAAAAAGGTTCCGAATTTGAAATCAATATCTGGGGTCCCAAAAAAATGGCAGCCAAAAACCTAGGTTTTCGGTGGCAAACCAAAGAAAGAGATATGAAAATGGAGAGGATGTTGTACCAAAATTCATCAACCAATCCAGATCCGTGAAAAAGAAAACAATAAAAAATAAGAAATTGAGCGGGGGATATTTATTCTTCGGCATCGACGGTGGCAGATAGATCTCGAGCGATGGTCGGGAAGAGAGACGCAGCCGAGAAGAGGCGGAGGAGACGCGTCTGGGAAGAGAGAGTTGTACGGGGTGGTGGAGGGAAAGGGAATGAGATCAGAGGCGGGAGTATGGCGGTGGTGAAGGGTGGATGGTGGAGGAAGATGATCGGAGAGGAATAGGAGGTGTTGCCTTAGAAAAATGAAACAAAGAGAGAGAGAGAGAGAGAGAGAGAGAGAACAAGGCAGAAACACTACCTTAGACAAAAAACATTGGATAGAAATATTAATCCCTAGCTACTGCTTTAATACTTGGCCACCTGAACCACTTTTGACATCGGAAGCTCTTTCAGCTCCTCTATCAAAGACAATTTTATTATAGAACCACCTTTAATTAGATCCGAACCACTTCCAGTATCGGAACCTATTTCGGCTCCTCTATCAAAGGTGGTTCTACAATAGAACCGCCTTTAATTGATGTCCATCAAAGGCACTTCTTAACGAACCGCCTTTGATCAATTTTGAATCGCCTTTAATTGGACCTGAAACCACTTCCGATATCGAAAATAGCATGGTCTTCCTTCCCCCAAAATATTATAACTGCCTTTGAATGGTGCCTTTAATCACAAGCTTTCCACTAGTGGTACTATTATTATTGGAACCAGGAGTCTAAGCAGAATAACATCAGTTTTCTAATAAAGATTCTTCCTTGTATCATTGTTTGGTTTGTGTGGTTGTCCAAAAGCTCTTACGTATATGATAACATTAAACGAAACACCAACACAACACGAGAAATATACTAAATTGGTAAAATGGCATCTTGGTGAACATGTAATTAATATTTTACTGGGAATTTAAATCAGTTTATCCTATATTGTTTGTACATAGGGGCTCAACAAAACTGATACATAAAAACAAATCTCTTGGTCCCTTCCAAAAGATTCTAAATTTAGCTTAGATGGTTCTTCTCTACAAAATGGGAGGGCTAGTGCAAGTTGCATCATCATAAACAACAAAGGATTCCATGTGATTGCAGCAACAAATTTTTTTCCATGTTGTCCCTCCAAGCTAAAGTTGCTTCTTTACTGTTTTGACTAGAGCTTGCCAATCATTAGAACATCACCCAAATATAGATTGAAAGCCACTCAAAACTTCTAGATAAAATAGTCAACAAAAAAATTTCAAAGTCCCTTGGTAGATCCTGGTTAAAGTAAGAATGATATGGAAGTTGAATGAGCAAGATTGATTTCTCATTCAAACACATCTACATGGAAGCAAATTATGTTGTAGATTCAGTAGCCAAACATAGAAACGCTGAACAGGTAAATAATAATTTCACATATGCAAGTTTGTCTAATTTTATAAAGAGCAAGATTAAACTGGACTCAACCTCATTAAACTGATTATAAAGTTAAAATGAAGAAAATAAATTTATACACTATTAGCAAAATTCACACATAAATTTTTTGAATATGAGCTTGTACAAAAATGCATAAAATAAACATTACAAAATGGGACAAAATATGTGACCATCATATGAGCTCTCCTAAAAATGTGACAATGATATGGTAGCCACCTAGGTTAATGGGACTTAGGAAGCCAAAGAATATTGGATGAAGTACGTACATGGCTAAGTAAAAATTTCTTGTTTCAAGGTTAGGTTCCGTATCACTGGGAGGATACAAAATATAAATTAGTATTCTCTTGCCAACTGTACCTCACTACGATGTTGCTAAAATAAATCTTATCTCCAAGGGTTATACAAACAATGAATAGGGTCCTAAATAAGGAAAAATAAGTAAGAGCTAGATGATATTGATCATTCTTCCTTTTTTGTTTTGAAAAACATGCAATTTTCTAGATAGGAAAGAAGCATGATGGAAAGTTCTATTGAGAGCAATTCACATCAGCCTCAAAGAAACATTGTTTTACAACTTTTGTTTTATTCTTTAGAATTATGGTCTTGGTGATTAAAGGGGAATTAAATGTAATAAATTATAGTTTTTAAATAATTATTTGTTAAAGTGAAATGCAATTTAATTACTCATAGCTCACTAAGTTTAATTTGTTTAATAATATTTATGAACTTTATTATCAAAAAATTATTAAAATTACGTTTCCACTTTCAGATATTCTACATCAAAAATTCAAGTATTGGTCTATTCCTTCCACTACACTAGCACATGAATGCCAAAATTGGTAAATATGAGGTTCAACAATGACTTTACTTAAAATTTTGTCCGAAATTGAAATTTAACAAAATCAATTCTTGAGAAAAAATTATTTCTTTTCCTATTTTGCTATGACTAATATTATTTTTTTGGATAAAGAGGAATGATATACATTTTAAAAATAAGGTAACATAAAAAATATTTCCCATAACAAAAAATGAACCTTCAATTATAAGCTAAATTCTACAAAAAAAAATGTCATCTTAAATTAAATGAAGAAGAAAAAAGGAAAAACTATTTCCAAAATAAAGTATTACCCAAAATCAAATGGTATTCCCCACAATGAAGTAAGCCACACCATATCCACAAGGTTTATAAAAAGATATTGTGGTGAAAATCTTTATATATCAATATATATCTTTCTATATATTTTATAAAAATCATAAAAATAAACAATAGTTCAATTAAATTCTTAATAAAAAGAAAGAGGTGATGAGAATACATGAAACTATTTTCAAACGAAAAGCATAGTGCATTCAAAATGTATTTTAAAAGGGCACTTTATAACATAAAATATTCAAGAAATTCACACCCACTAATTAATGTGAATATATCTTAATAATTGTGTATAATGGTATATGATAAAAGTAACCAAAGTTTGGTATGACCATGATGTCCACTTATTGAGTTTACGAATCAAATGTTTCATGCTAAATATTTTAGTATTGTAGCATAAATTATGACATGAGAAAGTAAATATTCTACATGTCAACAACATATATTATCAGTAGAAAAAGTGGTTGTTGTATTCATCATCTAAGACAGAGGAAGAGGCATCGTTTCTTTGTGATGCATAAGAAGGTACAACAAATTCTGCATGAAACACATTATCCACTTGAGTAGTTGGTGGTGCTTGTCTAGAAAATGAAGTAACATTGGGAAGATACTGAACATTGTAGTCCAAGGGAATGACTGGTGGATATAATATTAAGGGGCCTAAACACTGTTGTAGGACTCCAAACTGCAAGTTTAAAATGAAAGTTTATTATGTAGATGGAAACTAATGTTAACCTATTAAGTTACTATCAGAATAATGTTTGCATTAAATACACTAATATATCCAAGTGATCTCCAATTCAAATGGCTCAAAATCAGGTTTTGAAACAAAATGCTTACAAAACAATGTGTGTTACATGTTATGGGATATTTGTATTCATTCTAAAGCTTAAAATGAAAACGTATTTAAAAAACAGGTAAACATATGCAAGTGTTATGAAAAAAAAGAAATCAAGAGAAGATGGATTATCACACACAACGTTCATATAATACTCTCCTACACATGTTCACCATTAAACTGAACCCAACCAATTACATCCTATGGAAATGACAAGTAGCCCACATTCTGAAACCACGAGATTTGTAAGGGTTTCTTTATGGCACAAACCCATGTCCGGTGCTTCCTCGTCCACCACCGGAATCGACGTCGTCTTATGCATCTACTACTCGCTCTTCTCCTGGAGGCAGGAAGAATGATCCAAAGGTTGCGTATGAGAAGGCTTTGGTGGATCGGCCTGCATTCCTGGACAAGGACTAATTCGTTTGCAGCTTGTTGTTCTCTTCATTGACTCAGGAAGCATTGGTTGAGCTTGATGATTGTGCGACCTCTCAACAGATGTGGGAAAACATCTCGGCAGTCTGCCAAAATCAGAGTTAGTCCACCATTTTGCACCTCCATTCTAGTGCTTTTGCTGTCTTAAAAACTGGTTTCGTTCATGAATTGCATCTCCAGTTTAAAAGTAATTTTGATCAACTGTCTGCTTTGGGTGCCCCTGCTTAAAATGATGACCAATTTTTATGGTATCTTACTATCCTTGGTTTTTATTATAAGGAATTTTCTTCTCCCTTAATCACTATTTTTTCTAATCCTCTGTATGCCAAAATTGTTACTCGTGCCAAAGACCACAAGGCTTTTTTGAACAATTTGCAGGGACATTCAATTTCTTGGGGGTCTGCTGTCACCTCAGACTGGTACCTTGACTCTGGAGAATCAAACCATATGAGCTCGTCTACTTCAAAATTGAAAGTATTACCCCCTAAATTGGTAATTCCTATGTTTCAGTTGAAAATGGAAATACCATATCTATTTATGCTATTGGAGATTCCCAGCTTATGTCTTCATTGCATCTCTCTGATGTTTTGGTTGTTCTTAACATAGCCTAAAAATTATTATCAATCAGTAATCTTACTAGGGATCCTGGTGTACTGATTACCTTGGATGACCATACTTTTTTTATTCAGCACAAAGTCACCAGGGCATTCATGGGTAGAGGCCACAATGACAATAGTTTATCTGTTCTAGATTGTGGTGAAAAAGCGTTACTTTCTTTTACTAAGAAAAATAAAGCTTGAGCTTCCTTTGATTTGTGGCATGCCCCTTTGGGACATGTCTCTCCTAGCACAATTTCTTTGTTAGTTAAAAATGGTGAACCTTTTGTTTTCTCTTTGTTTCCTAAACCTTTTGAATTTGATTCACTGTGATTTTTGGGGACCATCTCCTATTTTATCTCATCATGGGTTTTCTTACTATGCTCTTTTAGTGGATAACTTTTCGATATTTACTTGGATTTATCCCCTTCGACATAAATATGAATTCGTTGATGTTTATATGAAATTTGAGGCATTTGTGGAAAATTAATTTTCTTCTCAGATTAAAGTGTTTCTAAGTGATGGAGGCACTAAATTTCTAAATACTCATCTTTTGACGCATTTTGAAAGTAAGGGGATACATCAGAAGGTCTCTTGTCCCTACACACCTTAAAGGAATGGGCGTGCTGAGCGAAAACACCGTCATATGGCTGAAATGGGGCTTACTAAGCTTTTCCATTCACATCTGCTCTTTTCTTTCTGGGGTGATGCTTTTACAATAGCTGTCTATGTTATAAATCGTATCCCCACTCCAGTCCTTGACGAAGCTTCTCTCTACAGTATTCTGCTCATTCGGGCACCTATATAATCTAACTTCCATCCTTTTGGTTGTAGAGTATATCCCTTTGTTCATCCTTATGATAAGCACAAACTATCGCCTCGGAGTATTTCATGTGTGTTTGTTGGTTATAGCTATCAAGGGGTTTCGCTGCCTTGACTCTACTATTGGTCAAGTTTATATTAGTCGGCATGTGTTGTTTGATGAAACCTGCTAGCCATTTGCCACTACGACTTCTAGCTCTGCAGTTTTTTCTTCCTTAGATGTTTCTTCATTTATTGATCCAGCCCTTCCAGATACGGTGTCTCGATTGCCATTGTCATCTCCTTTGGCACCGTGTTCCTTGTTCTTAGACTACTCACTTTTTTTGATGGCCTCTACTCTTGCTACCTCTGATTCGGCTCCTGCTTTGCTCTTTGGCACCCTCTGGTCCCCTTCTGATGCCTCTTTTCATGATTCTCCAAGTATTCCACCTTCTTGGGGTCATCCTATGACCATTCGGCCTTGTATTGGTCTACGACGTCCTCGTCGTCTTGATGATTATGTTGTTAATGGTCTCACTGCTGCAATACTAGACCACTCTAAGCCTCGGGATTATCGAGCTGCTCTCCATGATCCTCAGTGGGTCACTGCCACAGATGATGAGATGTCTACACTTTGGCAGCAACATACTTGGGATTTGGTTCCTCGGCTATTTGTTGTTAATGTTGTTGGCTCCAAGTGGGTTTTTCAGCTCAAATATTGTCCTGGTGGTACTCTTGAGAGACACATACCTCCTCTTGTTGCTTAGGGATTCTCGTAGCTACCGGTTTTTACTTTGACCACACCATTAGCCCTGTGGTCAAAGCTTCAACTGTTCATACGTTTCTTGCCATTGCCACCATGCATAATTGGCCTCTAAATAAGTTGGATGCCAAGAATGCCTTCCTTAATGGTATTCTTGATGCTCCAATTTATATGGCCCAACATGTTGGCTACAGGATCCCACTGGGTCTGACTATGTTTGTCATCTGTGGAAAGCCATCAATAGCTTCAGCAAGCACCGAGGGCTTGGTTTGAGCAATTTAGTTCATTTTTTAGTCAGCTTGGTTTCGTCTGCAGCTCCTATGACACTTCCTTGTTTGTGTTTTCTACAGGTATTGTTCTTCTCTACTTGAATGTGTACATTGATGATATAATCCTTACTTGCAATAATTCTATTGACATCCGTCAGTTCATCTCTTGCACCCATCAGAAGTTTTTCGTAAAGGATCTTGGTTCTCTCAGCTTCTTTCTTAGCCTGGAGGTTTCATCCACTGTCTTCGGTCTCCTTTTAGGCCAAGCAAAGTATACTAGGGATATTCTTTATCAAGCCGGGATGTCTGATGTTGTGTCGATCTCTACTCCCTTTTACCTATTTCTAAGCTCCACAGTACCTCAAGAAAACCCTTTAAGAATCCTACTTTATATAGGTTATTGGTTGTTTCTCTACAGTATCTTAAGGATCCTCTTAATGATCACTTCATGGCTGTTACTAGGATTATTTGCCATGTTATTGGTACTCTTCATTTTGGATTGTCCTTTCATTCTCCTACCTCCACAGATGTTCTAGGGTACTCTGACACTGATTGGGCATGTTGTTTGGAGACTCGGTGCTTGACTTATAGCCATGCATTTTTTCTTAGAAGGAATCTCATTTCTTGGAGTGCCAAGAAGCAGCCTAATGTCTCCCGCTCCAGTTCGGAGTCTGAGTATCATGCTTTGGCCAACACTGTGGCAGAAGTTGTTTGGCTTTCTCATTTGCTTTGGGATCTACATTTTCTCTTTTAGAGTTTCCTATTTTGCTGTGTGATAACAACAGTGCCATTTTTCTTGCTCAGAATCCGATGGCTCATAATCCGATGTGCCAACATCCCTCCAAGTTGTTGATATTTTAACCAAGGGCTTTTCTCGCCCTTTGTTTGAGTATTTCAGGTCCAAGCTTTGTGTCTCTGCTCACCCAACGCTTAGCTTGAGGGTGTGTGTTAGGATAGATGAAATCACTGATTATATATGATTTTGATATGATTATAATTTGATTGAGATGTGTCTGGATACAATTCATGTCTAGGGCGTGTATTTCTATATATGTATCCTACCTAATACAAATCTCTACTCAATGAGAGCTTCCTTATTGACAATATACATGTGTAGAAAGAAGTTATCTATGATGACATGTTCATTTTTTTATTATTCAAGTTGTCGCATGGAACCATGTAATGATATAATGTTTCTTGAGACATGCACAGTTTAATGATTGGTTTTCATCGACTTTCAACATGTCATATCTTTACATTTCACAAAGACATATCAGTACACATGTTCATACATAATCAAATTTTGATAAACCATACCCATTGAGACACTAATTATTGCATCATCCAAATTTTGTACTTAATAAAAAATAATTTTTAAAAACATATTTTTGGGTTAGGATACATAAGTCTGGATACACAATCTGTTGTTTCTATATATTAGCTATCACAACATGAGATTGTGTGTTTTATTTTATTTTGGTTTAGATGGATAATGACTTATAAGGACATAATTCTGTGTCAAACTTATCTATTGCTACATCAATACTAAAAACATGTTAAATATGTGGCAGGATACATCAAACGTAGCGATAGGACCGTTCATATGACAAAAAATCTTGTGAACAAAGATCATTTTTTCAACAGTGTTTTGCTTGAATGAATCAAAATAAATCCATTGCTTTCACAACTTCCCGACGATCACTCAGATCTGGATAGAGATCGTTAAGGTTTTAAATATACCAAGGCCCAGATCTGAATATCTCTGAGAAAAACACTATTATCATTCGAACCTGAAGTCTAAACAGAATGACTTCAGTTTTCTAATAAGGATTCTTTCACATCTTCTCGATGATCACTCAGATCTGGATAGAGATCGATATGGTTTTAACAATACCAAGCCCCAGATCTGAATATCTCTGGGAAAAGTACTATTATTAATTGAACTTGAAGTCTAAACATAATTACTTCAGTTTTCAAATAAGGATTCTTCCTTGTATCATAGTCTGGTTTGTGAAGTTCTACAAAAATCTTTACTTGTATGATAACATTAAACCAAACACCAACACAACACTAGGAACTTACTACATCGGTAAAATGACATCTTGGTGAACATGTCATTCATATTTTATTGGGAATTTACATCAGTTTATCCTAGATTGATTGTACATAGGGGCTCTACAAAATAGATACATAAAAAAATTTCTTGATCCCTTCCAAAAGATTCTAAGTTTACCTCAGACAATTTTTCTCTGTAACATGGGAGAGCTGGTGCAGGTTGCATCATCATAAACAACAAAGGGTTCCATGTGATAGCAGCAACAAAGTCTTTTCCATGTTGTCCCTCCAAGAAAAAGATGCTTCGTTACTATATGGACTAGAGTTTTCCATTCATCGGAACATCACAAAAATACAGATTGAAAAGCCACTCAAAACTTCTAATGAAAATAGTCAATAAAAAATTCAAAGTTCCTTGGCAGGTCCTGGCTGAGGTAAGAAAGATATGGAAGCTGAATGAGCAAGCTCGATTTCTCATTCAAACACATCTACATGGAAGAAAATTATGTTGCAGACTAACTAGCCAAACATGGAAACACTGAACATATAATTAATATTTTTACACATGCAAGTTTGTCAAATTTTATCAAGAGCAAGATTAAATTGGACTCAGCCTTGTTAAACTAATTATTAAGTTAAAATGAAGAAAATAAATTTATACACTATTAGAAAAATTCACACATAAATTTTTTGAATACGTGCTTGTACAAATATACAAAAAATAAACATTACAAAAGGGGACAAAATATGTGACTATCATATGAGCTCTCCTAAAAAATGTGACAATGATATGGTAGCCAACTAGGTTAGTGGAACTTAGAAACCAAAGAATATGGGTTAGTAAAAAATCCTAGTTTCGAGATTAGGTTCAGTAATACTGGAGGATACAAAATGTAAATTAGCATTCTCTTGCCAAGTGCACCTCACTAAGAAGTTGCTCAGATAAATTTTATCTCCAAGGGTTATACAAACAATGAACATCGGCCTAATTTAGGAAAAAGCAAGTAAGAGCTTGATGATATTGATCATTCTTCCTTTTTTGTTTTGAAAAACATGCAATTTTCAAGATAGGAAAGAAGCATAATGGAAAGTGCTTTACACGTTTCGTACCCAAAGGAAAAACTGTGAAAAAGAGCCCGCCTAACAGTAAGTGAGCTGTTAGCCTTCCGCCGCCTTACCGGGTTCTCCGCCGCCACCGCCGCTGCAAAACTGTCTTCCTTCCTCCCGTCAACTGGAGCTTCTTCTCTACCGTCATTCATCTCTGGCAGGAGCGCGCATGGCCTCCAAGCTTTTAAGGCCAACTCCCACTGCCGGAGCTCCAATTCCATGATCATTTGGATCCTTCAACTGCCAAGACCTCCCGTACATGGGCAGCCCCATGACCACCTTCCCTGAGGGCACACCATCCCTTTTCCACGAAGAAATCCCGTAGCTTGTGCTCACATTGCTTGACTTGTCATAAAGCAACGCCTGAGCTCCAGTTACAGAGGTGTTCCATCCTCCATGGTAGTCAAAGCACATGGGGTTTATGGAATCAATGTACTCCCCAATGGCGGCGCCAGGATAAGCGGGTGGTGGTTGAGCTAGTAAGACTTTAGAAGCGAAGTAGACAGCAGCGGAGATCAGGAGGCGAGGCTTTCCAGAGGCGGCAGACTCAGTTTCTGAGGCTGCGCGCCATTCCTTGAAGAGGGACGCGAGGTTGGACATGTCTTGTTGGCTCATTGGAAACTCCCAATCGAGATCCAGACCATCAAATCTGTACTTCCTCGCCACAGCTATGGTGGACTGGATGAATGCACCACGGTGGCTGGGATCGCTCACCATGGTAGAGAACATGGAAGGGCTCGTTGCTCCTCCACCCACAGTGAGGAAAGTCTTTGGCCGCGGGGTTCTTCCGCGAAATGTTGTTGTGAAATTCCTCATCCATTGGTCATCTGCTTGGGTCACGGAAAGCTGGTAGGTCGTGGCGTCGGGCTGAATGAAGGCATAGTAGAGGTGAGTGAAAAGTGAAGTAGGTATACTTGGTGGAGAAAGCGTTTCTGCCAGCCAAGAAGGCCAGTATGCCCCCTTGATCCCTTCATCAGGACTAGGAGCAAAAGCCCGCGATGCTGAAACTTCCACTTCTGCACCAATGCTGAAGATGAGGGCAGCCAGTATAAAACCGATGCCTTTGGTGTTCGCCATTGCTGCCTCTTACGATATGAGATTGATATCATCTTTGAGGTTGAAGAGTATTTATACATATCCGCGGCTGCTAAATGCCACTCGTTCTGTCTCTCTGATAATGCGATGCCATGGCGGGAATGGCACGGGAGGACGACTTTCTTTATGCCTGATGAATCTGATTGTAGGTTTTGAAGTTGCCAAGATAGCTGTTTTGGTTGTTTGTGTATTCTGATAAATTGCACAAGCATGTTCAACGATGTAAGAACAATGGTTAGTCTTGTACTTAGACTTTTGTCTCAATCTGAGACTGTTGCACAAATAAGCAACCTAATGATCTTAATTTATTCTTCTTCTTGTATGTTTTGGCTATTTTCTGTGTGGAATTATGGGTTTTTCTGATGATATCAGACGGAAAGTGCTTTACACGTTTTGTTTTATTATTTAGAATTATGGCCTTGGTGATCAAAGGGGAATTAAATGTAACAAATTATAGTTTTTGAATAATTATTTGTTAAAGTGAAATACAATTTAATTACTTAGAGCTCACTAAGTTTAATTTTTTTAATAATATTTTTGAACTTTATTTTAAAATTCAAGAATTGGTCTATTCATTCCACTACACAAGCACATGAATGCCAAAATTGGTAAATACAAGATTCATCAATGACTTTACTTCTAATTTTGTCCAAAACTGGAATTTGAAAAAATTAATTCTTGTGAAAAAATTATTCCTTTACCTATTTTGCCAAGACAAATATTAGTTTTGTGCTAAAGAAGAACGATATACATTTTAAAAATAAGGTAACAAAAATTATTTTTTCCCATAACAAAAAATGAACCTTCAATTATAAAGCTAAATTCAACACAAATTGTCATCTTAAATTAATGTAAAAGTAAAAGGAAAAAAATTTCCAAAATAAAGTATTAGACAAAATCAAATGGTATTCCCCACAATGGAATAAGCCACACCATATCCACAAGGTTTATAAAAATTATTATGATCAAAACAATAATAAAAAAAAATATATATATATATATACACAAACCAATGTATATCTTCTATATATATTTTATAAAAATCATAAAAATAAACAATAGTTCAAATAATAATCCTACTGATAAAAAAAAAGAGGTGATGAGAATACATGAAACAATTATCAAATGAAATGTCTGGTGCATTCGAAATGTATTTTAAATGGGCACTTTATATGCATAAAATATTCAAGAAATTCCCACCCGCTAATTATTAGGAATATATCTCGATCATTGCGTTTAATGGTAAATGATAAAAATAACCAAAGTTTGGTACTATGACCATGAGGTCCACTTATTAAGTTTACAAATTAAATATTTCATCCTAAATATTTTAGTTTTATGGCGTAAATTATGACATGAGAAGGAATATATTCTACATGTCATCAACATATATCATCAGTTGAAGAGTTGTAGTTGCCTTCACCATCTAAGACAGAGGGAGAGGCATCGTTTCTCTGTGATGCATCAGAAGGTACAGGAAATTCGGCATGAAACACATTATCCACTTGAGTAGTTGTTGGTGCTTGTCCCATAAATGAAGTAACATTGGGAAGATATTGAACATTGTAGTCTAAGGGCATGACCGGTGGATCCAATATTAGGGGGCCTAAACACTGTTGTATGACTCCAAGCTGCAAGTTCAAAATTAAAGTTTATTACGTAGATGGAAAGTAATGTT
The DNA here is from genome assembly GCA_037428765.1 of Rubia yunnanensis. Lineage (NCBI taxonomy): Eukaryota > Viridiplantae > Streptophyta > Magnoliopsida > Gentianales > Rubiaceae > Rubia > Rubia yunnanensis. The sequence continues at coordinate 3,833,495 of CM075071.1, forward strand.
AACCTATTGAAATACTAACATAATAATGTCTGCATCAAATACACTTATATATCCAAGTGATCACCAAATCAAATGGTTCAAAATCAGGGTTTGAAACAAAATGCTTTAAAAAAATGCGGGTTGCATGTTACAGGATATTTTGTATTCATTCAAAAACCTAAAAATAAAAATGTAGTTAGGAGGGGGAGGGGGTTTAACATATGCAAGTGTTATGAAACAAAGAAATCAATGGAAGAAGGTTTATCACACACAATTAGAGTTCTCAACTAGTTTTGTAATTCAAGTTGTGATTAGGGGAATGTAAAAACAGTTTACTCTTTAATTTATTAAATAACCATGCAATTTGAAATTTAAAGCTTTCAATATTCTATCATGTACATTGTGTAGATACTAAAGAACAAATTATTTCAAGTTAAATAAAGTACTGACTGAAAAATTATAAGTTAATAAGATGTTCTAATCGAATGATAACAGACTTATTTCATCGTAGACGTGAGTTTAATCTTACTTATAAAAATATTAAAATAAAACTTATATTTGAAAACATTGAGTTGAGATGCATACCTCATTTTTCAACTTAACATTCTCCAACATCAATGGAGTTTAACCAATTGTTGATGACCGCATTTTGTGCAGATATTGTTGGAAAGAGCATTTCTAAGATAAGCATTCTCTTCTTGAAGCTGGTTGTTTTCAATCTTTAGGTAATGATTGACGTCTCGTTGATATTTTGCCTAGAACATGTGATACTAACAATTTAAAAATCAAGTTCGACTAAAACATAAAAAAACAAATTAAGAATAATTTTTAAGTTAAGGTAGGGTGTAAGATAGTTAATTGCTTTTCCACAAAAACTATGTAGAAATCTAAGTATTCAATCATCATAGGCACCTTTGGAAGTAATACTGCTACTATATATCCACATGTTACAATAAATAATGGATGAATAGCTAAACACTTAATATAGAAATTTTCAAATAATTAATAATAATATTTTCATCATGAAATTATTAATTCAACTTAAACTTAATGTCTACTTCATAAAAGGATTTCTTTGAGATAGCATATATATATATATCTCAAGGTTCTATTCTCCTTATTATTAGTCAGGTGGTTCTAGATGTGTATTTAAAGTGAAGCATAACGTAATAGTAAAAAATATTTTTTTTAAATAGTTTTTGATGATAATATGCATTAATTTTATTATCATGGTTCTACAAAATCATTAAGAATGTATATAATTTTATATATATATATATATTAAACTACATATAAATAAATTAATATAAAAAGAAAATATTTAGAAGTGCATAATTTAAATAATGACAAAGGATGTATGAAATGAACATATTTATTGTAAAAGTATTTAGAATAAAGAGGAAATTCCAAATAAAAAATTCAAATTTGAAAAGGATCTTTCGGATTCTCGAAGAATGGGGGGCAAAGATCTCTTGTTCTTATTCTTAGACCACTTCACAATGTAACTTAAAATTTTTATTTTAAAATTTTAATAACAAAAATTATAAGTTAAATCATGTAATAAGGTGTGTTTGAATGTAAATATTTAAGAAATATTATAATTAAAAAATAAAATATTAAACTTGAAAAATAGTTTATTTAAATTTAACATTTTAGTTTTAAATTTAACAAATTCATTGTATAAGTGAATACATACAATGGGCTGTCCATAATTTAACGAAAAACCACATGTTAGGAGACCTTCTATAAAATGAATATATTTAAAACTCTAACTTGGATATTGGAGTAATAAGAATTCAATAGTAAAATTGTAATTTTAGAAAGAAAATTGATAGATTTTTTAAATTTGACAAACACTATCGGAGGTGTCATAATCTTTAGTTTTCATCTGAATTCCCAAAAAGGTGGTATGGAAGTACTAAAATAATATCTAATTATCATTATTGGTCTTTACAAAAATAATAATTTAAACTCATATGTATACTAATAATTATTGATCATTATATAATATGTAAAACTGAAAATATATTATGTAAAATATTTATTTCTAGTATACATAAGTGAAAAGAAAAGACGTTTATGAAATATATCTTTTACTTAGTCTAAAAAAAGTTTATCATTATTTTAAAATATTAAAATTTAATGTTTTTTATTAATTTGATTACATATAGATACAAAAGAATAATTTTATAATTTAATTGGATATTAATTTGCAAATGTAAAGGACAAAAGAGATTAGAGTCCGTCTCTTGAAAGACGGTCTTTCCATAAGTTATGGAAAGACCAAGGTTTAAAGTGTAAATTAGAAGAAATTAAGATAAAATTTTTTGGTTGCATGAACCGGGTTATAAATTTTATAACTACTACATGTTTCATACTAAAACTTTAATATTGCAACTAAGACCTTTTACCTTTTATTATTCTAATCAAACCCCGTCTTTCCATAAGCCTATGGAAAGACCGTCTTTCCCAAGACTTTGCCAAGAGATTAATATGATAGATAATATGCAAACATATGGTGCAGTCAGATTATGAATTTAACATGGTGGGGCACAAAATATACTAACCACTAATGTATAGAATAAATTATTTGTGACAGTGAGGGTACTTGTACTTGGTCTGTAAATTTGCTTATGAATAAAAAAAATATGAGAATAATTTTAATGGTGAAAGCCCCTAGTTAAGAGGAAAGTTAAAATTTTAAATTAGTTTTGTTTTTTATTCTAGTAGTAAGAATGAATCATTTATATAATTATAAAATATTCTTAAAGCAATCATTAGTTTCAAATACACAATTTTCAATTTGTCAATCATATGTAGTTGTATAATTTCATCAAAAACGAAAGAAAATAATCATGATTAAATATAAATTATTTATATTTGATATTATTAATTATATATTAAAAATATTATTTTGCATTAAATTTATTGAAATGGTAATATTTTGGTTACCTTGAGTTGTGAACGTTTGTTTTGGAACCAAAACTTGACTTGAGTTGGATCCATTCCGAGGGCAGCACCTAGTGCAGTTCTTTGTTTTTCTATTGGGTTTGGAAATTCAAGGAAGAACCTATAAAACAACATAACAAGTAATAAAATATAATTTAAATAATTTTTCTAAAATATAAATATATTATTAATATCTCATCTCTTCTAAGATTTATAAGAAATATAAATTTGCAACAAATACTTAAATGTCATAATAAATAAATAAATATATATAGAGAGAGATAAAAGATCATAGAATTGTATTACGATTTTTAATTCAGCGATGACTTTTTTAAAAAAAATTAAAGGATTTAGTACTCTAGATTAAGTATGGTCTAATTAGAAAAACAAATTAATCTCTAAATCCATGAAAGTCTAAATAAATAGTTTAAGAAAATGTATATTTATAATTTCAAAAAAACCTAATGGATACTACTAATAATTCACCAATCTCTCTAAAGAATTTCATATGTCATGATAATAACATAACAAGAATTATAATATTAATTTGAATATTATATAAACTGTCAATATACAATTATCTTACGATTCTAGTTCTTGAATTTGTAGGCGGGTGTGCCGCTTTCTTTTGTGTTTCACAACATCCTCGTCTTGGTTCTTAGTAGGTGTGAAAATATTACTAGAGCTTCCTCCCTGAGAATTAAACTTTAATGCTTGTCAAAATGTAATATTCAAATAGTGTGGAATTAATTTGATTAACATTTATAAAAAATAATAATTTCCCTCCAATCTAAAATGGTATTGATCATTTCCAAAGTAATATTTCCAAATCTAAATTATAACATTAGGATAGAAATTTCTTTTATTTAGATCAAACACTTGGAGAGAAAATTAATAACAGCAAAATGATGCAAAACAGGCTATGAAAAAAAGAAAATCTAATTTTAGTTTGACAAACTTGATAATTCTTGGATGAGTTAATTACCTTCTCCGTTGTCATGGGTTTTGAAAAAATCTGGCAGTCCTGAAAGCACCAACGTACAAATTAGATTAAAAACACAATGAAAACCAGGGATAGGAGGGGATGAGGAGAGAACTATTTGAGGACAAGGGTTTGAAAACTTATTTCTCCTCTTATAAAAGAAATAATTTATAGAGAAAAACTTGAACAAGGAGATATAATTATGGAACATCTACTTCAATCAAAAACTAAAAATCCAAAACCAAAACCCCTTGATTTTTTGGCTTTGAAACTCAATTTTGAAGTTTAAAAATATTTCATAACTAATTCATTGAAAGGTTTATATGAAATATACCTTAAGGATGCTGCCTAAGAATGGTGTTATGAAAAAAACTAAAAGGATTGTTGTATATATATAGAAATTGAAACTACTGTGACAGGAAATTAAAAATATTTTTAAAATTTCATATTTATTAATTTTTCCAAGTCAAATTAATAAATACCATTTTTCAAAGCGTATTAATTTGTAGTTAAAGTTACAGCTACTTACGACTATAGAGAGGACTCTTTAAGCTAAATATTTAATAAAATAGAAACTTGAAGACAAATTTGTAGTACTTTTGATTTATTATTTACAGAATCTATTTACGTAAAACAGTTGTGTATGAGTTGTCAAGCATAAATTGCATAGACACTAGAGTTAACACACATTTATTAATTTTATTATTTCCACATCATGAAGTCTCAAATTAAAGGAAATTAAATATTTTTTTGATTGAATTTTTTTTGTATATTTTCAATGTAATTTAATTAAACGAAAAATAATAAAAAGTCGATAAGTACTATTTAGATTACTTGTATACACCTAGCCCAAACGTTGAGCTGCAGGCCCGAAGTTGTAAACAAGCCCAAGACCAGCCCGCGATACGAGCAGAGACAGAGGCAACTCACGAACTGGAGATCATGGTTCGGCGCCGACCACAAACCGTCTTTCTCGAAGCGACAATCAAGCGCATGCCAGTAAACTCGAGAAAAGCAGAGCCACATTTAAAACAGGCTATAAAAGGAACAAAGAGGTCACATATAGACGTAAGTGCAACTAGACAATACTGCTTAAATTTCAATATAAAATGATACTACAAATGTCAAGTGTCATACATCTCGATACATATATATTAGGATAGATGAAATCGTTAATTAGATATGATTGTGATATGATTATGATTTCATTGAGATGTGTCTAGATACAGTGCATGCCAAGGGCTAGTATTCTTCTATATGTATCCTACCTAATACAAACCTCTACTCAATGAGAGTTTCCTTATTGACCTGGTATCAGAATAAATTTCTTTCACGAAGCTATGTCCGCCCTTCTCACTCACCTATTAAAATCGTCGCCTCCTTTTTTCTTGCTTATCACACAAGTTTTCTCCTTGTCATTTTCTTTTTTTCGAACTCTCCACTCCATTTGTCAATCTCAACTTCTCACCATGGAAGAATTTACCAAAATTTCACACAATACTCTCCTCAACATGTTCACCAATAAACTGACCCAACCACTTACCTCCTGTGGAAATGACAGGTAGCCCACATTCTGAAGCCATGGGGTCTGTACGGGTTTCTTCACAGCACAAATCCATGTCCGGTGCTTCCTAGTCCACTACTGGAATCGACGTTGTCCTATGCATATGTTACTAGCTCTTCTCCTAGAGGCACGAAGAATGATCCAAAGGTTGCGTATAGGAAGGCTTCGGCAAATCAGGCTACTTGGCTAGAAAAGGACCAACGCGTTTGAAGCTTGGTGTTCTCTTCATTGACTCAGGAAGCATTATCCAAGCTTGATGATTGTGCGACCTCTCAACAAATGTTGGAAAAACTCATGGCAGTCTACTAAAATAAAAGTTAGTCCACCATTTTGCGCCTCTGTTCTAGTACTTTTTCTATCAATCTCTAGTTTAAGAGTAATTTTGATCAACTGTCTGCTTTGGGTGCCCCTGCTTCAAATAATGACCAACTATTATAGTTTCTTATTGCCCTTGTTCTGATTACAAGGAATTTTCTTCTGCCATAATTACTATTTTGCCTACTCCTTTTTATGCCAAAATTGTTACTCGTGCCAAAGACCACAAGGAGTTTTTGAAAAATTTGCAGGGACATTCACTTTTTGGGGGTCTGCTGGTGCACATGTCGCATTTGAAGCATCTGATAATGCTTCCAGTTGCCACTAGTGGACCTACGTGTCGGCGGGTGCAGCACGTGAAGGCAGTGCGTCTAGCACAGGTGCTAGGCATTCTGGCCATTTTTCAGGTCATGGTCAAGCTAGATTTTCTGGGTACTCCTCAGGCGAAACGTCTAGCACATGCATTGGTCGTTCTAGCCATTTTTCAGGTCGTGATTATGCCAGATTTTTTAGGCACTTCTTAGGTGGCCGTGGTCATGGTCTGCAATGCCAATGATGCCGTAAACTTGGTCATAATGCCGCAAAGTGTTATCGTCTGATTTAGTTTTCATCCAAGTTTTCCCATCTTGATTAGCAATTTCAGTCATCTCTTAAGCTTGAGCAGGTGGTTGTCACCTCCGACGGGTACCTTTACTTTGGGACATCAAACCATATGAGGTCGTCTTCTTCAAACCTTGAAACTGTCACCCCCTACACTGGTAATTCCTATGTTTCTGTTGGAAATGGAAATATCATATCTATTTCTACTATTGGTGATTCACAGCTTACGTCTTCATTATATCTCTCTAATGTTTTGGTTTTTCTTGATATAACCAAAAACTTATTATCAATCAGTAAGCTAACCAGGGATTTTAGTGTGATGATTATCATTGATAACCATTCTTTTGTTATACAGCACAAAGTAACTAGGGAAATCATGGGCAGAGGCTACAACGATGATGGTTTATATGTGCTAGATTGTGATGAAGAGACGTTACTTTCTTTTATTAAGAAAAATAAAACTTGGGCATCCTTTGAGTTGTGGCTTGCCTGTTTGGGGCATGTGTTCCCTAGCTTTATTTCTTTGTTAGATAAAATTGGTGAAATTATTTTTTCCTCTTTGTTGCCCAAACCTAATGTCTACGCCTCATGTGTTATGGAAAAATGTCATAAATGCCATTTGTTGAGAAGTCTAAAAGAGCTAAGCATGTATTGGATTTGATTCACTGTGATTTGTGGGGATCATCTCCTATTTTATCTAGTCATGGGTTTGTTTACTATGCTCTTTTTGTTGATGAATTTTCGAGATTTACTTGGCTTTATCCCCTTTTACGTAAATCTGAATTTGTTGATGTTTATATGAAATTTGAGGCTTTTGTGTAAAATCAATTTTATTCTCTGATTAAAGTTTTTCAAAGTGATGGTGGCACTGAATTTCTAAGCACTCATCTTCGGACGCATTTTGAAACTATAGGGATACATCTGCAGGTCTCTTATTCCTACACACTTAAGAAGAACGTGTGTACTGAGTGCAAACACCGTCATGTGGCCGAAATGGGGCATAATATGCTTTACATTTGCATTTTCCCCTTTCTTTCTGGGATGATGCTTTTGTGACAGTTATCTATATTATAAACTGTCTCCCAACTCCAGTTCTCGATAGAGCCTCTCCATACAGTATTCCATTCGATCGGGCGACTATAAACTCAAACTTCCATCCTTTTGGTTGTAGAGTATATCCCTTTGTTCATCATTATGATGAGCACAAACTATCGCCTCAAAGTATTCCATGTGTGTTTTTTAGTTATAGCTCATAATACATGGGGTTTTATTGCATTGACTCTACTCCTAGTTAGGTGTAGATTACTCGGAATGCGCACTTTGATGAAACCTACTATCCATTTTCCACTACGACTTCCAGCTCTACAGTTTATTGATCCAGCCCTTCCAGATACGGTGTCTCAATTTCCATCACCATCTCCTTTGGCACCATGTTCCCTGTGCTCGGACAACTCACTTGTTCTGACGGGCCCTAATCCTGCTGCCCCTGACTCGGCTCCTTCTTTGCTTTTGGCAACATCTTGGTCCCCTTCTGATGCCCCTTGTGATAATTATCTTAGTCTTCCACCTTCTCAGACTCATCCCATGACCACTCGGCCTCGTACTGGTGCTACGTCCTTGTCATCTTGATGATTAAGTTGTTATAAGTCTCACTACTACAGTACTTGACCACTCTGAGCCTTGGGATTATTGTGCTACTCTCCATGATGTCGAGATGTCTGCTCATCACTAGCAATCTACTTGGGATATGGTTCCTCGGCCGTATGATGTTAATGATGTTGACTCCTAGTGTGTTTTTCAGCTCAAATATCATCCTGATGGTAGTATTGAGTGACAAAAAGCTCGACTTATTGCTCAGGAATTCTTGCAGCAACCGGTTTATGACTTTGACCACACCTTCAGCCCTATAGTCAAAGTGTCCACTGTTCGTACAGTTTTTCCATCACCCCATGCGGATTTTCCATCTGTATCAGTTGGACGACAAGAATGCCTTCCTTAATGGTATTCTTGATGCTCCGGTTTATATGGCGCAACATGTTGGCTACAAGGATCCCCCTAGATCTTAGTGTGTTTTTCGTTTGCAGAAAGCCATCGATGGGCTTAAGCAAGTGTCAAGGGCTTGGTTTGAGTGATTTAGTTCATTTCTTCATCAGCTTGGTTCATCTGCAGCTCCTCTGACACTTCCTTGTTTGTGTTTTCTAGAGGCGCTATTCTTCTCTACTTGCCAGTATGCATTGATTATATCATCCTTACTGGTAATAATTCTACCGCCATCTGCTAGTTCATTTCTTGCACTCATCAGAAGTTTTCCAAAAAGGATTTTGGTTCCCTCAGCTACTTTCTTGGCCTTAAGGTTTCATCCACTACCTTTGGTCTCTTTTTGGACCATGTGAAGTATGCTAGGGATATTCTTTGCCGAGTCGGGATGTCTAATGGTGTGCCAATCTCTACTCCCTTTGTACTTACTTCCCAACTCCACAATACCTCGAGTGAGCCCTTCAGCAATCCTACTTTATATAGGTCACTGGTGGGTACTTTACAGTATCTTACCATCACTCAACCTAATTTGGCTCTCGCTGTGAACTCGGTTAGCCCATTTCTTCATGATCCTCATGATGATCACTTTGCGCCTGTTAATAGGATTCTTCGCTATGTCAGTGGTACTCTTTATCTTGGATTGTCCTTTCATTCTTCTACCTCTAAAGATATGCGAGGGTACTCCGACAATGATTGGGCATGTTGTTTGGAAACTCGACGCTTGATATATGGCTACACAGGTTTTCTTGGATAGAATCTCATATCTTGGAGTGCCAAGAAGCAACCTACTGTCTCCCGCTCCAATTCGAAGACTGAGTATCATGCTTTGGCCAACACTTTCGTAAAAGTTGTTTGGGTTTCTCATTTTCTTCAGGATATAAATTTTCCACTTCCAGAGTCGCTATTTCTCTGTGTGACAATAGGGCCATTTTTCTTGCTCAGAATCTGGTAGCTCACAAGCGCATTTAGTACATTGATACCGAATACCATTTTTTTCATGAGTTGGTTACTTCTTGGAAGCTAGGTATTTGTCATGTGTCGACATCCCTCCATGTTGCTGATGTTTTCAATAAGGGCCTTTCTCGCCCTTTGTTTGTGTTTTCCAGGTCAAAGCTTTGCATCTTGGCTCATTCGACACTTTGCTTAAGGGGGTTTTAGGATACATGAAATCACTGATTAGATATGATTTTGATATGATTATAATTTTATAGAGATGTGTCTAGATACAATGCATGTCTAGGGCTTGTATTCTTCTATATGTATCCTACCAAATACAAACCTTTACTCAATGAGAGTTTCCTTATTCACAATATACAAGTGTAGAAAGAAGTTATCTATGACGTCATGATCAATTGTTTGTTATTTAAGTTGTCGCATGGAACCATGTCATGATATAATGTTTCTTAAGACATGCACAGTGTAATGATTGGTTTTCATCGACTTTCAACATGTCATATCTTTACATTCCAAAAAGACTATCAATACACCTATTCATACAAAAACACATTTTTATAAACCATACTCGTTGAGACACTAATTATTGCTCCATCAAAATTTTGTACAAAATAAAAAATAATGTATAAAAACATATTTTCGGGTAAGGATACGTAATTCTGGATACACAATCCGTTGTTGACATATGTTGGCTATCACGACTTGAGATTGTCTGTTTTATTTGATTTTTTCTTAGATGGATAGTGACATATAGGGACATACTTTTGTGTCAAACCTATCTATTGCTACATCGATACTAAAGATATGTTAAATATGCATTAGAATACATCAAACGTAGCGATAGTACCATTTATATAACAAAACATCTTGTGAAGAAGGATCATTTTTCCAGTAGCATTTTGCTCGAATATATCACAATCAATCCTGTATTGCTTTCAAAACTGCCCGATGATCACTTAGATCTAAATAGAGATCGATAAGGTTTTAAATATACCAAGCCCTAGATCTGAATATCTATGGGAAAAGTACATTAGTGGAGGAAGGGGGATTAAAGATGGTTTTATTGGACCTGAGAAGACACCTTGGTATTGCTTTTTATCCCCCCTGAACAAAGGAAGGTCCAAAAACCACCTTCTATCGCACTCTAACTAGGTTCGGAATTCAGAACCTCTTTCAGTTGTCCAAAAAAAAGGTTCCAAATTTAAAATCTATGTCTGGGGTCCCAAAAAATGGCAGCCAAAAACCTAGGTTTTCGGCGGCAAACCAAAGAAGGAGATATGAAAATGGAGAGGATGTTGTACCAAAATTCATCAACCAATCCAGATCCGTGAAAAAGAAAACAATAAAAAAAAAGAAATGGAGTGGAGGATATTTATTCTCCGGCATTGGAAGGAAGGACGACGGTGGCAGATGGATCTCAAGCAATGGTCGGGAAGAGGAGACGCAGCCGGGAAGAGGCGGAGGAGACGCGTCCGGGAAGAGGGAGTGGTACGGGGTGGTGGAGGGAAAGGGAATGAGATCAGAGGTGGGAGTATGGCGGTGGTGAAGGGTGGATGGTGGAGGAAGATGATCGGAGAGGAATAGGAGGTGTTGCCTTAGAAAAATGAAACAAAAAGAGAGAGAGAGAGAGAGAGAGAGCAAGGCAAAAACACTGCCTTAGAAAAAAAATTGGATAGAAATATTAAACCCTAGCTACTGCTTTAATACTTGGCCACCTGAACCACTTTTGACATCGGAAGCTCTTTCAGGTCCTCTATCAAAGACGATTTTATTATAGAACCACCTTTAATTAGATCCAAACAACTTCCAGTATCAGAATCTATTTCGGCTCCTCTATCAAAGGTGGTTCTACAATAGAACCGCCTTTAATTGATGTCCATCAAAGGCACTTCTGAAGGAACCGCCTTTGATCAATTTTGAATCGCCTTTAATTGGACCTAAAACCACTTCCGATATCAAAAATAGCATGGGAAGGAAGTTCCTTCCACAAAATATTATAACTGCCTTTGAATGGTGCCTTTAATCACAAGCTTTCCACTAGTGGTACTATTATTATTGGAACCAGGAGTCTAAACAGAATAACTTCAGTTTTCTAATAAACATTCTTCCTTGTATCATTGTTTGGTTTGTGTGGTTGTCCAAAAGCTCTTACGTATATGATAACATTAAACGAAACACCAATACAACACGAGAAACATACTAAATTGGTAAAATGGCATCTTGGTGAACATGTAATTAATATTTTACTGGGAATTTAAATCAGTTTATCCTATATTTTTTGTACACAGGGGCTCAACAAAACTGATACATAAAAAAAAATCTCTTGGTCCCTTCCAAAAGATTCTAAGTTTAGCTTAGATGGCTCTTCTCTAAAAAATGGGAGGGCTGGTGCAAGTTGCATCATCATAAACAACAAAGGATTCCATGTGATAGCAGCAACAAATTTTTTCCATGTTGTCACTCAAAGCTAAAGTTGCGTCTTTACTGTTTTGACTTGAGATTGCCAATCATTAGAACATCACCCAAATATAGATTGAAAGCCACTCAAAACTTCTAGAGAAAATAGTCAACAACAAAATTCAAAGTCCCTTGGTAGATCCTGGTTAAAGTAAGAATGATATGGAAGTTGAATGAGCAAGATTGATTTCTCATTCAAACAAATCTACATGGAAGAAAATTATGTTGTAGATTCACTAGCCAAACATGGAAACGCTGAACAGGTAAATAATAATTTCACACGTGCAAGTTTGTCAAATTTCATAAAGAGCAAGATTAAACTGGACTCAGCCTCATTAAACTGATTATAAAGTTAAAATGAAGAAAATAAATTTATACACTATTAGAAAAATTCACACATAAATTTTTTGAATATGAGCTTGTACAAAAATGCATAAAATAAACATTACAAAATGGGACAAAAATATGTGACCATCATATGAGCTCTCCTATAAATGTGACAATGATATGGTAGCCACCTAAGTTAATGGGACTTAGGAAGCCAAAGAATATTGGATGAAGTACCTACATGGCTAAGTAAAAATTTCTTGTTTCAAGGTTAGGTTCCGTAACACTGGGAGGATACAAAATGTAAATTAGTATTTTCTTGCTAGCTGTACCTCACTACGAAGTTGCTAAAATAGATCTTATCTCCAAGGGTTATACAAACAATGAACAGGGTCCTAAATAAGGAAAAAACAAGTAAGAGCTAGATGATATTGATCATTCTTCCTTTTTTTGGGAAGATACTGAACATTGTAGTCCAAGGGCATGACTGCTGAATATAATATTAAGGGGCCTAAACACTGTTGTAGGACTCCAAACCGCGAGTTTAAAATGAAAGTTTATTATGTAGATGGAAACTAATGTTAACCTATTAAGTTACTATCAGAATAATGTCTGCATTAAATACACTAATATATCCAAGTGATCTCCAATTCAAATGGCTTAAAATCAGGTTTTGAAACAAAATGCTTACAAAACAATGTGTGTTACATGTTACGGGATATTTGTATTCATTCTAAAGCTTAAAATGAAAACGTTTTTAAAAAATCGGTGAACATATGCAAGTGTTATGAAAAAAAGAAATCAAGAGAAGATGGATTATCACACACAACGTTCATATAGTACTCTCCTACACATGTTCACCATTAAACTAAACCCAATCAATTACATCCTATGGAAACGACAAGTAGCCCACATTCTGAAACCACGAGATTTGTAAGGGTTTCTTTATGGCACAAAACCATTTCCAGTGCTTCCTAGTCCACCACCGGAATCAATGTCGTCTTATGCATCTATTACTCACTCTTCTCCTAGAGGCACGAAGAATGATCCAAAGGTTGCGTATGAGAAGGCTTTGGCAGATCGGGCTGCATTCCTGGACAAGACTAATGCATTTGCAGCTTGTTATTCTCTTCGTTGACTCAGGAAGCATTGGTTAAGCTTGATGATTGTGCAACCTCTCAACAGATGTGGGAAAACATCTCGGCAGTCTGCCAGAATCAGAGTTAGTCCACCATTTTGCACCTACATTCCAGTGCTTTTGCTATCTTAAAAACTGGTTTCGTTCATGAATTGCATCTCTAGTTTAAAAGTAATTTTAATCAACTGTCTGCTTTGGGTGCCCCTTCTTCAAATAATGACCAATTGTTATGGTATCTTACTATCCTTGGTTTTTATTACAAGGAATTTTCTTCTCCCTTAATCACTATTTTTTCTAATCCTCTGTATGCCAAAATTGTTAATTGTGTCAAAGACCACAAAGCTTTTTTGAACAATTTGCAGGGACATTCAATTTCTTGGGGGTCTGCTGGTGGACATGTCGCATTTGCAGCATCTTAATGCTTCTGGTGGTCGCGCGTGGACCTATGTGTCAGTGGGTGTAGCACATGAAGGTGGCGCATCTGCCACACTCGTCGAGCGTTCTGGCCATTTTTCAGGTCATGGTCATGCTAGATTTTTTAGGCACTTCGCAGGTGGTCGTGGTCATGTTTTACAATGTCAATGGTGTCGTAAACTTGTTCATGATGCTCCACACTATTATCATCTTATTCAGCGCCATCCAAGTCTTCCCATCTTTCTCAGCAATTTCAGTCCTCTTTTCCGCTTCAGCCGGCAGTTGTCACCTCAGACTGGTACCTTGACTCTGGGGAATCAAACCATATGAGCTCGTCTACTTCAAAAATTGAAAGTGTTACCCCCTAAACCAGTATTCCTATGTTTCTGTTGAAAATGGAGATTCCCAGCTTACGTCTTCATTGCGTCTCTCTGATGTTTTGGTCGTTCTTGACATAACCAAAAAATTATTATCAATCAGTAAGATTACTAGGGATCCTGGTGTATTGATTACCTTGGATGACCATACTTTTTTTATTCAGCACAAAGTCACCAGGGCATTCATGGGTAGAGGCCACAATGACAATTGTTTATCTGTTCTAGATTGTGGTGAAAAAGCGTTACTTTCTTTTACTAAGTAAAATAAAACTTGGGCTTCCTTTGATTTGTGGCATGCCCGTTTGGGACATGTGTCTCCTAGCATTATTTCTTTGTTAGTTAAAAATGGGGAACCTTTTGTTTTCTCTTTGTTTCCTAAACCTTTTGAATTTGATTCACTGTGATTTTTGGGGACCATCTCCTATTTTATCTCGTCATGGGTTTTCTTACTATGCTTTTTTAGTGGATCACTTTTTGAGATTTACTTGGATTTATCCCCTTCGACATAAATATGAATTCGTTGATGTTTATATGAAATTTGAGGCATTTGTGGAAAATCGATTTTCTTCTCAGATTAAAGCGTTTCAAAGTGATGGAGGTACTAAATTTCTAAATACTCATCTTTTGACGCATTTTGAAACTAAGGGGATACATCAAAAGGTCTCTTGTCCTTACACACCTTAAAAGAATGGGTGTGCTGAGCGAAAACATCATCATATGGCTGAAATGGGGCTTAGTAAGCTTTTCCATTCACATTTGCTCCTTTCTTTCTGGGGTGATGCTTTTACAATAGCTGTCTATGTTATAAATCGTATCCCCACTCCAGTCCTTGATGAAGCTTCTCTCTACAGCATTCTGCTCGTTCGGGCACCTATATAATCTAACTTCCATCCTTTTGGTTGTAGAGTATATCCCTTTGTGCATCCTTATGATAAGCACAAACTATCGCCTCGAAGTATTTCATGTGTGTTTGTTGGTTATAGCTTACAATCAAGGGGTTTCGCTGCCTTGACTCTACTATTGGTCAAGTTTATATTAGTCGGCATGTGTTGTTTGATGAAACCTGCTAGCCATTTGCCACTACGACTTCCAGCTCTGCAGTTTTTTCTTCCTTAGATGTTTCTTCATTTATTGATCCAGCCCTTCCAGATACGGTGTCTCGATTGCCATTGTCATCTCCTTTGGCACCATGTTCCTTTTTCTTGGACTACTCACTTGTTTTGATGGCCTCTACTCTTGCTACCTCTGATTCGGCTCCTGCTTTGCCTTTGGCACCCTCTGGTCCCCTTCTAATGCCTCTTTTGATGATTCTCCAAGTATTCCACCTTCTTGGAGTCATCCTATGACCATTCGGCCTTGTATTGGTTACGACATCCTCGTTGTCTTGATGATTATGTTGTTAATGGTCTCACTGCTACAATACTAGACCACTCTAAGCCTCGGGATTATCGAGCTACTCTCCATGATCCTCAGTGGGTCACCACCACAGATGATGAGATGTCTGCTCTTTGGCAGCAACATACTTGGGATTTGGTTCTTCGGCTGTTTGTTGTTAATGTTGTTGGCTCCAAGTGGATTTTTCAGCTAAAATATCGTCCTGGTGGTACTCTTGAGAGACACATACCTCCTCTTGTTGCTTAGGGATTCTCGTAGCTACCAGTTTTTACTTTGACCACACCATTAGCCCCGTGGTCAAAGCTTCAACTGTTCATACGTTTCTTGCCATCGCCACCATGCATAAATGGCCTCTACATAAGTTGGATGTCAAGAATGCCTTCCTTAATGGTATTCTTGATGCTCCAATTTATATGGCCCGACATGTTGGCTATAGGATCCCACTGGGTCTGACTATTTTTGTCATTTGTGGAAAGCCATTAATGGCTTCAGCAAGCGCCGAGGGCTTGGTTTGAGCAATTTAGTTCATTTTTTTGTCAGCTTGGTTTCGTCTGCAGCTCCTATGACACTTCCTTGTTTGTGTTTTCTATAGGTATTGTTCTTCTCTACTTGAATGTGTACATTGATGATATAATCCTTACTTGCAATGATTCTACTGCTATCTGTCAGTTCATCTCTTGCACCCATCAGAAGTTTTCCGTAAAGGATCTTGGTTCTCTCAGCTTCTTTCTTAGCCTCGAGGTTTCATCCATTGTCTTCGGTCTTCTTTTAGGCCAAGAAAAGTATGCTAGGGATATTCTTTATCAAGCCGGGATGTCAGATGTTGTGTCGATCTCTACTCCCTTTTACCTATTTCCAAGCTCCACAGTACCTCAAGCAAACCCTTTAAGAATCCTACTTTATATAGGTTATTGGTTTTTTCTCTACAGTATCTTAAGGATCCTCTTGATGATCACTTTGTGGCTGTAACTAGGATTCTTTGCTATGTTATTGGTACTCTTCATTTTGGATTGTCCTTTCATTCTTCTACCTCCACAGATGTTCTAGGGTACTCTGACACTAATTGGGCATGTTGTTTGGAGACTCATCGCCTGTCGAAATGGCGCCGCTGCCGGGGAAGAGGCATTTATTCTTAAGTATTTAGGTGTATTTGGTTGTGTATTGGCTAGTTGTTTTTATTTTCCACTACTTGGTGGTTGTTTTTGTTCGGAGTAGGTATTGCTTGAGTTCTTGGTAATTTATTTTATCGAGAATCCTTGCACTATGATTCCGAACTTTTGAAAAATAAAAAATAAAAAAAAATGTAATGGAGCGTCTCACCTTGAGGGAACTCATGATGAGAAGAGAGGCTTAACAAGCAAGGTTTTGTAGGATGTGTCATTTCGACCATCCTACCGAATCTTGCCATTTGTTGTGAGAAGAGCACTATGACCGAGAAAGAACCCATGGTTTCCAAAACCATGGGTACTATGAAGAGTGCTACCAAGAGGTAGGAGATGTTGGTTTTCAAGGGCAAGAAGCTCATGAATGCTATCCATACCACGACTCTTACAATCCGGAATGGAGTGGTAGTCCGGATTGGTGGTATGAGAATGAGCCAGAAAACCAACATTACGAGCAACCTAGTTGGCCATCACCACCCTATACCATACCCCAAAACCAAGCCCAACAAGGAAGTTCAAGTTTGACACGTGAGGATGTCTTAAATACCATAGCAAACTTGAACTCCTTTACTGGTGAGGAGCCGGATACCCAACTCTCCTCTAGTGTTGAGGCCATTGAGGGGCATGCGAGGAGCATATTAGAGGTATTGGCCCGCATGGAAGCTCGTGATTCCAAAAATACACCCTCCCAACTTGAACTCGATGACTCGGTGAGTGAGGTCACCAATAACAATGATTTTGAGTTTGAAAGGGATGAGGAGTTGGTTGTAGAGGATAGAAAAATGGAGGAAGAGGTGATAGTGCTACATCCATTAGCATCGTCACCCCTTCTCCCACCTAGTGAACCAACTCCACCATTTTTGGAAGTTTTGAGGGAAACGAGAGAGGAGCCGAAAGATTATCCCAAGCTCCCTAACCACTCAATTCCCTTTGAACCATCTCCACCTCCACAAAACTTTCCTCTTGAAAGTTTTGTACCCCCACCTCTCGACTTTTGGAAGCTCATGGTGAAGGGGTTCAAGCCTTCACCATACGGATAACATTAGGGTCATGCCGACGACCTTAAAAATACGGAGCTTCATCGTGCCCACGACGTTAAATAAATTCGGCATTTCTTTTAGTTTTTGTTTCTTAGTTTGTGTTTCTTAGTTTGTTTTTGTTGTTGTTTTGTTTTGTTCTTTTTATGGCATGTTTTTCTGTGATTTTGTAGCAACATGAAGTGCATTGCAATGAAGGAGATGAAGGAACGAGATCAATGAACGAGGGAAGAAAGCTTGGACAGTTGGTAAGAAAACGAAAAAAAATTTAAGCCTGGGATACCCTGTCGTCGCGAGTCGCGATGAGCTTCGTCGCGAGTCGCGACGAACAGGGGAGAAAAATCCACTCCCAGCACCAACTTTCCGCGAGTCGCGTTGACCTCGCGATGCTCGTCGCGAGTCGCGACGAGCTCAGAATTTTTGGGCTCTCGGAACCAACTTTCCGCGAGTCGCGACAGACTCGCGATGGGCCATCGCGAGTCGCGACTAAGAGGTCGCGAGTCGCGACGTGATCAGAAAATTTTTCCAAAAATTATGCTCCCGGCCTCTACTTTTCGCGAGTCGCGACGAAACCGTCGCGATGAAGTCCGTCGCGAGTCGCGACCACTTCAGTCGCGAGTCACGATGAAAATTCCAAGTTTTCAATTGATCTTAAACATTGCATGATTCTTCCTTCTTCTCCACCCAACACTCCCAAGAACCACCACATCTCCACTCATTCTCAACCATCCGACATATATTGGCATATGAACATTCTTGCATCTTTATAGTACATTTGTTGATTGTAGTATGCCGACTACATCATTGTGATCGTAAGTGCATATCCTATAACGATGCTTGTATACATGTCAATATATGTTGGATATTTTTCATGATTATTCTTATAGTGTTGGTTGAGTGTGATTTGGTTTTTCTTTGAAAATACTATGGTTATTAACTCTTGATGCTAAACCTAGTATTACATATCCTTATGTACTTGTGAGTTTAATGTGTTCTTCGTGGTGTTAGTCTTGATCAAATGGCGCCATGGAGGCAATGCTTTTCTCGAGGGGTGAGTTCTTCTACGGCATCTTTGCTCACCCGTCCGGTTCCGACACCTATTTCGGGACCATACAAGTGCTTGGATTGCGCCATATCACCGGCGAATTGCGGAGACACGGGTGTCATTCTACCCCCTTACCTTGATTTTTATTATTCTTGCCCTATATGTTTACATTGAGGGAAATGTAATGTTTTAAGTGTGGGGAGGGGTTAGAGGAATCATATGCATGCTAGATAGTTTTGGAATGCTTTTTGCTACTTTTCATTGGAAAAACATGAGAAAAAAATAGAAAAATAATAAAAATATATATATATATAGAAAAAGAAAAAAAAAGAAAAAGAAAACCCGCTAAGTTGAAAACCCAAGAGGGCAACTTAGGCAACATTGGGGGCCCGAATAGGTCGAAAACCCGAAAGGGCGGCCTAGGCAAAAATGAGAGGCTAAAATGTGCGGAAAAAGGTGAGATGTGAGCCAAAGAAACATGATGTGTGGCTAGGATGAAAACTCGAAAGAGCTCCTAGGCAAAATGAGAGAAAAAGAGAGAAAAAGAAAAATTCTAAGACTTCACTCATTTGCCGGCGTTGGAGTCATAAGGTTGCGGTTGTCACATGGATGGATCGGGTAGCTCAACATCTATAGACCTCTTGGGATTGGGTGGCTTAGTGGGTTAGGAAACGAAGTGTGGTTATGAAATACCTTATCTCTTTCTACTTCGTTTTTGGTTGATATATTGGCATTAGGTGAAGCATGTGTTTGAACCTCTTATATGGCTTTAGCTTCATTTTATGTCATTGGATTTTGGTGGATATATTGGCATTAGGTGAAGTATGTGCTTAAACCTCTTAAATGGTTTTAACTTCATCTTGTGTCATTGGACTTTGGGAATATCAATTCTGGGCTTTGAAATATTTTTATGGGTAGTGAATTGATAAGTGGTAGGTTTGGTTAGATTTAGGATTGGGGATGTGTGTGTGAAAAATTCTCATGTGAGCTTTTATTTTGGGATGTATGATATTGAGAGTTTTTGTGAAGCTTTGTTTGGGGGATTAATTTAGGATATGGCCATATGAATTCCTCCGTGTGCTTGGATCTTTTCTTACTCGAGGGCGAGTAAGGTTTAAGTGTGGGGAGGTTTGATGAGGCCATTTTATGTGGTTATTTTAGGCTTTTTAGGATGTGGATATGTCATTTCCTCCGTGTGCTTGAATCTTTTCTTACTCGAGGGCGAGTAAGGTTTAAGTGTGGGGAGGTTTGATGTGTCCATTTTAGATGGTTATTTTAGGCTTTTTAGGATTAGGTTTTGTGCAATTTTGTGCTCTACATGTGGCATTTTGCCTTGAAATCATCTAAGGAGGGATAAAGGCGGCTTTGACGTTTTTATCACTTTTTAGATGATTTTGTGTGACAAGGTGATTTGTTTGAAAACTTTGAAGATTTGAAGACTTTGAAGATTTATCTTTGAATATTTGAAGATTTGAAGACCTTTACATTTGAGCTTTGTGAAGATTTGAAGAAGTGAAGAGATGAAGAAAGGAGAGCAAAGCAACGGATGAATGATGATCCAGGGTTCTCAGAATTTTCCGAGAAGAATCAGCCCTCAAGAGTGGCACCATTGGATTCCTCTTCTCGAGCACTATAAAATCGACTACAAGAACTCTCGAAACGGATCAACGGTTCACCCGGAGGAAGCAAAACAAAACAGGGCTGGATTTCACTGCTGGTCGCGACTCGCGATGGAACTGGTCGCGAGTCGCGACGACAGCGCGAATCCAGCTCTGCAGCAGCGTTTTTTCTCCCCTTTTTCTTCCACTATAAATACCTCTTCACCCCTTCTTCTCCACAGATTTTGGCCCCTGTTTTGGGCCAAAACCCTAGGTTTTATCTTCTTGTTTTCTTAGTTTTTATGCCCTTTGTTGTTCTAGAGTAGTTTTTGTACTTGGGAGCAAGGATTGAAGCTTCCATTTCTATGTAGTAAGGAGCATTTATATCTATCTATTTGGTGTTTTTGCTATTGTGCTTTTATTGTGCTTTGAATGTTAATTGTTGATGCCATTGATATTGTTGAAAGCTTGAATGAAATACTTGTATGAATTGCTAGCTAGGGTTTGGGGGATTTGGGTTGATTTCCCCCCTTTTCTTGTTAGGAATGTATGAGTATGATTTAGAGCTTTTGATTGTGTTGATGGATTGATAATGTGCTAGATGAATGTGATTGATGTTGAACTCTTCGTCATGTTCATTTGTGTAGCAAACGAGATAGTTATATGCTCTTGGATGAATGTGCGTTGCACGTTCATCCAATCTTGTGTAATTGCATGAATTGGTTAAATGCTTAGTCACGGTGTAGTGGTCATAAGCATTGCCAAGCTTGTTGGTTCTTCGTGATTAAATGCCACCAATGGGATACCTTGAGTCGTGGTCGCGACAACGGGAGTCATTGGTGAGGTTTGACGAGAGATGTCGAACTCACTCTCGCAAACTACGAACTAAGAAGGATAGGAGTTTAGTCTCCACAACAAGTAGTTGAAGTATTGAATAGATGATTTTAACTCATCCTTGAAGCATTTGTTATTTAGCATTTGTGTATTCTTGATGGTGTGTTTCACTTCATTTGTGCCATGAGTTGCTTGAGCATAGGGAGTGCTTGTATGATTGAATTGGTTAGGTGTTAGGAACGTGACGAATTCCGTAGCTCCTTTGCATGAAAATCTATGAGCGTGAACTTAGAACTTCTTGTGCATAACGTGTTGTGATTCTTGCTAGATGGGTATGTTGATGTTGAGTCATGTAATGCTATATGATAGAATGAGTGAATGATTCAATGACCTACATTAGATTTGGAAGTGGATATCCCTTGCCCCCAAGGCTTTTTATCTTTGTAGTTTTAAAACCCCTTTTCTTAGTTTTGTTTGATGATTAGCATAGTCACTTGACCTTGCTAGTTATCTTGTCTTTTTACTTTCGTAACTTAGGAAAACCAACCAACCAACCCCCCCCCCCCCCCATTTTACTTGCTTTTATGTGTGTGTATATATATCTACTCCTAGCCTAATATCAACCATTGTGTGCTTAGACGCTTAGGAAGATCCCTCTTCTCCTTGGACGACCCCAATTTGCCGCTATCTACCTAGTTGTAGAAAGTAAGCAAAAAGGGCTTATAAATTATCTTTTGCATAGGGGGTGCGACGACCGCCCGCTATCATCTATGCATTTTTTCTTAGAAGGAATCTCATATCTTGGAGTGCCAAGAAGCAGCCTAATGTCTCCCGCTCCAGTTCGGAGTCTAAGTATCATGCTTTGGCCAACACTGTGGCAAAAGTTGTTTGGCTTTCTCATTTGCTTTGGGATCTACATTTTCTCTCAGAACACATGTTCATACATAATCAAATTTTGATAAACCATACCCATTGAGACACTAATTATTGCATTATCCAAATTTTGTACTTAATAAAAAATAATTTATAAAAACATATTTTTGGGTTAGGATACATAAGTCTAGATACACAATCCGTTGTTTCTATATATTGGCTATCACAACATGAGATTGTGAGTTTTATTTGATTTTGGTTTAGATGGATAATGACTTATAAGGACATAATTCTGTGTCAAACTTATCTATTGCTACATCAATACTAAAAACATGTTAAATATGTGGCAGGATACATCAAACGTAGCGATAGGACCGTTCATATGACAAAAAATCTCGTGAACAAAGATCATTTTTCAGCAGTGTTTTACTTGAATGAATCAAAATAAATCCATTGCTTTCACAACTTCCCGACGATCACTCAGATCTGGATAGAGGTCATTAAGGTTTAAATATACCAAGCCCCAGATCTGAATATCTCTGAGAAAAAAACTATTATCATTCGAACCTGAAGTCTAAACAGAATGACTTCAGTTTTCTAATAAGGATTCTTTCACACCTTCTCGATGATCACTCAGATCTGGATAGAGATCGATCAGGTTTTAACAATACCAAGCCCCAGATCTGAATATCTCTGGGAAAAGTACTATTATTAATTGAACTTGAAGTCTAAACATAATGACTTCAGTTTTCAAATAAGGATTCTTCCTTGTATCATAGTTTGGTTTGTGAAGTTCTACAAAAATCTTTACTTGTATGATAACATTAAACCAAACACCAACACAATACTAGGAACTTACTCCATCGGTAAAATGACATCTTTGTGAACATGTCATTCATATTTTATTGGGAATTTACATCAGTTTATCCTAGATTGATTGTACACAGGGGCTCCACAAAATAGATACATGTTCACCAAGAGATTCAAAGTTTACCTCAGACAGCTTTTCTCTACAACATGGGAGAGCTGGTGCAGGTTGCATCATCATAAACAACAAAGGGTTCCATGTGATAGCAGCAACAAAGTATTTTCCATGTTGTCCCTCCAAGCAAAAGATGCTTCGTTACTATATGGACTAGAGTTTTCCATTCATCGGAACATCACAAAAATACAGATTGAAAAGCCACTCAAAACTTCTAATGAAAATAGTCAATAAAAAATTCAAAGTTCCTTGGCAGGTCCTGGCTGAGGTAAGAAAGATATGGAAGCTGAATGAGCAAGCTCGATTTCTCATTCAAACACATCTACATGGAAGAAAATTATGTTGCAGACTAACTAGCCAAACATGGAAACACTGAACATATAATTAATATTTTTACACATGCAAGTTTGTCAAATTTTATCAAGAGCAAGATTAAATTGGACTCAGCCTTGTTAAACTGATTATTAAGTTAAAATGAAGAAAATAAATGTATACACTATTAGCAAAATTCACACATAAATTTTTTGAATATGTGCTTGTACAAATATACATAAAAAAACATTACAAAAGGGGGAAAATATGTGACTATCATATGAGCTCTCCTAAAAATGTGACAATGATATGGTAGCCAACTAGTTTAGTGGAACTTAGAAAACCAAAGAATATGGGTAGGTAAAAAATCCTAGCTTCGAGATTAGGTTCAGTAACACTGGAGGATACAAAATGTAAATTAGCATTCTCTTGCCAAGTGCACCTCACTAAGAAGTTGCTCAGATAAATTTTATCTCCAGGGGTTATACAAACAATGAACATCGGATTTAGGAAAAAGCAAGGAAGAGCTTGATGATATTAATCATTCTTCCTTTTTTGTTTTGAAAAACATGCAATTTTCAAGATAGGAAAGAAGCATAATGGAAAGTGCTTTACACATTTTATTTTATTATTTAGAATTATGGCCTTGGTGATCAAAGGGGAATTAAATGTAACAAATTATAGTTTTTAAATAATTATTTGTTAAAGTGAAATACAATTTAATTACTTAGAGCTCACTAAGTTTAATTTTTTTAATAATATTTTTGAACTTTATTTTAAAATTCAAGAATTGGTCTATTCATTCCACTACACAAGCACATGAATGCCAAAATTGGTAAATACAAGATTCATCAATGACTTTACTTCTAATTTTGTCCGAAATTGGAATTTGACAAAATTAATTCTTGTGAAAATATTATTCCTTTACCTATTTTGCTAAGACAAATATTAGTTTTGTGCTAAAGAAGAACTATATACATTTTAAAAATAAGGTAACAAAAATTATTTTTTCCCATAACAAAAAATGAACCTTCAATTATAAAGCTAAATTCAACACAAATTGTCATCTTAAATTAATGTAAAAGTAAAAGGAAAAAAATTCCAAAATAAAGTATTAGACCAAATCAAATGGTATTCCCCACAATGGAATAAGCCACACCATATCCACAAGGTTTATAAAAAATTATTATGATCAAATATATATATATATATATATATATATATATTTATACCAATGTATATCTTCTATATATATTTTTATAAAAATCATAAAAATAAACAATAGTTCAAATAATAATCCTACTGATAAAAAAAAGAGGTGATGAGAATACATGAAACTATTATCAAATGAAATGTCTGGTGCATTCGAAATGTATTTTAAATGGGCACTTTATATGCAAAAAATATTCAAGAAATTCCCACCCGCTAATTATTAGGAATATATCTCGATCATTGCGTTTAATGGTAAATGATAAAAATAACCAAAGTTTGGTACTATGACCATGACGTCCACTTATTAAGTATACAAATTAAATGTTTCATGCTAAATATTTTAGTTTTGTGGCGTAAATTATGACATGAGAAGGAATATATTCTACATGCCATCAACATATATCATCAGTTGAAAGAGTGGTTGTTGCCTTCACCACTAAGACAGAGGGAGAGGCATCGTTTCTCTGTGATGCATCAGAAGGTACAGGAAATTCGGCATGAAACACATTATCCACTTGAGTAGTTGTTGGTGCTTGTTCCATAAATGAAGTAACATTGGGAAGATATTGAACATTGTAGTCTAAGGGCATGACTGGTGGATCCAATATTAGGGGGCCTAAACACTGTTGTAGGACTCCAAGCTGCAAGTTAAAAATTAAAGTTTATTACGTAGATGGAAACTAATGTTAACCTATTGAAATACTAACATAATAATGTATGCATCAAATACACTTATATTTCCAAGTGATCACCAAATCAAATGGTTCAAAATCAGGGTTTGAAACAAAATGCTTTAGAAAAAATGCGGGTTGCATGTTACGGGATATTTTGTATTCATTCTAAAACCTAAAAATAAAAACGTAGTTAGGAGGGGGGGGGGGGGTGTTTAACATATGCAAGTGTTATGAAACAAAGAAATCAATGGAAGAAGGTTTATCACACACAATTAGAGTTCTCAACTAGTTTTGTAATTCAAGTTGTGATTAGGGGAATGTAAAAACAGTTTACTCTTTAATTTATTAAATAACCATGCAATTTGAAATTTAAAGCTTTCAATATTCTATCATGTACATTGTGTACATACTAAAGAACAAATTATTTCAAGTTAAATAAAGTACTGACTGAAAAATTATAAGTTAATAAGATGTTCTAATCGAATGATAACAGACTTATTTCATCGTAGACGTGAGTTTAATCTTACTTATAAAAATATTAAAATAAAACGTATATTTGAAAACATTGAGTTGAGATGCTTACCTCATTTTTCAACTTAATATTCTCCAACATCAATGGAGATTGAATCAATTGTTGATGACCGCATTTTGTGCAAATATTGTTGGAAAGAGCATTTCTAAGATAAGCATTCTCTACTTGAAGCTGGTTGTTTTCAATCTTTAGGTCATGATTGACGTCTCGTTGATATTTTTCCTAGAACATGCGATACTAACAATTTAAAAATCAAGTTCGACTAAAACAAAAAAAAAATCTCGCAAATTAAGAATAATTTTTAAGTTAAGGTAGGGTGTAAGATAGTTAATTGCTTTTCCACAAAAACTATGTAGAAATCTGAGTATTCAGTCATCATAGGCACCTTTGGAAGTAGTACTGCTACTATATATCCACATGTTACAATAAATAATGGATGAATAGCTAAATACTTAATATAGAAATTTTCAAATAATTAATAATAATATTTTCATCATGAAATTATTAATTCAACTTAAACTTAATGTCTACTTCATAAAAGGATTTCTTTGAGATAGCATATATATATATATATATATATATATATATATATATATATATATATATATATATATATATATATATCAAGGTTCTATTCTCCTTATTATTAGTCAGGTGGCTCTAGATGTGTATTTAAAGTGAAGCATAATGTTATAGTAAAAAATATTTTTTGATGATACTATGCATTACTTTTATTATCATTGTTCTACACAATCATTAAAAATGTATTTAATTATATATACATATATATTAAACTACATATAAATAAATTAATATAAAAAGAAAATATTTAGAAGTACATAATTTAAATAATGACAAAGGATGTATGAAATGAACATATTTATTGTAAAAGTATTTAGAATAAAGAGGAAGTTTTTGGAAATGTTGCATTTCCATAAACTTATGTCAGACCACTTTACAATTTAACTTAAAATTTTTATTTTAAAATTTTAATAACAAAAATTATAAGTTAAAACATGTAATAAGGTGTGTTTAAGAAATATTATAATTAAAAAATAAAATATTAAACTTAAAAAATAGTTTTTTAAATTTAACATTTTAGTTTTTAATTTAACAAATTCATTGTATAAGTGAATACATACAATGGGTTGTCCATAATTTAACGAAAAACCACATGTTAGGAGACCTTCTATAAAATGAATATATTTAAAACTCCAACTTGGATATTGAAGTAATAAGAATTCAATAGTAAAATTGTAATTTTAGAAAGAAAATTGATAGATTTTTTTAATTTGACAAACACTATCGGAGGTGTCATAATCTTTATTTTTCATCTGAATTCCCAAAAAGGTGGTACGGAAGTACTAAAATAATATCTAATTATCAATATTGGTCTTTACAAAAATAATAATTTAAACTCATATGTATACTAATAATTATTGATCATTATATAATATGTAAAACTGAAAATATATTATGTAAAATATTTATTTCTAGTATACATAAGTGAAGAGATAAGACGTTTATGAAATATATCTTTTATTTAGTCTAATAAAAAATTTATCATTATTTTAAAATATTAAAATTTAATGTTTTTTATTAATTTGATTACATATAGATACAAAAGAATAATTCTATAATTTAATTGGATATTAATTTGCAAATGTAAAGGACAAAAGAGATTAATATGATAGATAATATGCAAACATATGGTGCAAGTCAGATTATGAATTTATCATAGTGGGGCACAAAATATACTAACCACTACTGTATAGAATAAATTATTTGTGACAGTGAGGGTACTTGGTCTGTAAATTTGCTTATGAATAAAAAAAATATGAGAATAATTTTAATGGTGAAAGCCCCTAGTTAAGAGGAAAGTTAAAATTTTAAATTAGTTTTGTTTTTAATTCTAGTAGTAAGAATGAATCATTTATATAATTATAAAATATTCTTAAAGCAATCATTAGTTTCAAATACACAATTTTCAATTTGTCAATCATATGTAGTTGTATAATTTCATCAAAAACGAAAGAAAATAATGATATTATTAATTATATATTAAAAATATTATTTTGCATTAAATTTATTAAAATGGTAAGATTTTTGTTACCTTGAGTTGCGAACGTTTGTTTTGGAACCAAAACTTGACTTGAGTTGGATCCATTCCGAGGGCAGCCCGTAGCGCAGTTCTTTGTTTTTCTATTGGGTTTGGAAATTCAAGGAAGAACCTATAAAACAACATAACAAGTAATAAAATATAATTTAAATAATTTTTCTAAAATATAAATATATTATTAATATCTCATCTCTTCTAAGATTTATAAGAAATATAAATTTGCAACAAATACTTAAATGTCATAATAAATATATATATATATATATATATATATATATATATATGGATAAAAGACCATAGAATTGTATTACGATTTTTAATTCAGCGATGTCTTTTTAAAAAACAATTAAAGGATTTAGTACTCTAGATTAAGTATGGTCTAATTAGAAAAACAAATTAATCTCTAAATCCATGAAAGTCTAAATAAATAGTTAAGAAAGTGTATATTTATAATATCAAAAAAACCTAATGGATACTACTAATAATTCACCAATCTCTCTAAAGAATTGCATATGTCATGATAATAACATAACAAGAATTATAATGTTAATTTGAATATTATATAAACGGTCAATATACAATTATCTTATGATTCTAGTTCTTGAATTTGTTGGCGGGTGTGCCGCTTTCTTTTGTGTATCACAACATCCTCGTCTTGGTTCTTAGTAGGTGTGAAAATATTGCTAGAGCTTCCTCCCTGAGAATTAAACTTTAATGCTTGTCAAAATGTAATATTCAAATAGTCTGTTTTTGGTGGAATTAATTTGATTAACATTTATAAAAAATAAAAAATAATAATTTCCCTCCAATCTAAAATGGTATTGATCATTTCCAAAGTAATATTTCCAAATCTAAATTATAACATTAGGATAGAAAATTTTTTTATTTATATCAAACACTTGGAGAGAAAATTAATAACAGCAAAATGATGCAAAACAGGCTATGAAAAAAAAATCTAATTTTAGATTGACAAACTTGATAATTCTTGGATGAGTTAATTACCTTCTCCGTTGTCATGGGTCTTGAAAAAATCTGACAGTCCTGAAAGCACCAACGTACAAATTAGATTAAAAACACAATGAAAATCAGGGATGGGAGGGGATGAGGAGAGAACTATTCGAGGACAAGGGTTTGAAAACTTATTTCTCCTCTTATAAAAGAAATATTTTATAGAGAAAAATTTGAACAAGGAGATATAATTATGGAACATCTACTTCAATCAAAAACTAAAAATCCAAAACCAAAACCCCTTTAGTTTTTTGCTTTGAAACTCAATTTTGAAGTTTAAAAATATTTCATAACTAATTCATTGAAAGGTTTATATGAAATATACCTTAAGGATGCTGCCTAAGAATGGTGTTATGAAAATACTAAAAGGACTGTTGTATTTATATAGAAATTGAAACTAATGTGACAGGAAATTTAAAATATATTTTAAATTTCATATTTATTAATTTTTCCAAGTCAAATTAATAAATACCATTTTTCAAAGCGTATTAATTTGTAGTTAAAGTTACAGTTACTTACAACTATATGGAGGACTCTTTAAGCTAAATATTTAATAAAATAGAAACTTGAAGACAAATTTGTAGTACTTTTGATTTATTATTTACAGAATCTATTTACGTAAAACAGTTGTGTATGAGTTGTCAAGCATAAATTGCATAGACACTAGAGTTAACACACATTTATTGATTTTATTATTTCCACATCATGAACTCTCAAATTAAAGGAAAATAAATATTTTTTTGTATATTTTCAATGTAATTTAATTATATGAAAAATAATAAAAATTTGATAAGTACTATTTAGATTACTTGTGTACACCTAGCCCAAACGTTGAGCTGCAGGCCCGAAGTTGCAAACAAGTCCAAGACCAGCCCGCGATACGAGCAGAGACAGAGGCAACTCATGAACTGGAGATCATGGTTCGGCGCCGGCCACGAACCGTCTTTCTCGAAGCCACAATCAAGCGCACGCTAGTAAACTCGAGAAAAGCAGAGCCACATTTAAAACAGGCTATAAAAGGAACAAAGAGGTCACATATAGACGTAAGTGCAACTAGACTAGAGAAGCTTGATTTCTGGAGAGAGGATTCTGACTTGAGCGTCGGAGCCTTTTCCCCGGAACGACTTTCGGGATCTCTTTTGCAGGCACACTGTGGTGGACAATGATTAATTAGCCGGATTGGGAATACCACAACATTTGGCTCCGTCTCTGGGGATGGAATTTTTTTCAGTCGTTCATTCCCAACGAGGTTGATAATGGTGTTCACCAAAAGTGAAAGAAGTCAAAATCACCACACTCAAAAGCAAACAACTGGGAGAGATAGAAATATACATCCCAGCCAACATTAGGATCACATTCCCAACAGAGAGCAAAAACATGCTTGGGATGACCCAGAAGATGAAGAAGGGGGAGAATCTCCTAATATGGATTAGGAAAAAGAAAGGAGGGTGTTCGCGTCGTTCCTAGAAGCGAACAAACAGCAACTGTATAATTTGTTTCTAGCTACTCCCAAACCAAAGTCCCCCAGGCTGAGTTAAAAAAATGTTCAAAATAATGATGGCCTTAAATATGGGGATGAGTTAAGAGACATAGTAGCGGATGACGATGCATACAAGTCACCTCTAGCACCACATCTTCACAACTTCAGGATGCCAAAGGACTTCAAGTTACCATTACACGTCAAAATCTATGATGGGATGCCAACCCAAAGGAATTCCTACAGTTCTATCGTAATAGCATGAGGTTCCACGATGCTGAAATCGAGTTGGTATGTAAGGTGTTCCCCATATTTTTGTTGGGAACAGTGATCACATGGTATGAAGATTTACCAAACGGAAGCATCACATCATGAGCACAACTGCCAGATCTATTTTTATGACGCTTCTACCAGAAGTATAAGTTTACCTAGAAAATTGCAGATCTAAAAAATATAGCTCAACGAAGCGATGAAAGCTTAGCTGAATATCACAGTAGGTTCGTTACAGAGAGTTTGCAGGTTCGGGACCTATCGTTTCAATCTTCTTTAGGTGCGTTCATAGGAGGCATGCGATCGGGAGAGTTCTACAAGGAACTAACAAAGAACATGGAAGAAAATCCAAGAGATCTACAAAAAATGATAGAACAGTATGTGCGAACCGAGGAAGCCAACAATGCAAAATAGAGCGAGAGCAAGGCGAGAAAAGAGTAATAAAAAATCACAAAAGAATTTGGAAAATAAAGGGAAAGAAATATTTTCTTTCAAAGAAAGAAAAGTAGGAACACCAAATCCCTTGTCCCATGAAACACCGCTAAAAGAACTGCGAAGAGAGATCTGGCAAGCAAAAAAGATCTATTTCGCAAACCAGCGCCGATGGTGGTGCCTCCAGATAAAATATCAAGAGAATACTATGTTCCTTCCATAGAGATCACAGTCATGATATTGATTTCGTTGAGATCTACGAAGGCAGATAGAAGAAAACTTGAGGAATGGTTATCTTATGATGTACAAGAAGAAAGATAGCGGTAATAGATACAACGAAGCAAGCAAAGCAGGAAGCTCCACGGCTAAAACCCAAGCCACGGTGAACACTCGGAACAGAAATCAAAAGATGACATCGACAATAGATTTCAAAGAGGACGCTTCCAACGAAGCTCTAGAAAAAGTAGTTTTCTCCATACATGGGTCAAAAGAGTCCTTATCAAATAATGCATGGAAGGCTAAGGCTGGGTATTACCTCCACAGGAGCCCATAGATAAAAGGTTGTGTATTGAAGAAACAAACACGTTTAGCAAAGAAGGCGTTGTTCCTAATGCCTCGCCACACAATGATCCCATGGTCATTATAGCTAAAATCGGGAACGTGACTATTCCTAAAGTGTTTGTTGATGAGGGAAGTGTGGTATAAATATTTTTTGTGGATTGTTTTGACAGAATTAGATTCAAAAGAATGGACTTGAAAAAATCCACGTTCGCGCTCGTAGGGTTCACAGGACGAGCAGAGACACTGCTTGGCAATATTTAGCTGCCTGTAAAAATTGGGGAAAATGGGAGGAACTACACTAAGATCTATGACTTCATTGTCATTGATGCTCCAAGTTCGTTTAACACCATTATTAGCAGGTCATGGATGAACAAAGCCAAATCAATATGGTCTCCGTACCATTTAGTCATGAAATTCCCTATCCCAACAGGATTTGCCATGGTGAGGGGAAACCAGCAAACCCTCAGGCAGTGTATGGTCACCGCAATGAAAGTAGTAAAAACTATAGAACAACGAAAAATATTCAGTGCTATCACTAATGGTGACTCACTTAACCAAGTGGATCACCTAGTAGAAATAGGGGATCAAACTGAAGTTGTTATTCTGGATGACAACGATGCGTCTAAATATGTCAAAGTAGGGAAATATCTTCCAGATCGAGAGAAACGAAGGGTGATACAAATTTTGAGAGATCTCAAGGACACATTTTCATGGAATGTACAGAACATGGGAGGAGTTAACCCAAGTGTGGAAACTCATTATTTGAATATCACTGATTCGATCAAACCGATCAAGCAGAAACAAAGAAGCTTCACCAGTGATAGACAAAAGGCAATCAAAGAATAGGTAAATGTGTTGTTGCAAGATGGGATTATAAAGGAGGTAATATACCTAACATGGCTAGCAAACCCGGTGATGGTGAAAAGGTAGACTCTGGGTGGAGAATGTGTATAGATTTCACCAATCTAAACAAAGCATGTTCAAATGATTTTTACCCCCTGTCAAAGATTGATCAACTAGTAGAATCAATCTCAGGGTACGAAGTCCTCACATTCTTGGATGCCTACAAAGGGTATCATCAGATATTGATGAACCCTAAAGATGCAGAAAAAATGACCTCCATAACAAGTTTTGGGATATTCTGCTACGTGAAGATGCCATTCAGATTGCAAAATGTAGGAGCAACGTATCTGTGAGTGGTTGACAATGCATTTTGCCGTCAGATTGGGCACAATATAAAGGCATATGTGGATGATATGGTTATAAAAAGTACGCAAGCAGGTAACTTTATGGATGACTTAAAAGAAACCCTAGATACGTTAAGTATAATTGGAATGAAGCTAAATCCCAAAAAGTGCACAATAGGGGTTAGCACTGGTAAATTCCAAGGATACAAGGTCTCCTCGAAGAGGATTGAGTCTAAACTAGAAAAATACAAGCAATCATTAACCTCTCCCAACCATGAGCAGTGAAGGAAGTCCAAATATTGATGGGGTCGCTAGCTTTGCTCAGTAGGTTTGTGTCAAAAGAAGCCGAAAGGCACTTCCACTATTTGAAATCCTTAAGAAGACCAAGAAGTTTAGCTGTAGTGAAGAGTGTCAATCAGCATATGAATCACTTAAGGACCAACTTCATAAACTTCCAACCTTGAAAGCACCAATTCAGGGAGAAACACTATACTTGTGTTTGCAGTTTCACTGAACGCAGGAAGCTTAGTCCTGGTAAGACAAGAGGGCCAGAAATAGATACCAGTGCTCTACACCAGCATAATACTACAGCAAGCTAAAATGCCGTGTCTTCCAATTGAAAGATAGCCCTAACATTGATATATTCGACAATAAGACTGCGAACCTATTTCCAAAGTCATATGATTATTGTATATACTTACTACCCAATTAAGAACTTCTTGAACAAGCCCGAGTCATTCGGGAGAATAACAAAATGGGCTCTTGAATTGGGACATTTCGAGATTCAATTTGGGCCACAAACCTCAATCAAGGCACAAGTTTTAGCAGATTTCATTGCCAAAATGACAGGCATCAGAGCGCAGCAGGAGAAAACACAACAGTTTCTTAACAAAGACAAAGGCCAAATGGGAAGACATCGTATGGGAAACTGTTCATTGACTGAGAATCTAGCAAGGAATGATGTGGATCGGGACTGCTGTTAATTAACCCGGACGGGGGAGAATACATGTACTCATTTTGCTTTGATTTCTCACTTACCAATAATGAAGCTGAGTACAAGGCATTAATATGTGGCTTAGACCTCATGGTTAACATGAAGGTGAAGAGTGTTTGAGCATTTAGCGATTCACAGATAGTGGTACAACAAGTGCAAGGAGATTACGAAATGCGAGAAGAGAAATTGATGAAATACTTGACCATGGTTTCTCAACTCATCGCTCACCTTGAATTCTTCAACATCCAACACGTCCCAAGAACTGAAAACATGAAGGTAGACGCCTTAAGCAAGTTAGCAATAACAGATTTTGAATCCTTAGCTGATTACAAAGATGTGAAAGTGGAGGTCATTTCGGTTAGAAGCACAGCAAGGACAATTGTGTTAACAATTAAAGCACGGGAAGTAAACTGGATGACGCCATTGATTGAATACTTGGATAAAGGGAAGCTACCAAAAATTAAGGTACAAGCCAGGAAGCTAGAAATACGATCCCACAACTATGTTAATGAATATGGAACCTTGTGCAAGAGAGGGTATCTATCTCTAAGGATAGAGTTCGTGGGGACATCACAGGCAGAAGAAATCTTGAAAGAAGTACATGAAGGATTGTACAGATCACATCAAGGATCTTAAATGATTGAAAAGAAGATCATTCAAGCTGGATACTACTGATCGACTATGTTCAATGACGCATACAATTTTTTTCCTTAAGTGCATAACCTTCCAGATAAATGCTTCAATATCGCACAAGCCGGAAGCAGCATTAACCGGAATATATGGAGCTTGGCCTTTTGATAAATGGGGAATTGATCTCATTGGGCCTTTTCCAAAAGGTTATGGCAGTTCCAAGTGTTTAATTGTGATAGTTGACTACTTCACAAACTGGGTAGAAGCAAAGCCCTTAAGAAGAGTCACGGCGGAATCAACGAGAAAATTTGTTTGGCAGTATATTGTTTTCCACTTCGGAGTACCACAAACCATCATTACCGACAATGGCACATAGTTCAGAAGTGGGATCTTTACATAATGGTGTTTGAAACTGGGAATCAAGCAGAAATTCACCTATGTAGCTCACTTCCAAGCGAACGAACAAGTAGAGGTAACGAACAAAACGATAAGGTATCCAGAAAATATTGGAAGGAAAGCGAGCAGGCTGGGTTGATGAGATACTCAACACCCTGTGGTCGTATAGAAAAATAGTGCGGGAATCAACAGGCAAAACACCATGTAGTCTGGTAAATGGACAAGAAGCATTAATACCAAGTGAAATCAGACAATCAAGCCTTCGAGTCGAACAATACAGATGATGAGGTTGGACTTGGATGAGCTCGAGGAAAAGAGACAAAGGGCGGCAATCAAGGAAGCAAGGTACAAAGAAAGGATAGCCAGAGCTTACAACCAGAAAGTCAAGGAAACATAATTCCAAATTGGTGATCTGGTCCTAAGGAAGAATGAAGCTAGCCTTGTTGAGGAAAAAGGAAAGTTGTGCCCAAAGTGGGAAGGGCCGTATAAGATAACAAAGATGCACCGATCCAACTGCTACGAGCTATAGAGAATGGATAGTAGAAGAATTCCTAACATTTGCTACATTGTCAACTTAAGAAAGTTTTATGTGTAGAATCAGCAGAGAGACTAGAAAACCTAGTTTCCATGTATAGAAACCGTGATATAATCATTGGGAGTTTTCGTTCCTTTTTTCTGCATTGAAAGCGATATAATCACAATATACATCTTTCGGAGTACCATCTAGTCTTTTCAAACAGCCGTACTTTGCATTCGCAAAACTAAGTTACAAATTCTTAAGATACGAACATGTGATGATAGTGGCATAATTATCATTTATGAATATCACTCAACTTCCCTCTTTGTAAAATACAAAAAAAGCAAGTCATAAACTTTAAAATAAGGCAGGTATGCCCACAACAAAGCGACACAAGCAAGCTATATATCTTGTGGCTTTGCACTATCAATAAAATGCAAGCTATAGATCTTGCTACCAGGAAAACCTAGCCTAAATACAACGACAAAAGCAAGCAATAGATCTTTCTACATGGCAGATATGCCTACAATGTAGCAACTAAAGCAATTTATTGATCTTGTGGCTTCGCACAACAAAGAAAGCAATAGATCTTGTTACATGGCAGATATGCCTACAATATAGCAACTAAACCAAGCTATAAATATTGCAACTTTGCAATATACAAGGTTAAAATAATCAAACATAAGAGATAGATATATGAGAAAGAAATGTTACGAAGAAAAGAGAACTATGCAGTCAAGAGCATTCAAAAGTGTAAAGACGGAAAAAAAGAGGACAACCACAACATCCAAAAACTGCAAAAAAACATCATTGGAAAAAATCATCACATTTTATCTACACCTAGATGCTCGTGATGAACCATAAGAAGATGATATGTCACAACGACGCCTGTGCTCAGCTTCACAATGAAGGTGCTAAGCCCTACGCTGATGTTCTTCAGCCTCATGCTCCTCACTAACCATATGGTCATATTTCCATTTCATGTGTAAATAAGCATGATGGCGTGTTAGACCCCTTCGCTCCATATGACCAAGATACCTATCATAATACGCCTTGAAATCAGTTATAGGGTTAAACTCCTTCCGGTCAAGTTGCATACTCATCACATTAGCAGTTTCCTCATATCACTTCTTTTCATCCCTTAAATCATGCACTTTGTCGTCTAGGCTGCAGATATGCGATTGGACAGCCTCGGACAAATTAATCCTTTGATCACCGATTCCCACAATGAGATCTCTATGGCTAGTAGCTCAGAGAGATGGAGAAGGGAGAGCCTGAAGTGTATCTTTGTACTCAACACGAGTTTGCTCAAGTTGGTGCAATAACAAATCAAGCCAATCGCACTCAACGCGAAGTTGCTCATTTTAACTTTGCATTTGTGCATTTGTAGAAAAATTATCATCAAACTTAATTTTCCAACCAAGTGCAGAAGAACTGAAGTGATCACACTCACCCTACTTTTTTCTCCAACTTCTTGAAAAAATCATCCATACTAGAACATTGCTTATCAATGATAAACCTTTTCTGATGGGCCTCGTGAGTCTTTCTCGTAGCATAATTCCTAGCATCTTCCCGTAGTCGGAGCATCTTCACCATGGCTAACTATTGACGTTGGATAAGACCATTCTACTCGTTCCAAATCATACCAAATGCACAGCAGCATCCTAGGTGTATTTCGTATCCTTGTCCCATTTCACTTCCGAATCGGTAATATCCAAGAGCATGTATTCCACAAACAATATCTCTGGAAAGTGATTCAACATTGTAACCATCGGGAACAAACTCAGTACAAGGACATTTTGAGATGCGGACGATGATGCATTGGGAATAGGAAGTTGCCACCCAAGGCCTAATGAAAGTGACTCCACACGACAGAAGCGATCAAAAGCCACAACATCTTCACATTCTCTAGTGAAGGACTGAGAAGCATGAATCAATCCAATAGGGCATTTAAAATCAAAGGATGGAGATCCATAGCGATCAGAAAAATGATCACTATATCCAACAAAGTCAAGGGGTTTCAATAACTTATGATCAATTAAAATATTGAAACCCTGCATATAAATAGGTATAATGAGAAACTGCAAAAGATGAATGATAAAAGTCATAATCCCAATCACACAAATAGTACAACCACACGCCATAATATTTTCTCAAATTACACTTCAAAATTTAGCAAAAATCAAATACACCGGGAATTAACTAAATTTTGGAGGTGGAGGAAGGCAAAGGGTGAACAACGATAGCAGCTGCTTCCCAGCTTGGGGGCTCCTGCCTTGGCTGATGGGCGGGGGCATTAATGATCGCATTAGCCTCAGCGGCCACACAGGCACCAGGGTTAGGAGTTAGAGCAACAATGCTAGATTTGAATGGAAGATCCTCCTAGTAATCCACCTCGCAACCCTTTAATTCAGCTGCAAAAGAAAGACAGGGAAGGCTAACAAGATGCGAGAGCAAAGCATAAAGATGCCCCTCATCAGAAATATTTTTTATAAAAGCTTTGTTTAGCTTTGCCTTTTGCTTCTCCAGTGTCTCGGTACACTTCTTCAATGAAGGAAGACTCTCCAGCGAACAGGCTGGATTCCACTCGCATTGATCCTTCACAGCCTCACAGTACTCAATGGTGTGAGCATTGTAGGAATCGTCCTCAAATAACTTATAGAAATACTTAGTTTTGCAAAGCTGATCTACTAGGATTTGAGGATACTTAGGGGAAGCAGGCCCATGGGTACGTATCTCCTCCAATTTAGAATAAAGCTTACTCACTTCTGCCTCCGCGACCCTGGCAAGCTCCAAATTGGCTTTAAGGGAAGTCTCCAGAGTCGCACATTTTGTTTTCTGCACCTTATACTTCTCCATCCGTGACTCTTTAACTGGGGAGAACTTAGAGAGCCGCTCGCATGAGACAAGGTTAATCAACCTTACAAAATAGTAACACATGAGACAAGGTTAATCAAGGTTAATCAAGGTTGGAAAATAGTATAAGGTTAATCAACATCTTACATAGAAAATATCATAGTATAGCAAAAACCACTAAAATCTAGTTGTGAACTTATCGCAGCTAGTGTATCAGGCAGAGAGAGTTTTGAGAGAACATCATATATCATTCCCTCTGCTAGAGGATTCTCAGTTTGTGCCAGAGTTTGAGGGTGAGATGTATTGGGACCATGCCCCTTTTTCACAGGAGGAAGTGAATGTCCTGGAGGACCTTTACTCATATCCCTCTTGTGCTTTTTCTCTTTCTACCCACCAACAGAGCGATGACCACCTGTCTCCCCACCTTTAAAATACTTACCCTTATTACCGGTGCCTGTTTTATTACCACTCTGTTGGGTGGTGTTGCTTCCTGCTGCATTTTCAGGCTGAACAAACTTTTCATCCACCTCCACATAGTCGCTATCAAAAAGAGATCTTTCAATCTCACCTTTAGATAGATCCATTTCTGAAATAAAATGAACATCATATATCAAACGAACGCATGATAAAAATAATCATTCGCCAACATGAGAAAAAATACATATCAAACACATCAAAACAATAACAAACAAAACACCTTCAGCATCAGAGTCAGCATGGTGAAGATGTTAGGTATGAGCACAAAGTGCGGCCAAGATTTCCATCTCAACAGTAAAACGGACACTCAGCTTAGACTTGGGAACCTTGTAGTTCCAAGAAGGCACAGCCACTTCGGGAGTTTTTTAAAATTTTATGAAAAAATATTTTGTACGCCATAGACCATTATTACTAGGGAAACCGCTAACAAGCTCAACCCAACAATTATAAGATAAAAGTTGAATTCATCTACTATATTTTAAACTTTTCGCAGATGATAAAAATTGTGAAATAACTCAAGAGAGAAAGGAACATCTTCTTTCTCACAAACCTTAAGATACCCCATTATGATAGCGATGCACTTGGGGTAAATTTGGGATAGTGCAACCTTGTACGAACAGAGAAGTTCAATCACATGATTAGGGAGAGGAAAATAAAGGCCAAAGTTTAGGTAGGCTAAATAATATAAAATATAGCCATGCGGAGGAGTTCGAACGCACTCAGAATTTGCAGGAGCACGAAGCAAAAAAGGAAGTAGAAATAGGAAATAACTGTTCAAGTCATCTAAATATGAACCGGACAACATACTACATATGGTAGAGGATCCGGTGATATGACTAGAATCCTAGTTGGAGTAAGCATCTTCTACAAGAGACTCAACATGGTTAGAGGAAGACATGTGGATAGGCGAGGGTTCTAGAGTTGGAAATAACAATCTTAATTAGGATTAAACACCCCGGACACAAGTTTTTCAGAGCGAAGGTTAACATAAAAAAAAGCCGGAGAAGATGACTAGAAATTTGTTAGAAATATAACTACTAAAATTACCATAAATCAAACAAGAACCTCAACATATCAAGTCTAGAATATGCAGCAAAGAAATTGGAGATTAAGTTCCTGACAAAACTTACTCTTGAAGAGGATGAAGGAAGACGATACGCAGAAAACCTAGGAATGCTCAGAAAGGATGAAAGCTTGGGCAACAGAGAAGATAAAACTGAAACAACAATGAGAAAAGATACTTAAATATCAAAAAGAAATAGCAAGATTAAGGAAAACAATCAGTTCAGAAAATGCAATAAAGATAATCTGACACAAAAAGCAAGTTACCTTTTGCTTATATCATGACTGCGGCGGTATATGAAAAGACACCGCACTGAATGAGGGCAACACTAAAAATATTCATTTCAAATTCCTCATTTAAGAGGTAAATCAAGAACAAACATCAGAAAAATTCTGACTGGAATAGCGAAAAATGAGGGTCGAAACTCGGCCTTCAGAAACGAAATCTTCCCAAAAATACCCTTATCAAGAGGAGTTCAAATTCAAAAATTCAAATTTGAAGAAGGATCGAGGACAGAGATATAGCCAAAAAACTAACTTCACTTTGCAATGACGACAAATGTAGTATTAAATGAGAAATGGTCTATTCACGAGCAACATCAGTTTGCATTTAAACTACAAAGACATGCCATTACTCCATTTCTTTTAGTCTTCATTGCTAGGGGGGCTTATAGTGTATACATAGCCAAAAGGTTGGGCCGCAGGCCCGAAGTTCCAAACAAGTCCAAGACCAGCCCGCGACACGAGCAAATATAGAGGCAACTCATGAACCGTGAAAAGCGGAGATCATGGTCAAGCGCCGACCACAAACCATCTTTCTCGGAGCCACGATCAAACATGCGATAGCAAACACAAGAAAAGTGAAGCCACGTCCATGGAAGGCTATAAAAGGAACAAAGATGTCACAGAAAGAGGTAAGTGCTACTAGACTAGAGAAGCTTAATTTCAAGAGAGAGGATACTGACTTGAGCGTCGAAGCCTTTTCCACGGAACCACTTTCGGGATCTCTTTTGCAAGCACACTGTGGTGCACAACGATCAATTAGCCGGATTATGAATACCACAACAATTACCAATAGTAAAAAAAATTGAAAAATATGTAAGATAAAGTCATATACTATCATATTCATCAACAAATTTGAAATTTCACCATAAGTTTGTTGTGTATGCTATTATTAGTGAACAAATACTATCAATTGCTTATAATTTTTGGGAAAAAAACAATTTAAACTAATAGTACTATAGTTATAGTTCCTTGAGACCAGTAAAAGCCCATGAATTTCACAAATAGTGTTAAAAAATCAACTGTAGGAAGGGTCAGAAAAGGTCTATTTACTATAAATTTGGAACAAATGCTCAAACAGATTTTATTTCATTGACCTTGGAAATCTTAAGAACCCAGTATAAAATATTCGTAAAGTATATATTATGAAAGGGGTGGGAAAACATGTTACCATTATATGAGTGCTTCAAAAAAATTGACAGAGATATTGTAGCCATCTGGCTTAACGAAACTTAGGAAACCAAGGTACGTGCGAAGAAGTACCTAGGTTGTGTAATACTCTTTTTTTGAGGTTAGATTCGGTAAGACTAGGAGAATATAATAATTAAATTTGTAATCACCACACCTTATCAATAAGGTGCTCGGAGGCATCTTATATATCAATAAAGAGTTAATAAATAATGAACGTCGATCTTGTTTAGAAAAAAATAAACGAGAACTAGATGATATTGATTATTCTCTTTTTTTTGCACATGCAATTTTTCGGAAAGGAAAAAAGCATAATGGAAAGTTTTATACAAAAAATTTCACTTTAGCCTCAAAGAAACAGTGTTTTACAAGATTTATTTTATTCTTCAATATTATGGTCCATGAGGGAGTGAAATTTTACAGATTATGATTTTAGAATAAATATAGGTTAAATGAAATACAATTTCAAAAGTCAGTGCTCCAATAATTTTAATATATATGTTTAATATATGCATATGAACTTGATCTAGAACATGCATGCCAAAATTAGTAAATATGAGATTCATCAACAACTTTACTTTTATTTTTGTCCTAAAGTCAAAATATGATAAACTAATTCTTGTGACAGTGTAATGCTAAAGTATCTAATAAAAAACTGGTAAAGATAATCCCTATAAACATAAATTCAACGTTTTTCAATCTTTATCAATGGAATGTCATTTGGTTTCTTCCCAACTTCTAGAGGCCTCAATTAGGGATGCCCACTCTCTCCTTTGCTATTTATTTACATTACTAGACGGCTTAATTTTCTATTCAAATACTCAAACCTAAAGTACTGTAAGCTACCTTCTCAGATACTTAAAGTCTCACACTTCTCTTTTGATGATGATACAACAATATTCTTGAAATACTCAAAAACTGGGATTCAAACAAAAATCAACCTCCTAAATTCCTATGAAATGGCCACTGGTCAAAAACTCAATTTCGAAAAATCTTTTTTCTTCATATCCAAGCTCACTCCACTACACTTAATAAAAACATAAAGCATAAATCAAAATGATTGAAGGCAGCCTCCCATTTAAATATATAGGATGCCATATATTCATCCACAGAGCTAAGAACACATACTTCCTAAATATGGTTACTACAGTTAAGGAAAGAATTCAATTCTGGTAGAAAGAGTTTTTATCCCTAGCAGGCAAAATCATGTTAATCAAACATATTTTTTCCTCGGTTACACTCCATTGGATAGTTTTGAAGCCAACTAAACACATAATTGACTTAATCCATAAAAACTTGGTTATATTTCTTTGGAACTGAAAATTACTAACTCTCAAACCAAATGGACGTGTAGAGCTTTCTCTAATTATGCTACCCAGATGATGAAAATGGCTTAGATTTCAAGAATCTTCATACCATGACCAAAAGCTTTTCAATAAAACTCTAGTGGAATCTTCAACAAGGACAATACTTGTGGTCAAAAGCTATCTGGTCAATGCAAGAACATCATAAAACATCAAAAACATGGAAAAGATTTAAGGAAGTGCATGATATCTCTATGCAAAATGCTCATATCAGTATAGGAAAGGTGATATCTCTTTTTTGGATGCCAACTGGACAAACCTTGGACCACTAAAAAATCTTTGGGAACATGACTTAGAAATTCCTTTCCATGAATTATCCATTTCAGAAATTTTTAGCAACCAAACATACTAAAATGAAGCTTTAAGAAACAAGATCTTAAACTATGGTTAACACACTCTGTAAAGAAAACCATCAACTTTTTCCTGAATTTAAGGTCTTTAGGGTATGGAATCCACACATAAGGGCCTCTTCAATCTCACGCAAGATTATGAGTTCCTAAGACACAAAAAAGAGAAGAACCCTTCTTTTAAACATCTTTGGTTAACTGTACTCCCAAAGAAATTAAGCTTCACGAACTTGAGATTATTAAATAGACTAGTTTCTTTTCCTGATGTACTTGAATAAATCAGAATAAATCCACCATTTCTTTCACAACTGCCCCATAATCACTCAAATTTGGATAGAGATTGACAAGGTTTAAAATATATCAAGCCCCAAATCTGAATATCTCTGGGAAAAGTACTATATTATTATTTGAACCCAATGCCTAAATAGAATGACTTCAGTTTTCTAATAAGGATTCTTCCTTGTGTCGTAGTTTGGTTTGTGTGTCTCTCCAAAAATAGCTACGTATATGATAACATTAAACCAAACACAAACACAACGCGGGGAACATACTGCATCGGCAAAATGACATCTTGGTGAACATGAAATTCATATTTTATGTGGACATATTATCAGTTTATCCTAGATTGTTTAAACACAAGGGCTCTACAATACAGATACAAAAAATAATATCTTGGCCCCTTCCAAAAGATTTTAAATTTAGCTCAGATGGCTCATCTCTACAAAATGGGAGAGCTGGTGCCGATTACATCTTCATAAACAACAAAGTGTTCAATGTGATAGTAGCAACAAAGTCTTTTCCAAGTTTTCCCTCCAAGATAAAGATGCTGCTTTAGTGTATGGACTAGAGCTTTCCATTCATCAGAACATCACCAAAGTAAAGATTGAAAGCCAATCAAATCTTATAGTTGAAATAGTCAACAAAAAATTTGAAGTACATTGGCAGATCCCAGCTGAAGTAAGAGAGATGTGAAAGCTAACTGAGCAAGCTCGATTTCTCATTATCACACATCTGAAGGGAAGCAAATTTATTGTAGACTCACTATGGAAACACTAAACAGGTACATAATATTTTTACATATGCAGGTTTGTCCAATTTTATCAAGAGCAAGATTAAGATGGACTCAGCTTCTTTAAATTGATTAAAGTTAAATGAAGAAAATAAATTTATACACTAGTAGAAAAATTCACTATAACTTCTTTAATAAATAGAAGTAATCTCCATTCATCTGACGATATCATAACATGCACACAAAACTTTGTTGTATTTGTAGTTCCAGTTAATAAGGAAAACCAACCTTTACAAGCTACGATTGGGATGAACGATTTAAACCTAACTCAAGGGAATAGTTTCCACCATGTACCTGATGTCGAAGCAGCTTATATAGAAAGATATAGTTATATATTACTAAAACCAGTAAAATACCATGATTTCAC
Source organism: Rubia yunnanensis (assembly GCA_037428765.1). NCBI lineage: Eukaryota > Viridiplantae > Streptophyta > Magnoliopsida > Gentianales > Rubiaceae > Rubia > Rubia yunnanensis. The sequence continues at coordinate 3,877,848 of CM075071.1, forward strand.
TAATAGTGTTAAGAAATCGACCGTGGGAAGAGTTTGAGAAGGTTTTTTTTTCTATAAACTTTGAAAGAAGGGTCAAATGGATTCCATTTTATTCATCTTAATTGGGATCCTAATAAAACTCGTACAAAATGCATAAAATAAATATTATGAAAAATGAAAAAATATGTGACCATCATATGACCTCTCCTAAAAATGTGACAATGGTGTGGTAGCCACCTGGGTTAATGGAACTTAGGAAGCCAAAGAATATGTGATGAAGTACCTAGCTGGCAGAGTAAAAAATTCTTGTTTTGTGGTTAGGTTCGTAACACATGGAGGATACAAAAAGTAAATTAGTATTCTCTTGCCAATACTGGAAAGCAGGTACATATGCACCAATATGATTGTATCGCAGCCAAAATACCGATTCAAGAAATGACGTTAGCACTGGTATAATCATGTAAAAACAACAATACCAGTTCCTTTTTATACATCGGCAACGGTAGACAATATACTGGTGCACAATACCAATGCCTTAGTGAAAATAAGTAAAAAATAAGGAAATTTTGAGCATCGATAAGGCACATACTGGTGCAGAGGGTAATAAATAAATGACGAGGTTAATAAATAAATCCAGCACTGGTATAGTGTATAGTACCAGTACTAATGCAAAAAAAGTGTGAGAAATCGTAAAAACTCAGCATCGGTATATAATTTTCCAATTAGCACCGTAAATGTTACTGGTGCTAGCTTGTAAAAACCATGTATAGCACTGGTATTAGTAGATTATACCAGTGTTATTGGGGCATTAAATGCACACCTTCCACCCTTTTCTAGCGGGTAAAAAGTGAATCGGAGTTTCTTTTTGAGTTCATTAATGGCAATTTTTGGATGAGGAATACATTGAATGCTTATCAAAGAACTCCCTTGAAGGTACTTTATGTTTTGTATAAATTTATTCTTTGTGGTGGAATATGTGTGGAAGGATATGTTGCCTTATACTTGTTGCATGTTTGATCATTGTAATGTTGTTTTTCACTCTTGATGAATAGGGTTGGTTAGCTAGTATTGTTGATGTATTGAATGACTTTCTCATGTATGTGATTTGATAGGGTGTGGTACGAATGTAGTAATGTGATGTTGCATGTTGCGTATTGCATGTTGCATGTTCATGGGGTGTGGTATGAATAACATTATATTTAGGGTGTAAGTGTATATTTTTTGGGAAGTTTAATTGTTGCACATTGATTAAATTTTAAAGATTTACCATGCCATCGAGAGGCGTAAGCATGTGTATCACAATGTTAGTTTGGTGAGTGATGAATTTATTTCTTTTGGTGGGGATTTTATGGAGCATGCATTTAGTCGTGAAAATTGCATCATATGTCTATGTCGTGATTGTAAGAATCGTAAGCGCACTGATGATCGGGACATATTGCATAGGGATGATTTGGAAAAAGAGGTTGCTTACCCCGTATGACATGTTTCTCGTTATAAGGAAATGAGAAATAAGGTTGTGGGTGAAGAGGTTATTGCGAAGGTAAGGAAACGAGTCCCTACTAAATGCATGTGGTACATTACAATTGTCCCGAGACTGAAAAGGTTGTTTAAGAATGTTGAGGATGTGAAGAACATGACATGGTATAGGGATAGGGGTTGTCCTGATAATGATATTATCAGTCATCCTGCAGATGTGGATCAGTGGAAGAATTTTGTCAAGATGTATCCTAAGTTTGCACCTAAACCTTGGAATTTTAGGATGGCTTTGTGTACTGATGGTATGAATCCCTTTGGTAACATGTCATCAAAACATAGTTCCTGGCCGGTTATGCTTTCCATTTACAATCTACCTCTATATCTCTGCATAAAGAGGAAATATGTTTTGATGCCATTGATGGTTTTGGGCCTGAGACAACTTAGAAATGACATTGACACCTATCGAGCCCCACTCATTGAATATTTTATGGTTTTGGGGTCCGACGGTGATGATGTGTTCGATGTTTATCGTAGGACCAAGTTCAATCCGAAGACCATGCTTTTTGCATGATAAATAATTTTTTGGCTTATGGTACTTTTTTGGGTTATGTGGTTCAAAAGGAATGTCCTGTGTGTGAGGAAGCAGCTAATTTCCACCAGTTGAAAAATGGTAGGAAGACTGTGTATCTAGGTCGTAGGAAATTCCTCTAAGCAAGCACAAGTTACGAGACGACACCATTCATTTTTTGGAGGGAAGGAGAGAAGGAAGCTGCCAAGAATATTGATTGGGTTTGCCATCCACAAGGTGAAGAAATTAAATGTTGTTCTTGGAAAAAAGATATCAAAAGTGCTTGCCAAAAATGATGAACCTTGGAGAAAAGATCGATGTTCTTTGATTTGTCGTACTGGGAGAATTTGGAGGTTCTCCATTGTTTGGATGTGATGCATATAGAGAAGAATGTGTGTGAGAATATAATTGGTACTATACTTAACATTAATGGTAAGTCGAAGGATAGCTTGAATGTACGAAATGACTTGGTTAAACTTGGTATAAGTTGATTTAGCTTCAGAGTTGAAAGGGAAGCGGAAGTACCTACCACCCACCCCTTACAATATTTCTATCAGTGAGAGGAGGTCAGTTTGTGTGTGTATTCAGTGAATCAAGGTACCACCTTGCTACTCTTCCAATGTTGGTTGATTTGTGAACGATGAATTGCGACTTAATGCGTTGAAATCCCATGACTGTCACGTCTTGATGCATCAACTCTTACCTGTGGCTATCAGTGGTGTCATTGTGTTTCTTCTTCAACTCAATTTTCTGGGAGAATATTAGCAGGAAACAGCTTGATGAATTGGAGCATGAGGGAATCGTAGTGCTCTGTTTGTTTGAGAAGTAGTTTCCCCCCTGCATTCTTTGTCATTATGGTCCATCTTGTTGTCCATGTAGCCAGGGAAATCAAAATATGGGGTCCCATTGGGATGCATTGGATGTACCCGTTCATGAAGCACATGGGGGTCTTTAGGGGTTATGTACATAATAGAAGCCCACCCGATACGAGCATTGTGTAGAGGTATGTCACGGAGGAGATCATTGAGTATTGCACTTCGAATTTAATTGGGAAAACACCACTTGGAGTTCCCCAGCATGTCTAAAGTGGCAGAAAGAATGGGATCCCACGGACCAAAGGTACACTTTACACACCCTTCAATGGTGAGTTCATGAAAGTTCATCTTTATGTTTTGCGTAGCAGTTGTAAGAATGAAAAATACGTTGAGGAGCACGTGTCACCGTTAGAAGAACTATATCCTGAATGGCCATCAAATAAATTGAAATTGGAGTATTCTACAATGTTTTTCAATTGGTTTTATAAACGTTGAAACGTGGTCGGGATGCCCCCTAAACTTTGGGCGTTTGTAGGGACACCCGACTACACTGTGAAAAGATAGTAGGGCTATGACATTAATAGATGCAGTTTTTTAACAGTGGTCATGGTAGCAAGAGCACAACTCAGAAGAGTGGTGTTTATGTGGAATCTGGATTCATGTGGCAGTCGAGCAAGAAAGACAAAAAACCTATCCTTGCAGTTATGGAATTTTATGGGGTCATAGAGGAGATTTGGGAAGTGGATTATGTTGAATTTAAAGTGGTTGTTTTCAAGTGCAGAGGGGTTGAAAATGGTATATGGGTTCGTTCTGAGATGCCCATGGATTATAGGCTAGTGGACTTGAATCGAGTGGGATAGAGAACGAAAAGTTTATCTTAGCCGCCCAAGCTCGTCAGGTATTTTATATTCAAGACCTAACCATGAGAAGTGGCATGTTGTACTCCATGGGAAGAATTTCTTTTTTGAAGAAGAAATTGATAGGCCCGTAAAATCTAAAACTGGAGAGTTTCCCTTGGAATTCCCGAGTTTGGAGGACATCGGTGGACTACTCGTATGTATACGATCACATGGGGACAGATTGTGGATGGACGAGAATGGTCATATTGTTGGTGGTGATGTAGTCCTGAAAAGGAAAATATAGGGTTTTACGTTTGGTTTATTGTTCCTTTTTGTACCCTTTTGTACACTTTTGCATACCCCAACTTAATTATAAGTGTTCATTAATCTTCTTATTTTCAACTTCTTGTCTTTTGTATGGTTTTTTGATGAAATTTGTATTTAATTTGCCTTAGCACCGGAATAATAATTAAATACCGGTGCCAAAGAATAGAGTATATGCTTTGTTCCATGTAAAAGAACCAGTATAAATATTATTAGAAACGGTATAAGAACCGGTGGTATAAAGATTTGCTCTTTGGTTTCTTTAAACATATATCAAATACTTTATAGCAACTGCATCAGGTTGCCTTACCATATTCAAGCACCGGTTAAGATGAAAATAGGCATCAGTTTTGGTGCCAGTGCTTGATACTTAGAAAAAAATTTAAGAATTGCTCCCTGGTCTCCTCAATGACATTAAAAATGCATTATATCATCTACGCTAGGCAACCTAAAAATATTTAGGCACGGGTTAAGATTGAAATAGGCACCGGTCTTGGTACTGGTACTTGATACTTAGAAAGAAAATTGATACTTGCTCTCTAGTCTCTTCAAAAATATTTAAAATGCATTATAGCAGTTGCGTCAGGCTACCTAAAAATATTCAGGCACCGGTTAAGATGGAAATAGGCACCAGTTTTGGTAGCGGTGCTTGATACTTAGAAAAAAAATGAGACTTACTCAATGGTCTCTTCAAATATATTTAAAATGCACTAAAGCAGCTGCATTAGGCTGCATTTTTAGGAAATTTGCACCGGTTAACATAACGTGCTAGTTGTTCCTACTGGTACAAAAGTGCTGCCAGCTAGTTTAAAACATAATTTCTACAACTCTTTATCATACGAAGGCGCAAATGTTTTCACGTCAGAGATTAGAATACCCTATTTTCCACAACACTTTGATTGTGCTTCATACAGTAATATCATATTCTCCCTTTAATCTTGTAATGATCTCTTACGATTTAGTCATGTTTTGTTTTTGCAATGAAAACCTAGTTTGCTAAGCTGATATCATAATCTCTAGTTTTCTATTCAATTGTGATTCTAATTGAAATAAGTAGATTTAGTTTTATAATCCCATACGAGGTAGATATATAGAGATCCATGTTGTTCTTATAATCTGATGTTTCATGTTGTTTGGATTTGTTTGAACTTTGAGTGTATTCCCCTTGCATACAAGGTGTTTGATAAAATGCTTGTATGTGAATATAGATAATGGCCCCCAAAACCCCAAGTAAGAGGGCTAGAAAATAAGGGTATTCATTTGTGTCCGAGGAGAAATTTGTGTCTGAGGAGACAAGGTTTTTGGCCCAAAGTTACAGAATGAGAAAGCATTATCCAGAAAGGGGAATAGAAGCAAATCCACCTTTTCACGATTCTATTCAGCAATTGGGGTGGAAAAGCTTTGTGCTACACCTACATCTTTCAACTTGATCATCATCGATGAGTTATATGTGAATTTGAGGTTTGGTTTGAGCACAGATAAGGTATTACACTGGGGGAAATCAGTCCCTCCAACTCCTAAAACTATCAAGGAATGTAGAAGAAGGGGATGACGATATGTTAACATTTATCAATAATGATGATGATTTGGATGACGAAGTATCTAGAAGTGAAGGTACCAATGTCGATGCTCTTGTGTTTCCTGGGTGGACAAAAATTCAGAAGAAATCTCTGACATCGGATATCAACGCATGGTATCACTTTATGGTATCCCTTATTGACCCCATCACCTTGAATCACCAAAGTGAACAAGAGTTGGATAATCAAGTTATATGCAATAAAAACGAAACTTCGTTAGAATGTATTGGATGGAATTCATGAGAATCTGACTAAGGACATGGAGAAGACTAGATCCTATGGTTTTTGCAGCCTCGTTTCTTCACTTTGTGTGAAAGCAAGGGTACCTAACTATGAGAACGACACATTTGGCCACTCGATGACGCAAATTGTCGTTGAATCATTCTGCAAGATAGGACTATCACAATCTGCACCGTCCATTGAATCTAGGGTCTCCGCAATTGAGACAGGAATTCAAAGTTTGTGGATGTATTGCTAATTTCAATAGAGATGGTGTGAGCATATGGGAAAGTGCTAGGCTACCAATTTCCCGATACAATCAAGGTAGAAGGTATTTTCCCATCACAGATGGACAATGATGTCGCAGAGGACATTCGTATGGGATCAATGTCACAGAAAGAGAATAACGCTATGAAGACGCATAACCATTTTCCCGTTATTACTCGTGAAATAAACTGAAGGATTTTGTTGTTTTTGGATAATTATAAATTACGCACACCTGACATTTATTTATTGTTCTTTGATAATTATTAATTAGGGACACCCTACTTTTATTTACTGTTCTTGGATAATTATCAATTAGGGACACCCTACTTTTATTTATTTTTCGCGGTGGCTAATCTGGCGCTGCCACATCTTGGTTATTATTGTGTGCAAGGTGTAGTTATTTATAGCTCTTATATAACTACAACATCCTCATAATAATGACCATTAAGGGCCGCAATAGGAATAGCTACCACGTAATTTTTTAGTGAAAAAACATCCTGAATGTGAAGTTAAAATTACAAGTGAAAATTTTCTCCGTTTGCAACCAAAATTTTAAAACCATCATCGAAGCAGTCTGACTCGGCTGCTTTATTCAAATTACAACGGTGCAATTGTCATTTGAACTGGTTGAGAGGCCAGTGCTCAGTATATTTTCTCTCTGACCATGGTTGTATATAAAAAATCCTGCATGACGCAGCTGCGTTACGCAAATATTGGCACCGATATGTTGTTCAGATGCACCAGTATTTAAAATATTGGCACAGCATTACCAATAATTACACTATAACTCAATTTTTTAAAACCATAAAATGAAGTTTAAATTGAATTTAATACAAGATCATTTGAAAACCCAAGAATAAAGAAAATCAAGTGTGTTGGAGCAATGGTCGTTGTTGCAACACAAATGGGGGCCATAGTGTAGATTTTCAAGACTATGTTGTAGAGGTCAAAGTTCCCAAATGAAGCCCTTCCTTTGACCCAAACATGCAAGAACGCAAATTTTCCATCCCTTAACATTGAATTTCATTTATTCTTAGCCTATTTTGGATTCCAACAATTACAACTTTCTTGGATGGGCTGAAGTACAAAAATTAAAAAAGTTTGCTTGTAACTCCGAATTGAAAACCGCTCAAAATTAATCGAACTATTGACCTCCCCGATGTATTTACAAGTTAGACGCTAAGTTAGTATCATTGATCGGCTACAAATAAGTCTTTATTAACCTTCCCGAAATCTCTTAGTTCCCACTATGTAAACATATATAATTTACTCTAGAACATATACTAGCGTTTTTTGCTCATATGTCCAAAAATGAAGAATTATTTTTCTTTATCAAAATTATCCAATGAAACGAAAATACATGGGTGGGGTACTTGGGAAGGTAACGTAAAGGAAACATTCAGAAGAAATGCCTATTTGTAACAAATTTTCAAATTGGCCTCGGGACATGCTTCTCGTAAATTAATTCTTCATACATGTACCCATGTATTTTGGAAACCTAGTTATTACTTTTTTAGGGGTAATTCATGGTCATAACAATATTAAAACGTTATTGGGTCGTAACGTAATTTTACAACATACACATTATAGCATATTTTGATTATATAATTAACCCAAATACTGTGATATATACATTGTAAATATGTTAATTAATTAATTTCTTAATCAATTTTGTCATCTGACTAATCCCTAATTGGTAGGGGGTTAAAACCATAATATTTAGAAGTTTGAACTAACATTAGAACCGGTATGTAGATCATGCTACTGGTGCTATAAATTTTAGTGGGAATAGAAAATGTTTAAATAATTTTGACCAGAAAGTGCGGGAAAATGAAAATATTTAGGCACTGGTATATTAAGGTAGGGCACTGGTTCTAATGCCGGTTCTCAGCATTTAGACAAAAAACATTCCATTCAGCTCACTGTCACTATCAAAAAATATATATGCAATTTAAAGTAGGCAAAAGCAACTACGTTCATCTACAAATGCACCGCTTCAGTCGATTTCTATACCGGTGCTAAGCACTTAGACAATTTTTTTGGAGACTTACTCTCTGTTCAAAACCAGAAATAAAAAAAAACCCTAAAACAGCCTAGTGCAACTGCTTTCATCTATAAAGGAACCAATATTTTTGAGCTAAGCATCGATTTTTGTATCGGTGCTCAACACTTAGACAAACATTTTTGCAGACTTACTCTCTGTCCAAATCCAAAATTAAAAAGGCGATTAAAAGCAGCTGGGCGCAGCTCTATAAGCAAGCTTACAAAACCGGTATGCTATTACAAAGGCACCGGTAATGTACCAGTTCTATGTTCTTTCATACTAAAATATGTAATATTTTATCAAAGGCACCGGTATCAAATCACTAATACCAGTGCAATTGCTTTTATTATAAAAGCTCCAAATTTAGGAACCGTTGTCGGTTCATCTTCCTCGACGGCAGTTCTTCTTCGTATTTCGCCATTAACGGCAGGTGCTCCCACATCGCAGCCATTTTAAACACTTTATAACACCCATTAACTTCCACATTAACCCCCACCTTTTATAAAACCTTAAGGGTACACTGTTTTACGAACCAAAACCGATGCATTTGTCCCATTTTTCCTCGTCGTCGATGCCTTATTCACCACTGGAAAATTCATCCTTTTTGGCGTTTCTCGGCTGCTATTGGGGCCTCTCTACACTACAAGTGTTCACAATAATCAAAGGTGATTGTCCCATTGCCCTTATATGTGTAAAAGTTTGTGATTTTCCTTTCTTAGCTTGAATCAATGTATATGCATATCATGTTCGATGAATTGACTCTAAGAACCAAAATGTCATTGTGGTGAATCCTTAGTGTGCTTCGTGGTAATGGCTTCTATGTTATTCTATATTTGTTTGACTATACGATATTTTTGGGGTGAAATAGTATATTGAAAAACTATTATTATTGGTTGTGGTTTGGCTTTGAATGGAAGCCGATAGCTTTGGTAGTACTGTCATTTCCTGGATTAGGTATTGTTTTCTTGTAATGGATTGAGTACAAATGGATTCATGATACTCTTGGTGGATTATTGACCCGCCTCCACCTCGAGGTCATAAAAATGATCCACGTGAGATCAAATTAAATTAAATAGAGGCAGAGGGCAGAAGATCAAATATAAAACTTTATATTCTGATAGGGCCTAGAGAGGCAAAGGAACTGATATCTTGTGATGACTCTAAAGTTGTGACCCGTCTCCACTCAGGGTCATTAATTGTATCTAATTAACCCAAGCGAAGGCACTAGATCAAAGGTTATTTAAATTTATAATTTTGCACCAAATTCACTACTATGCTACCGATAAGGTAGTTAGTGAAATCTCTAGGTATGTCCACGGAGATGCTAGGGCCTAATTGTCAATTAAACAGAGGAGGTTTGGTTTTTCAATTATCAACTAAGGATATGAAAGATAAAAAAAAGAAAGTAACTATATTAGCTAAACACTTGGGGAATATTTGTGTAACATGGTTGATTAAATGCTTTGATCCTCGATTCATTCATATGTAAGATATCAACAACCTAATGTAGTGCTCATAAAACATGGTGTGGTCGATGGTCAGCATTTCCTCAAACCTGTCACGTTGGGTGCTCTTGCAATCTTCCATCGGCACCGCCTCCATAATTAGGTAAGTACAACAAGGTCTAGCCACTGCTGTAGGTCTATTTCTCCCTCATACAATTACATCCCAGGAAATCCACCACGAATGCTCTACTCCTTAGGCCTATAAACGAGGTAAAGGGAGGTAGGCACCTTGTCTATGACACTAGGACCTCTTACAACCCTAACTTTCTACTTTTTGCTATCTATACCTGTAAACCTTTGAACCAAATCGTCGGCTAAGACTGGTGTGTTGTCATCATAAAAATAAAATTTAGAAAAGACCTACGTACACACACTCACATGGACCCGGATCCTGCTACCCATATCACATCCAGGTTTTTCTTCCCCGAGGGGTATCAATATTTGCACCAACATGAATGTAGACTAGAGTGTGTGAGCATGGAGTGTATCATTCGTGCAATTATAACATTCAAGAGCAAGCCATAATAATATCACAAGCACATAAATTAGGATGAACTAAGAATCTCACAAAAGCATTAATCAACACATGAATACAATTATCCCCGAACTATAGAAACTACTCCCTAGACATAGAATTCAAGCATTTCATTGAATTCCACATCTCATGGCTAAGGCAAAATAAAAGGAGAAAGAACCTAGAGAGAAGAAAGAGTGTTTCCCTCTCTAAGATGCTTTCCCAAAATACAAAATATAATCTAAGGTATGAAAATTTTTGAGAAGTATTCAACTCTAGTAAACTAGGCCTCTATTTATAGTAGTGGGGATTGGACCTAAAAATAGGCACAAAATAGGCCAAAATAATGTAAAAACCCTAATCAGACTCCATTGGCACAGACTGTCGTGGATGGCACGGTCCACACCACTGATGTGGCTTGTGTTGATGCAGAGCGCCAGATCTGGAGCCGCACGTATGCTTCAGGAGGGCGCGGGGCACAGCATCTGGCGTGGGTCGTGCTGCATCTCTAGCGCAGGGCGCAAGATCTGGCGCACGCTGTGATGGGCGCAGTTTGCATCATCTGGCGCAGGTCATCGTCAAGAGAGTTGTTTTTACACTCTTGATTCGTGGTCCAGTCGTTTGGCACAGGTCATTTTTCTCAGTCTTTTGGTGTGGGCCTCTAAATTCTTCACATCCCGCTAGTTGTTCTCAACATATTGCACTTGGAATGGCTCGGGCCGTGTGAAATGGGAAGGTCTGCGCCTATACTTAGCCATTTTGAAGTGAAAAAAGGCACTTGAGCATGCGGGTCGTAGATATTGGTGCAACCTGTGTCGGGTTTTTGCACGGCTCGTGCCGGGTTTCGGTACAACTCGTCCCGCTTAGCACGACTCGTGCCACAGACCCTTGGTGCAGGCCCTCTAGTGTGGCACGGGCCATTGGTTCCTTTCTTGGTGCAGACCATGAGCGGTCTGCACTGATCCGTTGTTGCTTTACCAGGCTAAACTTGTTTGCTTCATTACGGATGAACCATTTTGAAAGTTCTTGTAGTCGATTTTATGGTTTTCGATGAGACAAATCCAATGAAATCAACCTCAAAGGCTGATTCTTCTTGGATCGTTCCCAAGTCTTGATGATACTCTCGGACCATGATTCTCCATTTTCTTCCTTGGTTGTTTTAAACTTCAATGCCACCTATCGTTGGCTCCATCCGTCTACTACCACGATTTGATGTCTATGGCCTTCATCTACTACCATTCTAGTGTAAATGGCCTTCAACATCTTCTATCGTCCTTGCGAATAGCCTTTAATATCTTCTACCATCCTTGCGAACGGCCTTCACATAGAATGTAATGGAAAGTACCCCACGAGCGACCTACTAAGGATGATCATAAAGGAAGATTTAGGTGCCCGTAGGTGTCCATTAGTACAAATCAAGTCTACAAAATGCGAGATTTAGACAAGAACACCAAACATGGCCCACTAAACCCCTTGTCACGTAAACTCAACTAATACTAGCAATCCAACATACACTATACATTAATTGTAGAATGGTCCTTCTAGCTTATATAATATCTTATAGAACCTTCGTCTCACCATAAACTTGTGCGAGACCGTCTTATACAGGTCTTTGTAATATTTTAATTCCTTACTTCTAATTATTGGATTTGGTAATTCCTATTTCCATTGGATTCGATTGCAATCAAACTTTGAGATGGAATATGCATTATTCTCGCACGGAATTTTGATGTGTGCGATGGGTTTAAATAGAAGACAACTCGTTTGAGCTACGTACACATTTGATTGAAGAAAATCTGTATCCATATTTCATATATTTTGAGAGCACTCAAAAGCCTTCGGTTCGTGTTCCAGTATGATCTTAAACTGTTTATCAAGTTCAGAATCGTATACCTTAATTCCTCGGGAGGAGGAGATCCAGCGTCGCCGAGTTTCAAGGTAAGAGGGGGTCTGATCAAGAAGGATCGGTAGCAAGGGGAGCTAGCAAAATCCACAGTGATAATTAGATGAAATAAGTATAATTGTATGGTGTACTTTAATTTGTATTGTGTCTTTCTGATTAGTGGATTTAATTAGAATTGGACAAGGCCATACAGGCATGGATGATTTCACCGAAGTGCATAACCAAGTCTCGACTTTAACATATTTGGTTCAGTTGAAGCTAATTAATTAAATTAAATTATATAATTGGAAAAATAAGAATTTCAAAGCGAACGGAGAAAATAGAGAGTAAATTAATACAAATAAGGTGAGTACAAGAAAGAGAACCGGAATTTGATGAATGCTAATAATTAACATCGTCGTAGTAGAGCTGGATGAGAGATCTCAAGCCGAGCACAGGCGATATGGTGTAGTCATTGAAGCCAGCTTCAAAGAAAAGCTTTGCCCATTCTTCCGCGTTTCTTTCTTTTCCAGTCACTGTAACCATCATCTCCAAATCGAAGAAAATCTGAGTTTCTATAGCCTCACAATCATCCATATTTCCATCTTCTTCCGCTTTGCTTATCACCATCTCAATAATTATCACCTTTCCTCCTTCTTTCTTCCTTGGTATTGCTTCTTTGCACTTCTTCAGTATTTCTACACATTCTCTGTCGCTCCAATCATGCAATATCCACTGCTTTAAACATATATTTATACTCAGAGTTTAGCGTGTTTTTTCAAAATTTTCAACAGATACTCCCCCTGTTTTCTTAAGTTTGGCACACTTGTCGTATTTGTATGTTTTTTTAACTTTGTCATACTTCCTTTTATGTCAAAAACTACATCGTTCTCAACCACTCATTAAACTTTTTTACCATGTTCACTCAATTTCCTCCGCATTTCAATTTACAAAAAAAGTAACACCTAAATATGTGGTGCCCAAAACGTTGAGGCCATACAAAAGGGGCCAGAGAGAGTATATGTAAATATGTTTATTTCACAAAGATATTTAACTAGGGTATTAACCTTAAAAACTAAACTGTGAATCTCCATTAAAAATGTGCAATTTGAACGATTAATTTGGTCGCTATTTTAGATGATTAATTAGTTTTATATAAATAACAAAGAATGAATTACCTTCAGCACAACTGCATCTGCATGAGGAATAAATTCAAACATGTTTCCTCCCACATAGGCTAAATTGCGACTGCTCCCTTTCAAGCCATGAACCACGTGTGGAAGGTCCATCACAGTACACTTCACCTGTGGAAAAGCATCCGCAATGGCTTGACCAAAACTTCCTGTTCCACCACCTACATCCACCATAGACCTCAACTCACTAAAAACACCACCACACTTTCGTATCACCATGGCACCCATCATGCTGGCATCGCAGCCCATTGCTTCGTTAAACAGCCGGTTCACCCGCGGCTCATCCCGAGTCACCTCCCAAAGGTCCTTCCCATGAAGCATCTTGAAAGCGGTTGTCATCGTCGGATCACCGCTTCGAAACCACCGGCTCAACCCGAGCCACGGGTCTATCCACATGGGGTCATGCACGACTAGCATCAATGGTGCCACGTATAGCGGGTTGTCTTTCACCAAGAGTTTGGAGGAAGGGGTTAGCGCGTAACCCTGGTGTCCTTCCTCATCGACGATGAGGAAGAACCCCGAGTGGGTTAAGATTCGCATGAGACGGTGTAGGTGTTTGGATTTTTCATGGATTGTGGAAAGACCGAGGGCGTGGGCTAACTGATGAAGGGTCATGGGGCGACCGTGTTTGTAAATAACGTCGGGAATGCCTAATTGAACAGCACATTTCAAAGACATTGAGTTTATGAAGCTGAATATATGATTCCATACGTGAGCTTGAGCTGCTAGTAGCTCGTTAGTATCGCCAATTGCGTCGGGTACTAAATCCATAATTGTAACAGTATCTAACGATATCTTTTTGCACTTCAAAAAATTGATTAACCGCGGCTTTTTTATAACACAAGCCTACGGACACAGATGTGACCGCGTAGCCACTCAAAATTTATTTATATTAATATTTAAAACTCAATTATTATTCATGAGTCACGTTGTAGGCGGTAGTTGGCAAGATAACCTCATGAATCAGTCGATGCATTAGAATTGAACAGAATTAATTTCCATTACATTTAATAAGTATAAATATATGGAGGGGATATAATAAGTGGAATGAAAATAGAAATAGACAAAAGAAAGTTATATGAATGGGTGGATGAGAATGGATGAAACCTTTTTGAAATAAAAACAAATAAAATAATTTTTTAATAATATGAATTAATTAATAAAAAATGAAAATTTATTAATGGATCGATGGATGAGTATATTTTAAGTGAAACTATGGGCGGATCTAGACAGTTTAATTTGGTTGGTCATAATTTAATTTGGTGTCTCTGTCATTGAAGTTAGTGTTCGAATTTTAAGAAATTTTAGAATTTAAAGGAATACAATAGGTCTAAAATTAAAAATAAACTAGGGCATTAATAAAAATATTATGTTAATCAACTACAAAAAATATTATAATTCTTTTTTTAAAATGGATAATGGTCCTACCTTGCTCAATGATGGCTCCGCCTCCGAGTGAAAGCAACGGAAAATCGCAAAGTAATTAATAACCATAATAATTAAGTATGGTGTATATATAGAACAATAGATACGTTCAAGCACTAGGACTTCAAACCCATAGAATCAAAGGGAAGAAAGCAGAATTTATAAAAAGTTTAGGGAATAGGAATAGACTTGGCACTACTGGAAAATAAGTACAAAAACATCAGTACCTAGCATGGGGGACTTAAAACCAGTGTGGACATTATGAAAGGCACCAGTTTTATGACCAAATTATACGAAACTGATGCTGAAGTAGTGGACAGCACCGAAAATTTGGAACTGGTGCCCAAAATCGGTGTCATATTTAAATTAACACCGGTAACCTTATAAAACGTGCTATGGACTGTTGCTGGCAATTTATCGCATATGTGAAATAGTGTTTTTCGCACGGAAAAAAGGTAGAGGGAAAACAATAGCACCGGTTCAAAACTGCCTACGGGTGCCTTTGATGACAATTAGCACCGGAATGGAGTACACTGGTGCCTGAAATATGGGACTCATATGAATAAAGGAAGGTACTATTGACATTTCTAGCACCGGTTTTCAAAACATCACTCTAATTGGTGTTGTTAATGCATAAGTGGTCAATTTGGCGGGTAAATTTTTGGGGAAATTTTCTAGCACCGATATGTAGCCATGAAGCCGGTGCTAGAGCAACATTTAATGCTCACCTACCACTATTCAATGGCGGGTAAAAAGTGCCTTTCTGGAAAAGAGTGTCATTTATGGTATTTTTTAGAGGGTTTGACATTTTATGCTCCAATGCAGACCCATAGAGGGTAGGTTTTAAACTGTTTTGCATGTTATTAATTATCTAATATGTTAAATGTGGTTTGTATGCATATATTTTGTGCATTTGATCATGATTTTGTATGTTTGATCATGTTCATGATACTTCCATTCATGGAAGAAATTTGATTGTTTTCTATATTTGTTAATGTGATTAATACCTTGCTTAGGAATGTGATAATGTTGGTGTAGTTTTGAAATGTTGTGATCGGAGTTGTACGTAATGTTTGCCAAATGGAATTTGAATGTTTAGAATCTTACGTAGCCTTGGCCATTTTGTGGAACTACAATTGTCCTATTTTCATGAATTTGTAGAGATGGAACGTGCAATAGAGAGGTGTAAGCATTTGTATTGCAACGTTAGTTGGTTGAGCAAAGAATAAGTTGATTTTGTGGAGGATATTTTAGAGCACGCTTTTGGTCGTGAGAAGTGAGTGTTATGTCCTTGTCGTGATTGCAAGAATCAGAACCATATAGATGATAGAGACATGATGAAACTTCACTTGGTTAGGAGAGGGTTTGAAAAAGATTATTTGGTTTGGACTTTTCATGGTGAGAAGGCACAATTGGCTGTGGGTAGTGGAGGAGAGTGTTTTTGGAGACTTAAATTTAGATGACATGTGTGAGGAGGTTGTCAATGAATTTAGGGTAAGACCCGAGGTTTTGTCAAATTTCTTAAGTGAGAAGGATAGGCCATTGTATCCCTATTGCAACAAGAGGGATATAGTGATGTCATGTTTGATGGAATTGTTTAATTTTGAAAGGCCTTGTTTCATGTAGCGACACTAGCATGAACAAGTTGTTGAATTTCCTTAATGAGAAGATTCCTTCCGATAACGGGATACTGGAAAACCTGTACGAAGCAAAGAGGATAGTATGTCCGATGGGATTAGAGTATGAAAAAATAAATGCTTGTACCAAATACGGTGTTTTGTACATGGGTGACTTATTGAAGGAGGTGGCATGCTCAGTATGTCACGTGTCACGCTACAATAAAAGGAGAAATGCGGCTGTTGATGGAGATATTGTCGTGAAGTTAAGGAAACGCATTCCCGCAAAATGCATGTGGTATCTTCCAATTATTCAGAGGTTGAAGAGGTTGTTTAAGAATACCAATGATGCAAAGAACATAACGTGATACATGGGAAGGGGTTCTGTTCAGGACTATGTCATTCGGCATCCAGCTGATGCCGATCAATGGAAGAGATTTGATGAGAGGTATCTGGACTTTTCAAGTGAGCCAAGGAAATTGCAGATGGTTTTGTGTATCGATGAAATGAACCCGTTCGGCAACATGTCCTCCAGGCACAGTTCATGGCCAGTAATGCTGGCCATATACAACCTTCCACCGTATTTTTGTATGAAGAGGAAATATGTGTTGATGCCTTTGTTAATTTCTGAGCCAAAACAGCCCGGAAATAACATCGATACATATATGGAACCTTTGATACAATATTTGAAGGTTCTATGGTCCGACGGCGTCGTTGATGTGTTTGATGGTTTGAGGGGATTGGAGTTCAATTTAAAGGCAATGCTCTTCTGTACCATTAATGGTTTTTCCCACATACAAAAACCTTTCGGGTTGTGTGATGAAGGGGCACAAGACGTGTCTGGTGTGTGAAGAGTCCGTAGATTACCAAAAGCTGAAGAATGGTCGTAAGACTGCCTATTTGGTCACCGGAAATTCCTCCCAATGAAGCACAAGTTGTGTGATGATGCATTTCAGTTTGTTGGCGGGAAGGAGGTGAGGAAGGTGCCAAGACCATTGAAGGGGGTTGTCATACACAACAAGGTGAAGAAATTGAATGTTGTTCTAGGGAAGAAGATGAAGAAGGTTGGTATAACACCTGATGGACCTTGGAAGAAGAGGTCGGTTTTCTTTGACCTTGGAAGGGAGCATTTGGAGGTTCGACACTGTCTAGATGTGATGCACATTGAGAAACATGTGTGCGAGAATTTGATTGGTACCTTACCTAACATTCCAGGGAAGACAAAAGATAGCTTGAATGCACGAGAGGATTTGGTGGAGCTTGGAATTCAGTCGGATCTAGCACCGGAGGTGAGAGGGAAGCAAACATACCTCTCTCCAGCTCCGTACAATCTATCAGTGGAAGAGAAGAGATCGGTTTGTGAGTGTATCCAAGGGATCAAGGTATCATCCATATACTCTTCAAATGTTAGTTAATTTGTGAATAATGGTTTGCGTATGAACACATTGAAATCGCATGATTGTCACGTTCTCATGCAAAATTTATTTCATGTTACCATCTGTGGCGTTATGGAGTAGGATGTATGATTCAGCGTTATGTGATTATGTTTCTTCTTCAGCTCCATTTGTCGGAAGAATATAAGTAGGCAGACGCTTGATGTGTTGGAGCAGGAGGGGGTACTACTGTTATGTCAGTTTGAGAAGTACTTTCCTCCGTCCTTCTTTGACATCATGGTTCATCTAGACATTCATTTGGTTAGGATATTCGACTATGCGATCCGGTGGGTATGCATTGGATGTACCCTTTCGAGCAGCACATGGATGTTTTCAAAGGTTACGTTCACAAACGTAGCCGACCGGATATGAGCATCGTGCAAAGGTACGGCATCAAGGAGATCATTGAATACCGTACCTTAAATTAGTACATTGGTAGAAATAATGGGATTGCACATTCTAAAGGTACACTTCATACACCCTTCTATGATGAGTTGATGATAGTTCACCTTTACGTTTTAAGGAACATTAGCGAGACTGGAATCAATGTTCAAGAGCACATGTTGTATTTACAAGCACTATATGGCGTCCTTCAAATAAAATACAGCCAGAGCATTCTTCAACATTCGTTAATTGGTTTATAATCATTGCAATGTCGAAGGCATGCCTAGTAAACTTTGTGCCTTTGCAAGAAAGCCAAACTGCACAGTGAGGAGGTGCCTAGGGTATGCTATTAACTGTTTTACTTTTACAACAGCTGATAAGGATAGCAAGAGCATGACGCGGAACAGTGAAGTTTACATTAAATCTGAATCGATGTGGCAGTCTAGCAAGAAAGACAAAACCCTATCATTGATGTGATGACCTTTTATGATTGAGGAAATTTGGAATTTTGGACTATGTTGAATTAAAATTTGTGGTTTTCAAGTGTTGGTGGGTTGATAATGGAGCAGGGGTTCCTACGGAAAAACCCATAGGGTTCACATTGGTGGACCTTAACCGAGTTGGGTTCAAGGATGACAAGTTCATCTTAGCTGCCCAGGCACGACAAGTTTTTTATGTCCGGGATCCTAGCAACAAGAAGTGGCATGTCGTCCTACATGGGAAGAAGTTCTACTTCGATGAGAAGATTGATTGGCCCGTCCGAGAAGAAAGTCAAGAATTTCCCATCTGTATTTCCAAGTTTGGAAGATATGGGTGGAGCTTTAGCAGGAAGATGGTCACATGGCGATGGATTGTGGGTTGATGAGAGCCGTCAAATTGTGTGGGGGTGATGTTGTTTTGAAAAGGAAAAGGTAAGTGCATGTAATGAGCATAAATGTAATTATCTTTATACTTTTGTGTAATCACCATTGTTCTATGTACTCGGCACAATGGTATTAATATATGAATTTGGGTTTACCTTTTTTGTTGTGTATTGTTGCTCATTTCTATTTTTCACTTCATTGGAAAGGTTCGTTGGTACTATTTGAAAACCAATCAGCACTGGTTAATAGTTATCAAACCGGTGCTAGAAAATAGAGTATGTGCTCTGTTTCATGTTTCAGCACCGAATTTTATCCATATAGCACCGGTTATGAAACCGATGCTGCGAACTTAGATTAATTTTGATGCAGTTGCTCTCAAGTTGGAAAAAGCACCTCAAAACTTAATTCAAGTCACCCACGGGCACCTGCCTTACTCCTCAACACCAGTTTCCAATGTCGTGCCGGTGCTACAATTTATTCTCCATCCATCCACCATCTCAAACTCTGTAAAGCAATAAGGTGAGTTCTCTTTTAAAGATTATTTATTATTCTACAAAATTATGTAACATTACCAAAAAAAATGAATTTCCAGTGGAAATTCCAAACCAATTTTACTTAACTTAGCCTACAACATGTAGTGGCACTTTGTAAGTAATACTATAAAAATAAAATTTTATTCAATTCATTTATTTATGCTACAATAACAAGAATCAAGTTTTTCATGTGAATGGTCAAGGTCATGTGAATCAGCAGTTTTGAATTTTGACATTTTCAAAATTCTTGGAGGGACCTAAGTGCAAAAGCCAAAAACTTCACTTAGAGGTCCAAATACAAATCTGATCGGATCAAATCCACAATATGACGCCCTAATGTCGATCCCAAGTTCAGGCTAAAAATAATTATTCTTATTTGGGCATAAAAAGTCTCATACATTCCCGTTTGAACTTCCTAACTTCTAAGTTATCTGGAGTAGGATACTCTAAGATATGTACTAGCGCTTTACCAAATTCAATGATAACATGAAATTATTTTTAAAGCCATACATTAACCCAACAATACATAATTTGAAGTAAATAGTATACGAGAAAGACGGTGTAACTTAGTTTTTGGAAACAGTGATATTTTAACAAAGTTTTGATAGGAGCGTTTTTGAATTTCCATCGGGAACAATATCGAAACACGGGATCTATTCAATGGTTAATTGAATATTTCTCAATCTTATTGAATTTAAAAAATAATAGACAAAAATTTCTCCCTAACTAGGGACTCATATTAATTATAGGGAAATAATAGAGAATTAACACAACATCGATATAACATGGAATAGAAACTGTGCCCATTTTTTAAATGAATCAAAATTTTAAAAAATTTGATCTACTTCTAGTGGGAAATTCAAAATTTTCCAGATATTGGGCCTAAAATATTTCAGCCCCATTTTGATCTACGTCTAGCGGAAAATTCAAAATTTTCCAGGCCAAAAATATTTTCACCCAAAAGTTTTTAAATAGGCACCGGTTTGTGAATATAAGGCTCCGGTAAAATAAAATGGTTATGATAATTGAATTATTATCAAGATTAAGCAGCTATACGCAACTGCTTTAAATGATTCCTGGCACCGATTTTTTTATAAGAGGACTGGTTTGTATACCATTGCTCTGTACTTAGAAATTATTTTCTTCTCTGTACTTAGAAATTATTTTCTTCTCATGCTCTCGAGTTTGGGAATAAAAAATAATAGGCAGCCTTAGGAAACTGCTTTTTTCAATTACAGCACCGATTTTAGACAATAACAGTATTGGTTTTGAGACTAGTGTTGTGTGCTTAGAACCTTTTTTTATGTCCTTACTCTCAGGTTCAAGAAAAGAAATACCAACGCAGCCTTACACAGATGCGTTTTGAAAAATAGGCACCGGTTAATTTAAATCAGAACCGGTATATCGAGTGTGGTATCGTGCTTAAAATGCTTATATAAAAGGGGACCGATCGTCTTCCTCACATAACGGTCCCCTTTTTCTTCTTCCTCCACCTTCTCCGATTGTTTTCCCCACCATTCATTCCTCCAATATCCACCATTTACCACCTTATTCCTCCAATATCAAGCATTTAAGAACCCTAGAAAACCCCATTTAGCATTCACACATACGCGATTCTCCATTTTCCCACTCAACGCCAGTGAAGTATCATTGACTAGGTTTTTGGCCAGAATTTTCAGAGGTACGCCATGATTCCATCATTTTTTGTTCGAGCAATACAATAACTTTCATCACTGTGAGTAAATTAATATCACATTCTATGTGTTTGATAAAAAATTTCAATGAATCTTTTTTAATGTTTACTTCTATTAGGTTGTTTATTGTGCGATGTTTGAGTATGATGTTATTGTCCATGTGATGTTCAAGTGTTTTTGTTATGGTGATGTTGGTATGTTTTTAGTGCGATGTTTTGGTGATTGGTATGTTGTTAAGTTTGCAATACAGTTGATGGTGTGAGGTTGTTATGTTTGTAGTTCCTTATCCATTCTACCGGTATTTTCATTTGTAGATGCCTCCTAAAACAAAAAAAGATGGCCGGAAAGAGGAAGAGGAGTGTCCCTCCAACCAAAAAAAACAAGGTGGAGAACAAACAAATTACCTCCGAAGGCAAGAAAGAGGAGGTTATACCCATGGTTCCCCTCAAAATACAATTTAAGGAAGATGGAGCGGATCCAACGGGTGCCCCAAGGAGAAAGTTCCTGAAGAAGTGCCCGAGGAGGAAGTTCCAGAAGAACCAATGGGAGATAGCGAGGAAAATCCCCATCGCGATCCAAAGAATGGTGACCTTACAAAGGCATGCAGGCGTAACGGGAAGGCTTTTGACAAATTTGAGATAGGAAACTATTGTAGGGAAAGTGAGAGGGCTACGTGCTAATTTGTTATGTTAGCCAAGGAAAAGAACCATGTCCCCATCGCATTCGAGGAGGTTGATGTTCTGTTGGTTTAAACAAGGAATCGGAGCGCCTGGACTGCATATTGCAATTACGTAGAAGGCGCATTAGATTTGGTACTTGAATACACTGGCCTAAAGGGCCAAGAGATGTTAAAGAGGAAGCGTGGAAGGACATAACAGTAATAATAAATTTTATAATAATTAGTTCATCAATGCCTACTTGTAAATAATTATACATTGTCTTCGTGTGCCTGATATTTAATTCTGAGTAATCTTCCATCGCAGATGAGTTTTAAGTTTAGAGTAGAGTTGACTGAAGAACAAATGAAAAATTTTAGGAGGACTGCGGTGATTAAGGTGGGTGATGCACACCATAATTGGAAGAGCAAGGTAGCAAACAAGTACATCTGGATTCTCCCTGACCGTAAAGTTCCTAAATACAATCCCTGGGAAAAATACAAGTGGATGGATGAGGAGAACTTGAAGAAATTTGAGGAACACAGAAGAACTGAGGATATGCTAGTAAATACAATTCTTACATTATATTGACAAAAATATATCAATATTCTTTTTCCATATATACTGGGCTGTTAAAAACTAACTAATTTATTCAATTTGTAGAAAAAAGGAAAAAAGCAAGCAAGAACTCAAGGGAAAAGAAGTATATCCATCATACCGAACCACAGCGGAACAGAGCGACAAAAGAAAAGTTGATGGAGCAGATGAAGGAGAAAGAGATAAAGAGGCTCAAGGACCTGGGATACACGGAAGAGGAGGTCGAGGAGGAATTAAAGGCAAAGGAATTCAAACCGGACAGATCCCTGGTGTACTTGAAGTCGAACAGGGGAAAAATCAAGGATTACATAACCCTAGAAGTGAAGGTCATAGCAGACAACATTGTAAATATAAAACATTATAAGTATATGAATGTGTAATTTTTCTATTTCAGGAAAACTGTAATTTTCAATACTAACACAAAAAAAATGAACCACAGTTGAGGATGAAGGAGGAAAAAGAAAAGGGAGCTCTAGTGTTGGGTCTGGGGGAAGACATATTGATAAGAGCGACCAGGAAAAAGGATCACCTAAGACGGTATACAGGTACTCTATCCCAACTTTAGACAGTTGTTACTATCCCTGGCATATCACGATGCAAATGTGGTAGCAGCTCCTCATCTCAGAAGAAGCCTGCCAAGAAACATTTTGTTGATCATCCGGTTGTGAAGGCGATGGTCTCATACCTCTAGCAGTTCGTCAAGAGTATAGCTACAGCTGGGGGAGTAAATATTCCCAAGGGCCTAGTGAACCCGAAGAGCTTCATTGAGAATGCAATGTTCGGAGGTATATCCACCAGTCTCAGCAGCTCGGGCCAAGACCCCCCCCCCAACGACGGAGAAGCGGATGAGGAGGTAAAAATGCTTTACACTAAAAAAATTCATAGCATTTGGATTTTTCCTATTCAATTTCTAGCAAACTATTTCAAGAACTAACAAAACTCTCTATATTTGTAAAAGGATTGTGAGTTGGTCACCTTATACATTAAGAACATTCAAGGACAGAGGATAAAGGTTGCACAAGCATGGCTCCAAAAATCAAGGCATCCCAAGAAATTACATGGACCATTAGCTTGTGTTCGGGTGACCGAGCCAGTCTACCATCCAAGAGCTCGATTTCCGTCTGCCAACCACAAATTCAATGACGTGGGAGACGCTTTGGGGAGTGTGATAGACTTGCCGATGACTTTGGTCACGTTCGGGGTTGACACTCAGACAGGGGACAATGTGGAGAGCAAACCACAGACAAATAAGTTTTACAATCTGAATGTGAGTGACAACAAGGTAATAAAATGTAGTAATATAGCAACATCTTTTACATTAACTAATGTTTTTTTATAATCATTGAAATTGATTACATTTCCTGTGTAGGTATCCACCCCTAAACATTCTGGATCAACCAACTCATTCCGTTCCCCAGAGCACCAATTTTTACATGAGAGACCTCTGAAGAAGGTATTTCTCCCTAACAAAAGTTACTTGTACTTTATATCTTTCATTATGAAGTTGCCTAATTTTGTTGCAATTACGTAATTTCAAATTGTCAACAAGCGCCAATTCAATGCATATCCCAACATGGGGAAGTACATCACATGCTGTAATGAGCTTCTTAAGAGCATGCAATTGTCAGGGTTAGTGGCTTTGTTTCCAGAGTTTCGACCATCATTTTTTGGAAGACCACATAAATTAGGATTATTTATGGAATTCTTGGTGGTGTTCGGGAACAAGCTTGGCAACCTAAGAGGAATGACTTGGCTATCAAACTCAATGATAGATGTCTGGATGGGGTGAGATTTACTTATTCACAATTTCTTAATGAATTTGTACACTTATATTAACTAATTTTATTTGTCAAGGCACCTCTAGAATCAAGTCCTCGAAACAAACAATGGCTGCATTCAATTTTTATTGTGTTGTAAGGGAGGATACTCTACAGAAATAAGGGAGGCAGAAGTCGAAGGTCATGTTGCATCCATTCTCAAAACCACACTTGCTGCTGAAGCCCGGGTTTATTTGGTGCCATATATTAAAATGTAAGTGGCACTTTATTATATTTCACATTCTTTAAAGGCACCTGAATTTTCCATCATGACATACATTCTTTTGAAAACAGCAACCATTGGCACTTAATACTCATCTGTCCTAGTACGAAGGAAGTTTTTACCCTTGACCAGATGACTGGAGGAATCAAGCCAAAGAACATTAATGGAAACAAAATCATTGCTAGGTACGTACATTCATTTCATCGGTGTTAATTTGAATGACTTATAGTATGATAAGTTCAACATTACCAGGATTGCATGGAAATATCAAAGGTGGAAACCCCCTTCGGACTACACATGGAATATCCAAATCATCTATGTAAGTCATACAATCCAAGAGTCCCTTCGTATCCACCATTATTTAGTTGTAAGTCATGCAAATACGTTTAACGTGATATTTTTGTTGCAGTACTAAGTGCAATTCAGTGGTTCCGAATGCGGATACTACGTTCGCCTCTTCATAGAAGAGTTAGTGCTCAAGACCACCTCTACGGATATTCTACAAGTTTGTCAACATATTTCAAATTCACCATTTATTCTTCTGACTTACTAAATACTTTCATCTATTAACTCATTTGCTTGTTTTTGATTCAACAATTGTTTCCCCCCTAAACAAAGAGCATACAAAGAGAAGGAGATATTATCTAGTAGTCGAGAGATTGTGTAAGGTTTGGGTGGACACGTATTTCAAAAAATGCAAGACTTCGATAGACATTGACGAGTTTCTTCAAGTATAGAAAGTGGAATTCTTGTACTTTTTTCCATTGAATTTGTTTGTTGATGGATTATGTTTCCTCACAGTCATATTTAGTTTTTCATTCATTCTTTACTCCATTCAAATTTTTATTTATTGTTTGTGGATTGTTGTTGGATGTTGTGAAATCCCCCATTCATCATTGCACGGGGTTTTGATCATGTTGGGCTAGGAAAAATTAAAAATGGGGATTGCAAAATAAAAGCCAAACCATCACCGGTCTTTAAAACCCACACTGGTGCTAGAAAATTCAAATCATAAACAAAAAACCACATGCTGGTGCTAGAAATTAAAATACTTTTAACTGGTAGCACCGTTTCTATGTTTGAACCGATGTAGAAAATATGGGCACTCATTTCCTTAAAACAATTACCGGTGTTTTCAAAGTGGTGCAGTCACAAATCATTAAGCAGCGATTTGACACTACTGATGGTTGTTATGCAGGATAAGCACCTCTAAACAAATCATTGCACCGATATGGATTATCGGTGCTTATAGAAATGTCACCAGTGTTGGTTTATAGAAGTATCAGCACTAGTTTAGAAACTGGAGCTATAGTAACTACATTTCAGTACTGCCCTACTTAGGCACCAGTCTACTAGTGGCCAAAATACAGGTGCCATAGGCCCGAGTGACCGGTGTTACAAGGGGGTGCCCGCAATAGCGTGGGTACAAACACTACTGGAAAACAGGTACATAGGCACTGGTACCTAGCCTAGGGGGGCTAAAATATAGTGCTAATATTATGAAAGGCACGGGTTTTATGTCCAAATTCTACGAAACCGATGTTGAAGTAGTGTATCATCACCGGGAATATGGAACCGGTGCTAAAATCCGGTGCCATAGATAATACTTAGCACCGGTAACTTTATAACACGCACAATGTACTGATGCTGGCAATTTTTCCTATATGAGGAATGGTGTTTTTTGCGCGGAAAAAAGTGGAGGAAAAACAATAGCACCGGTAAACAACCTACCGATGCCTTATATAACACTTAGCACTGGAATTTAGTAAACCAGTGCCAGAAATATGGGACCCAAATGAACAATGGAAGGTATTGTTGACATTAGTAACACCAGTTTACAGAAAATCACCCAATCAATGTTGATAATGCATAAATGGTCAATTTGGTGGGAAAGTTTCTAGCACCAGTATGTAGTCATGAAACTGGTGCTAGAAAAACATTTAATGCTCACCTACCAATATTCAATGGCGGTTAAAAAGTGGCTTTTTTGGAAGAGAATATCATTTATGGTGTCTTTTGAAGGGTTTTAACATTTAATGCTCCAATGAACACCCACAAAGGTATGTTTTAAATTGTTTGGCATGTTATTAATGATCTAATATGTTAAGTATGGATTTTATGCTTATATTTTGTGTGTTTGATCATGATTTTGTATGTTTGATCATGTTCATGATACTTCCATTCATGGAAGAAATTTGATTGTTTTCTAGATTTGTTGATGTGATTAATACCTTGCTTAGGAATGTGATAATGTTTTGGTACTTTTGAATGTTGTAATCCGAGTTGTACGTAATCTTTTCCAAGTGGATTTTGAATGTTTAGAATCTTACGTAACCATGGCATTTTGTGGAACTATAATCATCCTACTTTCGTGAATTTGTAGAGATGGAACGTGCAATGGAGAGGCGTAGGCATGTATATTGAAACGTTGGTTGGTTAAGCAAAGAATATGTTGATTTTGTGGAGGATTTTCTAGAGTATTATTTTGGTCGTGAGAAGAAAGTGTTATGTCCTTCTCGTGATTGCAAGAATCGTAACCATAGTGGTGATAGGGACATGATGAAACTTCACTTGGTTAGGAGAGGGTTTGAAAAAGATTATTTAGTTTGGAACTTTCATGGGAAGAAGGCACCGCCGGAGGTGGTTGTTGGTAGTGGAGGAGAGTATTTTGGAGACTTAAATTTAGATGACATGTGTGAGGAGATTGTCGATGAATTTAGGGGGATGCCCAAGGTTTTATCAAATTTCTTATGTGAGAAGGACCGACCTTTGTATCCCGATTGAAACAAGAGGTATACGATGATGTCATGTTTGATGGCATTGTTTAATTTGAAAGGCCTTGGTGCATGGAACGACACTAACATGAACAAGTTACTGAAGTTCTAGAATGAGAAGTTTCCCGCTGGTAACAGGATACCGGGCAACCTGTACGAAGCAAAGAAAATACTATTTCTGATGGGACTGAAGTATGAAAAAATGCATGCTTGTCCCAATGACTTTGTTTTGTACAGAGGTGACTTATTGAAGGAGGTTGTATGCCCAGTATGTCTCGTGTCACGCTACAATAAAAGGAGAAATGCGATTGTTGATGGAGATGTTGTCTTGAAGTTAAGGAAACGTGTTCCCGCGAAATGCATGTGGTATCTTCCAATTATTCCGAGGTTGAAGAGATTGTTCAAGAATGCCAATGATGCAAAGAACATGACGTGGTACATGGGAAGGGGTTCCGCTCAGGACGATGCCATTCGTCATCCAGTTGATGCAGATTAATGGAAGTTATTTGATAAGAGGTATTCATATTTTGCAAGTTAGCCAAGGAACTTGGATGGTTTTGTGTACAGATGGAACAAATTTGTTTGGAAACATATCCTCTAGGCAAAGTTCATGGTCGGTAATGCTGGTCATATACAACCTTCCACCGTATTTATGTATAAGAGGAAAAATGTGTTGATTCCTTTACTTATTTCCAGGCCAAAACAGCCCGGAAATGACATTGATACGTATCTAGACACTTTGATGAAGATTTGAAGGTTCTACGGCCTGACGACATTAAAGTGTTTGATGGTTTTAGGGGGATTTGAGTTTAATTTAAAGGCAATGCTTTTTTGTGCCATAAATGATTTTCCCACATAAGAAAACCTTTCGGGTTATGTGGTGAAGGGGTACAAGGCATGCCCGGTGTGTGAAGAGTCCACATATTACCAACAGGTTGAAGAATGGTCGCAAGACTGTGTACTTGGGTCACCGAGATTTCCTCCCGATGAAGCACAAGTTGCGTGAGGACACATTTCACTTTGTTGGCGGGAAGAAAGTGAGGAAGGTGCCAAGACCATTCAAGGGGGTTATGATACACAACAAGGTGAAGAAATTTAATGTTGTTCTTGGGAAGAAGATAAAGAACGTTGGTAAATCTCCTGATGGACCTTGGAAAAAGAGGTCGGTTTTCTTCGATCTACCTTACTTGAAGCATTTGGAGGTTCGTCGCTGTCTAGATGTGATGCACATTGAGAAACATGTGTGTGAGAGTTTGATTGGTACCTTAATTAACATTCTAGGGAAGACAAAAGATAGCTTGAATGCGCAAAAGATTTGCTTGAGCTTGGAATTCGGTCGGATCTAGCACCGGATGTGAGAGGGAAGTGAACATACCTCCCTCCCACCCCGTACAATCTGTTAATGGATAAGAAGATATCGGTTTGTGAGTGTATCTAAGGGATCAAGGTACCATCCGGATACTCTTCAAATGCTAGTCGATTTGTGAATGATGATTTGCGTATGAACGCCTTGAAATCGCATGATTGTCACGTTCTTATGCAACAATTATTTCTCGTTGCCATCCATGGTGTTATGGAGAAAGATGTGCAATTTAGCGTTATGCGACTGTGCTTCTTCTTCAACTCTATTTGTCGGAATAATATAAACTGGCAGACTCTTAATGTGTTGGAGCGGGATAGGGTTTTAGAGTTATGTCAGTTGGAGAAGTACTTTCCTCCATCCTTCTTTAACATCATAGTTC
The DNA here is from genome assembly GCA_037428765.1 of Rubia yunnanensis. Lineage (NCBI taxonomy): Eukaryota > Viridiplantae > Streptophyta > Magnoliopsida > Gentianales > Rubiaceae > Rubia > Rubia yunnanensis. Next base: position 3,906,807 of record CM075071.1, read on the forward strand.
ATCTAGTCATTCATTTAGTTAGGGAAATTTAACTATGCGGTCTGGTGGGTATGCAATAGATGTACCATTTCGAGCGATACATGGGTGTTTTCAAAGGTTACGTTCACAATCGTAGCCGGATGTGGGCATCAGGCAAAGGTATGCGACCGAGGAGATAATTGAATATTGTACCTCAAACTTAGTCTGTAAGAAGTTGGTTGGATTACCAGAGCAAGCACACAATTGTAGAAACAATGGGGTTGCACGTTCTAAAGGTACACTTCATACACCTTTCTATGTTGAGTTGAGGGCAGTTCACCTTTACATTTTAAAGAACATTAGCGAGACTGCAATCAATGTTCAAGAGCACATGTCATATTTACAAGCACTATATCAAGACAGGCCTTTGAATAAAATACAACTAGAACATTCTTCCGCATTCATTAATTGGTTTTATAATCGTTGCAATGTGGAAGGCATGCCTAGTAAACTTCGTGCCTTTGCCAGAAAGCCAAACTGCACAGTTAAGAGGTACCTAGGGTATGATATTAACAGTTTTACTTTTGCAAAGGTTGATAAGGATAGCAAGAGCATGATGTAGAACAGTGGAGTTTATATTGAATCTGAATCGATGTGGTAGTCTAGCAAGAAAGACAAAAACTCTATCGTTGCAGTTATGGCATTTTTTGGGGTGATTGAAGAAATTTGGGAGTTGGACTATTTTGAATTCAAAGTTATGGTTTTCAAGTGCTGGTGGGTTGATAATGGAGTAGGGGTTCGTATGGAGAAACCCAAGGGTTTCATATTGGTGGACCTTAACCGAGTTGTGTTCGAGGATGACAAGTTCATCTTAGCTACCCATGCACGACAAATTTTTTATGTCTTGGATCCTAGCAACGAGAAGTGGCATGTCAGCCTACATGGGAAGAAGTTCAACTTCAATGAGGAGATTGGTTGGCCCGTCCGATGAGAATCTCCAGAATTCCCATACTCCCTCCGTCCCAAGTTAAACTGTGCACTTCACTTTATTTCACTATTCACTATCCAACTTTGACCACATATTTGAATAGATATATAAACAATAATATTATCATATGTTATATGGTTGGATTTGTGAAAAAGATTCTATGCAATTTAACCTGGGACAGAGGGAGTGTGTATTTTCAAGTTTGGAGGATGTGGGTGGAGCTTTAGCAGGAAGACGGTCACATGGAAATGGATTGTGGGTTGATGAGAGCGGCCAAATTGTGGGGGTGATGTTGTGTTGAAAAGGAAAAGATAAGTGCATCTAATGACCATAAATTTCATTATCATTATACTTTTGTGTAATCGCCAATGTTCTATATATTCGGCACAATGATATTAATATATGAATGGGTTTACCTTGTATGTAATGTATTGCTGCCAGTTTCTGTTTTTCAGTTCCTAATAAAGCTTCGTTGGTACTATTTTAAAACAAATCAGCACTAGTTAAGAGTCATCATACCGGTGCTGAAAAACAAAGTATGTGCTCTATTTCATGTTTCAGCACCAGTTTTTGTCCATATAACAAAGGACATGTGATGTGTGCTAAGAATAATTTTCCCCTTAGCTCTCGGGTTGGATAAAAGATGTGAAAAAATAACACAGAAGGCACCGGGATTACATATCACAGAACCGGTTGTATAACCGGTGTTGTGTAGTTAGAAATATTTTTCCGTTTTGCTCTCGGGTTGGAAAAAAATGTGAAAAAATAATACAAGGCAGCCTCAAGCAGCTGCTTATCGGTGAAAAGGCAACGAAATTGCATGTTTCAGAACCAGAATTGCATGTTTCAGCACCAGAATTGCATGTTTCAACATCGATTGTATAACCTGTGCCCTGTACTTAGAATTATTTTACCGTTTTGCTCACGGGTTGGAAAAAAACCGAGAAAATAATTAAAGGCAACTACAGTCACCTTTTTTTTTCTCAACACCAGTTTTTTACTTTCGTGTCGGTGCTATAATTTAGTGTCCATCAATTCACCGACCCAAGCTCTGTAAAGCAATTAGGTGAGTTCTCTTTGAAATATTATCTATTATTCTACAACATTATTCACCATTACAAAATAAATATGAATTTCCACTGGAAATTCAAAACCAAATTTATCGAACTTAGCCTACAACATGTACTAGCGCTTTGTAAGTAATACTATAAAAAAATTAAATTGTATTAAATTCATTTATTCATGCTATAATAACAAGAATCAAGTTTTTGAAGTTAATGGTCAAGGTGATACTTTGTTTTGGGCAACACTGCAATTTCTAAAAATTCTGCACCAGTGACCTATGTTCACTTCCGAGGATGTTCCATTTACACATTCAAGTTCTAATCACATATTTATGATCATAAAATACTCAATTTCACTTTTGAATCGGCAATTTTGAATTTTTTTCATTTTCAAGGTTCTTGGAGGGACCTAAGTGCAAAAAAGAAAAAACTTCACTCGGGTGTCCAATTTCAAATCGGATCAAATGGAAACCTACATTATGATACCTCAATTCCAATTCCAAGTTTGGGTTAAAAAATTATTAATATTTGTTTGGAAAAAGCCACAAGTATACCTTCCCATTTGGACTTTCTAACTTCTAAGTTATCTGGAGTAGGATACTCTAAGATATATACTAGCACTATACCAAATTCCATGATGACATCAAATTATTTTCAAAACCATACATTGACCCAAGAATACATAATTTGAATTAAATTGGATACGAGAAAGACTGTGTAAATTAATTTTGGGCAACAGTGATATTTTAACAAAGGTTTGACTGGATCACTTTTGAGTTTCCATTGAGCACAATGGTTTATTGGATATTTCTCATTCCTATTGCTTTTAAAAAAACAATAGAGAAAACTTTTTTCCTCATGAGGTACTTATATTAATTATTGGGAAATAGTAGAAAATTAACACAACACTAGTATATCATGAAATAGAATCGGTGCCATGTTTTGTCGGGGTCAAAATTTTTTACCTATTTTGTGGCAGGAAATTCAAAATTTTCGAGATTTTTGGCCAAACATATTTCAGCCCAGAAGTTTTTAAATAGGTACCGGTTTCAAAAAAGAAGGCACCAGTAAAATAAAATGGTTCTGATAATTCAATCTTTCTCGGGATTAAGCAACCATATACAGCTGCTTTATATAAGTCTTGGCACCAGATTTTGTATACAGGCACCAGTTTGTTTACCGGTGCTCTGCACTTATAAAAGTTTTTCTTTTCATTCTCTAGTGTTTGTGAATATAAAATACAAGGCAGCCTTACGCAGTTTCTTTTTGCAACTATGGCACCAGTTTTAGATTTTACCAGCACCGGCTTTGCTACATGCTCTGTGTACTTAGAAACTTTTTTCCCTCCTTACTCTCGGGTTGGAGAAATTAATTACAAACACACCCTTAAGCAGTTGCGTTTGAAAAATAGACACCGATTTTATTAATTTCAGAACCGGTACATCGGTTGTTATACCGGTACTGAATATGCTTATATATATAAGGGGACCAATCATCTTCCTCACATAACGGTCCCTTTTTCTTGTTCTTCCACCTTCTCCGATAGGTTTCTCCACAATCTCCACGATCTCCACCTTTCATTCCACCAACATCCACCATTAAACACTTTATTCTTCCAACATCCCACATTTAAGAACCCTACAAAACCCCATCTAGGATTTGCACATACGAGATTCTCTATTTTTCCCACTCGACACCGGTGAAGTATCATTGACTAGGTTTTTGGCCAGAATTTTAAGAGGTACGTCATGATTCCATCAATTTTTGTCTAGGAAAAACCATAACTTTCACCACTTTGAGTAAAATTGGTATCACATTCTATGTGTTTGATGAAAAGTTTCAATAAATCTTTTATAATGTTAACTTGTGTTGGGTTGTTTATTGTGCGATGTTTAAGTATGATTTTGTTGCCCATGTGATGTTCAAATGTTTTTGTAACATGCTTAAGCTATAGCTAAAATGTGTTATGTTCTATGGTATGTTCTAAAATGTGATTGGTATGTTGTAGTGCGGTGTTTATTGGTATAGTGATTGGTATGTTGTACTGCGGTGTTTATTGGTATGGTGATTGGTATGTTGTGTTGACATGTTGCTTTGGTATAGTGATTGGTATGAAATATAGTTGAAGTTGGCATGTTTGTAGTTCCTTATCCATTCTACCAAAATTTTCATTTGTAGATGCCTCCTAAAACAAAAAAAGAGTTGTCCGGAAAGAGGAAGAGGGGTGGTCCTTCCCTCATAATACAATTTGAGGAAGATGCAGCTGATACTACGGTGCTCTCGAGGAGGAAGTTCCCAAGAGAATGATGGTGACATTGACCCCCATCGGGATCCGAAGAATGATGACCTTGCAAAGGCAGGAGGGCGTAATGGGAAGGAGTTTGACAAATTTGAGATAGATAATTGGTGTAGGAAACGTAGGACGGCTACGTACCAATTGGTGATGTTAGCCAAGGAAAAGAACCGTGTCCCATTCGCATTCGAGGAGGTTGATGGTCTGTTGGTTTTTGTAAAGAATTGGAGCTCCTGGAATGCATATTGGAATTACGCTTTCAGAAGGCGTATCAGATTTGGCACATGGATACACTGGTTTAACGTGCTAAAGGATGTTAAAGAGGAAGTGTGGAAGGAAATAACGGTAGTGACAAATTTTATAATACTTTGTTCATCAATGCATACTTGTCGATAATTATACATTGTCTTCATGTGCCTGATATTTAATTCTGAGTAATCTTCCATTGCAAAATATTTTTAAGTTCAAGACAGATTTGACTGAAGAATCTTGGAAGAGTTTGAGGAGGCCTATGGTTATTAAGGCTGCGACACCAAAATTTGGAAGAGCAAGGTAGAAAACAAGTACATCTGGCTTCTCCCGACGGAAAAGTTCCTAAATACAAGCCCTGGGAGAAAAAAAAGTGGATGGATGAGGAGGAGTGGAAGAAATTCGAGGATGACAGAAGAACCGAGGATATGCTAGTAAGTCCAGTTCTAACATCATGTAGACAAAAATATATCAATATTCTTTTGCCATATATACTGAGTTGTTAATAACTAATTATCAATATTGTCGACTAGGGCCGAAGTACCGGTGTCATAGGCCCCCAGTGACCTGTGCCACAAGGGGTTACCCACAGTAGTGAAATACTATCTTTTGGGAGGTGGGTGGGTGATTTTCGACCCATAAGAATCTTACAAGTCAACAACTCCGGTCAAAGAAATTTACGGGTTAATATTTCTTTTCATTTCTGTGCAATGTGCACCTTTTTACTAACAAAAAATTTAATGTTTCAATTCCAATACTTGATTTTTGTGATGTTTTAATGATTTGTTTTCACTAAAATCATGTGTTTTGAAGCTAAGTGTTAATCTCTTAACGTCAAATCTTTTGTTTACATGTTATTGTTTAAATTTAATACATTTTTATTCTAGTTAGTGATATTTTATTATCTTAATTTAAAAATTTTAACTCATATTTTAATTTTTGTTGATGTGTTAACTTTTTAACGTGTAATTTTAAATTGATATCGATGTTTCTTAATTGTTGCAATTTGATGTTTAATTATTATGTTACGATGCCTTTTTTTAGTGTTTTAACTATATATTCTAAGTTAAAGGTAAAAAAACGGAATGATCTCTGGATTCACTGTCAAAAAGAAATTAGAGACCTTAAAGGTCAAAAACGGAAATTCACTGTAGCTACGTGACGATTTTTTGTGCGAAATCGCCAAAACGCTTTCTTCACTGTCGTTTCATACTGTTTTTCTCTTTCTTTTCTTCTTCTTTCATCTCCGCCAACTGATAACGGTCACCTTCCCACCGCCACGATGGCGGCTCTCCCGTCTGGTATCCACGGGGGATCCAAATCTTTCCTTCAAGCTTTGGCCAACCGCCCTCCACCTCTTCGCGATTGCCTTCCGTCGAATCCAGAGATCATTCCTAAGACTCAGTATAAAGGAGAAATTACTTGCCTTGTCAGTCGTAAAGATGCGGAAATCCTCTCCTCTCATTATCGGAATGCTTTGATCGGTAAGTTTGCCAGGGGTAAACCATCCATGGTCCAACTAAATGAATCGTTCAATTCTGTAGGTTTCAAGGGCAAGTTCCAGATTGGTTTGATAGATTTCCGCCATGTCCTCATACGCTTCCAGGAGAAAGAAGACTATCAGAGGTTTTGGCTCAAGGGACAATGGAGCTTCAACAATGCCCAAATGAAGGTACTGAAATGGACTTCTGACTTTTCACCGGAGGCAGAATCGTCCATTGTCCCGGTATGGGTCTCAATTCCACATGTTCCTATTTATTTCTACAATTCCGCTATGCTAGAGATCATGGGAAATCAAATTGGCAATTTCATTAAACTAGATGCTGCCACAGAGGCCTTGTCTAGGCCTTCTTGTGTTAAAATGTGTGTGGAAATTGATTTGAAAAAAAAAACTCCCATCTTCTATTAGAGTTGGAATTGAAGAGAATGGAAATGAATTTAATGTAATTAAACTCCCCCTAGAATTTGAGGATATCCCACCCTACCGTTTCCATTGCAAATGTATAGGGCATGAGGATAACTACTGCATATATCTACATCCTGAGCTTAAAAGATCTTGGACTCAGAATAATGGTAAGTCTAATAACCATACTGAGCCTCAGCTAAAGAATTCTGCTGGGCAGGTAAATGAGAATTTTAAGATGAATCAGACTGGAAATTTAAGGGCTGGGAGCTCAGGGATCTCAATTATAGAAAAGCAGAAAAACTTTCAAGCCCAGAAGTTCATCTATGTCCCCAAAAAACAGCCGATCCCAGTTTCTAAACTAGAACCTGATAATCCTATCCAAATTGACATTGACTCTCCTGATTTGGTCCCTAGGATTTCTGAGGAGTGTACTGATCAACAACAAGTGGTGTCACATAATGAAGTAGAACCTATTTCCTGTAAAATCCACAGAGATATCTCTGAAATAGAGAATGAGCACAAACCACAGTCCCCTGTATCTGAGGCTCAAAAGATTATTTCCTCCCCTCAAGTGCCTTTTTCCAGTCCTGGTACATCAGAAAAACTGTCAAGGCATACACGATCGGCTCCAATTACTCGTACAACAGTTTTTGCAAAGGATGATCTACCTAGTAAAAGGGGAAGATCTTTCTCTCCTTTAAGTTCTATTATAGCTGCAAAAAACTTTATCTTTTCTCAGCAGAAACACAGGGCTAATAGATTCCTTCCTCTGGCTGAAGATGAAACATCATGTGATGAGGTTACTAATTCTGAATATCCAGCTAATGAAGTAGGTTCTCCCTTGCTGACATCAGACCAAGTTGATGATGATGACCAGGTACTTAGTAGTGGTGTTTCGCCTTCTGCTCTTACTAAGCAAAAGAAAGGTAAGTCTGTAGTTAAAAATAACAATGAATCCTTTTTTGCACAAAAAAACACTATTATGACTAGATCAAAAAGCACCTCTAATGTTTCCCTATGAGTACTACAAATGTAAAGATTAAAATGCTGGTTTGGAACATTAGGGGTATGGACACTTCTATGTTAAGGCTATCTAATCTCATTCATAGGCACAAATTTGAACTCATTTGCTTAATTGAACCAAAATATGATAATCTTCAGTGTGAATTATATAGACAAAGGCTTCATTTTGATAACTGCTTCTCTGCAACAAATGGTCAGATATGGATTTTTTGGTCTTCAAACATTACTCTGTCAGTTCATTGTGATAATCTCCAATTTCTTGGGGCTAACCTAACTAGTTCTAATCTCAGTAAACCTATGGATGTCTTTTTCAATTATGGACTTCGAACTAGATCAGGTAGAAAATCACTTTGGTCAGATCTTAGATTATATAATCATGATGAATCCCTTTTTATTGGAGATTTTAATGCCATTACATCAATAAATGAATATAAAGGTCCATCTACTCTAAAACTTGGGAGTTTGAGGGATTTTAATGACTTTATTAATGGTATGGCTTTAGAAAAAATTAATACGGCTGGGAACCTGTTTACTTGGTCTAATAACCGGTTAAGATCTCCCACTGTTAAAAGACTTGATAGAGGATTGTGTACTTCAGCTTGGTCCACTTCTTTTCCTTCATCTTCAATACAGATTCTGAATAGGGTTAGCTCGGATCATAATCCTTTGCTGTTGACTGTAGGTAGTGATAATCCCTCCAACCCTAGGCCTTTTAGGTTTCTAAACACATGGTATAAAAGAAAAGAGCTGAATGATGTAATAAAAGATAATTGGGATGCTCCTTTGCATAATTCAGGAATGCTAGCTTTCTATCTAAAATTGCTCAGACTCAAGAAGGCTTTAAAAATTTGGAATAAAGACCATTTCGGGAATATTAATGACAATGTCTTACAAGCCGAATTGGCTGTGAGGGATCAGGAGACAGTATGTGATCAAACTGATTCTGTGGCTGAATTAGTTAAGCTCAGGGAGGCTAAAGCTAGGTTAGTTAAGGCCATGTCTGAGCAAAAAAAATTTTGGAAACACAAGGCAAAGGTAAAATGGCTGCAAGAAGGGGACAATAATACATCTTTTTTCCATAGATCTGTCAAAGAAAGGAACAATAGATTAAAGATCACAAAAATTAAAGGAATTAATGGACAGTGGTTAGAAAATACTCAGGATATTGAGATGGAAGCCATAAATTATATTCAGAATCTTTTGAGGGAGGATTGCCCTCCTGAAAGCTCACTTTTTCAGTTTCATTTTCTAAATCATATCCCGAATCTGGTCACTCAGGAAGACAATGAAAAATTGCTGCAACCGGTTACATTTGATGAGCTTAAAGGGATAGTCTTCAGTCTTAATAAATCCAGCAGCCCAGGTCCGAATGGCTTCTCAGCCAAGTTTTATATAAAATCCTGGGATGTTATAGCTAATGATCTTCTTTCTGCTGTTCAGGATTTTTTGTCTCCTTCTAACTTGCCCAGGGGTATTGGAAGTACATGGATCACCATAATTCCAAAGAAACAAACCCCAATATCTTTTGATGACTATAGACCTATAAGCCTCTCCAATGTGATTAATAAGATTTGTTCCAAAGTGCTTATGGAAAGGCTTAAGTCTATTATGCCTAAGATAATTTCTCCTAATCAAACAGCTTTTCTTCATGGACGTGATATCTCAGATAATGTAATTTATCTTCAGGAAATGGTTAGGTTGCTTAATAGGAAAAGGAGGGATCCTAATTGTATAGTTAAACTTGGATGGTCCTTTTTATACAAAGTCTTGGCTAAATTTGGTTTTCATGCAAAATTTATTTTCTCTGTCATGAAAAATCTATCCCAGGCTTGGTTTTCTATTCTAATTAATGGTAGACCGGTGGGATTTTTTCAATCCACTAGGGGCATTAAGCAGGGGGATCCATTATCACCTTTTTTGTTTAATATCTTCTCTGAATCCTTTTCAAGGAGTTTGTCCTTCATTTTTGCTAGTGGTAAGCTGTCATACTTCGATCTACCAGGTAATCCTCCAAGAATTTCACACTTATCGTATGCGGATGATACTGTTATTTTCTTTAAAGCAACTAAGCTAACTTTAGTTAGATTAAAAGCTTTCTTGTCCACCTTTGAGGAAGTCACAGGTCAATCTATTAACTATAATAAGAGTGATATCTACATTGGTAAGCATGCTTCGGTTCATAAGGTTCACCACATTAAAAGGATCTTAGGAATGAAAATTGGATCTTTTCCTTTTTCATACCTGGGAGTTCCAATTTTCACTGGTGCTGCAAAAAAGATATATTTTCAACCTCTTTTGGAGCTGATTGATAGTAAGATTAGTAACTGGAAAAACAGATGGATATCCATGGGTGGAAAAATTACTCTGATTGAGTCTTGTATCTATGCCATCCCACAGCATATTTGGCAGGTTTTAAAACCAAAAAAACTGATTATTTCCATCATTGAGAAAAAACTTAGCAAGTTCTTTTAGGGTGAAACTGATCTAAAATCTAAAAGATCATGGAGAAAATGGAAAGATCTCTGTCTTCCTACTGAGCAAAATGGCTTAGGTTTTAGGTCTATATCTACCATAATTAAAACATGTTCGGTTAAATTGTGGTGGAAGTTTCAAATGGTTGAGGCTCTGTGGACTCATCTTCTAGCAGCCCTCCCTCCTTCACATAGGACATCCCCAAATTGGAAGAGGATCTGCTCAGTCAGTTTTTGGGTAGAAGCTAATTCCAGAGTTATTATAGGGAGAGGGGACTGTAATTTTTGGACTGCAAATTGGCTTGATGCTGGTCCCCTCATTGATATGTGTGATCAGAATGGGGTGGATATTGATGGGGACTGCACAGTTTCTCAATTTATATCCAACAAAGCTATTCTCATCACAAAAATTGAACCATTCCTGTCAGCTAACATTATTTCCCTCTTGCAGGATCCAGAGCTTACTCCTCGTAGAGCTGATAGGCTAATATGGAAACCAGGTATCCATGGGAATTTCTCTTTCAAGGATACATACATTTCTCTATGTAACTACACAGGTAGTATATCCTCCTCTCACCATTTTTGGAATTCTAGATTTGAAAAGAAAATCTCAGTTTTTATGTGGAAAGTGACTAACTCTTTGTTACCTTTTGATAATATCCTTGGAAAACTAAGATTTTGTCTAGCATCTAAGTGTTGTTTGTGCAATAAACAGGAAGACTCTTTAGAGCACCTTTTTAATTCATGTGAATTTTCTTTGAATGTTTGGCTTACTGTTCATCAGTTTATGGGGATTAGAGATAGGTCTTTTCCATCTGTTTGGGACAGATTATCCTGCTACCTAACCCTTCCAACTCTTTTTTCTTTACATTCTCTTATAATCCGCACTGCAGCTATTTTCACACTCTGGAATCTGTGGAAGATGAGGAATAGAACTTTATTTGACTCCTTAAGGCCTTCATCTACCTTAGTGCTTCATCAGATTAGAGATCAGATTTTTTACTCATTCTGTGCTAAACCTGCTTATATATCCTCCCCCTTTGATTTCGGTATTGCAGACCACTCTTTCCTACCTCTTCTCAAACGTCCACCAAAGCCACAAATCTGGAAAATTGCTTGGGATAGGCCAAAATCTGGTTTTAAGATTAATGTAGATGCTTCTTGGTGCTGCAACACTTGTACGTGTGGGATTGGAATGAGTATTAGGGATAGTAGAGGTGGCTTTATAGGAGCTTACACATTATTCTCTAATGCTAATTCCTCTTTGGAAGCTGAATTAAAGGCTATCCGGTTTGCAATTCAGCATTCCTCTGATTTGCCTCCACCTCTGTGCATTGAATCAGACTGCCTTAGTGCAGTGCTTTTTGCTAATGATCCACATAGAGCTCACTGGAAATGCTTTTGCTTAGCTGATGAGATTAATCACTCCTTGAAAGATATCAAACTTGTGCATATTTATAGACAGGCTAACTTGGTGGCTCATACTCTTGCAAAGAAATGTCGACAGCTTAAGTGTAATGAATCTTTTCAGTCAATTTCTGTGCTACCTAACTCAGTGCAAGGCTTGATTAGACTAGATCAAATTGGGACCCCTTCTATACGGATAGTTAATTAGGTCGGATGCTACTGATTTTATATTCCATATTTGCAGGTTGGGGACATGATGCCACCAAACTATTTCTCTGGATCTCCATCTTTTGGAGTGCCACAGTGTGACAACAAGAGATCTTCCCAGGGTTGAGCTTTTGCTCAGGATGGACTGATCAGGATCATGACAGGAAGCTAACAGGATGGGATTCTCAGGCTTGGAAAGCATAGTTTCTTTTGATCATACATTGTCTATTGTTTCTTCACTTAGAAGAGGTTTATCATGGTTTAGGCTATGTGGAAGTCTCTGACTGTCTTGTGTTTCGTTGATTCGACTCACTAACAAGTTCGATGATTCTCTTCATAGCCTAATTCCATGTTCCTCCTATATAGCTCTCTCATATTTCATTATCCCTTTGGAAGCAATTATTATTGCTTCAAAAGCAGAATGTTTACTCACGTATAAACATCTAAGCCTCGGCTTTCTTTTCCATGTTTTGTTCTTATTTATGGGCTAGGGAAGGCCTAATATAATTTCCCCCATCTCCGGATGGTATTCAAAAAAAAAAGTTGATGTCAGGTTTCAGTATTTTTATTTCGTGCGTATTTTGGTAATTAATTTTATATTTAGTTATTTTTATTTTTATGAAGTATTTTAGTGTTTTATTTGATTTTAAACTATTTTACTTTGAGTAATCAATTTTTCTATCTGATTTTCAAATACTTTATTTTGATGTGTAGTTCATTTTTTATTTGATCCTCAATTTAATACTTGATATTTTTTACCATTCAAAATTGATGTGTTAGTTCTAAACCCTCTCCTGGCGCAGCCCTCCCTCGATGTAGCCCTTCTTCTTCAATCTTTTTTCCCATCTTTCCATTAGAGGAGATGAGGAACAACATTTTATTTTAATTCATGTTTTTGTTATTGAATAAGTGTGAGATTTGTCTCCCCAAATTAGTTTTGTTCTTCGACCTGATTGATTAGATCGTTGTGTCCATGATGATAAATCGATTTAGTTGTTCACGTTGAAGTATTGTTCTCGATATGCTTGTACAGATCGTGTGTTTGCAATTTTGTTTGTAGTTTTATTTTTGGGTTTCCATTAATTTGGGTTCGCCATATCTGTGTTTTTCAAGGTTTTTACAGTTTGAACAACATAGATCGTGACTGAATCAAGTGGTGTTACAGTTGCAGAGATCCATGTTTGGCGCAATGATATTGATGTGTGATACACTCCTCTTTGCCACGTGGTCATGATTTTGGTGGGAAACTAGTTAATATCATCGAGGGCTATGTTATGGTTTTTTTTAGATCTCTTATCTGTAATAGTATAGACGAACAGTTTTGTTGACAAGTAATTCATATATCCTTGCAATATGATAGATATTGCTAGAGGCTAGTTAGGTTGGATGTCAATTCCACCCAGTGTAATAGGTGTTGGGCGTTTTCCAAGCATTTTTGAAAGATTGATTTAAAAAAAAATTTTGATGTGTTAAGATTTATATTTGGCATTTATATTATTTTTAGACCAAATAATTTTTATACCAAATAATTTTTATGTGTTAATTGATCCATTTAAATTAGCCCAAGGGAATTCCTCATGGCCCAATACTGTAGAAATCTAATTCCCGAATTTGAACAGACATGCCACCTTCTCTAGCGTTGCACCGTCTTCTCCTATCGACGCAGGGAACAGCATTCTAGAGCCTCCGTCCACAAGGCATTAAGACGACGGGTTCACTTGATGCGCGGTTGTCATGCACATCCAAGAAACCTTTGTTTGCTGAAATCTACCTTGCTAATCTGGAAACCCAAATATTGTTCGAAGGTTGGGTAAGCTCATCAAGTATGACTGCTTCTATTCCATAAACTAGAATTAACGAAGTTACTCCAGTTGCTGCTCTCTCTCTGTCGCTCGGTATGACTATATCACAATGGGTCATTCGTATATTTAGTTTCCTTCAGCCCCCACGCGAGCTTATGATATTGATAGTTGTCAGGTTGGTGACCTCAACTTAGCCTTTGGCACGAGGGTGGTACACAAGTGAATTTTCATTGAATGCTGAAGTCTTTACACCATTTTTTAAAGGGGTTGTGGGTGAATTGTCTCCCATTATCTTTGATATAAGTCTAGGTATCCCGTACCTACAAAATCTATTTTTCCAACAAAGGTCGATGCAACTCGTACCTTTAACACTAGTGGAGAATTGCCTATTAAATGCATAGTTCAAAGGTGGTTCCGCTAAATTTCTCAGGAACCGCCTTTTCAGGACTTGATGTTTCTGGACGCCTTGAAAATCAAAAGCAGTTCAAGTTTGTTGGAAGGCATTTATGAAAGAACAGCCTTCCATTTATATGAATCAAAGGCGGTTCACCGTATGAACGCCTTTAAATGAGTACAATTAAAGGTGGTTGTGCAAAAGTGACTTCTATTGTGGTAGGTTCCGAATTCGGAACTGAGATACAATTATGGTTCCGAGTGAGGAGCCTTTATGGATCAGGGCACTTGAAAGGATGAATAATGTTACGAGTCTGTAACATCCTCTGATCGTAGTTCTGATCTAGGAGCCCTTTTCAGTTCTTTGTGTTTGTGTAGAAGATCAATTCCGCTATCAGAAATTATTAAAACGAGAAGTATAACTTTAGCGGGTTGGTGCTAAGAAATGATGAGATGAATTTGCGAAGAGGCATAACCCACTCTTTGGGGTTTCTTGTGGAACTAATCGTGAAGGTATGTTCAAGTCAATCACTCATTTTAATTCGTTCAATTCAATTATATTAGTAATGGGTTGAATTAGGGTTTATGTTGGGAAATTGTTTCATGGGTTGAATAAGGGTTTATGTTGTGTGTGCTAATAGTTTAAAACCACACTCAACTGTATGTACGTACGTAAGGGAATTTCACGGATAAAATTGAACTAATCGGTGGTAATCGTAGGAACTCACCCGATTATATTCTCTTGATAGAATCATTTGTTGTGTTGACTTTCAAACACGCCTCAAAGAATGGTACGGTCTGGGCACGTTTCCCATGTAATGATTGTAAGAATGATGCATATGTGGGGAGAAAGAAATTGCATGACCAACTTAAAATGCAAGGTTTTCAAACTAGTTATACTCACTACATGTGGCACGGGGAGGTTCTCAAGGATATTGTTTATGATGTTAAAACTAAATAAGGGGTTCATTTGGATGGAGACGATGGATTTGGTGACATGGAGAAGGATGTTGCTAGAGAATTTCACGGTAAACCTAGAATCGTTGATCAATAACAAGAAGACTACATTGTATGATGGGTCAAAACATTCTATTTTTAGCGCTACGTTGAGTATAATGAATTTGAAGGAAAAATACAGGTAGACCAACAAAGGGATGATTGAAACATTTGAATTGCTTAGGGAACTACTTCCAGATGGTAATCTTATGCCCGATAAATCGTATGCCACAAAAGGATTCTCTTTCCAATAGCATTGGAATTGAAAAAAAAAATCATGCTTTTCCGAATGATTGTGTGTTTTATAGAGGGAAGGGGGATGTGGATAGAGAAACTTTCCATGTATGTGATGAGTCTAGGTACAAGTTGAAGCAGGGAGAAATTGTTGTGGGTGCGGAAGTTGGTTTCATCTCGAAGAAGAAAACCCCTGCTAAAGTTTTATGGTATCTTCCTATTATTCCACATTTGAAGAAGTTTTTTGCTTGAAAAGAGGATGCTAAGCTAATGCGCTAGCATTAAGATAGAGTTAGACCTGGGGATGATGTGATCAGTCATATGCCAGACGGTGAGCAGTGGAAGAAGCTTGAGGCCCTTTACCCTGAGTTTGGATCAGAGCCTCAACATTTGAGGTTTGCCCTATCAACTGATGGAATGAATCAATTTGGTAATATGAGCAGTGCACATAATTCATGGCATGTAATGTTGGTAATCTACAATCCCTCTTCTTGGTTGACAAATGAAATAAAGTATGTTTTGTTATCCATGATGATTTTGGGTCCTAGGAAACCTGGTAATGATATAGATGTTTATCTTGCTCCCCTTATCGATGATTTAGTGAAGTTATTCAAGGATGGAATTTGGACTTATGATGGTTTGCGGAAGAGTATTTCACGTTGAATGCCTTGTTTTTTGGCTCTATAAATGATTTTCCAGCTTACAAAAATTTGTCCTGATATTCGGTGAAGAGGCACTACGTGTGTCCCGTGTTTGAAAGGGAAACCTCATTTTTCCAACTTAAACATGGATGTAAAACCGTTTACCAGGGGCAAAGATGATTTCTTCCTCAGGGGCACCTGTGCCGTTCTGCAAAGAAATGGTCAATGGGGAGATCGAGTTACGTCCACCGCCGTTATCACTAACTGGTGATCATTATTTTTTACAGAGTTAAAAAACTACCAAATGACTTTGGGATGGGGAAATGGAAATCTTTTATGGAAGGAAGTTGGAAGAAATGTTCTACATTTTTCAAACTCCCTTACTTGAAGGATTTGGATGTCAGACACTGTCTTGATGTAATGCACATCAAGAAAAATGTGTGTGATTCATTGGTTCGTACACTGTTAAATACCCCTGGGAAAACTAAAGATGGGTTGATGTCCGGCTTGACATGGTCGATATGGGTATTAGAGAGAGTCTGGGTCCTGTTACAGATGGTGATAAGTGTTATCTACCCCCTGCATGTTTCTCCATGTCTAATGCAGAGAAGAAACTGTTTTGCGAGACCTTGAGTAATTTGAAGGAGCCCGGGGCATATTCGTCTGACATAAGTTCATGTGTATCGGTGAAGGAGTTAAAGTTGGTAGGCATTTGATGTGATTGCTCTGTCAAGTAGAAACACCACTGTTCACCTTGTAAACTCTTTTTCCTGCAAAATAGAACCCGAAAGTGATTCCGGGGAAAAGACTCGGATGATCAAGTCAGTCTTCTCTCTAGAAAATTGGAATTCTTCAGTTTAATGGCATTTACCTTGATTAGTATCTTTCTTCTCCTTTTTATAGTGTGCTACGAACGTGGCTCCATTTCATCTGGATTTGCCATCGTGGGTTTAATTGTGGTTCCGATAAAGGCGGTTCGTGTCTGAAAGCTCTATCATGGCTCCCGCCTTTCTCGGTTCATGGTCTAATTCCCTTCAACCTGCTTCCACCTTTTCTTGTTCAGTTCGTGGTCTATTGTAGAGCCTGTTTATGATTTGGGCTAGCGGCCTAGTGCTATGGAGCTTATTGGCCGGGTATATCATAAACCCCCCTAGCCATGAAGACTAAAAGGCATGAAGTGATGGCATTACTTGTAAAATAATGCGAACTGATTTTGTACGCTAACAACATGTTCGTCATTTAGTATTACTCTTATTGTCATTGTGAAGTGACATTGGCTTTTTGGCTATACCTTTGACCCAGCTAACTCTTCTGATTTCAAATTTATAATTTTGAATCTCCCTTGTCCATGTCATCTTTGTGATAAGGACGACTGCTTAGATTTTGTTTCTAAGAACCGAGATTTGTTCCTCCTTCTTCGGTGCATTGTTCTTATTTATTCTGCCTTTTGTTATCGCTCCATCTCATAAATAAGGAATTGTAAACAATTAATTTAATTTCGTCGTCATTCAGTGTGTTGTTCACTCATCTTCCGCCATTGTTTCGATATATGTAAAAGGCAACCTACTATTGTGTCAGACAATCATTATACTTTTGAACTGATTGATCTCCTTGTTCTTTCCATTTCTCCATTGTTATTTAACTATCAAAATTTATTTTTCTTTCAGCCCATCTCCCCTATCATCAAAATATTCATCTTCCCGGCTATCTCTTGTTCTTCTGCGAATCACCATCATTTATCCTATATAAGATTAAGTTTGTTTCTAGCTCTATCTTTGATTTCTTTGTTGCATGTGCTAAATTTAATAAGGTATCTCCTCTTCAATTCCTGGAAATTTTACGACCTTTGGTTTTACCTTACCAATTTCCAGTCATCTTCTCCGACGAACCTTTTGTTGATTTACTTAACCTCTGCCTTGAAAAATTTACATCCAAGATTTGCAACCCTAATTAAAGTTTTTATTTCTAAGTCTAGGGTCACTGTCTATCCAAATGTCTTCCTCTAACCACATGGAGTCTCCCGTAGAAGCTGTTCACTCCAACGAGGATTCCGGTCACATCACCGGACCCTCTCTCATAGAGAGTATATTGACCGGTCCATACTTAGAAGATTTAAAGAACTATTTTCCATTTTTCTCTTCGTTTGAGCTTCGTGCTCATGCAAACTTTGAATGTGTTTGTAATCCTCCTCCTGGATATATATCATGCTATTTAAATTATTTGAATTTTGGTCTCTATTTTCCTCTTCCTCAACAAGTTGTTGACCTTCTGCATTCGTACAAAATTGCATTATCCCAGTTTCATCCCAAGGGCATCGTTATCATAATGGTGTTTCTCCGGGTGTGTGAAAAAGTGAACGTTCCTTTCACCCTTGATCTGTTTCGTAATTTTTACCACCTTCAAAAAGTAAAAAAATACCATGGATGAATTCACCTTTTATCTTGTGATAGCTAGGGTTGAACTTGTGAGGGGTCCTAGCGACGTTGGTCCTTGGCATACAAAATATTTTTTTGTAAAACTGAACCAAAATCCCGATGTAGCCCTTTTATCTTAGAACTACAAAGTTCCTAAATCTAAGCTTCCTGGTTTGAGTGTTTATTTTACTGCTAAAATTGAGATCGTGGTAACACTTCGCGTTCATACACCACATCTCTGTCATGCTGATTCTGATGCTAAATGTGTTATGAGCGGTTATTGTTTTGCTATGTTTGATTTGAATTTTGTCTTATTTTTGACAAAACTTTACTTCCTTTTTCAGGTTCGTTTGATTTGTGATGCTACTTTTTACCACAATTTTTTATAAATACTGTGGTAAAAAATATTTAAATTTATTTTTTACTTCATCCACATTTACCTCACTTGTTTTAGCAATAAAAATCGAGGCAAAGAACAATGAAAAATAAATGTAATATGTGATTTCTTGTGGAGATGCTCTTACGTGGCTTACGTCTTGTTGTTCCTTAATGGCGGCGCAACAAATGGACTTTAATGACTACATATGGGCCGGAAAAGGAAAAGTCTCTAAAGAAAGGTGCATGACACTGAGAAAAGAAGCAAGCAATGCTTGAAGCTTCCAAGTGGGGAGAGTGGGACACAAGATTTTGATCATTTCAATTATGTGCATCACACTTAATTACTTGAGTGTAAGGCCATGGGCAGTGGTAGAGACCGCTATCGGTCTCTTACCAATTAAATATATTATTTTTCTCCCTCTCTCTTCCACCTCAGCTTAAGAGACCACTTAAGAGACACCCCCTTTTTTTCTCCACAATGGTTAAGAGACCACTGTACACTATTCATGGAACCCACTTGATTTTCTCTATCCTACTCATTAATTTGACCATTACATATTATTTTAAATAAATTTGTCCACCAAAATAAGATTAAATATTTAAATTTAAATTCGTTTTTAAATTTAAATTCGTTACAAAATTTAAATTCGTTTTTAAATTTAAATTTGTTTTTAAATTTAAATTCGTTTTTAAATTTAAATTCGTTTTAAAATTTAAATTTTGTAACTTTTTTGAATTTAAATTCGTTTCCATATTATTTTAATGTAATGTTTAAATATTTAAATATAAAATCATTTTTTAAAAATATGTTAAATAATTTGTTTTTCTTGTTCTTGTCAATACCATGCTTTAGTGTAAAAAAATCAAATGAATTTCATTTTTTTAAGAAACTATTAAAACGAAATTATATAAATAAATACTATGAGAATTCATTTTTTCTATAAAATAATATGGAAACCATAAAAAGTGCACAAAACCAAATATAACAATAATTAATTTGACCATTAAATATTATTTTAAATAAGTTTGTCCAAAAAAAATAAGTTGAATGTAAAATTTAATATAATTATTAAAATGAAATAAAAAAAATAAATAATAAGATAATTCCATGTTTTTAAAATTATATAAAAACCATTAAAATTGAAAAAATCAATTTCAACAACTATAAAAATTACAGACAATACTAAATAAAATATTGATCTAGTCCGACCAATTATTACAATTTGAAAATTAAAAATATATTAAATTTGGAATTCTGAAAAAAATTTTAAAAAATTGAAAAAAAATTTAGAAAAAACACGATTGGGACACGTGTCGCCACCAGAATGGGACACGTGTCCCATTAAAAAATTGCAGCCTTGCAACTGAAAATTACCTTTTTGCGGACACGTGGCCCAACCAATGGGCGACACGTGTCCGAAACAAAAAATAAAAAAAAAAGAAATCGGATGAGTGGGACACGTGTCCCACTCAGGTGGCGACACGTGTCCCACCGTTGAAAGATCAACAATTGCGGCCCAACCCCATGTGCCATGGCCAGGCTGCGTTGAAAATTTTGGCAAGAGACCGGGCTCTTAGCAAGAGCCCGGTCAGCGGTCTCTTAACAAGAGACCGCTTAAAAGACCATCACTGTGGTGATTTTTGGTCTCTTAAGCAGTCTTTTAATTTTAAGAGACCACCACTGCCCATGCCCTTAGCATACTAATCACAATTGTGCATAAAAAGTCTGTCTAATTAAAGCTCCCTCGCTCTCTGCTTAAGATTCTTACGTTTTTATTTTATTTGCCCCGATAAAAGGTTTCTATTTTGGCAAATTTTGAAAAACACCATTTTTCCATAAACACAAGGTCATAAAATGATGGAATTTAATTAGAAAAATCAAAAGTAAAAGGTCTTACTTGCAATATTAAAATTTTATTATGCAACTTGTAGTAGTTATAAAGTTTATAACTCGATTCATGCAACTGAAAAATTATATCTTCATTTATTCTAATTTGAATTTTAAACTTTGATCTTTTCATGGCTTATGAAAAGACCGTCTTTCAAAAGACGGACTCTTCTGTTTTCTTATTTAATCTAAAATATGTGGTTAAAATGGTTGACTGGCTCATTTTAATCCCCACTTTCTTGCAACATTAGCATGCATAGATACTCGTGCAGAAAAGAAATAGGACTCTTTAGTTGTGATGGAGGGAGTAGGAGCTAGTAGGATATACTGTTTATTTATTTTTTCAAAGTTAAATTTTGCAAACTATGACCCTAAATTCCAACTAATATGTGTTTAATAAAAATATCATGTGACATATTGTTAGATTCGTCTTAACATCTATTTTCTAATTGTCAATTTTCTAATTAGAGTTATTGACATTGAATATCGTAAAAAATTAAATATGTCATTAATGATGAGACGGAGAGTGTATAGTTAGAGGTATTGAACACTGTGAAAAATAAATAAGCAATATTTTGTGGGGCGAGAATTATACAACATTCAGGCATGTGAAAAGTTGAGAATCTCTCTTCATTTTCAGCAAAGCCTTCTCCTCATTTTCTTATTCTCTTCATCCAAATGGCCAGCCTCGGATCTTCGAAGCTCTTCCTCCTCTCAACTCTCCGCTCCAAAACAATGTAAGTTATCATCTATTGTCTGTTTGATTCGCTCCATGATTTTTCATCTTGTACTTTCGTTGACAGTGCTAAATGTTTGCAATTCGCTCCATAAAAAGTGCGATTTTCCCCCCGAAACTTGTCATCACTGACTGTGTGTTGAACATTCATGAACCAGAGAGTTCCCGAGTACCCGAAGAAGGGTTCCGATGAGTTATGGCGTTGCTAAATTCAAGGCATCTGCAAAGCAGGTCGTGACTCACTCGATGCCACCGGAGAAGATGGAGATCTTCAAACACTTGGAAGAGTGGGCTGAGCAGAATGTACTGCCCTACTTGAAGCCCGTGGAAGAATGCTGGCAACCACACGATTTATTGCCGGATGCACTAAACTTGGACGAGTTTCACGATCAGGTGAAAGAGCTGAGGGAACGAACTAAGGAAATTCCCGATGATTATTTCGTGGTTTTAGTCGGCGACATGGTAACGGAAGAAGCACTTCCGACGTATCAATCGTTTTACAACTCTTTGGACGGCGTTCGCGACGAGACGGGATCGTGTCCGAGTGCTTGGGCAACATGGACGAGGGCTTGGACGGCGGAGGAGAACCGGCATGGGGACCTTCTCAACAAGTACCTGTATTTGTCCGGACGAGTTGACATGAAAAGCGTTGAGAAGACGATTCAGTATCTCATTGGATCCGGAGTGGTAAGAGTAAATTCCCTCATCAACTTGAAAATCACTCTCTTTTTTCTTCTTCTTTGGACATTTACTCTTACAAGTACTAATGGAACCTCACACCTTGAAAACCAATTACTCCCTCCATCCTCCTCCCTCCATTTTCTTAACAATGATTCCCTCTTTTTTTTTAAAAAAAATTTAAATGCATATTTGACCACCAATAACTTTTATTTTATACAATGACGAACTATAAAATTTTACTATTTACAAACTATATGTTACGGATAATCCAAAGGCATTTCACACAACGTCCGTTATTATATGCAATTAAAGGTATTGATGGTCAAACATGCCTTGAAAAAATTTACAATCAAACAGAACAAATGTTAGAAAACCAGGGGAAGTACATGAATTTGTGCACTTTTTAGTCAATTTAATTTCCCAAGCTATGTTTGACCGAAAAATGAGAGGTGTCTATATACTAATTGAAATTTATGATCGTATTTTTAAGAAAAATGACCAAAAAGTGTGCGGAGTACGTAGGAAATGGGAAGTAATACTTTGATTTTCTAAGAGTGTCACACTATCAAGACAATTAAATTTAGGTCAGTAAGGAAAATTGAGTTTTAAATTTTATAAATACAATGAGTGGATGAATTTGAAAAATTTTACTTAAATTGTTTTTTTAAGTGGGCAACTCTTACAAAATTGTTTGAATTAGAAAATACACTATCAGGTGCCGCTGTCTTTTATTCTTACTTGATAAGTTTTAAATGCGACTGCATGGACTTATCAAGTAACTTTCAACTTTTCTTATTTATTTATACAACATTTTACCTTTTTCCCCTTTAAAAATATTTTATTCATTTTCGTCTCTATTTAAATTACTTTATTTTTATAATGCTCCATGACATTAAATTATAAACTTATTATTTGACAGTTAACAATTTTAGATTTTGATTAATTATACGTTTAAATATATATATATATATATAAGTAATAATATTATTGTATGTAATATTTTTAAATTATTGTAATATGCATTTTTTAAATATTAATTTTTATTGTATAGTTATTATCCATAATCAAATATATTCACGATGAAATATATTTTTTTAAATATCATATTCATCTAATATTTTTTTAAATATCATATTCATCTAATATTTTTTAAATATCATATTCATCTAATATTTTTTTAAATATCAGTTATTATCGTATTATTTAAGGTGGGACAGAGGAGTACAAATTTTCCTCCACACGTTATATGTGTTATTACTTTTCGTGGTCAATCTAAAGAATTAATCAACAAAGTGATTTAACAGTACTTTTATAAAGTGAACTGAAGGCATCAAGGGAAAGAGAAAAGTGGTGCGGTATACATCAAACAATACTTTTACATGCTTTTTCTTAATACTGATATTTAGGAATAACAACAGTATATTGCAAAAAAAAAAAAAAAGCATTGATAATGGTCAATTCATTGGATGATTAATTTTTTTATATGTATTAATAAACATATTTTAATGAGGACCAAGCATTTGATCTTTAATATATATGGAGCATAACTAAGGAGGAAATATCTTCTTCTTTTTTTAATCCAGTTAAGGTATTTTAAATTCTGGTCAACTAACAAGTCTATCAATGATATACTCCCCTTGGTCCACTTATATTGGCCCCCTTTTTTCTTACATTTTTTCAAGGCATGTTTGACCATCGATAACGTACGATAATAGTTTATAAAATTTTACTTTTCAAAAGCTATACGTTACGGAGAATCCAAAGACATCTCACATAAGGTCCATTACTATATACAACAAAAGTTATCGATGGTCAAACATGCCATAAAAAATTGGCTGGTCAAAGGGGGCCAATATTAGTGGACCAGACCAAGTATGTATATTCATTATCTTTTATCCTCTGTTTTTGCATTAATTATAAAGTCAGATGAAAGAGTTGGTGGAATCTAAGCCTCATATACAAATATTTGGAAATTGTTTATTAACTATTGAAGGTTCATTTTATAAGATCATGAATTTTAAAATTGATGATGTGATCACTGAAAAAGTTTTAAAAAAATTAAGTTCATACCAATGCTGTTGCACTTTATCAAAATTTGTGATACAAATGCTCAATAAAATTGGCTTTGTGATAGGATCAATAACTAAATAAGTTTCTGTATCCTTAAAAAAAAAAAAGCTTCTGCATGGAATCAGTGACCGACTCACGATTAATTTAACAATAAGTCTTCGAACCAACCATCTTTTCTAAATTTATCAAGATATTTCTGGAAATTATAGCTTCTCCGTGAATATTCAATATTCCGCCATCTGAATGTTCAATATTTTCTGTGAATCAAATAACTCTAGAATTTTTAATTGAGAATGAAAAATTAATTAGTTATCCATGCATGCAGAACGTTGAGAATGAAAACAACCCTTACCTAGGTTACATATACACATCCTTCCAAGAAAGGGCCACCGCCATTTCTCACGGCAACACAGCCCGGCTAGCCAAGAAGCACGGCGGCACCAAGCTGGCTCAAATCTGCGGCACAATCGCTGCGGACGAGAAGCGCCACGAGGCCGCCTTCACCAAGATTGTCGAAAAGCTCTTCGAACTCGACCCGGACTACACCATGCTCTGCTTCGCAAACAAGATGAGGAAACGGGTCACCATGCCCGCTCACTTGATGTACGACGGCCGCGACCGCAACCTGTTCGGCCATTTCTCGGCCGTTGCGCAGCGCCTCGGGGTTTACACAGCGAAAGACTACGCCGATATAGTGGAGTTCTTGGTTCAGCGGTGGAGAGTGGCGGATCTGAGGACTGGATTATCTGGGGAGGGAAGAAAAGCTCAAGAATACGTGTGTGAGTTGCCACAAAAGATTAGGAAAGTGGAAGAGAGAGCTAAAGTCCGAGGTGGTGGATCAAAATCGAATATTCAGATGGCGCCATTCAGCTGGATTTTCAATGAACAAGTGCAGCTCTGAGTGATTCACTGAGATCATTGGTTATAATCAGTTACATGTTCATTACTTGATCTCATCTCTTGTTAATTTTATTCATACATTAAACTTCTGTTCAAATTTGATATAGAAACCGTGTATTGTTGGGACAGATGGAATATAGAATTGACTCAGTCGTGCTTCTTTAATATTCCCGGCTTTCCTCTACAAACCAAACCTTATTTTTGTTTTTAAATAAATCGGCACTAACACGCAAGTTTATAGGGTTTCCGTGCCATTCACGTTATATTAAGCTCAATTTTGCATGATGTGCAGTTACAACATATGATACGGGATAAACCTATTTACAGTGAGGCGCTAAATAAATATTACAAGTACAATCAAATGCATCAACGGCTAAAAGAGAGAGAGATATACAAAGACACTAATCAATATTACAATACTAAGCAAAGGCATATGTGGCAACGAGAAAGACACATTAAGGATAAGTGGTTGTCACTGTGTAGCCACAATAGAATGAGTTCTTGATTTTTGGGTGCTAAATACCAGAATTTCGGATGCAATTGTGCATCGCCTGGAATCTGGAAACAATGGTGAAGGACGCATTCATAGAATGCGTCCTCAGTCTTTTAATTATTATTTTTTAAATCCTTTTAAAGGACGCATTCATAGAATGCGTCCTCAGCATTTTAATATTTTTTTAAAAAAATCTGTTTCTTCAGGTTTCATTTTTTTAAAAAAAATCCGTTTAGAGGACGCATTCTATTTTTTGTAGAATGTGCCCTTCTCGTTGCATAGAATGTGTTTCATAGAATGCGTCCTCATGTTGATTTTTTTTTGTTAGCAGACGTTTTAGAGGACACATTCATCGAATGCGTCCTCATGTTGTAATAAAAAATTTTGGCAGATTTATTAGAATGCATCCTCATTGTTGATATATTTTTTTTAAATACTGTTGAAATTTAATTTTTTCTTGAATTTATGAAATAAATTTTAACTTGTGTGTTATTAAAAAGAGGTACTGAATTTAACACATATATATTTACTTTTTTTAAATCCCACATTTTATGAATGCTCCTCAATATAAAATATGAGATTTTAATCAGTAAATTATAAAATTTATAAATTATTGTTTATAATTTTGTTTTGGGTGAATATAGCTCATAAGTAGACTTATGTTTGTTTTATGTTATTTTAAATATTGCAGTAATATATAGTAGGAATGAATATAATTAAACATAAATGTATAATATCCAGAGAAGACATGTCAAACGCAATGAAATGAGTGCTCAATGTCACGTAATGTACTAATGACGACCTCTGCATAGCTTTCCACCTGTTCCAATTGGTGGAAGACGTATGGTGCGGGATGTGCGTCGTGGAACGACCATCTTAGTAGAAAAATGTAAGGCATCATCTGGCACTCTCTCTGTAAAATCCTCCTCCATATCCTCTCCTGTGTCCTGGCATGAACCATGTTGGACATGTGGAACACCATCGGTATCTAATCGAGCAGTATGCGACATGTATGCATGACGCACAGTGAGAGTAACATATGCCGTGAAATTGGCTGTAGTCGTGTCAAACTGTGAGGATCCACCATGTGACAGTTCGGCATGACTAGCAAGGGGAGTATGATATGCAGTGAAATCAGCCGTAGTAGTGTCATACTGTGATGGTCCACCATGTGATGCTACAGGGTCTGTCAGATACGCATTTGAGGTTCCAGCTTGTGATGAACCAATGTGGTCTATATGGGCCCGAGTACAAGGTCGCTGACCACCCTATCGACGAGGTGGATCTGGACGGTGGCTTCTAATGTTATTGTATCTCACACCAGGCGGAGGTTCCTCACAGTGCACAAATGGCTGATGAAACTGCAGTCTAGAGGGCTCATGCGCATACTGTAGAGTACATGTGGCAATATCGTGTACCTTCCTTATCATGTTCGCGATACGTAGGAGACAGTCATCCAAATTTGTATCCAATATGATTCTCATATGAGACATTGCCTGCAACTACACGAATGAGGTAAATATGTTAGTTACATAATATTGAGGAAACGTATAGTACTAATTGTGAAAACTATTGGACATTTAGGAAATACCATATACTCTATAGTAGCCCCGTCTCCATGAAAACCCCCCGTAATTGTTTTGGCCCGGCCTGGCTGATCAATCAGGGTCACTGTTCTACGAAAATACCACTCCATGTATTCTCAACTGGGTGTGTACGGATCCGCTGACCCTCGCACATAAACTAGTTGCTATCCTCGATGTTCCCAAGCATCGAGATATCTTCTCAGTTCCACAAGTCAATCCATTCCTGACCTCCCACGATGGTCTCTAGTATGAAGCAGTTTATGTTTATCCTTAGTGACCAACTGGATGGGTATTGGCTGGATGAGGCCAATCTGCCAGAGAACACAATGTACGTGATGGTACTCCACGACATACCAACAAATGAGGTCAACAGACAAAAGCCAGTTGTTGCTACCAGCCATACAGTAATATAGTAGTTATTGCACGACATTCTTCGTGTACGGCTGCCAAATAAACTGCAATAACAGGTAGGTGTTGTGGTTAGTTCCAAAAAACCTTTATATCCATTAGTTCAATGAAAGGAAATCCAAATTTCAATATACATATCTATCATGGAGTAATGTGAGCTGATCGCGGTACACTTTCAATATATGCATATGTGATTGTGATAAATCGTACCGTGTTCTCCACCTGTCATGAACAAAATGAATATTATCAGTCATTCCTAGTAATTGCCTTGCAGTTGAAAAATTAACTTTTGACTATTTCAATACGTACCTTGAACCAATAGCACTCATCGTGACGATCACCGATAGTCGTCCGGCCGGACGGATGGATGGGATTCACTCCCATGCACACAGCTGATAAAAAATTAAACAAAAATTAAAATATTATAAGAGATCACTATTGACATTATGTACAAGTGACAAGATTAACCAACAATGTTACCTGTAGCAAGATAAGTGGTCAGATATGAATTTCACTTGTGGGATGGCATCGTCACATAAGCACTTGTACAAGTGTGCCAAAATGGCACTAACCCAACTGTACTGATGTGCTGTCCCAAGGTCCATCAGTACAGATAAATAGAGCAAAGGGATAAGGTGTGCGGATGTGTCTGATAGTAGCATTCCACCGACCAACAGTAGAACGAAAGCCCTAGCCAGTTGCTGACAATCTACTTCAGTAGCATCAACAGGGAATGGACTGTGTAACAAGTTGCCCAACCGGATGGCCCTTATGCGACCTCCTCTAATAACACTCGTGCTCGGTGTAGCCCCTAGGTAGTCTCTGTATAATCTCTGCCAGTCCTCTGTGCGTCGGCTAGTGTCCACACCAGTATTTGGCATGCCATCGATCGGTAGACCCCATAGCATGCCGACATCCTGCAAAGTTATCATAGCCTCCCAAATTGGCAGGTGAAACGAATGAGTCTCAGGTCTTCAACGCTCTACTAAGGCTGTGACGAGGGAATGATCGATGTGCATTGGGGCTGAATCCAATAGTCTCTGGAATCCAGCTTCATGTACGTAGCACATGACTGGATCAAGGATTTGACCAGTCCAACAAGCCCCATCGCACTGCCTCACCTGCAGTGCCTCATCCTCTAACTGACCATTGTACAGAACACGTGCACAATGCTCCTGGTGCAGGTACAGTAATTCATCGTCAATGGGTCCAGGATGATACATGGTATATCCCTGCTGACAATCAGAATCACCACACAAAATAACTCAGTCAAGATTTCCAAATAAGTAATGCAATAACTCAGTCAAGATTCCCAAACAAGTAATGCAAATAAGTAACTAAGTAATGCAATAACATAACATTAGCTTCAATAGACAAATACAAACAATCCTTAATATTCAAAATACACAAATACACAAATACCAAATAACAAAAATAAAATAAAATTTGCATATTACATACACAACTCTAATTACGCCCTCGCCTACAGCCGCCTCTAAAATCACCCGACACCCTCTCATCCATTTGATTCCTTATCCTTCTCTTTACAAACTGTCCACGCCTCCTGTTGTGGAACTTTTCAATATCGGGAATCAGCCTCCAACTAGCACATTGCCATAGTGATGGATCTCGTACATGTATGAAACCCTGACTATATTGTTGTACATATGTGGTCATGTGATATACCCTATCACATAGAGTAGCC
The DNA here is from genome assembly GCA_037428765.1 of Rubia yunnanensis. Lineage (NCBI taxonomy): Eukaryota > Viridiplantae > Streptophyta > Magnoliopsida > Gentianales > Rubiaceae > Rubia > Rubia yunnanensis. The sequence continues at coordinate 3,935,698 of CM075071.1, forward strand.
GAATTATCACGCACATGCCTACAGACGGCCAATGCATGCGAACATGGGAATTGGAAAATTTCTCATTCACGAAAAGTATACTCATTTCTCCAGTATTTGACCGTGTACTGGCTCTCACCAATGCCGCCATCAATGGTCCTTGTCACAACCCTATAAGTTTATGATGCATGCCCAAAAACTGTGACAATATGCCCCTGTGCCCAAGTGTCTTGCTTCTGAAATTTTTTCCAAATCCTAGAAGGGAACGCAGACCTAAACATTTCAAGATCTATTTAGAGTTAAGAAACTAGGTCATGAATCCATAAAGCACTGTAATGAATCAGGAAAGTAACTCCAATTCGTGGCATCCATTACCCTTTTAGCAAAAATTTCAACTGTTCGCTCAAAGGTCGCTTTGACACACGCAGTTATCGGAAGATGTCGTGCGCGCCTTAAACAGTTGTTGTAACTCTCTGACAAATTGGTTGTTAGAATTCCCCAATGTCGATCACCCTCATCAAAGGCAAGGCACCACTTACTGGCATTATGTTTTGCCAACCATTCCCACGCAGATGGTTCGATGCTCTCCAACTCCTCCTTGTACTCCCTCCACCTGCTCTCTCGTCTTGCACTACCAAGCTGCCAAACTAGAGTCTTCAAGAGTGCATTCTTGAACTTCCCACTGTCAGCACTAAGGAAGTTCGATTGAAAATGATGCAAGCAAAATCGGCGATATCCTGCTGGCTCCATCCATTCTCCCGTATGTCTCATTGCATTTAAAATTCCATCATGGCGATCAGATATAATACAGATTGGCCTATTATCACCACCAATCACGTGGATACACAGTCTCTGCATGAACCAGTTCCAACTCTCATTAGTTTCATCGTCAATAATGGCATAAGCAATGGGGAGTATGTAGTAGTTCGCGTCATACGTCACGGAAACTAGCATTGTGGCCTGTATGCACATCTCAAATGAGTGGCATCCACACTAATCACTGGCCTGCTATGGCGAAATGCATCGATAGCCTGACAAAATGCCCAGAAAATGAACTTGAATTTCCTACACCCACGCCCATGTATTCTATCGGGTATATCTGCCCACTCAACGATGGTGCTCGAATTTTCCCTGACTAGCTCATCCATATATATAGGCAACTGTTCAAAGGATTCCTCCCAAGTTCTGAACACTAAGTCAATTGCCTTTTGTCGAGCATACCATGCTTTCTTATAGGAAAGGGTCACATTTAACTCCGTCTTCACATGTGCTTGTACATTTTTAACCGCGTAAGAATGGTTAACGTTAATGTGGTGGAGAATTGCACGGGCGATCATCAACGATGTCAGGTTAGTGTTACCCGTCAATCGACCAGCACCAACACAAGCATAACTACTTGCCCATTTGGTGATCTCCCACATGCCATGTGAAGGCTTTTTGCTGCCTCTAGAAACCCAATAACAATTACCGATTCCTTCAAAAATGTCCTTGCATTTCGCATACCATGTGTGTGACCTGCTCTCCACGACCATGTGTTCCCTATTGACCATGGAACTCCGCCTCGAAATAGCTTCTACCAATTCTGGCTTCGTCCGGAACCGCATACCCAATGCCACTTCACCAGTCACTTGAACATAACGAGTAACTCCATCACCACAATTCGTTGGGTCATAGCCATCCTCATCAGGGCCCCAATAATCCCTAAAGTAGGCCTCCGTATCAGGATTCGCCAAATTACGGAACGATGTGGTTACACTGTTCGTGCACACCCCAACTTCATCTTCATCCCCTGGATTCGAATCAGTTGATAACAAACGATCATCTTGACTTTTTTCACCAAGTTCCCCTTCCTCACCATCCTCATCGCTCCCAACATGACCAACAACATACTCGCCAATTTCACCCACATAATCATCATCGAACTCATTCAGGTCCTCATGATGCCCACCATAACGCCCACCATATATACCACCACTTGTGGATGGCTGAGCGCAATCGACGTGAACATACGCACTGTGTTGGCTGGACTCACCAACGGTAAAACCTTGGCAATCAACAGGGGGTGGTAAGGTTGGCAAAGGTGTACAGTTATGCATGTTCCTCAACAACGACACGAACATGCCCAAACTAATATCACCCGCACGGTCAATGGGGCTTGAATCTTCTCCACAATAATGTACAAATATACTGAGTACAAGGACATTCGATCAACAATGTTGAAGAATGTCACGGTAGACTCATCACCTTCCACATTATAACACCGATAGTGTACGGCCGAACCAATTAGCTCAGGACAACGGTAGTATATTTTCAAATGAAACCCCACACTTGCAACACCAAGCCTTCTGAAAATTAAATGAACTAACTCGGAGTGGCTTAACCTCCTTTCGAGAGTCACGTTCCTCTCCGGTATGGGAGGGTCATAATACATATCCACAGTCAAATCAAACTTAATTTGACCCCCTTTATACAGGTACATAGTCAAAAACATCAAACTACTGCATTATACAAATACGTAACATTTAATTCGATATTCAAAATGACAGTACACTATTATGCTTTTATCATTTTTCAAACTATTACACTATTATCAATTTTCAAACTATTACACTATCCTAAGATGTGTGCTCACATACCCCACACTAATTAAACTATTACTACAACTTTAATACAAACAATAGTAAACCAATCACACATAATCAATTCACACATATTCACGCATCCTCTCATTCAACAATTTCATAGAATCAAGAAACATAATCACTCAAACTACACACAATCTTTAAACACATGCTTATCAACAAGATCTTTTCAAGTACTTCAGAAATAACAATGTTACGCCTAATTCAATAAAAAATTATTAGAGAACAAATTGCACATAATCAATCAACACATTCGTATAATAATTAATTCTTTAAATACCTTTAGAAAATTCGAAAATTTGCAATGGCGGTCAATAGCGGCAGCGCGCGGCAGTCTCAGAGGGCAGGAGAAGGCTCCGCCTGCGAGGTTGGGATAAATTTCAGCAAAAATATAAAACAAACAACCAAAGAAACAAACGGAGAGCAAGAAAAAACACCGGAAAACTTTGGGAACGATAACCGGCGATGACAATCGGCCGAGGATGGAGCAAGATGAAGAAATGGGGAGTGGGGAACAATCGACCGAGGACGGAGCAAGATGAAAAAATGGGGTTTCGATGGTAGATGAAGAAAGGAGAATGAACTAAAATCTGGGTTTCGTTGCTAGATGAAGAAACGGAGGACGCATTCAATGAATGCATACTCGAGGATGTGGCACATGGAAATCAGCGGTGGAAATCAGCGGATTGGAGGATGCATTTCACAAATGCGTCCTGGAGGATGTGGCAGCAAGGGTGGATAGGAGGATGCATTCCATGAATGCGTCCTCGGGGACATGGCAGCACGGGTGGATAGGAATCCTCGAGGACGGGCAGCACTGGTGGATAGCCTCGAGGATTGGAGAACGTATTTAATGAATGAGTCATCGAGGACATGACAGCACGGGTGGCTCGAGGGTTGGAGGATGCATTTCATGAATTCGTCCTCGAGAGTTTGAGGATACATTTCACGAATGCGTCCTCAAGGGTTGGAGGACGCATTTCACAAATGCGTCCTCGAGGACATGGCACACTCGAGGGTTGGGGGACGCATTTCACGAATGCGTCCTCAAGGACGTGGCAGCACGGGTGGCTCGAGGGTTGGAGGATGCATTTCACGAATGCGTCTTCGAGGACTCGAGAGTTGGAGGACGCATTTCACAAATGCATCCTTGAGGACATGGCACACTCGAGGGTTAGAGGAAGCATTTCACGAATGCGTCCTCAGTAAATCAGATGGCAAAAAAATGGAAAACCGAGGACGCATTCCTCGAATGCGTCCTCTTCAATCCCAGATGAAAAAAACAAAAATTCAACGAGGACGCATTTTCCAAATCCGTCCTCACAAAATCAGAACAAAAAATTGCAAAATCCCAGAACACATTCCTCGAACGCGTCCTCTTCAATACCAGACAACAAAAAACAAAAATTCAACGAGGACGCATTTGCCAAATGCGTCCTCACAAAATCATAACAAAAAATGCAAAAATAAGAGGACGCATTCAAGGAATGCGTCCTCCACACCTGCATCCGCTGCAGGTTACTGTAGCCACATTTATAGAATTGACCCGTGACTACCATCAGAATTCAATCACAATGAAGTATCAAATGAAATGCACAAAATGATTCATTCCCACCTCCGATCAAACATCTAACAATCAATAGAAAATGAAATGAAGCTCCCCAACTAAAAATCCGGTTCGTCTCCATTTAACCCATTAAGAGCATTTTCCTAAACTAGGAGATTAAAATCAGTCATTTTAATTGCAAAAAATATTTTTCCATCGGTGTATAGAAATCACTTATAATGCGTTAACTTGACCCCAAAAGGTTGTAATGACCAATTAAATCGAATTAACAATATAAAAGGCTGAACTAACTAATGGACCGAGTCTACAAATTTGATTAGATCCTAAGAAACATCGGTATCGCCAAAAGTCCGTTCTTTTAATGATTTTGACTTGAATTTCTCCTTACTGTCTCTTTGGATATAAAACTTAGAGTCAATCAAATTTTACCAGACTAAGGGCTGCCAAAAAATAAGCATTGACAGAGACGATTCCTACCCGGTACTGAAATTCAAAAAACCATTTTATAAACTACCCATTTTAAAACTTAAAAAATATTAAAAACTGAAAAGAAAAAAAATTAATTTATATAACAAAATAACATAATTAATGGCATCCCATCTAGAAAACATAAAATGAAAAAGTAGAATAAAAATAAAAGAAACGAGAATTATCTCTCCAAGCAAAACCTCGCCAAAAAACCAAAAAGCGGTGAGTTCCCCTTCCAAATAGATCTGAAAAACTCTTATCCTCATTTTACCACTGTCAATTAAAGAGTACCAGTCAGTGGAAATGGAGTCGTCACGCCCTTAAAAAGCCAAAAGAATTATACTTTCGTCATCGCGACTATGACCCGAAACAAATAGGTCATCATGTTTGCCTTGTGAGATTTGTGGTTCCAACACACTTGCAGCGTGGACCGAACTTTCACTAGACTTCCATAGTGAACTAGACTTCCAGCGACACATCTCAACATTGGAGTAACATATCATTTAAATGTTTGATCAAGTTGTAGAATGTCTTCATTTATGGTGGTGGTTGTCTTGGCATCTCCCTCATCCCTCCGCGGTCGAAAGGTTTTGCCCTTGAAACTGAATCGTCTTCAAAGGTAAATGAAGATAAATCAGCAACATTGAAGGTCACACTAACACCATATTGATCTGGTAACTCGATCTTGTAAGCATTGTCGTTCACACGATAACTATAAAAGGACCATCTCCATGTGAACTCAACTTAGATTTCTGAGCATTTAGAAACCTCTCTTTCCGCAGATGAACCCAAACATAATCTCCCACGTTGAACCTCATCAATTTGCGGCTTTGATTAGCTTTATCAGCATTCTGTGCATTTGTCCGTTCAATTTTCATGTGCACCTTCTCATGGATTTTCCTCACAAAATCAGCTTAATTTTCTCCATAAAGGTTTTTAACCTGTTTAAAATTTTAAATGGATAGGTAGAAATCCATAAACAATTTCAAATGGAGATAAAGAAGTAGTAGAATAAATAGTGCGATTGTAAGCAAACTCTGCAATCAGAATGCATTTTTCCCTATTCTTTAAGTTTTTCTGAACTAGTGCACGCAGGAGAGCCCCTAGCACTACCACAGAGACCCACCTCTAGCACCGATTTTTTAATTTTTAACACCGGTTTTCAAAACCGGTGTTAATTTAACACCGATTTTCAAAATCAGTGCTAAATTTTACAATAGCACCGGTTTAGGAAACAATTAGCACCGGTTTTTAAATACCGGTGCTAAAAATTAGAAAATTTTATTTTTCCCGCCAAAGAAATAGCCAAAAAAATTTAAATAGCACCGGTTTTGAAAATATTAGCACCGATTTTTCAAAACCAGTGCTAAATATTTGTAAAATTCTATCTTCCCGCCAAAAAATTCAAAATAGCACCGGTTGTAGTAAAAAATAAAACCGGTGCTAAAAATTAAATAAAAGCACCGATTTTTAAAACTGGTGCTAAAAATTAAAACTTAGCACCGGTTTTTGTAAAAAATAGCACTGATTTTTAGAAACCAGTGCTAAAAATTTCCGAGACTCATTTTCCCGCTAAAGAAATAGCAAAAAAATTTAAAATTGCACCAGTTTTGAAAATATTAGCACCGGTTTCTAAAAACCGGTGCTAAATATTTGTAAATTCTATCTTCCCGCCAAAAAATTCAAAATAGCACCGATTTTAGTAAAAAATAGCACTGGTTTTAAAAACCGGTGCTAAAAATTAAGGAATAGCACCGGTTTTTGCAAAACAATTGCACCAGTTTAAAAACCGGTGCTAAAACTTAAATAACAGCACCGGTTTTTTAAAAAATAGCACCGGTTTTTATAAATCGGTGCTAAAAATTTTCTATAATTGTTTTCCCGCCAATGAAATAGCCCAAAATTTTAAAATAGCACCGGTTTTGGAAGAAAATTACACCAGTTTAAAATTTTCCCGCCAAAGAAATCGCCAAAAAAATTTCCCGCCAAAGAAATTGCAAAATATTTTTAAAATAGCATCAGTTTTGGAAGAAAATAGCACCGGTTTAAACCGGTGCTAAAAGTTTTTAAATTTTTCCCGCCAAAAATATTTCCCCCCCAAAGAAATGCCAAAAACTTCTAAATATTTTTCAAAAATTTTTAAATTTCATTATTTCAGCCCAAAGAATTCAAAAAATTCACTAAAAATTTCAAATAATCTTCCCAGAAATTTCATGAGCTGGGAGCAGCTGTGCAGCCGCTTTAAGCTATTTTTTTTAACTTTCAAAATCGTTCACTTCTTTTGTTGACTTTAACTAATGACTAGGTTAAGTTAAATTAATCAACGATCAACCTTCACTGACCTCATATATACAAATAAGAATAAAATTTGTTTACATTAAATAATTAACGTTCAACCCTTAATTGATTTAGTATACTCCCTCCGTCCCGGATTAAATTGCACAAGATTAAAGATTCAGTCAAACTAAGAAAACTTTGACTACATATTTGAATAAATATATAAATAATCGTGAAAACTTTACTTGACTTTCGATATATAAATACTAATAAGTGGGTCTCCTGACAGGCGGCCTGTCCATAAGCTTGTGGACAGGCCACTTATTTCTTACCTTATACACTGCATTTCTTAAATTACATACAAAATTTAAAAATTTTGAAATTTTTTTAGATTATATATTTTTATATTTTCACCTTAAAATACATATTATTACTTGTTTTAGCTTATAAAATGCAATATTTAAATTTTATAAAAAAAAATTACAACATTTTAGGCAAGTATCTCTGAGGACTATCCATAAGCTCATGGAAAGACCGCTTTTCCTGAGACTTTCCCAACACTAATAACTAGTCTAACTTTGACTAATCAACGGTCAAACTATACTTAACTTTCAATATATAAACACAAATAACTAGGCTAACTTTAACTAATCAACAGTCAAACTATACTTGACTAATCAACGGTCAAACTATACTTGACTAATCAACGGTCAAACTATACTTGACTTTCAATATATAAACACTAATAACAAAGTTGACTTTAACTAATTAACGGTCAAACTTTATTTGAATTAGTATATAATAAATACTAATAAAAATGTTTGACTTTGTCTAATCAACGGTCAAACCTTACTTGACTTTCTATATATAAACACTAGTGACAAAACTGACTTTAACTAATCAACGGTCAAACTTTACTTGACTTTCAATATATAAACACTAATAAAAAAGTTGACTTTAACTAATTAACGGTCAAACTTTATTTGAATTTGAATTAGTATATAATAAATACTAATAAAAATGTTTGACTTTGACTAATCAACGGTCAAACCTTACTTGACTTTCTATATATAAACACTAGTGACTAAGCTGACTTTAACTAATCAACGGTCAAACCTTACTTGACTTTCTATATATAAACACTAGTGACTAAGCTGACTTTAACTAACCAACGGTCAAACTTTACTTGACTTTCAATATATAAACACTAATAACAAAGTTGACTTTAACTAATTAACGGTCAAACTTTATTTGAATTAGTATATAATAAATACTAATAAAAATGTTTGACTTTGTCTAATCAACGGTCAAACCTTACTTGACTTTCTATATATAAACACTAGTGACTAAGCTGACTTTAACTAACCAACGGTCAAACTTTACTTGACTTTCAATATATAAACATTAATAACAAAGTTGACTTTAACTAATTAATGGTCAAACTTTATTTAAATTAGTATATAATAAATACTAATAAAAATGTTTGACTTTGTCTAATCAACGGTCAAACCTTACTTGACTTTCTATATATAAACACTAGTGACTAAGCTGACTTTAACTAATCAACGGTCAAACCTTACTTGACTTTCTATATATAAACACTAGTGACTAAGCTGACTTTAACTAACCAACGGTCAAACTTTACTTGACTTTCAATATATAAACACTAATAACAAAGTTGACTTTAACTAATTAACGGTCAAAGTTTATTTGAATTAGTATATAATAAATACTAATAAAAATGTTTGACTTTGTCTAATCAACGGTCAAACCTTACTTGACTTTCTATATATAAACACTAGTGACTAAGCTGACTTTAACTAATCAACGGTCAAACTTTACTTGACTTTCAATATATAAACACTAATAAAAAAATTGACTTTAACTAATTAACGGTCAAACTTTATTTGAATTTGAATTAGTATATAATATATACTAATAAAAATGTTTGACTTTGACTAATCAACGGTCAAACCTTACTTGACTTTCTATATATAAACACTAGTGACTAAGCTGACTTTAACTAATCAACGATCAAACCTTACTTGACTTTCTATATATAAACACTAGTGACTAAGCTGACTTTAACTAATCAACGGTCAAACTTTACTTGACTTTCAATATATAAACACTAATAACAAAGTTGACTTTAACTAATTAACGGTCAAACTTTATTTAATTAGTATATAATAAATACTAATAAAAATGTTTGACTTTGTCTAATCAACGGTCAAACCTTACTTGACTTTCTATATATAAACACTAGTGACTATGCTGACTTTAACTAATCAACGGTCAAACTTTACTTGACTTTCAATATATAAACACAAATAAAAAAGTTGACTTTAACTAATTAACGGTCAAACTTTATTTGAATTAGTATATAATAAATACTAATAAAAATGTTTGACTTTGTCTAATCAACGGTCAAACCTTACTTGACTTTCTATATATAAACACTAGTGACTAAGTTGACTTTAACTAATCAACGGTCAAACCTTACTTGACTTTCTATATATAAACACTAGTGACTAAGTTGACTTTAACTAACCAACGGTCAAACTTTACTTGACTTTCAATATATAAACACTAATAACAAAGTTGACTTTAACTAATTAACGGTCAAACTTTATTTGAATTAGTATATAATAAATACTAATAAAAATGTTTGACTTTGTCTAATCAACGGTTAAACCTTACTTGACTTTCTATATATAAACACTAGTTACTAAGCTGACTTTAAGTAATCAACGGTCAAACTTTACTTGACTTTCAATATATAAATACTAATAACAAAGTTGACTTTAACTAATTAATGGCCAAACTTTATTTGAATTAGTATATAATAAATACTAATAAAAATGTTTGACTTTGTCTAATCAACGGTCAAACCTTACTTGACTTTCTATATATAAACACTAATGACTAAGCTGACTTTAACTAATCAACGGTCAAACCTTACTTGACTTTCTATATATAAACACTAGTGACTAAGCTGACTTTAACTAACCAACGGTCAAACTTTACTTGACTTTCAATATATAAACACTAATAACAAAGTTGACTTTAACTAATTAACGGTCAAAGTTTATTTGAATTAGTATATAATAAATACTAATAAAAATGTTTGACTTTGTCTAATCAACGGTCAAACCTTACTTGACTTTCTATATATAAACACTAGTGACTAAGCTGACTTTAACTAATCAACGGTCAAACTTTACTTGACTTTCAATATATAAACACTAATAACAAAGTTGACTTTAACTAATTAACTGTCAAACTTTATTTGAATTAGTATATAATAAATACTAATAAAAATGTTTGACTTTGTCTAATCAAGGGGCAAACCTTACTTGACTTTCTATATATAAACACTAGTGACTAAGCTGAATTTAACTAATCAATGGTCAAACTTTACTTGACTCTCTCTATACAGAAAAGTGGAGACTAAGCTGACTTTAACAAGTTAACGGTCAAACTTTACTTTACTTTCAATATATAAACACTAATAACTATGCTGACTTTGACTAATTAACGGTCAAACTATACTTGACTTTCAATATATAAACACTAATAATAGGTTGACTTTGTCTAATCAACGGTCAAACTTTACTTGACTTTCAATATATAAACACTAATAACTTGGTTGACTTTCTCTAATCAACGGTCAAACTTTACTAGACTTTCAATATATAAACCCTACTAACTAGATTAACTTTGTCTAGTCAAAGATCAAACTTTACTAGACTTTCAATATATAAACACTAATAACTAAGTTGACTTTAACTAATCGACAGTCAACCCTTACTTGACTTTCAATATATAAACACTAATAACAAAGTTGACTTTAACTAATTAATGATCAAACTTTATTTGATTTAGTATATAATAAATACAAAGAAAAATGTTTAATTTTGACTAATCAATGGTCAACCCTTACTTGACTTTCAATGTATAAACACTAATAACTAAGTTAACTTTAACTAATTAACAGTCAAACTTTATTTGATTTTAGCTAATGAAAACTTTAATGGGCTTAAACCCATAATTTTGGCCCAAACCTCATGTCTCAAATTTTCATATATTTATCCTTCTTTCTCCATTGCCCCAATTTGATTCGATTGAACTCACACCCCACCGTCCCTCTGCCTCCTCTGGCTTTCTCCGCCGATCAGCCACCAGTCACGCATCACCTGAAGAAGTTGAAGGAAGGGGAGATGGCACCGGCGCCGGTGAGGAAGAGGATCTTCCCGCTTGTCTTCCCGCTCAAGGCCTTGTCCATTTTCCTTCGATGCAAAGAACCTAAGGTTCCGCCACCGCCGGAGGGTTATGCCGTCACTGGAGGGTTCCGCCACCGCTGGAGTTGCCCTGCTAGTAAAGGGTTCTTATTCCTTATTTTTGCTAGAGGGTTCCGCCACCGTCGCTAGAGGGTTCTTCCGTCGGATAAGAAGCCCCACCCCGCTGTAGGGTTCCGCCACCTCTTCGTTTCCCACCACGGATGACGATGCTCTCTACCGCCCCCGCATCACTCCCCTCTGTCGAAGCTCCCATAGCCGGCCGCGCTTACCAATGCACAGGTGTATCTTTGATGAAGTTCCATTCTAGTTCGTTTGAGTTGATGTCAATATACATATTGCTATGATAATTTTTTGAAGCACATGGTGTTAGGTTAGTTACTGATTATGCTTGGTTTTGGATCTGTTTTCTGTTTTTCTTCCTTCTGGTTGCTAAAAGTTTGTATCTTTAAATTTATTTGCAAACTGGGATTGTGTGGTTTCATTATTTCGAGCTGGTTCTCCTTGTCTGTTATTCTTTTTGTCTTTTGAGCTCAAGTCCTTTACATCAAAGAACCAATCAGTTTCTTGCATGAATTTTAGTATTAAGAAAGACATGGGCAATGTTTGTTCCACCTATGCTTTCAAATGGTGTGCTTATCTTGTGTTGTTTGGAAGTTGAAGAGTTTATTTATACATTTTGTGTGAGCTCTTTTGTCTTGTAGTGTTGTCTGCTTTAATCCCCTTGTCCCGTCAATATACTTTTTAATGTATTGTCTTACATTTTTGTTACATTCTTAACTCTTTTCTTCTTCCAGCAAGAATAACTGCGGGTTCCCTTCCTCGAGGACTACTATGTATTCTCTTTTATTGGGTCCTTTCATCAATCACTATTCGGTTGAATGTCTTTGTTGAACTAAGGGTGAAAATTCTTGTAGACTATATGAAGTTCAAGACAATATCAGTTTTCTATAGATTTTGCACTTGCTTTTAGAAGAAATAATTTGCAGTTTTGACTGTACAACATATATAGTACGATCAGTTTATTTTTTGTATGCTGATAGAAGAATAATATGTTGAACTTTGTTTTGGAATTTTTGGATGAATTCAATTATGCCACATGTACTGGTACATGACTTGAACTCAGGGCGACTTTTTGCACATGTAAATTTAGTTCGACCAGTTTCTGCTGCTTTGATCCAAGTCTTCTATTTTTGACTGAAAATAATGCGGCATGATTATATTTTGTATACTGTCAACAGAATAATATGTTGAACCTTGTTTTGGAAGTTTAAGAAGAATTCAATTATGTCGCATGTAAATGACTTTAACTCAGCACTCTTCTTTGTTTACGGAAAATTGTGGTCTGGTGTAGTTTGTAGTGCTATCTGTTTTTGTTGGTGGTAATAGTTTTCTTCTCCTTCAAAACTATAATTTGATGATGGTTTTAAACTTATAAATTTTTTAAAGTGGACAAATAAAAACAAAGCTGAACTTTGTGATTTCTCCATATTAATGTTTGATTCTTTGTTTTACCCGTGCTCTGTTGTCACTGCTTCAAAGAATGGAGTTTGGCAACTGAAGATGGAAATTATTATGTTGCAAGTTTGCCATCTTTAGTTTGGTTTTAAACATCTGGTGTTTTATTGTTCATATAGTTATAGATAGCCTTGATTTTGGGATAGGATGGTGCAGATTTGATTGCATTAACCATAATCAAGGTGGGGACGTTGCTACACATAATCAAAAGTTCTCTTCTCTCTGTTTTATTTTGCCGTGTTTGCTGTTTTTGCTGTGTTTGCATTTTAAATCAATCGTGAAAAGTTAAATTGTGTAACTTAAGTTCGGATAGAGGGAGTAACAAATGCACTTCTTAGGCTAACTAACAACTTGTTGGTTGACGTGATGGTGCACTTGCTGCTTTTTAATGGAAAGCCCTCGAGTAACTATGATATTTGTATCTTGTTTGAACTTTCTAGTGAGGTCTAGTGTGCTTGAAAGATGCAAATATTAAGACACCGTGTATGCTCTCATAACCTTTTTTGTGTAGAATCCATGTCTTTTTTGGTTGTAGTGAAATGAGTGTCGGTTCTCATTCACTACATGTTGTGAAAGAGTTAAATGCTTTCGCTTTAAGCCAATTATGGTATGTTTGTTTGACATTTGCAGTAAAACATGCTATCCTTCCCTTGTTAATATCATAAACTCAGTAGTTGTTTCATGGTTGTTATCTTTGCCACAGAGGTTCTATTAGATTTCTAAGAATGGATGGCAATATGAACTGCAGGTGCTACATCTGTTTATCTGAGTACGAGGAAGGAGACAAACTAAGGGTGCTTCCTTGCCCACATGAATACCATATATCATGCATTAACAAATGGCTTAAAGAAATAAACAGGTAATGTATCTACAACATTGATTCTCACAGATGCGTTCCTAATTCAACATGATCGATTTCTTCTAGCTGATAATCTTTTGTGCTTTTTATCAGGGTTTGCCCTCTCTGCAGATGCAATGTATGTGAAGATGTGCATGATTCTGCCCCAAGTTCTGAAAAACCCTTGCAATGATGCAAACTGTACATATGAACACAAGTATAAACGTAGTTTGTTCTGATCCTTTCCAATTGGGATGAATGCTTAGCTTTTGTTTCCTTTGGACAGGTAGGCCTAGGGGTGGGCAAAAAAAATGAAAACCGAACCGAGACAAGGTGTTTGTATACATTAATGTGGAAATAAATTATTGATTTTGTGAAGTTGATTTTATTATTAAATTATTGTGGAATAAAATTGTTAATTTTGAGTCTTTTTCCCTTTCTCTGAAAGCCGCAGCGCGCTGCAGCTTTCAAAGGAAGGGATTTTTTTTCAACGTCGTAAATAAATTAGCACCAGTGCTAACGGTTGAAAAACCGGTGCTAACAAAAACACCGGTGCTAATTTAGCACCGGTTGAAAACCGGTGCTAACAAAAAAAACTGGTGCTAACAAAAGAAAAACCGGTGCTAATTTAGCACCGGTTGAAAAACCAGTGCTAACAAAAACACCGGTGCTAGTTTAGCACCTGTCGAAAAAAAAAACCGGTGCTAATTTAGCACCGGTTACTTAGGCACCGGTTTTTTTTACGAAAAAATTGGTGCTAGAACATAAAAAAACCGGTGCTAGATGTGGGTTGCTGTGGTAGTGTAGGGTTCGATTGGTCACTTCTGTTTGTCCATCAGTTTGAGGATGAATGGCAGTCGAAAACAGAAACTTTGTCCCTAACTTGCGCCACTAGGTATTCCAAAAGTAGGATAAAAATTTAACATCGCGATCAGAGATAATGGATGCAGGAATGCCATGTAACTGAACTACCTCCTTCAAAAATAGATCTGCAACATGCTTTGCATCATCTGTCTTCATACAAGGAATAAAATGCGCCATTTTCAAAAATCTATCCACAACCACAAATATAGAACCATTACCTAACTGAGAACGTGGTAAACCTAGGACAAAATCCATAGAAATATCAACCCAAGGATGTGTAGGAAGTGGTAATAGAGTATAAAGACCATGAGCCTTAGTTTTAGACTTAGCCTTCAAGCAATCAAGACAATTCCTACAAACCCTGTCAATAACAAGTGCCATTTTCGGCCAATAGAAGTGTTCTCACAACAAATTATAAGTTTTGAATGCACCAAAATTTCCCATTAAACCACCTGAATGAGCTTCTCTAACACGTAATTCCTGCATAGAACATTGATGAATACATAACCTAATATTCATGAACAAGAAACCATCATACCGAAAAATTTCTCATAAGCACCATTTTTGCATGCAGCATAAATAGATGAAAAATCAGAATCAGTTGCATATAAATCTTGCACGAATGAAAACTCTAACATAATGCATTCCAATCGTGTAAGTAAAACATGTCTACGGCTCAAATCATTAGCAACAACATTTTCTTTACCCTTTTTGTAACACAGCACATAAGGAAAAGATTCAATGAAACTAGACCATTTAGCATGACACTTATTCAACTTCATCTGACTCTTCAAGTATTTCAAGGATTCATGATCACTATGGCTGACAAATTCTTTATGCAATAAATAATGTTGCCAAATTTCTAATGCACGCACAATTGCATAAAATTATTTATCATACACAGGATAGTTTAGAGCACCGCCCTTTACCTTTTCACTGGAATAAGCTATGGGTTGATTCTCTTGCATTAAAACAGCACCAATACCAACACTAGAAGCATCACAATGAATCTCAAAAGTACCATTAAAATCAGGTAAAGCAAGAATAGGAGAATTACATAATCGTACTTTCAATTCATTAAGTGCATTTTCTTGACTATCAGTCCAAACAAATTTCACATCCTTTTTAACTAGTTCATTTAGAGGTGCAGTAATAGATGGGAAATTATGCACAAACCATCTATAAAAACTAGCTAAACCATGAAAAGAACGTACCTGGTTGGCATTACAACTCATTTGATGCAGTGAGGAATCATATTTTAATATTGGACCCTTTACCCACAGCTAGTAGGTCTCGGTCAGGTCTTAATGGCCTCAATTTTGGTTTCTTAAACTTTTATACACTCCTTAGAGACAACAAAACTGAGAAACACCACTTTCGAATCGCAAAATGTGCACCTCTTGATGTTCTCACACAAAAAAGACTCACGGAGTGAAACAAGAACCATTTTAACATGCTCAATATGTTTATCAGTTGACTTAGAATAAATCAATATATCATCAAAATAGACCACAACAAACTGACCAATAAACTCTCTTAAGACATGATTCATCAACCGCATAAAAGTACTATGTGCATTAGTTAAATCAAAAGGCATAACAATCATTTCATACAACCCAAACTTAGTCTTAAATGCATTTTTCCATTCATCCCCCTCATTAATTTAAATCTGATGATAACCCTGAGTCAAATAAATCTTAGTAAAAATCACATATCCATGCAAATCTTTAAGCATATCATCTAACCTAGGGATATGATGGTGATACTTAATGGTAATCTTGTATATAGCACTACAATCAATAGACATACCCCAAGTTTTATCTTTCTTAGGAACTAAAATAACGGGCACAACACAAGGAGATAGGGATTCTCGCACATAACCTTTTCGAAGAAACTCCTCGACTTGTTGTTGTAGTTCCTTTATCTTCTCAGGGTTTACTTTATACGCCGGATGGTTTGGGATAACCAAACCGGAATCAAGTCAATATGGTGTTCAATACCTCACCAAGGTGGTAAATCCACGCGTAAGGTTTCCAAAAAGACATCCTCAAATTCCTGTAGCATCTGAGCAAACTATTTAGGAACATGCATAGAAATATCATCACTGGCAAAGTAGCTCTATTTAAAATGCATGATAAGCATATAAGAATGATTATCAAAAGCACGATTCACATCCCTAATCGATGCATAAAACAATCTACCAGAATCATTAGGAAGTTCATGTCTCATCATGTTAATCGATGGCAAATGACTAAGATGTGAAGTTAGGATTTTATGCGACTTATCATAATCATTCTTAGGCTTACCTGGCTTACCTGGAACGGCCTCCCTTGATTTTTGGTCAAAATTATCAAGGTTTTTGCCTCCATTTTTCACCTTGTGGCTGATCTCCTTCAAGCCCTGGCTAGGGTTTTGGTCGGCCATTTGCACATCAGTCGCAAACTTCTCTTTGTCGATTTTCATGCGTCTCTGTGCCTCTAAAACTTCCACTGGAGATAATGGAACCAAAGTATACCTTGTTCTATCCTTAATCACAGCAATATTTTTAGTGTAACCATCATGCATAGATTTACGATCAAACTGCAAAGGTCTCCCTAACAAAATATGACTAGCTTCCATAGGTATAACATCACATAAGATAGAATCATGGTATTTTCCAATCTTAAAGTTAATAATGCATTGTTTGTTAACCCTAATTTCACCACTAGAATTTAATCAAATAAGTTTATATGGTGATGGATGAGTAATCATAGGCAAAGACAATGATTTAACAAGAAGATTAGACACAGTATTAGCACAAGAACCACCATCAATAATCAGTAAACAATTCTTATCTTTCACAAGGCAACAGGTATGAAAAATGTTAATCCTTTGTACCTGTGTTTAAGCCATTTAAGAGTTTATAAATCTTAATGACACGAAGTTACCTTGTGTTTCTGGACCTTGTTCAACATGATCATTTATGATGATCTCTTCATCTACCTGTTCTTCACCACTTTCATACAATTGTGGCATATTAGCATATTCCCCTTCTTCATATCCTTCCTCAATTGTTGTTAACACTCATGCATGAGGAACGTTATTTCGAAAATGTCCTCTTTCTTTACAATGAAAACAAGTAGGAGAGTTAACAGAAATCAAATTTGATGAAGAAGTAGTGGACTTACCTGGAATTTTCGAAACATATTGGGTTGGTGGTGCTGCCATCCTCTCCTTAGGATTATATGTTGGATTTGAATAAGTCTGAACCAATCATCATCCTCACATGGGTGTGCCCCTACTAGGGCTATAACTAGGGTTTCCGGAGTCAAACCTGGTCGTTGACTGGGAAATCTGGGTTGTAGCCTCATTGGTCGCAAGGTACTCTCAACCAACCTTGCTTTCACCAGTAAATCTTTTATAGATATGTGATGTTGAAGCTTGACTGGCGTTTGAAGGTTTTCATGCAAGCCTTCAATGAATCAATTTTTTATGAATGCATCGTCTTCTTTCATTCAAACCCTTCTCATGGTCAACTCAAGATCTTGCCAGTATTTATCAACTGTGCCATTTCTTTGCTTCATGTTGGACAGATAAGAATGATGTTCCATCAAGTAAGTGGGCGGAACATGATATTGGCGAAGCTCGGATCTCAATCTCTCCCAGATGGAGATAGGATTCTTTCAGGCAAGATTTTGCAACTCCTTTTTATATTCCCACCATTCAGCCGCATAGTGAGTGAAAGAATACTGCGCCACTTTGACTTTTTCCTTCTCCTGATAATTGTTGAGATCAAACAGATTCTCAATATCCCGCTCCCAATCAAGATACTTCACTGGATTGTGTTGACCATCAAATCGAGAGATGTCACTTTTTAACCCTTGATGTCTTAAGCTTCATCAGAACCCGACTCAGATCCTGAATTACTCTTCACTCTCTCTCACGAATGAGGTTTACTGTAGTGATGCCTTCTAGAAGACCCTCAGTGTGATCGCCTTTCTTAACCATCATCAGAATAGTCATCTGAACTTCCAGAACCATTGAATTGATGAACATATTTCTTGGTTTCTTCCCTCTTGACCGATGATGTAGGTGTAGGCGGTGCCATGCTGTGTACTTTTCTCGCCAACCTTTGCACCTCACTCATAAGTGCATTTATTGCGACAGCAAACCGATTAGGATCATTGGCTTCATTTGAATTAATTTGATGTTGCTCCTAACTATCTGGAGCCTCTTCACGTGGATGACTACCACACCCGCCATTAGAGGTCTTTGTCAATGACAAATTATTAGGATTGCTAACAAAAGGCGGGACGAATGGATTTTCTTTCCCCATCTTCACTAAAAAAATGTATAACACTTACAACTCACAAGGCGAAGGCTAATGTGAGGAAAATTGATCAATTCACTGCAATTCAAAGCAAACTATAGAGATGAGTACTGCACAACTTATTCTGATATTTAAAAATATATAAATTCAAAATTGGGCTCTACGATCTGGAATTCCAAATTCTACGAAGAATATGGAACAATATGCAAGTTGAATGGTACAAATCAGAGCTGTATTGAATGAATTATGATCAAAACAAGAAGTTTTATATAGGCAACAAATAGGTTCCGAAAATTTAATAAACTTTTCCGAAAACAAATTGGAATCGGAACTCAAATCTAAATTCCTTGTGGTAAAGGATTTTAATGACTTACTTGTCCCCCAGGTCGAAAATTCATATCAAAACCCCTCTCTCAATTGACTTTTATTTCTTTTTCCTCTTTCCGATTAGGATTTTGACTTTTATTTTCCTTTTTCAAATCGGATTTCCTTTTTCTTTCCTTCTTTTTTCAGCCACAAACCATTTTTTCCCTTCATTTGTATTAAAAAACTCACAACTAGAATCCTATTCCCCAAGAATTTTTTTTGGACAATTCTCAAAAATTTTGGAAATTACAAATCTGCCCCCCAACTTTTGAAAATTTCAAATCTGCCCCAAATTTCAGATTTCAAATCCTAAATTCCAATTTTGAAACCCAAAAATATGCTACCTTTTTTTTGGAAAATTTTTGGAACAAAAATCGCCTATACAAAACTTGGAATAAGAAAACTGCGACAACTTCCTCTTGATTCAAATAAACTTCAAGGTATTCAAGACCATAATGATCAAGAATATGACACTATATATATGGAAAATGACACAAAAATCTTTTTTTTAATAAGGTGTTATCAAGAATCAAAGAACAATTCATGACCACGGAATCAAAGAACGATAAAGAAAACAAATAGGATTATGAGCATGCAATAATTTTCAGAAGAGTTGACGAAAAATATCACAAACACATAAAAACTACTTAAAGTAGTTTTTAAACTACTTAAAAACTATGAAACTTACCGGGAGGTGAAGGTGAATAATACTTGTTAACGCTCAGGCCCTTCGACGTCCTCCTGACTCGATTGATGAAGGTGAAGGCGGATAGTAGTACCAAAGTATTTTAACTCTCGGACTCTTCGACGTCCTTTGACTCTAGATTCAATCCTCCTAGTAAGAAAGATCAAACAAACACAGTTAAAACACGACACAAAAGAGTTTATAAAATAAAAAAATTGAAAATAAATTCAACAAAAATTCAAAACACCCTTTTTCGGCTTCTGTAAATCTTTCGCTTTGCTCTGATACCAACTGATATGAATTTCCTTGTGAAGACTCACTATTTTTGGAATTAATATATTTGATCTAGTGAAGGGATCTGCAAACCCTCACTATCTCACACGAGATTCAGGTGTCTAGCCCTCGGGGTATGCGTAACTTTGACTTGCTCTCTAACTAGCCCTCGGGATTAGATTACATGGTTTATTGATATAACTAGCCCTCAAGGTTAAGCAAAAATGGAATAGCTCGCAAGAAAAGAGTATGAACTCAAAAGGTTGTATATATGATTCATAAAAGTGATGGTAAATTCCTCCATAAGGCCTCCCTATTTATAGGGTGGAAAACGGCTATAAACCGTAGTCACAACTGAAAACTGAATTGACTTATGATAGCTTTAAGAAGCTAAAACTATATCTAACTTAAATACTTAAAATAAATGGTAATCTAAGGTAATCTGGTTGAATTCTTCAAGAAGTAACCTTAAAGATTATTACCTTATCTATGTGTGTAAGGCGAGGAGATAGGTAGTCTATTTTACTGTTGCAACGGATGTTGTGGTCATATTTCGTGCTCAAAACCAAGATCTTTTCCATGATGACTCTGATGCTGAAGGTGTTTTGTTCGTTATTGTCTTGATGTGTTTTATCTGCATTATCTCTTATGTTGGCGAACGATTACTTTTTTTTGTGCGTTCGTTTGATCTATGGTGTTCATTTTATTTTAGACATGGATCTATCTAAATGTGAGATTGAAAGATCGCTTTCGATGGCAATGATAATGAGGTGTCTGAAATATTATTTCAGCCAGACAATGCTGTTGGAAGCAACACCACCCAGCAGGGTGGCAATAAAACAGGCGCTAGTAATAAAGGTAAATCTTCTAAAGGCGAGGAGATAGGTAGTCATCGTTCCGTTGGTGGACAGAAAGAGAAAAAGTATAAGAGGGATAAGAGTGATGATCTTTCGGGGCATTCACTTCCTCCTGTGAAAAAGGAGTGTGTTCCCAACACATCTCACTCTTAAACTGTGGCGCAAACCAAGAATCCTCTAGCATAGGGAATGATATCTGACATTCTCTCAAACATCTCTCTGCCTTGTCTTATGTGTTATCGCTTTCTAAGGTTGGTGAGAGCCTTCAAATTGTAAACGAGTGGCTTTCTAAGTTCTCCCCAGTTGAAGAGTCGTGCCTAGAGAAGTACAAGGAGCGGGAAACAAAGTGTGCGACTCTAGAAACTTCCCTTAAAGCTTCTTTAGAGTGTGCCAGGGTCGTGGAAGCAGAAGTGAGTCAGATTCATTCTGTGTTGGAGGATATGCGTACCCATGAACTTGTTTCTCCTAACTATCCTCATATTTTGGTAGATTGGCTTTGCAAGTCTAAGTCTTTCTATAAGTTATTTGAGGATGTTTCCAGTAATGCTCGAACCATTGGGTACTGCAAGGCTGTGAAGGATCAATGCGAGTGGAATCCAACCTGTTCGCTGAAGAGTCTGCCCACGCTGAAGAAGTGTACTGGGACATTGGAGAAGAAAAAGGAAAAGCTGAAAAAATATTTTATAAAAAATCTTGCTGATGGGGGGGCATCCCTATGCTTTGCTCTCGCAACTTGCCAGTCTTCCCTGTCTTCCTTCTGCAGCTGAACTAAAAGGTTACGAGGTGGATTACTTGGAGGATCTTTCCTTTAAATCTGGCATTGTTGCTCCAACTTCTAACCCTAGTGATAGTATGGCCATTGAGGCTAATGCGAGCATTGAGGGCCCCGCCCAGCAGCCAAGCCAGGAAGCTCCCGCTCAGCCACCAAGCCAGAAAGCTATTGTTATCGTTGTTCAGCCTTCACCTACCCCCGCCTCCAAAGTCAGTTAATTCTTAGTGTATTTGATTTTTTCTATATTTTGAAGTTTAATTTGAGACAATAATGTGGTGTATGTTGTATTATTTGTGTGATTGGGATTATCACTGCTATTTTATCATTCAATTTTTGCCGCCTCTCATTATACCTATTTATATGCAGGGTTTCAATATTTTGATTGATCATAAGTTTTTGAAACATCTTGAATTTCTTGGATATAGCACTCATTTTTTCAATTGCTACGGATGTTTGTCCTTTGATTTTCAATGCCCTATTAGATTGATTTGTGCCTCCCAGTCCTTTACTAAAGAATATGAAGAGATTGTTTCTTCTGATCACTTCTGTCATGTGGAGTCACTTCCATTATGACTTGGGTGGAAACTTCTTATTTCCAATGCATCAGCGTCTGCATCTACAAAATTTCCTTGTACTTAGTTTGTTCCTGATGGTTACGGTGTTAAATCACTCAGAAAAGCTATTGTTTATGGGCTGCTTGATCTTGAATCTGCTGTTGTGTACACGCGATCTCTTAATCTCCCTGCTCACGTCCAGGAGTGGACTTTGTCTCTGGGTATTCATCTGAAATACATACTCATAGGTATTAATGATCTTAAAGTGAAATGGGGCAAGGATGTGAAAGACACCCAAGATGTTGTGCGCAATTTGCGTAGGATTTGTTATGAGCAGAATGTTCTTATCCACCATCAATAGTTGGCTATGGTGAAGATGCTCCGACGACATGAAGAGGCTAGGAATTATGCTACTAGAAAGACTCGTGAGGCCCATCAGAAGACGTTGATCATTGATAAACAATGTGTTCTTATTGATGATTTATTCGACAAGTTGAAGAAAAAGAAGGCTGAGTGTGATCACTTAAGTTCTTCTGCACTTGGTTGGCAAAGTAAATTTGACAAGCAGTTTTCTATAAACATAGAAATGCAAAGTGAAAATGAGCAACTTCACATTGAGTGTAATCATCTTAATTATTAGTGCATCAACTCGAGCAAAGTTGTGTTGAGTACAAAGATAGACTTAGGCTCTCCCTTCTTCATCTCGTAGAGGTACTAACCATGGAGATCTCATTGTGAGAACCAGTGATCAACGGATCAATTTGTCTAAGGCTATCCAATCGCATATTCACAACTTAGAGGATGAAGTACAGAATTTAAGGACTGAAATGAAGCAATGTGAGGAGACTGTTAATGTGATGAGTATGCAGCTGGACTGCAATGAGTTCAGCCCTATAATCGATTTCAAGACATGTTATGCTAGTTATCTCAGCCTTATGGAACGAAGGGGTATAACACGCCATCCTGCTTATTTACACATGAAATGGGAATATGACCTTATGGTTAGTGAGAAGCATGGGGATGAAAAAAATTGGCGTAGGGATGAGCACCTCCATTGCAAAGCGGAGCACAGTCGTCGTTGTGGTAGTTCAAGTTCTTCTAGTTCATCATGAGCGTCTAGGCATAGATAAATGTGATGACATTTTTGGATGATGTTATTTTTGTTGATATTTTTGGGAGTCGTAGTTGTCCCCTTTTTTCTATCTTCACACTTTTGAATGCTCTTGACTACATAGTTCATTTTTCTTCGTAAGACTTGTCCATCTCTTTTGTTTTGATTGTTTTAGCTCTGTTTATCACGAAGCTAAAAGATCTATAGCTTGCTTCAGTTGCTACATTGTAGGTATATCTGTCATGTAGAAAGATCTAATGCTTTCTTTGTTGCGTGAAGCCGCAAGCTCTATAGCTTGCTTTAGTCATTGCATCGTAGGCATATCTTCCAAGTAGCAAGATAAATTGTTTGCTTTATTGTGTGAAGCCGCAAGATCTATTGATTTCTTTTGTCACTGTACTTGAGCCAGGTTTTCCTGGTAGCAAGATTTATAGCTTGCTTTTTATTGATAGTGCGAAGCCACAAGATCTATGGCTTGGTTTTATCGCTTTTTTGTGGCCATATCTGCCTTATTGCAAAGTTCATGACTTTCTTTTCTTTGTATGTTTTCAAGAGGGAAGTTAAGTGATGTTCATAAATGACAATTAGGCCACTATCACCCAATGTACGTGTGTTAAGAATTTGTAACTTAGTTTTGTGAACGCAAAGTACGAATGTTTAAAAATAATATATGGTAGTGCGAAAGATTTATATTGCGATCATATCACATAGAACAGAGGAATGAACACTCCCAGTGATTATATCATGGTTTCTGTACATGGAAATAGAACTTCCTGTCTCTCTGCTAAATCTACACATAAAAATTTCTTAAGTTGACTACGTGCCAAGTGTTAGGAACACTGATACCATCCATCCTCTCTAGCTCGTAGCAGTTGGTTCAGTGCGTCTTCATTATCTTATACGGGGCCTTCCCACTTTGGGTAAAACTTTCCTTTTTCCTCGGCTAGGCTAGCTTCATTCTTCCTTAGCACCAAATTGCCAATTTGGAATCATGTTTCGTTGACTTTATGGTTGCAAGCTCTGGTTATCCTTTCTTTATACCTTGCTTCCTTGATTAACACCCTTTGTCTTTTTTCCTCGAGCTTATCAGCGTCCAACATCACCATCTCTGGGTTGGTGTCCTCTTTGTATTGTTTGACTTGAAGGCTTGATTGTCCGATTTCAACTGGTATTACTGCTTCGTGCCATATACCAGATTGTACGGCGTTTCGCCTATTGGTTCCAGCACTGTTGTTTTATACGACCACAAGGTGTTGGGTATCTCATCAACCCAGCCTACTCGTTTTCCTTTCAATATTTTTTGGATACTTTGAACAATCGTTCTGTTCATTACCTCTACTTTCATGTTTGCTTGGGGGTGAGCAATAGAAGTGAACTTCTGCATGATTCCCAGTTTCAAAAACTATTATGTAAATATCCCACTCGTGAACTACGTGCCATTGTTGGTAACGATGATTTGTGGTACTCCGAATCGGTAAACTATATTCTGCCAAACAAATTTTCCCGCTGCTTTGGTTGTGGCTTTTCCCAAAGGCTTTGCTTTTACCCACTTTGTGAAAGAGTCGACTGCCACAATTAAAAACTTGGAACTGCTAGCACCTTTTGGAAAAGGTCCAATGAGATCAATTCCCCATTTATCAAAAGGCTAAGCTACATAACTTCTCATTAATGCTACCTGCGGATTGGCGATGTTGGAGCATTTATCTGGCAGGTTCTGCATTTAAGGACAAAATTGTATGCATTATTGAACATGGTCGGCCAGTAGTATCCCACTCGAATGATCTTCTTTGCAGTCGTTCGAGACCCTTGATGTGATCCGCACAATCCTTCGTGTTCTTCTTTCAATATTTCTCCTACCTGTGATGTCCCCACGCAGTTTATCCATGGAGATAGATACCCTTTCTTGTACAAGACTCCATCTTCTTAAACATAGTTATGGGATCGTATTTCTAGCTTCCTAGCTTGTACCTTATCTGTCAGTAGCTTCCCTTTGTCCAAGTATTCAATCAGTGGAGTCATCCAGTTCACCTCTCGTGCTTAAACTTTTGACATAATTGTCCTCGTTGTGCTTCTAACCAGAATGACTTCCACTTTCACATCTTTGTGGTCCGCTAAGGAATCAAAACCTGTTGTTTCTAACTTGCTTAAGGCGTCTGCCTTCATGTTTTATGTTCTTGGGATGTGTTGGATGTTGAAGTATTCAAGGTGCGTGATGAGTTGACGAACCCTGGTTAAGTATTTCATTAGTTGCTCTTCTCGCACTTCGTAATCTCCTCACACTTGTTGGACCACTATCTGTGAATAGTTGAATACTCGAACATTCTTCACCTTCATGTTAACCGTGAGTTCTAAGCCACATATTAACACCTCGTACTCATATTTGTTATTGGAAAGTGAGAAATAAAAGCAAAGAAAGTCTCTATATTCTCTTCTTTTTGGGTTAACCAGCAGCAGTCCTGCTTCACATCCTTCCTTGCTAGATGCTCCATCTACGAACAGTTTCCATGCAACGTCTTCCCATTTGGCCTTTCCTTTGTCTTCATCAAGAAACTATTGTGTTTTCTCCTGCTACGCTTCCACATTTGTTAGTTCGGCAATGAAATCTGCTAAAGCCCGTGCTTTGATTGAGGTTTACAGTTGAAATTGAATCTCAAACTTTCCCAATTCAAGAGCCCATTTGGTCATTCTTTAGGATGACTCGGGCTTGTTCAAGACGTTCTTAATTGGGTAGTCAGTATAGACAAAAATCATATTACTGTGGAAATAGGTTTGCAGTTTTCTTGCCGAACATATCAATGCTAGGGTCATCTTTTCAATTAGAAGATACGCTCTTTCAACCTGCTGCGGTATTCTACTGGTGTAGAACACTAGCATATGTTTTTGGCCCTCTTGCCTTACCATGACTAAGCTTACTGTGTTTAGTGAAACCTCCAAATACAAGTATAGCGTCTCTCTCTTAATTGGTGCTTTCAAGGTTGGAAGTGTCTGAAGTTGGTCCATCAGTGATTTATATGTTGATTGACACTCTTCGCTCAAACTAAACTTCTTAGCCTTCTTAAGGATTTTGAACAGTAAGAAGTGCCTTCCGGCTGCTTTTGACATGAACCTACTAAGCGAAGCCAATGACCCCAATAAGATTTAGACTTCCTTCACCGTTCGTGGTTGGGGAAGGTTAAAGATTGCTTGTATTTTTTCTGGGTTAGCCTCGATCCCCCTCGTGGAGACCTTGTATCCCAGGAATTTACCAGTGACAACCCCTATTGTGCACTTTTTAGGATTTAACTTCATTCCAATTGCATTTAATGTATCCAGGATTTCTTTTAAGTCATCCACAAAGTCACCTGCTCGCCTACTTTTTATGACCATATCATCCACATACGCCTCTATATTATGCCAATTAGGCCTCGAAATGCATTATCAACCACTCTGTGATACGTTTCTCCTGTGTTTTTCAATCTGAATGACATCTTCACGTAACAGAATATCCCAAAACTTGTTATGAAGGCCATTTTTTCTGCATCTTTAGGGTTCATCAATATCTGGTGATACCCTTTGTAGGCATCCAAGAATGCGAGGACTTCGCACCCTAAGATCGCTTCTACTAGCTCATCGATCTTTGGCAAGGGGTAACAATCCTTTAGGCATGCTTTGTTTAGATTGGGGCAATCTATACATATTCTCCACCTAGATTCTGCCTTTTTCACCATCACCGGGTTCGCTAGCCATGTTGGGTATATTACCTCTTTTATAATCCCAGCTTGCAACAATGCCTTTACTTCTTCTTCGATTTCCTTTTGTCTATCATTGGAGAAGCTTCATTATTTCTGCTTGACCGGCTTAATCGAATCTGCGATATTCAGAGAATGAGTTTCCACACTTGGGTCAACCCCTTCCATGTTCTATACATTCCACGTGAATGTGTTCTTGTGATATTTCAGAATCTATATTACCCTCCGTTTCTATCTATCTGGAAGATATTTCCCAGCTTTGACACACTTAGACGCATCGTTGTCATCCAGAATGTAATCTTCAATTTGTTCCCCTATCTCTACTGGATGATCTACCTTGTTTAGTGAGTCACCTTTGGTGATATCACTGGCCATTTTTTGTTGTTCCACAGTTTTTCCTACTTTCATTGCAATGACCATACACTGCTTGCCAATATTGCTTTGGCTATGTTCATCCATGGCCTGCCAATAATGGCATTAAACAAACTTGGATCATCCATGACAACAAAGTCACAAATCATGGTGCAGTTCCTCCCATTCTCCCCAATTGTTACAAGTAGCTGAATATTGCCAAGTGATGTCTCCGCTCATCCTGTGAACCCTATGAGCGCGGACGTGAATTTTTTCAAGTCCATTATATTAATCCAAGTCTGTAAAAACAGTCCACAAAAAGGATTTCTACCACGCTTCCATCGTCGACAAACACTCTATGATTAGTTGCATTCCCAATTTTAGCTATAATGACCATGGGATCATTGTGTGGCAAGGCATTAGGAACACCATCTTCTTTGCTAAACGTGATTGTTTCTTCAATACGGGCTCCTGTAGAGGCGAATACATGGCCTTAGCCTTCCAGGCATTCTTTGATAAGAACTCTGTTGACCCATGTATGGAGAAAACTACTTGTTCTAGAGCTTCGTTGGGTGCGTCCTCTTCAAAATCTACAGCCATTGTCATCTTTTGATTTTTGTTCTGAGTGTTTGTTATGGCTTAGGTTTTAGCCATGGAGTTTCCTTCCTTGATTGCTTCGTTGTATCTATTAGTGCCATGTTCCTTCTTGTATTGCCTAAGATAACCATTCCTCAAGGCTTCTTCTATTTGCCTCCGTAGATCTTTGCAATACTCGATATTGTGACCATGATCTCTATGGAAGGCACAATAATATTCTCTTGATCATTTTTCTGGAGGCGTTACCACTGTCGCTGGTTCACAAAATAGATCTTTATTTGCTTGCCAGATCTCTCTTTGCGATTTCGTTAGTGGTGTCTCTTGGGACAAAGGGTTTGGTGTTCCTGATTCTCTTACTTTGAAAGCGAAGTTTCCTTTCCCTTCTTTGCCAAATTCCTTTGCGATTCTTCGATTAATATTTTCTCGCCTTGCACCTGCTCTATTTTATGGTAATTGGCTTTCTCGGTACGCACATACTATTCTGTCATTTTTTGCAGATCCCTAGGATTTTCTGGCATGTTCTTTATCAGTTTCTTGCAGAACTCTCCCGATCGCATGCCTCCTGTGAATGCACCTAAAAAGATTTAAACGATAGGTTCTCAACCTGCAAACTCTCTGTAACAAACATAGTGTAATATTCTGCCAAGCTTTCATTGCTTCGTTGAGCTATATTGTTTAGATCTGCAGTTGTCTTGGTAAACTTCTACTTCTGGTAAAGCATCCTAAAAAGATATCTAATAGTTATGCCCAAGATGTGATGCTTCCATTTGGTAAATCTTCGTATCATGTGATCACTGCTCCAGACAAAAATATGGGGAACGCCTTACATACCAGCTTGATTTTGGCATCACGGAACCTCATGCTGTTATGATAGGAATGTAGGAATTCCTTTGGGTCAGTCATCCCATCGTAGATTTTGACACGTAATGGTAACTTGAAGTTCTTTAGCATCCTGAAATTGCAAAGATGTGGTGCTAGTGGCAACTTGTGCGCATCATCATCCGCTACTATGTCTCTCTCATCTGCATATTTAAGGCCCTCATTATTTTGAACAATTTTTTACTCACCCTGGGGGACTTTGGTTTGAGAGTAGCTAGAAACTGATTATACAGTTGCTCTTTGTTTGTTTCTAGGAACAACGCGAACGCTCTCCTTTCTTTTTCCTTATTTGTGTTAGGGGAGTCTACCTCTTCTTCATCTTCTGTGTCATCCCTTGCATGTTCTTGCTCTCTGCTGGGAATGTGATCTTGATGTTGGTTGGGATGTATATTTCTATTTCTCCCAGTTGCTTGCTCTTGAGTGTGGTGGTTTTGACTTCTCTCACTCCTGGTGAACACCATTATCAAGCTCGTTGGGAATGAACGACTGAACAAAAAATCTTGTCCCCATAGACGATGCCAAATGTCTTGGTATTCTCAATCTGGCTAATTAATCATTTTCCACCATGGTGTTCCTGCAAAAGAGATCCTGGAAGTGGTTTTAGAGAAAAGGCTCTAACGTTCAAGTCGGTATCTTCTCCAGTAATCAAGTTTCTCTAATCTAGTTGTACTTACCTCTATCTGTGACCTCTTTGTTCCTTTTATAGCCTATTTGAACGTGGCTCCACTTTTCTCGAGTTTGCTATAGTGTGCTTGATCGTAGCTCTGAGAAAGGCAGTTTGTGGTTAGTGCATGCCCATGATCTCCACTTTTCACGGTTCATGAGCCACCTCTATCTGTGCTCCTATTGTGGCCTAGTCTTGGGCTTGTTTGCAACTTCGGGCCCGCGGCCCAACTTTTGGCCTAGGTATACACAAGTATGCATATTGGCTTTTTTTCCTGCTTCTGCCTCTTCACGGGACCTTGAGAGGTTGAGGCATCGCCCATTTTCATTTCAATCTAGATTTCTTATGTTTGTTTTCCATCTAAGAAAGATACACAAACCAACACAATGCTGCATCATTACTAGCCGGAAGACTTTAAGATCACCCCCACCCCGCATCACTTCTTCAATATTTAATTTAAATAAATTTGTTCACTCAAAATAAATTATTGTTTTAATTAGTAATAAAATTTTACTTTGTAATTTATTTTCATCTTTTAAATTTTAAATCTAAAATCTAAAATTTAATTTTGTTTTTAAAATTATTTTACAAATTAAAATTAAATAATAGAGAAATAGATTTTAACAATATGCCATTTTCAATGACAAATTATTGCAACTAGAAAAGGTACAATAAATACTTAATTGAAAAAAATAGGTGTTTTCATTTTTATTTTTGGAAAGAATTTTTGGAAAGAATAAACTTGCATTGCTTAAACCTCATCAAAACTTTACATGGCTATCCATACTCCTATTACAAAATCAGTCAAACTCTACCATCAGTCCTGCACATATCCCTTTCAGCTTTGGTTTCAACCAAGCTCTCTACACAATACTTTCTATAATTGTACTAGAATATTCCCATCTTTTTTCCTCCCTTGAAGCATACCTCATTTCGTTGTTTCCATATCCAATATATGGTCTCTGTTATTGCCATCTTCAGGAGCTGGACTTTGCCTCCCTTGCCTCTACATCTCGTCACCAACCAGTTCATTTCATCATCCCATTTCTGGGGGCATCCTAACAATCTGCAGCCATTGTAAAACTTTTATCCACGCACTCTTCGCTTCCTCACACTCAAATAGCAAGTGTTGTAACGTTTCATCCGCCGAACAAAATGCACATGCACACCAAATATTCGTAACCTTTCCTTGGTCGCTAGCCTCCTGAAACAACTCAACCAGAGTACAAACTTAGCCCTCAGTCTAGCATAGCTTTCGTACATCAGTTTCCTCTAACGCAGGCTACCCTGATCACATCTGAGCTCGTTATATGCCTTACGGATGCAGAATTTCTTCGCATTGTACTGCTCAGCCCAACTCTGCATCTATTGGAGTTTCTGTCCAGATTTTGTCAGGCTCTTCAGCACCCATGACGCATCATTCAGGACCTGGACCTCTAACATTCCCCTGTCTTCTATGTAATAGGCGTGAACCCATTGTATCCACAGTCGGTCTGCCTTTCGACAAAGGTTCCAGAGTGTGTTACCTTCACTTGCCACACTCCAGTCCACGAACGAAATCACTCCCAGTACACCTCATTTCTTCTGTCCACATATTTTCTCCCACTTAACCGGGGATTCTTCGATATAATATCAGTCTCACTCCATAAGTAGGATCGGCAGATCTCCTCAATGTGTTTCAGTACCGTTCTGGGAAGGGAAAATGCCCAAATCCAATAGTTCACCATAGAAAAAATCACACTTCGAATCAGCTGTAGCCTGCATAGCTTAGAAGTTTAGCACTCCAATGTTTCACCCTTTCAACAATTCTATCTATCAGTGGTTGGCACATAACAATAGTCAGTTTCCTGCTTGCCAAAGGAATACCAAGGTACCTGAAGGGAACTTGTCCTTCTTCAAAATTTGTCAGTTGCAGAATCCTCTCTTTCTGCTCCACTTCAACTCCACTGAAATAGACTTTAAACCTCACTTTAATGACCCTTAAGCTTGTAGACTCCTCAAAACCTCGATATGCTGACATCAAGATCCCCACAGACTCACAGTCCTCTCTTGAAAACAGAAGCACATAGTCTGCAAAGCTAAAGTTTGTTATGTGCAGCATCTCACATCTCGGGTGAAACCTAAAACCTACTATTTGGGTCACCTTCTTCAAACATCGCGACATATACTTTATTACTAAGATGAATAGTAGCGGTGACATGGGGTCACCCTGCCTTAGCCCCCACTTCGTCGTGACATATCTTGTGGCCTTTCCATTTATATTGTATCTGAATGACACAGATGTTACACAGCCCATCACCTAGGTAAAAAACCTCTCCAGCAAGCTAAGTGCTTCCAGAATCTCCTGTAAGGCCTTCCAATGTACTGTATCATAAGCCCTTTGGATATCCATTTGGATAGTGCATCTCGGACCTCGGTTCTTTCTAGCCCCTCACCAGCTCATAGGCTAATCATATATGGTCATGAATACATCGTTCCGGGACAAATGCTGCCTAATCCAAATTCACTATTTCACCAAGGACCCTTCTCATTCTATTTGTTAGCACTTTGGACAGAATTTCATACAACGCCAAACAACAAGATAGAAGAAAAACCTTGAAAGGTGTGGGACTTTTTGGGATTAGCGTGACAAGCGTGCAGTTCATTGCCTTGTACATCCTCACATTCTCCATGAAATCGCGTACAACATTCATCACATCCTGTTTAACCAACTTCCAGTTCTTCTTAAAAAATCTCGCTCCAAAGCCGTCATCCAGGCGCCTTTAAGTCTCCTATCCTTTTGAGTGCTTCCCGGGTTTCTTTCTCAGACACCACTGCTGCCAATATTTGTCTTCCCCCGTTATTCAGTATTTTTTCATCCCTTATAGCCTCAATGTCTACACATTCAGTTCAGTTCCCTTGTACTCCAATCAGTTCCTCATAGAAAGCAATCACTTCATTTTCCACTCCTACCTAATCAGTCACCATACTGCCATCCTCCTTCTCAAGTTTCAGAATGCTCACCATTTTATTCTTTACTTTCATCGTGGCATGAAAGTACGAGTTGTTCTCATTCCCTAGCCTCAGCCACTCGCACTTAGCCCTTTGTTTGGCCACTTTCTCATCAATCACGTTCCAGTGTTGAACTTCTTTGATGCAAGCTATGACTCTCCTGATTATGTCTTCCTCTATTCGGTTCTGCATCAACTTATTTTGAGCCACGCTAAGTTCTCCCCTTGTTTCCTCTAGCCTTTTCTTTATACCACTTACATGCTTCATAAACGCCTGTAAATCCTTTTGGAGTCTCATTAGTTTCTCCAAGACCACAAACATCGGTATCCCCTTCAAAGGTTTCAGCCAACTCCCCTCAATCACTTGCAGCACATCTGCCTTCTCCAGTAGGCAGTTCAAAAACCTAAACTGCTTTCTACCGTAAGTCTTTTCCTCAAACAGTTTCACCCTGAGCAGAGCATGATCCACAATCCCTGGTTCCAATATCTCCACTACTGTATCAGGGAACTTCATAAACCATTGTGAGTTGCCCAGCCCCTGGTCGATTCTTGAATATATGATCCCCCCCTGGTTGCCTGTTGGACCAAGTGAAAAAGTCTCCCACTGTTTCACCTCACTCAGCCCTATGTTGATCATCATTGTTCAAAGTCAAACTACTCACTGGGTTGAACCGCATTCCCTCCAATCCTATCGTTCCTCTGTAACACGTTAAAATTGCCAATCAGAAGCTAGGGTTTTATGGTCTAACTCCTTCCTATATCCCTCCATAAGGCCTTTCTCAGCTTCAGTTGATTCCCTGCATAAATTGCAGACAACCAGAACAGTAATTCTCCATTTATGTTACAAACTTCACACATAATCATCTGATCTGTTTCCACTTCCTTCACAACATGTACCCTACTATGGTCTCACAATATCCATATCCTCCCATTGGGGTGGGCTGAATAGTTGCCCTCAAACCTCCACCTATCACCAAAAAAAATTTGTATGTTTTATGCATTTTCTTTCTTTACCCTAGTTTCCACGAATGCAGCAATCATCATGTTCATGCCCCTGAGACGGGAGTTAATATCCCTCTATTTTGCTGTGTTATTTAACCCTATCACATTCCATGATATAATCATGGAACATGGCCATACCTCTCTGTGGGATCCTCCCAAATTCCCAGAGTTGTATCCATTTCCACCATCATTTTCCTGTTGCTCGCATTAGCTACTATCGTATCTCCACCACTGCTTTCACCCCTCTCACTTAGTTGTGCTGCTATCTATTTACTCATAGCCATCACCACAGTCCATTTTGTCCTGTATGTGCACCATGTGTTTGGATCCCTGCATTGCTGCTACTGATTTCTTGAGTTTTTTTCCCATCAGTCTTCCCCTCTGTCTCCTCGGCCTCCTTCTTTTCTGGCTTCCAAACCTAAACTGTAGGTTGCCTTTCCACCACCCCTTTGCACTTATGGCCCCCTATTGACATCTCTCGAGGAACAGTGGTTTACCTTCAATTACAATTGTTTCAGAATTTTTCCCTCCAAATCTCTGATAGTCACATCCTCCGAAATCTTCCTGGATATATCAACCTCTACTAGTATTCTCGCATACGAGACTCTGAGCTTGTTGGCAGTGCACTCGTCTGTGAGTAGTGGTTTACCTACACTTCCGATCTTCCCCAAACTGGTAGGTCCCCAGAGATGCAATGGTAATTTATGTAGTTTAACCCAGACCGGCAAGACCCTCGCCATATCCTTCTTCAATGAAAATTTTGGCTTCCACATCCGCAAGAACATGGGCATGGTGTAGATAGTCTACGGCCATGTCTTCGGTACCTCATCTCTGTCTGCATCACCCTCAAAACTCAGGATGAAGTAACCTTGTCGTTGTACAGGATCTTCGGTGCCTTAACAAAGTTCCAGAACTTAACAATAAACCTATGTACATCATTCATAGTCAATGCCACTGCACACATAGATAATCAATGAGCAAGCCCAGTAATCCATTTCATGTTTCACATCATCCCGTTCAATCACAATTTCCACCTCTCCATCTACTATTTTTGGGGCAATATAATCAATCTTCATCTCATTCGACTGTATCCTATTCCCCCTGATTATATGAACCCAAAGTTTTTCCCCAACTCTACCATCAGTGTTTATTTCAGATTTACCACTATCAACAATCCCAAAATTCACCCTAAGCTTACCCCCAATCCTACCATTATAATCGATTTCATCTTTATTAATCCCAACATCATATTTGGGACTCACCTTGTTTTCATCCTTTGACTTCTCCCTGTTCCGGTCATATTCCTCCATCTCCTCCAAACAATCGGCCCCCTCGACGCCTTTTTCTGGTATTGCCTCAACCCACTTTCGGAGAGCTGTGCTGCCTTCTTCACCACGGCCTCGTTTCATGGTCGCCTGCAATTCAAACGTTGACTGTGTGAAATCGCCCGCACCAGATCGCTCCCATCACTATTTTTTCATTTTTTTAAAATTTAATTTAAATATAATATTCATTTTAATTAAATTTTAAATTAAAAACATTAGGAGCTACAATGGGGGTCTTTTGTGGTCTCTTATTAAAAAAAGACCGCAAAGAGACCACAAGAGACCACAAGAGACCACAAAAACCCACAATGAAGGTTTCTTTGTGGTCTCTTAAACAAGAGATTGCCACATAGTCTCTAAACAACGAGACCGCTCCCAACATAAAAGGCTGCCAACGTGCACATGGGCCTGTTAGCTTTGCTAACTTTTGTCACACCCCCTCCCCCCCTCCCTCCCCTCTCCCCTCCCCGCAATTGGAACACGTGGCATCATGTCATTGATTACATGTTCGAAACTAACCACACTTATTTTATGTTTTAAAAAAATCATGTCTTAGAGCATATGCAACGGTAGAGACCACTCTTGTGGTTTCTTCCAATTAAATATTTAATCTCTCTCTTCCACCTCATCAAATGCAATCACAAAGAAACCACTTAATTTTTACCCCCCACAATGGTAGAGACCACTAAGAGACCACTTTATGGACCCTTTAAATAAATATTTCCACCCAAAATAAATTACTATTTTAATTAGTAATAGAATTTTACTTTTGTAATTTATTTTCATCTTTTAAATTTAAATTTGAACATTTTTTAAATATTATTTTATAAATTGAAATTAAATAATAGAGAAATAGATTTTTTTTAAATGACATTTTCAATGATGAATTATTGCAACTAGAAAAATTACAATAAATACTTAAATGGAAAAAAATAGGCATTTTCATTTTTAAAATTTAATTTTAAATTTAATATTCATTTTTATTAAAAATTTTAAATTAAAAAATGAGATTGTCTCCTGTGAGGCAGCATTTCTACAATTCTAACAATATTCTAACTCCAGAGACCTATCTCTAATAATTATACAGGGATCTATCTCTAATTATTTTACAGGGACCTATCTCTAATTATTTTACAAGGACCATCGCTAATGACTCTAGGGTTTTTTCGTCCAATTGTTTCCCATCATTATTCCCCACCTGCAATCTAAATAAAATATTCAAAAAAATATTCAAAGAAATATTTTTAAAATGTTTTAAAATGCAAAAAATCAATTAAAAACTGCAGCAACATCAGCAAAAAATAGCAGAACATCATCGAAAAATCATAAACCATCAGCTAAAAAACTGCAGTAAAAAATAAATAAAAATCAACAAAAAATATTTATTTTAAAACGTCGACTACGACTAACAAAAAATCAACTGAAACTCATAAAAGCATCAACAAAGCCAAATTATCATTTTTTTAAAAAAACTACAAACATCAACCTATATCACCCAAGCAATGATTGAAGCACTTATAAGTTCTACTCTAAGTACCAATTTGTTTTCATAACACGCACAAGTTATAAAATAAGCACCTGCAACCTACAATTGAAGCACTAACAAAAAATGAAAAACGTCAACGTAAGAAAAAACACTACAAAAAATCAACCATATCATCAAAAAGCTACAAACATCAACTCCTAACAAGCAACGATTAAAGCACTTACAAGCAACGATTGAAGCACTTACAAGCAGCGATTGAAGCACTTACAAGCAACGATTGAAGCACCAATTTGTTTTCATAACACACACAAGTTATAAAATAAGCACCTACAACCTACATTTAAAGCGCTAACAAAAAATGTAAAACGTCAACATATGGAAAAAAATACTACAAAAAATCAACCAAATCATCAAAAAAGCTACAAACATCAACCCCTATCACCTAAAACTCATCTGTAAAATGAAAAATATCAACATGAGAGAAAAAAACTAAAAATATCATCAAAAAAACTATGGTACCTCAAGAGTGTAAATTATACACTCTGGAAATCATAAAACATGAACGATTTTTTTATAAAAAAAAGTTACAAACATCAACTCCTAACACCTTGAACCTTATCCGAAAAATGAAAAACATCAACATAAGAAAAATGACACTACAAACATCAACTCCTATCACCAAAACCTTGGCCGAAAAATGAAAAACATCAACATGAGAAAATTTTAAAAAACTACAAATATCAATCCATATCACCCAAAAAAACTACAGAACCTCTACTCTTATCAATTAAATCTCACCCGAACAATGAAAAACATCAACATAAGCGGAAAAAAAAAACTAAAAAACATCAACAAAAAGCTACAATACCTCAAGAATAAAAATTCTTCAAAACAAAATCTAGTGGGATTTGAACCCAGGCCTAAAACCTCTAAGCCTAGAGCAATAACCACTACACCAAATACTATTATTGAACATTCAGTCAGTCAAATAATAGTAAACCTCAGCATGTACATCAAGAACATAAATTCTTCAAAATAAAGGTTATAGTGTGGCTCGAACCACTGACCTCCACCTCAACAACAAAGTACTAACCATTAGACCAAACAACCACTCATGAAATAAGCTCAGTCAACAACATATTATACCTCAACAACTATTTGAAAAATGTACAATATTGAACCTCACCTCTCATGAGCATAACCTCAGTCGTCCATCTTCCCTGTCACCACCGTTGGATGCCATAGCCGTCGCCGCCGTCCGGGTGTGTTTGCACGAGCAGTCTTCTTCCTCACCGAGGCACGTGGATCTCATGCACCTGAACAAAAAACAAAGCAATTGTCGTCGATGGAATCACCTCTGTTCGTTGTCGCTGCTGCTTATCGCCTCTGCTTCGGATCTCTGCTGCTCATCACTGACTTATCTTTACTGCTAGTTGCCAACTTAAATCGTAAACACAAAGACGGAACTCCTCGCCGTCGATGAGCCTCTAGTCAGAAGTTATCGCGACTCTGCAACCGCAGCAGAAGAAGAAGAATTGCCAGAGCTACTTCGATTTGGAGGCTTCACGGTGGCTTCGCACAGTAGCGCCTCCCGTGGCAGAGGAAGAATCGTCGGCGTTGAAACCCTAGCTCCGCCAGTGAGTTTTAGTCGCAACGCCGCTATGAGATTCCGGTGAAATCCGGTTGTTCAAGCGGCGGGTCTGACGGAGGCAATGGAAATCAGGTGGAGCAGCGGAAATCCAGCCAATTCTAGCAGAAATCCAGGGATAACCGCCGGGTAGAGGTGGTTTCCTGTGGGAGACGGCGATTTCCGATCGGGACCTGAAAAATGAAAATGAAAATTCTGGATATTTTTGTGATATATATATTATTTTGATAATTACACATTAAGTCCCTATATTTATCAACATACTTAAAAAAATTCATCCCAAATGAAAATTCTTATAATTGCACAATATTCCCCGACCTAAAGTTTAGGCTGCATAAAAGAAGAGTTTGTGTTAAAAAATTAAGACATGAAAATTTTTAAAAAATATGTGTAGTTAGTTTTGGACATGTGGCCAAATTACATGATGCCAAGTGTCCCAATTGGGGGACACAAGTCAGCAAAGCTGACAACCACTGCACATGGGCCATGGAAATTGAAGGATGTGGCAGTCTCTACATTTGCCATTCACCTTGTGGAATTGGGCGGTCTCTACATTTGCCATCCACCTTGTGGTCTCTTTTTTAAGATACCACAAAGAGACTCGCATTGTGGGCCTTTGTGATATCTTTGAGGTCTCTTTTAAATAAGAAATCACAAAAGAGACCACATTGTACATGCTCTTAGGCAAAAACCATAAATTCATGATAAGCTATCCAAAATTTTTATTAAAGAATAACAGTCCTAAAAAGGCAGTCCAACTAGCATAAGAGATTAATAAAAACAAACGATTATATCAATATAATTTTAATAAAGTCGTATTCATCTCACTTATTTAAACTAAACTAAAATAACTAAAATAAATAGAATTGAACGGCAGCTCAAGATATTGTTATCTCCCGCAATCAGATCCAGAAAATAAGGCAACTCCATGAAGATTTTTAAGGGTGTACGTAATGAAACAATCAAAAGTGTAGTAAAGTTACAATCTGAAATCAGAGAATATATGTTTGGAATGTGGGGCACTAGTAACAATTTTCAACGAATCAGAATTACTCCAAATAGAAGCAAATGATTAAAGCTGATCCAGAAGGTATGTATGTGCTATATAAGGACATTGTTTTTTTTTTTCCAAAGTAATTTATAATAGACATTGTTTTTTTTTTCCAAAGTAATTTATAATAGACATTGTTGCTTTGGTGATGGTAGTGGGAGATATTGAAGTTATTTTGATAAAATTAAATTTAAATTATTTAAAAATAATTTACTAATATTATAATACGTTACCAATATTATTCTTTCCTATATATAATCAGTTATAACTCGTTAACATGCTAATATTATAATTTGTTACTGATTTTACTTTTTTACTATGTATAATGCATCATGAATTGTTATAATATATAACTTTTAAAGATATATTTAAAATCATATATATCTCATTGTACTATATCTATTTATATATCACCTTAGAAAATCCAAAGAAACACATAATCTTAAATAACAAATGTTTGGATTTTTTTTATAATGATAGAGTATTTTTTAAAAAAATATGTATGCATGTTATTTCTTTATTTATATATGACAAAGCCATGTTTTAAACCAAGTATCTTATAATAGAAATTATTTGCTTTGGCGTTGTCAACCGGGGATATTGAAGTCATTTTGACTAATCTAAACACAAGTTGTCTAAAAATAACATACTAATATTATAATGTGTGATTGATTTTATTCTTTCTAATGTATAATCAATCATAACTTGTTAATAATTTGTTACTGATTTTAATACTTTACTATATATAATGAATCATAAATTGTTAAAATATATAACTTCTAAGGATATATTTAGAACCATAAATATCTCATTGTACTATATCTATTTATATATCACCGAAGAAAATCCAAAGAAACACATAATCTGAAATAACAAAATGTTCAGAATTTTTTATACAATGATAGAGTGCTTTTGATAGAAATATGTATACATATTATTTATTTATTTATGACAAAGTCTTGTTTTAGACTGACTAACTGTTAAATGATGACATTTTATAATTAGTGGGACTAATAAGGTCATTTGATATTTACTTTTATTTATTGCAATGAGATTTATATAATTATGATAACCTTTTAAATTGAATATCAGCATATAAATAATTACTTTATAAATAAATTGAATAAAATATTATAGAAATAATCAATTTTTATTGTATTCAATAATTAAATGTTTCTAACTAAATTAATTATTTCCTTTCATAATTTATGTAGTTTTCCTTAAATGACTAAACTTTAAAATTTTAAATAAAATTTAATCTTAAAATTTTTATAATGATATCGCGCAACGCGGGTACTCTACTAGTTTGAAGCAAAAGATCTTGTTGGTTGTACACCGAAATATAAAACAAAACCCTAATTATCGGTCAATGACTCAGTCGGGTCTTATATGGTT
This sequence comes from Rubia yunnanensis, assembly GCA_037428765.1. Classification (NCBI taxonomy): domain Eukaryota; kingdom Viridiplantae; phylum Streptophyta; class Magnoliopsida; order Gentianales; family Rubiaceae; genus Rubia; species Rubia yunnanensis. Next base: position 3,976,192 of record CM075071.1, read on the forward strand.
ACTATATAAAAGAAATACTCTGAAACCAGATGGTTGACACAACCGTCGTCAGGGGCATAGCGGCCATTTCGCAGGCCTACCTAACATGTGCCCCTACACGTGCTCTTATGTGGCCGCCCAAAACAGCATCGTTTTGGGCACCATTTTTGCCATTTTGTGCATCCCCTTTTTCAAAAGTTGCGGCGCTGCCATGTGCGCTTGCAGGTGCTGTCAGGTGACTGGCCAAAATGACGTCGTTTTGGCCATTGGACGCTTCGAGAGGTGAAGGTTATAGTTGAGGGGGGTACGTATTCGAGAAGTACCCATTCGAGAGGTACCCATTCGAGAAGTGAACTTCCAGAGGGAGGGGTTCCATTGGATGGGTTCGAGAGGTACGTATTCGAGGTGAACTTTCAGCTGGAGGGGGTTCTAGAGGTACCGATTTGAGAGGTGAAGTTTCAGGTGGAGGGGTTCCATTGGATCCACTCGAGAGGTACCCATTCGAGAGGTGAAGTTTCAGATGGAGGGGTTCTATTGGATGGGTTCGAGAGGTACCATTCGAGAGGTACCCTTTCAGGAGGTACCCATTCAAGAGGTGAACGTTCAGATGGAAAGGTTCCATTAGATCCTTTCGAGAGGTACCCATTCGAGAGGTGAAGTTTCAGGGGGAGGGGTTTCATTGGATGGGTTCAAGAGGTACCATTCGAGAAGTACCCTTTCCAGAGGTACCAATTTGAGAGGTACCTATTCTAGAGGTACCCATTCGAGAGGTGAAGATTCAGGTGGAGGGATTCCGCTAGATCCATTTGAGATATACCCATTCGATAGGTGTAGTTCTAGGTGGAGGGGTTCAATTGGATGGGCTCGAGAGGTACCAATTCGAGAGGTACCCATTTGAGATGTGAACTTTCAGGTGGAGGGGTTCAATTGGATGGGTTCGAGAGGTACCCATTCGTGAGGTGTCCATTTGAGAGGTACCCATTAGAGAGGTTCCCACTCGAGAGGTACCCACTCTAGAGGTGACGTTTTAGGTGGAGGGGTTCTATTGGATGGGTTTGAGAGGTACCATTCGAGAGGTGCCCACTCGAGAGGTATCAATTCGAGAGGTTACCATTCGAGAGTTACCCATTTGAGAGGTACCCATTCGAGATTTGAACTTCCAGATGGAGGGGTTTGATTGGATGGGTTTGAGAGGTACCCATTCAAGAGGTGCCCATTCGAGAGGTGAACTTCCAGGTGGAGGGGTTCGATTGGATGGGTTCGAGAGGTACCCATTCGAGAGGTGGCCACTCGAGAGGTGCCCATTCGAGAGGTACCCACTCGAGAGGTGAACTTCCAGGTGGAGGGGTTCAGTTGGATGGGTTCGAGAGGTACCATTCGAGAGGTGCCCACTCGGGAGGTACCCATTCGTGAGGTATCCATTTGAGAGGTACCATTTGAGAGGTGCCTATTCGATAGGCACCTATTTGAAAGGTACCCATTTGAGATATGAAGTTTCAGGTGGAGGGGTTCCGTTGGATCCACTCAAGACGTACCCATTCGAGAGGTGAATTTTCAGGTGGAAAGGTTCCGTTGGATCCATTCGACATGTACCCATTCGAGAGGTGAAGTTCTAGGTGGAGGGGTTCGAGAGGTACCCATTCTAAATGTGAACTTTCAGGTGGAGGGGTTTGATTGGATGGGTTCGAGAGGTACCCATTCGAGAGGTACCCATTCGAGATGTGAACTTCCAGGTAGAGGGGTTCGATTGGATGGGTTTGAGAGGTACCATTTGAGAGGTGCCCACTCGGGAGGTACCCATTCGTGAGGTATCCATTCGAGAGGTACCATTCGAGGGGTGAAGTTTCAGGTGGAGGAGTTCTGTTGGATCCATTTGACATGTACCCATTCGAGAGGTGATCTTCCAGGTGGAGGGGTTTGATTGGATGGGTTCAAGAGGTACCCATTCGAGATGTGAACTTCCAGGTGGAGGGGTTTGGTTGGATGGGTTCGAGAGGTACCCATGCGAGAGGTTCCCACTCGAGAGGTACCCATTCGAGAGATACCCACTCTAGAGGTGAAGTTTCAGGTGAAGGGGTTCCATTGGATGGGTTCAAGAGGTTCCATTCGAAAGGTGCCCACTCGGGAGGTACCCATTCATGAGGTCTCCATTCGAGAGGTACCATTCGAGAGGTTCCCATTCGATAGGTACCCATTTGAGTGGTGAAGTTTCAGATGGAGAGGTTCCATTGGATCCATTCGACATGTACCCATTTGAGAGGTGAAGTTCCAGCTAGAGGGGTTCGATTGGATATGTTTGAGATGTACCCATTCGAAAGGTACCCATTCAAAATGTGAACTTTCAGGTGGAGGGTTCAATTGGATGGGTTCGAGAGGTACCCATTCAAAAGGTACCCATTCGAGATGTGAACTTCCAGGTGGAGGGGTTCGATTGGATAGGTTCAAGAGGTACCCATTCGAGATGTTCCCACTCGAGAGGTACCCATTCGAGAGGTGCCCACTCTAGAGCTGAAGTTTCAGGTGGAGGGGTTCCGTTGGATCCACTCGAGACGTACCCATTCAAGAGGTGAATTTTCAGGTGGAGGGGTTCTGTTGGATCCACTCAAGACGTACCCATTCGAGAGGTGAAGTTTCAGGTGGAGGAGTTCCGTTGGATCCATTCGACATGTACTCATTCGAGAGGTGAAGTTCCAGGTGGAGGGGTTCGATTAGATGGGTTCGAGAGGTGCCCATTCGAGATGTGGACTTCCAGGTGGAGGGGTTCGGTTGGATGGGTTCGAGAGGTACCATTCGAGATGTGCCCACTCGGGAGGTACCCATTTGTGAGGTATCCATTCGAGAGGTACCATTCGAGAGGTGCCTATTCGATAGGCACCTATTCGAGAGGTACCCATTCGAGATGTGAAGTTTCAGGTGGAGGGATTCCATTGGATCCACTCGAGACGTACCCTTTCGAGAGGTGAAGTTTCAGGTGGAGGGGTTCCATTGGATCCATTTGACATGTACCCATTCGAGAGATGAAGTTTCAGGTGGAGGGGTTTGATTGGATGGGTTCGAGAGGTACCCATACGAAAGGTACTCATGTGAAATGTGAACTTTTAGGTGGAGGGGTTCGAATGGATGGGTTTGAGACGTACCCATTCGAGAGGTACCCATTTGAGACGTACCCATTTGAGAGGTACCCATTCGAAAGGTACACATTCGAGATGTGAACTTCCAGGTGGAGGGGTTCGATTGGATGGGTTCAAGAGGTACCATTCGAGAGGTGCCCACTCGAGAGGTACCCATTCGTGAGGTATCCATTTGAGAGGTACGATTTGAGGGGTGAAGTTTTAGGTGGAGGAGTTTCGTTAGATCTATTCGACATGTACCCATTCGAGAGGCGAAGTTCCAGGTGGAGGGGTTCGATTGGATGGGTTCGAGAGGTACCCATTTGAGATGTGAACTTCCAGGTGAAGGGGTTCGGTTGGATGGGTTCGAGAGGTACCCATTCGAGAGGTGCCCACTCGAGAGGTGCCCATTCGAGAGGTACCCACTCTAGAGGTGAAGTTTCAGGTGGAGGGGTTCCATTGGATGGGTTCGAGAGGTACCATTCGAGAGGTGCCCACTCGGGAGGTACCCATTCGTAAGGTATCCATTCGAAAGGTACCATTCAAGAGGTGCCCATTCGATAGGTACCCATTCGATAGGTACCCATTCAAGAGGTACTCATTCGAGATGTGAAGTTTCAGGTGGAGGGGTTTCGTTGGATCCACTCGAGACGTACCCATTCGAGAGGTGGAGGGGTTCCATTGGATCCATTCGACATGTACCCATTCCAGAGGTGAAGTTCCAGGTGGAGGGGTTCGATTGGATGGGTTCGAGAGGTACCCATTCAAAAGGTACCCATTTGAGAGGTACCCATTCAAGCTCACCGTGCAACGCGCGGTGTGACCATACTAGTATATACTAAAGCTACAATCTGAAATCGGTATTATTCATGTGTTTATCTAACTATGACACTTTTATTTTATACAAGAATTTTTAAGATGTTAAGTCTAGGGGTAGAGATTAAATTGAAAGTAAATAAAAGTATAATGACTAGATGAATTTAATTTAAACTTTACCATTTTTGGTAAAAAGGTAAATAATACCAAAAAAATGAAAAAAGTCTCATGTCAGACCGATTAACAGTTAATCAAGGGATAAAATATACATATCACAAGGTAGTGAGTAGACATGAGGCATTTTTGTAGTTATTTTATTTCGGGGCAAATTTTAAAAAGATTCACAAGATTATAGGGACCGATATGAAAAAAGGTTTATAAACATAATGAACACTCCACTTTCTCCTCTAATTCCTCTCTAGGCGAAGAAATACCCTCAATAGAATTAATGTAAAACATGAACTCGAAACATGATAACAAAAGTCTACATAACTTTCATTTTATAAATGAAAAAATTCAACACCGTTTATTTTACAAATAATACTAACAGATATAACATTGGAAACTCATTAGAATACATGTAATTCCAACTCAAAGAGTTTAACAGCGGCAAAATATCATTTAATGCATAACTATAATGGCCAAAACAATCAATCCATCTAAACGATAACAAACACAACAAAAAAATTTCTAATAACACTAATATCGAACAATCTAGTCCTTCTACATTTGACCTTTCTCATCCCTTGAATTTCATCAAATTACTTGCATCATCCGCCCAACAACATCAACTTGTCTCAGCCTTAGGATGAAAATCTAAAAGAAAGACTCACGTGAAACCTTCTTACCTTGATTTATAGCGAGAAGAAGTATTAAATAAAGTTCTAAAAATTACAGAAAGTATGTCATGTCATCTCTCATCTTTAAACAATTGTATTTAAATCACCCATCTCATCATGAGTTGTGTGAGATGGTCTCACTCAAATCTTTGTAAAAATCTAAAACATAATCATTATCAGTTGATTGTCACTAAAACTAAAATATCAACAAAATACATGTGAACATCAATTCATGAAATTGCATAAATATCAACAAAATTGATATACACATGTAAAAATCAACAAAAATGTGTACAAAAATATCATTAACTGCAATATACAACATTCATAACCATGAAACTCCAAACAGTACTGGAAAAAATAGTAGATTAGATGAAAAATACTTTTAGATGCTCTACGAGGCATTAAGAACTTCATTTCGTAACACAAACACCGCAAACATCTTCAAAATTGGTCGACTTTGTATACTAAAATTGGAAAAAAATAGAAAATCAGGGTTAAAAAAATATAAATACTACAATAAACTTACCACAAGAGAGATCGCATGTGGGCATGCATGTACAAGTTGGAGATAATTATGTGAAAATTGGAGATAAGGAGAGAGAGTATGGAGAGAAGATGAAGAAGAGGGAGAAGATGAATGGAGCTCGGTGGCAAGAGAGGAGAAAGAGGAATGAGAAGATGAATGGAGCTTGGCCGCATGCTGGAGAGAGAGAGAGAGAGAGAGAGAGAGGTGGGGAAGAAAGTCAGATGGGTTATACTCTCTCCGTCCTAGCCAAAGGCTAATACTTTCCATTTCCATCTGTCCCAACCACAGGTTCACATTTTGACTATTTCCTTATTTGGGTTGAAATTTGTGGTTGAAATTTGCCCAGTTCATTTCAATCCTCCACCTTTGGTTGAAATTTAGCCACATCAACATGCATAAATATTCGTGAAAAAATGTAATATGAACTTTTGGCTACAATAGAGGTAGTATAGTCTAAGATTGTAAAACTGTATACGGATTGTGTAAAACGGATAGGGATTGTTAAACGAGAAATAAGACGCCTAAGAGAAGAATTACGAGGATGACTAAGACGGTTATGCCAAGTTTGGAGGTTAGTTTCGGCACCAAGAAAAATACAGGAAAAAGCAAAAGCAAAAGTAGTGGGTGGATTGAGACGATAAAGGCCATTCTCAATGGTTCCTGTTAGGAGCATCTGACCTTGCAGATCCTTAACAAGACAATGATTTGGAAAAAAAAATAACATATAGGCACTGTTATCAGAAGTAAGTTGAGAAACACTTCATATTTTTGCTAATATCAGGAACAAATAAAATATTATGCAAATGAACAGGTTTATTTGAGGATGGCAAAATAGATGACCCCAGATGAGTAATAGAAGAGATGTACTACTACCAACTTGTAAGATTTCATTGCCAGCGTAATAAGCATGAACAGATAGGTTTCCAAATTCTGAGATGACGTGATTGGTAGCGCCAGAGTCGAGGAACCAAGTAGGGTCATGAAGAGCAGAAGATGAAGCACCGATCAAGGCGGCATAAGCCTGGTGCACGGGCTGCTGCTGGTTGCGGCCTCAACCGCGTCTGGCATTGCGAGAAGGGCGTGGATGAATGGCTGGAAACTTCGTAACATTCATGTGCTTCCATTAATTAAGGGCTATGACCTTGGCGGCGACAGATCTGGCAGGAAGACCGAGCAGAAAATCCATCTGGGGCCTAGGAGGGGTACGTGCGATGACAGTTGCAGCGAAGCCCGTGACTGATGTATGAAGTTCCTGAATCCAAGCTTCTTCCTCAAGTAACATAGAAAGGAGTTGATTGGACAAGACACTGTCCGAGCGAATGTTGAAAGAAGTTTGAAACGCCACATAAGGCACATCAAGACCTTGAAGGACACACTCGACAAATTCATCGTCAAAGACAAAGTGAGAACATACTGCCAGGGAATCAGAGAGGGCACACTTCTTCTCCATGTATTCAAGAATGGAGAGGGATCCCTTCAGAATAGTTTGAAATTGGTGTTTCAGATGAGTCAAATTGGCTCGAGTCTGTGCATAGAACATCTGCTCCAAAATAAGCCATGCGTTTGAGGTAGAGACTGCACGAACGACATGAGCGAGCAGGGAAGATGAAATTATTGATTGAATCTAGAGTAGCACCAAGCGATCCTTCTTCCTCCCAGTAACAAAATCAATATTGACATTTGGCAGAGATGGTGACTTGGATGAGTCTAAAACAGCTTCCATAAATTCAGCCGTGGCTAATCCCGAGAAAAGAAACGAATCAAGATCATAAGAAACAATAGCAAATTTGACTGAATGGCGCCATAGGGAATAATTACTGCGATCAAGATGCAATTGAAGTGCATGGAGCTTGAATTTGGGGGTTTGATCAGAGGTGGCAGCGAGGAGATGACTAGAATTATCGGAGAACATATCATTAAAACCCATGGTAGAGGGTTAGTGGCGGCCGATCGTAAAATATATAGGGATGGCCGATCAGAAAACACAGACGGACAGCCAATCAGTCGGTAAGATAAAGGTGGCAGTGAATTTTATTTAGGGTTTAGGCTAGGGTTTTCTGGAAATTGTAGAGAGGATTGGGGTTAGGCTGATACCATGTAACACTGTATAGGGATTGTGTAAAGCTGACTTGTATTCATTCAAGATATCAATAGGTATTTATACAAAAGGTTTCTTAGAGAATAAGCAAAACTATGGTAATCTTAATCATATACAACTTTGGTTTTCCATAAATACATATTATATTCCATTAAAGATAATTGCATGCAACGTCACTCAATTTCTTTTCTATTTTTTAAAAAAAAACCCACCTCATATATATAGATATATATATATTATTAATTACGTATTGACCCTAATAAAGATATAATTGATTTAGAATCAGGTTAAAAAAATGAATACTCTTTCTAATTGGTTTTGTATATATCTTGTTCCGTATTTATTTCTACTTTGTATACCCTTTGTACTCCCTATATATACATATATGAATACACACATCCACAATTATTTTTGAATTTTATATTCTATCATGGTATCAGTCAGGTCTCTCTAAAATTCCTGATCTTTTCTCACCTTTTTTCTGAAAAATTTCCTTTTCTTTCCGATTTTTCGTTGCTGTCTTCTTCCTTGCACTAACGTAGAGTCTGGCGTCGATTGAAAATTACAAGCTTTTTGTGTGATTGGTCTGTTTTGTCTCTCTGTTAGTGTTGTGGATTGTTCATTATTTTTTTCATTTAAAAAAAACTAAAATTGGCATCCCTGGTTCACCATCACCAGCTCACCACTGATATTGCTCTCCATTGTCTCGGATCAAGTCTCCGCCTGGGTTTTTTCTTTGCTTTTCCAACAACATTGGCCTCCGCCCATTGCCTGCCGTCCGCTGCTCCGCCGATCACCGTTCGTCACTGCTGATCAAATTGCTGCTGGTTATTGTCCTTGTATTCCGTTGTTCTCAGTTTTTTGACTTTCTACACGCTACTCCACCATCTTATGCCTGTGCTTTTTATACGAGTCTTGGCTTCCAGTCTCTAGCGACCATCATCTTCTGATTTGCCATTATTCGATGTTCTCTTCCATTCGCCATTCTCCACTCTTTCATTGCCAACGTCTGACGTTCATGCACGGTTGACATAAATATGTCACACCCTTTCAGAGTGTGTGTGCCCACGCGCAATTATACAGCGACGCGTGCCTTCCTTTCAGCAGCACGTGTTCCATGCGCTTGGTTGAGTTGTCTCTGTTTTTTCCCTGCATTGCCAACTCTTTCTTTAGCATTTTTTATACATAATAAATAAATTGTGTTATGAATATTTTCAATCAACCACAGTGTCAATGGTTTTATGTCCCGGGCCATGTTGCTGCTTCTTTCTCTAAGTTGCACGGTGAATAGTACCAGTTGCAATGTCAGTGGTGTAAGAAATTAGGTCACTTTGTATCGATGCGTCCTCACTTAATTTCTCGGGCTCCTTCTCCTGGTTCTTTACCGCTCGCTCGTTGGATAGCTGATTCCGGCATGACCAACCACAAAACCTCTTCTCAGTCCGCTCTTGATTGCGTGACTCCTTGTTCTTGTAACAATCGTGTTATTGTTGGTAATGGTTCTGCTCTTAACATTACCCATGTTGGTCATTCTCGATTCTATGATTCATTATCCTTGTCTGATGTTTTGGTGGTTCCACAAATTACTAAAAATTTTCTATCTATTAGAAAGTTGACTCGGGATATGAATGTTTTTATTTGATTTGATTATTCTTCTTTAACTATTTCGAACAAGTTTACTAGTGATGTTATCGGCAAAGGCCATCGTGATGGGGGTTTATATGTTTTGGATTTTGGTGGTGTTGTTTTATCTGTTTTTGTTGCATCGAGTGCTTTTAAAGCATCTTTTAAACTTTGGCATAGTACATTGGACCATGTTCCCCAAAACGTCATTTCTTCTTTGAGCAAGTATGGATGTTTTTCAATTACTAGTTTGCTGCCTAAGCCTCATTTATGTCCCTCTTGTGAGATCGCTAAAGGCAAGCGTCTTTCTTTTAGTGATATTTTAAAATGCGTACCACACATTCTTGATTTAGTTCATTATGATCTTTGGGGATGGTGGAATCGAGTTTCTGAATCATTGCATGCGATCACATTTTGTTTCTAAGGACATTCATCATCAGCTTTCATGTCCTTACACTATAGAGCACAATGGTCGTGCAAAGCGGAATCATCGTTATATCACTGAGACACGATTGTCGATGCTCTTTCATTCTAGCCTTCACCATTCATTTTGGTATGATACTTATTCTACAGCAGTCTACATCATCAACATGATGCCAATAACGATTTTCTCTGGTCAGTCTCCGCTGTCTGTTAATTTTTTGTAGAACTTCTGACTACTCTAATTTTCATCCATTTGGCTGTCAAGTTTTTTTGTGTTTACACCCTTATGTTGTGCATAATTTGGCACCTCGGAGTATGTTATGTATATTTTTGGGTTACAGTTCGCAATACAAGGGTTATCGCCATCTTAATATTCTTATGAAGAAGGAGTACATTACTCATCATGCTCAGTTTGATTAGATGCCTTTTCCGATGACCTGCACTGGTACTGCCATTGATCTTCCTTCACTTGATGTTTCTGCATTTTTGGAACCTTTGTTTGTGCCCTCGGAGGTGTTTGAGTCATCTTCTTCCGCCGAATTGCCCATTATTTTGGATAATTGTGATTTACAGTTTGTACCAGGAGCTCATGTTTTGTCTGAAAATTGTTTATGTCCGCTGCACGCAGACCAGTAGCCCAGTCCACTGCAAGTAGTGCCACCGCACACGCCCAGCTTGCCGCTAGCAGTGCTACCGACGACACCTGCCACAGCTCTAGTGGTTCCGCCTCTAGTGCACCTGTCGTCTGCTAGCTCTCCTATATGGCCATCGTCGTTGGCTTCTCTCGACCAGACATCTTTGGGTTCTACACCATTCTCGGGTTCTGCACCCACTCCGGCATCAGTTCTCTCTTCTTGTCATCTGATGGCTACTCGATCTCGTACTGGCTCTTTCATGCAAAAAGATTTTTCTGACTATGATATTTCTGGTTCATTGAGTGCTTTATTTGCTAAGACCGAGCCTTGAAGTTATTGCTCAGCTGGCAAGGATCCTGAATGGGTTGCTATCATGGATTTCGAGAAGGAGGCTCTTCACACTTAGCAGACGTGGGATTTGGTTCCTCGCCCATATAATACAAATGTTGCTGGTTCAAAATGGGTTTATCATTTGAAGTATAATGCCGATAGCTCACTAGAAAGGCATAAAGCGAGGTTAGTTGCTCAGGGTTTTTCGAAATTGGCTGGTTTTGATTATGATCGTATTTTTAGTCCTGCAGTGAAGGCTTCTACTGTTCGTACGGTTTTATCTTTCATTGTCACTCGTAACTGGCCTTTACAATAGATCGATGTTAAGAATGCATTTTTAAATGGCGTTCTTGACTCTTTGGTTTATATGGAGCAGCCTGCTGAATACAAAGACCCCACGTGTGCAGATTTTTATCGTTTACGCAAGGTCATTTATGGTTTGAAGTAAGCTCCACGTGCTTGGTTTCAATGTTTTAGCTCTTTTTTATTGGCCTGGGTTTGTATGCAGTTCCTTCAATACATCTTTGTTTGTATTTTCATAGGGTGCCTCTTTTCTATACTTGTTGGTTTATGTTGATGACATGATTCTTACTAATGGTCATCTCATTCAAAATTTTATTGATCGGGTTAATCTGGAATTCAAGATTACCGATCTTGTCACTCTACAGTATATTTTGGGTTTGGAGGTTGTTCGTACTTCCGATGGCTTATTCCTTGGTCATGCCAGATACGCCAAGGTTATTTTATTACGCACTAGAATGCAAGATTCAACATCTGTTGCCATTCCTAATGTGGATTTTTTACACCTTGTTAGCTCTTTCAGTAAGCGGTTCAAAAATCCCACACTTTATCGATCTTTGGTTGTGCCTTTCCGTATCTGTCGATTATACATCCCAATTTGTCTTATGTTATGAACACGGTCAGTCAGCACATCCAGGCTCCTATTGATGACCATTTCCAAGATGTTACTGGAATTTTGTGCTATGTGTGTGGTACTCTCCACTGTGGTCTTCAGTTTTGTGCAAATTCATCCGCTTTACCAGTTCTTGGTAATTCTGATATTGATTGGGCTCGTTGCATTGAGACTCGTAGGTCTACATATGGTTATGTCATTTCCTTTATGGCAACCTGGTATTTTGGAGTGCCAAGAAGCAACCTACAGTTTCTCATTCTAGTTTAAAATCAGAATATTGTGCTATAGCAAACACTGTTGCGGAACTAGCTTGGTTGATGAATCTTCTTTGGGATATACGTGTATCAACTCGTGTGCCTCCTATTTTGCTATGTGATGATAATAGTTCTCTCTTTCTTGCTCAGAATCCAGTTTCGCATAAGAGAGCCAAGTACATTGATACTGATTATCATTTTATCCGTGAGATGGTGTCTTATAGCAAGCTCAAGGTTGTTCATGTTTCTACGGACTTGCAGCTTTCTAACATCTTTACAAAGGGGTTACCTCGTCCTCATTTTTTATTTTTTACGTTCCAAACTCTGCATTGCGACCAGTCATATGCTTCACTTGAAGGGAGTAGTAGAGATATAATTGATTAGAATCAGGATACACTAGTGGAAAAGCCTTGATTAAAGGCAGCAATTAAAGGCAGTTCTTGATGAATCGCATTTGATTGAGGTCTGAACAAGGTTCTGAACTCGGAACTAGATTTGGGTCCATTTAAAGACGGTTCAAAAGTGATCAAAGAAGGTTTTTGAGGAACTGTCTTTGATATACATCAATTAAAGGCGATTCTATTTTGGAAACATCTTTAATTGAGGTCTGGACAAGGTTCCAAACTCATAACTAATTTTGGGTCTGTTTAGTTGAATGACTAGGGCAATGAGGATTAGGGTTTTGGTCCTTAGCCATTTTTCCAATCATATATGATATTGTCCATTAATTTCCCTATTGATTTTCGCCTCCTCTCTCCTTCACCCGCGCCTCACCTTCATCACCCACCCCTCCACCTTCATCACCCACCCCACCTTCATCACCCATCCACCTTCAATCACCCCACATCGCCCTCCACTCATCACGCCACTCGTCCTCCCTCATCCTCCCTTTGCCAGTGGAGTCATCTTCTTCCTCCACCGAGTCAATTTCATCGTTCTCCGTGTCAATTTCTCCCCCATCGCATTAATTTCGTGTTCACCATGACTCCTCTAGCGCGTGGGCTACATCTTCTCCGTTGTGTGGTCCACGTCGCTTCTGCTATCTGCCGTGTCCACCGCGACTCCTCTATCGTGTGGGCTGCGCCTTCTCCACCTTGTAGGCTGCGTCGCCTCTACTGTCTGTCGTGTTACCTCTGCCATGGGATGCACCGCCTTTACTGTGGGCCGTGTCGCCACCTCCGTGGGCTACTTCGTCTCTGTCGCTACGCCCTCCACTCCTCCAGATAAGGTTTGAATATATATTTTTTATTAATGTTTGTATTATGTTGTTCATTACTATCGGAAACTGCAATTGTTATGTCCATGGGTTGCAATTGTTTTGTTTATAGATTGTAATTTTTAGCTTGTAATGTTTTGTATAATGTTGTGTCATATTTATCTCTACAACTACTGTGTTTCTTAGTTTGATCGAGGCTACCAAAAACTAATAGGTTTTCAGCTACTTTTTTATGGCCCAGGATTTAAGTTCCGAACTCGGAACTGCTTCGGGTCTGACTAAAGGCAGTTTTCGAAACCACCTTTGATCGCTAATGATCAAAGACAGTACCAGAGAAGTTACTTTAAAAGTGACTTCTCTAGCCCGATGGAACCGCCTTTAATAGGCATGTTCTCCACTAATGACAAGAAAGGAATACCTGACTGATTTTGTATACATATCTTGTTCCATAATTATTTCTACTTTGTATACCCTTTGTACTCACTATTTATATGGATACACACAAGCACAATTATTTGTGAGTTTTACATTTTATCAGACCCGTGAAATAGTTAGTCGGTACCATTTAAATTAGGATTATTCCCAAGCACCCTATAATAGATATTTTTTGCCTTCTGTCTGTCAACTGGGGGTATTTGATTCATTTTGACCACCCTAAGCCCAAAACATTGTCTAAAAATAACATATATACCCAATGGTGATGTTGAGCCCACCGATTGAGCTAGCGGGAGAAGGAGACGACGGCGGATAAGGGCCATCCAATTCAAAGATTCCTGAAGCCGCACCACCATTGGATAACAGTGATGGAGAAGCGCCAGCTTCATCGATGAAATTGGTGAGAATCAACCTTCCTTGGGGGAATTCGACGCCAGAGAAGGTGGCGAGGGTTTTAGGACTCCAAATCAGTAAATTTTATCGGTTACAGATTGTCCACCAGTACCGAAGAAGGCTAGACCGAGCAATTTGGTTAGAAAACGGAGGGCAATTTCCCCGAGGTGGTACATGATCTTTGGTCCCAACGTGTCGTCCTCACATCTGGAGATGATGTTTCCTCCGACGCAAGTGAAATGAGAAGATGAGGATGATGACAATGACGCAAGCCGCCAGAATCCATTTGAGCTCGGGAAGAAGATGATTCAAGGATACGACATCGGGAAGAAGATGACCAAAGGAAAAAGAAATAGAAAATAAAAAATAAAAATAAAAAGAAATAGAAATTAGGAATTAAATTGAAAGGAAGGGGAAATTAAAATGTTTTAATAAGTGAAATTATGAAAATACCCCTAACTGTATCAGAAAATAATTCTGGTGTACCTGAAAATTACCTTTAGGGACCAAACAAAACGTTCAGAATTGTTTGATACTGTCTAAGGGTTGATTTGCAAACGGGGACCAAAATATGGTATACGGATTGATTTGCAAATGGGGACCAATTTAAATTATTTTTTTAGTTCCCTACAAAGTATTTTATACCATGTTTTGGTCCCCGTTTGCAAATCAACCCTTAGATAGTACCAAACAAATTCAGAACATTTGTTTGGTCCCCAAAGGTGGTTTTCAGGTAAAGTCGATGGTAAAATTGGTCAAAATATGTAAAATGACCATTATACCCCTAATTTTTTAAAAAATAATTAGACCGGCGGACTCTTCTCCAATTTTCCCTCCCCTGGACTCCATCTGACTCTGACCGCTAGAATCTATTTGACTCTGACTGTCATTTTGAACCTCACGTTCTCTGCCCTACTCCATTTGGTTCAGTGCCAATCGTCAACGCCTCTTAGCCCGCTAAATCAGACCCAACTATGCCGCTGAATCTGCCTACGAATCTACGAAAATCATACCGAACTCCGGTGGTGATGTTGAGCCCACCAATTGAGCTAGTGGAGGAAAGAGATAACGGCGGAGAAGGGTCATCCGATTCAAAGATTCTCGAAGTCGCACCACCATCGGATAACAGTGATGGAGAAGCATCAGCTTTGTCGATGGAATTGGTGAAACCCCAACCTTCCTCGGGGGAATTCGACACCAGGGAAGGTGGCAAGGGTTTCAGGACCTGAATCTAAAAATTTCACTGGTTATGGATTGTCCGCCGGTGCCAAAGAAGGCTAGATCGAGCAATCCGATTGGAAAATGGAGGGCAATTTTCCCGAGGTGGTACAAGATCTTTCATCCTGACGTGTCATCCTCGCAGCTGGAGACGATGTTTCCTCCGACGCAAGTGAAACGAGAAGATGAGGATGATGATGATGATGCAAGTCGCCGGAATCCATTTGAGCTCGGGAAGAAGAGGATTCAAGGAGATGGCGTCAGGAAGAAGATGGCCAAAGGAAGAAGAAATAGAAAAAATAAAATAAAAATAAAAAGAAATAGAAAATAGGAATTAAAATTGAAAGAAAAAGAAAATTAAAATGTTTTAATAAGTGAAATTACAAGAATACCCATGACTGTATTGGAAAATAGTTCCAGTGTACCTGAAAATCATCTTTGGGGACTATACAAAACATTCTGAATTTGTTTGGCACTATCTAAGGGTTGATTTGCAAATGGGGATCAAAACATGGTATACGATACTTTGTAGGGGACTAAAAAAGAAATTTAGTCATCAATTTTTATTGTATTCAATATATGACGTTTTCCAACTAAATTAATTATTTCACTTCATAACTCATATAATTTTTCTCAAATGGCTAAAATTTTAAATAAAACTTAATTTTAATATTTTAATTAATGATATCGCACAACGTTCAGTGGTATGAAAAAATTAATATTCTAAAAGTGAAAAGTGTCACACTGCCTAAATAGGAGTAACTAATCTGCGAGAATGCATGTTCGGAATGTGGGGCACTAGAAATCAATTTTAGCGAATCAGAATTTACTTCAAAGAGAAGCAAATGATAATAGCTGCTCTAGGAGGCCTGTGTAAATTTATGTGCGATATAAGGACCTGGTTTGTTGTGCGCAGATTCAAACCAACCCTACTTATCTAGTATATATCAGCAAGTGACTCAGTCAGGTGTTATCAATGGCGTTGGGGCAAGAATGTGATCGTGAGCTGAGGATACCAGTAAGAGAATCGCAGGTTGAAACGGAGAAAGCCAGCGAGGAGAAGAAATGGGGGAAGCATTGCATCTACAAACTTCCTGCCTGTGTCATTGACCTTCACGAGAATGCCTACAAGCCCCGGTCCATCTCCTTCGGCCCATACCACAATGGCAACCCTAAGGTAATGCCTATGGAATCCCACAAGTCCCGGGTCCTTGTCCGATTCCTCGACAGAGCTGGCAAGTCCATGGAGGGTTGCATCGGCGCACTTAAAGGTGCCGCTGAGCAGCTGATGGATGCATATGATTCATTGGACCCGAAATGGAGGAATGATCCGGATACATTCTTGGAGCTAATGAAAGAGATGGATGTTTCATGCTCGAAATAATGGGATATTTTGCAAAGGATGTTCATCCCGTTTCCGAGGATTTCAAGACCCAGTATGGTGACAAGGATCCCATCTGTAGCCTTCATGGGATGCATCATATGTTGCCTCATATCCGGCGAGACGTGTTCATGCTGGAGAATCAGCTGCCTCTATTGCTTCTCAACCACCTGCTTTCCATTGAAGGTCCTCAAAGAAATCAGGTGTATATTTTTCTCTTCCTTGTTGTGTAACAGGAAAACAAAGAAAAAGAACTTTAGTGCTTAAAATCTGTGTCATGCTGATTTAAACGCTCTGGTGAACATTGCAATATACAAGCCTTTCCTTTTCTCTAACAATCTTATAAGTTTCTTTTGTTTGCTGAACTTGACCAATTTACTGCAAAATTAGGTAGGTGAATGCATCCTGAAGGTCATAGTTGAGTTCTGCCGTCCCGGCTCAGTGTTGGAGGATGTAAAAGAATGCGAGCATGTGTAAACATGGTAGTTAGCGATATATATGGTATAGCATGATTGTAGGGATTAGCCAACTGTATAGAATCAGATTTGATTATATTTGCTGTAATCCTCATCTAGTTACCTTATGCTATATATATGAACATCCCTCTATGGGACTTAATACGGCAAACATTTGTTTCAACTTGGTATCAGAGCCAGATCCAAAATTCAGAACCTAAACCATGGCAGAATCAATCTTCAGCGATGAAAGTACCACACAAAATCCCAGAACCCTACAACCTTCATCAAGCGCCTCCATCATAAATTCCTCAACCATTGCCACCGCCATCACTTGTAAGTTAACTCGCAATAACTTTCTGTTATGGAAAGCCCAGGTTGTTCCAATCCTACGAGGGGTTCAACTCTTCGGATTTCTTGATGGCACCACAACAAAGTCGTCCGCCATGATGACAGAAGGAGCCGGCGCCGCTGCAAAGGAGGTACCAAATCCTGCGCAGGCTGCTTGGATTACTCAAGACCAGGCCATTCTCGGCGGTCTCTTATCCTCCATAACCGAGGACGTTTTGCCTCAGCTTACTCGCATCGACACTGCTGGTGCGTTGTGGGAGTCACTACACACCATGTTTTCCGCTCAACACCGCGGAAACGCCATTCAGATTCGCACACAACTCTCTACGACGAAGAAGGGAGACATGAGTGCATCGAAGTTCTATCACAGGATGACGGGACTTGCCGATACTATGGCAAACATTGGGCATCCAATGTCCGATGAAGAAGTGATCGGCTATATTCTTGCTGGTCTAGGGCCAGGCCATGGTGATCTTTTCACCGCTGTCACTGTACTGAGCAACCAACGTGCAGTGACTCTTCCGGAGTTCTACTCCTATTTACTTGCTCATGAGGCTCAAGCTGCTATGATGAGCAGCACAGCGGAGTTCACCTCTTCCGCTAATAATGTTATGCGGCAGGATTCCAGTAACTTTCGTCGCAACAATGCCAACAACAATGCTCGAGGCAACTACCGTGGTGGTGGCAACGGTGGTTGTGGTCGCAGCCGAGGCCGTGGCAGAAATAACGGACCTCGTTGCCAAGTCTGTGGCATATATGGCCATATTGCCTTGCACTGCAGAAACCGTTTCAACCATGCATACCAGCCAGAAGAATACCGAGGCGGAAATAGTGCAACCACTGGCAGCTATAATGTTGATACAAACTGGTACATTGACACAGGTGCAACAGATCATCTTACAAGTGATCTTGATCGATTGTCTATTCAGAATCGCTATCATGGCAAAGATCAGGTGCAAGTGGCAAATGGAGCAGGTTTGCATATTTCTCACATTGGACATTCTACAATTTCCAGTTTAAATCATTCACTTGCTCTTAGAAATATTTTACATGTCCCTCATATAAATAAGCACCTACTTTCTGTTCATAGACTTGTATCTGACAATAATGTATTCATTGAATTTCATGCTGATGCTTTCTTTGTCAAGGACATGGTCACGAAGAAAACTCTTCTACTCGGTAAAAGCAAAGGGGGTCTTTATCCCGTGCCATTCAGTCGTTCTTCATCCATCACTCCTCATCAAGCATCGGCTAGTGTCAAGGTGTCACCATTACAATGGCATCAACGTCTTGGTCACCCTACTCCTGTGATTGTTAGATCAATCTTAAAGGATAATAAATTAGTCAGTTCTTTTGATTCTCATTCTGCTGTATGTGATGCTTGCCAGCGCGCAAAGAGTCATCAGTTACCTTTTAAAAAATCCGTTCGTATTAGCACTTTTCCACTTGAACTTATTCATACCGATGTTTGGGGACCAGCTCAACCCTCCGTTGGAGGTTTTAAATATTATGTTAGTTTTTTGGATGATTATAGTCGTTTTACTTGGATTTATCTTATCAAGCATAAATCTGATGTTGAGCGGGTCTTCTACACCTTTCAAAACCATGTTGAACGATTTTTAAACTCCAAAATTCGCACAGTTCAGTCCGACTGGGGAGGTGAGTATCATCGCCTTCACAGTTATTTTCAACGTTCGGGCATCTCCCATCGTGTTTCATGTCCTCATACATCGCAGCAAAATGGAGTGGCCGAACGAAAACATCGTCATATCGTTGAAACAGGTTTGGCTCTTCTTGCACACTCATCCCTTCCTCTTCAGTTTTGGGATGAAGCTTTCCTAACAGCATGTTATCTCATAAATCGAATGCCCAGTCGCACCATACACAATGTTGCACCTATCACTCGACTTCTGAACATCACTCCTGATTACTCTACTCTCCGGACTTTTGGTTGTGCTTGCTGGCCAAGTCTACGTAAATATAACACTCATAAACTTGAGTTTCGATAAAAAAATGTGTGTTTTCTTGGGGTACAGTGCTATGCATAAGGGGTATAAGTGTTTAGACAGAAGTACCGGTCGAGTCTATATATCTCGCAATGTTGTCTTTGATGAGTCATGTTTTCCTTTTGCTACTTCGACTTCCTCTCGTTCTGTCTCACCTTTGTCCTCCTCCGATATTGTGTCTTTTCCTCAGTCTGAACCGGAAATTGTCGAAGGTCCTATGCGGAATTATGATTTATCTACCTTGCTATCTAATCCTTCTGATGCAGCTGCAGTTCCTAAGCAACAAGTGCCACACCATTTGGCCGTGCCTATTGCTCATGAACATTGTTTTACCCATGTTCCGGATGCATGCATGCAGCGGTTCGCTTCGCCGTCACATGAACCTGATCAACCCTTGCATCCATTGACCTCACCTGCACAAGTTGAACCACCATCGGTGTCTTCTGGAGCAGCACCTCAGTCCAATGCGTCTTCTTCCGATGACTCACTTCCCAGCTCTAGTTTTGAGGATGGCTCAACCGCTGCACCCGTTTCCCCTCCGCCCGGCATGATGACCCGTCTGCGCACTGGAAAATCCTTTCCCAAACAATTTACAGATGGCACTATCCGGTATAATCCGATCAGACGAGCCTTCTTTGCCGAGCCCATATCGTATCGTCTTGCACTTGCTGAACCTGTTTGGCGGGCTGCCATGGAAGCCGAGTTCGCTGCTCTTCAACAAAATCACACATGGACTCTTGTTCCGCGGCCAACTGGTGTAAATATTGTGAGCTGCAAATGGGTGTTCAAAGTTAAACAAAACTCTGATGGCTCCATCGACAAACACAAGGCAAGATTGGTTGCCCGTGGTTTCACTCAACAATATGGCGTGGATTATCAGGATACTTTCAGCCCAATTGTAAAGCCCACCACAGTCCGGTTGGTTCTTGCTTTAGCTGTTTCTCGCGGGTGGCATCTCCGCCAACTCGATATAAGCAACGCTTTTCTTCATGGTTTTTTGGACGAAGCGGTTTATATACAGCAACCCCCCGGCTTTGAGGATTCACATCGGCCTCTCCATGTTTGCAAACTTCACCGAGCCCTTTATGGACTCAAACAGTTACCACGAGCATGGTTCTCTCGCCTCAGTGACAAACTCCATCAGCTTGGTTTTCGGTCGTCTAAAGCTGATACTTCCCTCTTCTTCTTTCATCATGGTTCAGTCACTATTTTTATGCTTGTTTACGTGGATGACATTGTTATTGCTGGCTCCTCGCCAACGACGGTTGACAACTTGTTACGTGCATTGTCCACTTCCTTTCCAGTGAAAGATCTTGGTCGTTTGCATTATTTTTTGGTGATTGAAGTCCTCTACAATTCAGGGGGAACACCTTGATGCAACACAAGTATGCTGCTGATCTCCTTCATCGTGCTCACATGGAGAATTGTAAGAGCGTCTCAACCCCCATGTCCGTAACCGACAAACTTACTCGTGATTGTGGTACAGCTCTTAGTCAAGATGATGTCTTCAAATATAGAAGTATGGTAGGAGGCTTGCAATACCTTACCCTAACACGGCCAGATATTGCCTTCGCCGTTAATAAGGTATGCTAATATCTCTCAAACCTAACTGATGTACATTGGGAAGCAGTTAAACGAATCTTGAGATACATCAAGGGCACTGCTGCTATGGGACTTCGTTTTCAGCGTTCGAACTCCACTCTCTTAAGCGTGTTCACAGATGCAGACTGGGCAGGATGTATGGATGATCGCAGGTCCACTGGAGGCTTTGCAGTATTTTTTGGTCCGAATTTGATCTCGTGGAGTTCTCGCAAACAACCCACTATCTCCAGATCAAGCACTGAGGCCGAATACAAAGCTTTGGCGAATGGCACGGCTGAAGCTACTTGGGTGCAATCGTTATTAAAGGAATTGGGTGTATGTCAACCTCGGCCTCCTGTGCTATGGTGTGATAATCTCGATGCTACCTATCTGACCGCTAATCCTGTTTTTCATGCAAGAACAAAACACATAGAAGTGGATTTTCATTTTGTTCGAGAAAAGGTTGCGTTAGGAGCATTGGACGTTCGGTTTGTATCTTCAAATGATCAGGTAGCCGATGGGTTCACCAAACCAGCTACACGTCATATGCTCGATCGCTTACAACACAATCTAAACCTTGTTACGGTTAAGATTGAGGAGGAATGTAAACATGGTAGTTAGCGATATATATGGTATAGCATGATTGTAGGGATTAGCCAACTGTATAGAATCAGATTTGATTATATTTGCTGTAATCCTCATCTAGTTACCTTATGCTATATATATGAACATCCCTCTATGGGACTTAATACGGCAAACATTTGTTTCAACTGCATGTACTTGCTGTTTACCGGAAACTATTGATAAAGGGAACCCCTGACCATGAATCGCGCCATACTCCGTGGTCGCAGTTCAGCCTTCGGATTGCGAAGAAGTATGATTCCCAGCCACAGTCTAGCGAAGATGAATGTGGCAAGTCGAATGGAAATGGAGAAAACATAATTCCATCAGCAACCAGGCTGGATGAATCCGGAATCATGATCCGAGCGAGCGCGACAACCAGCATCACAGACATCCACTTCTATGCCGGCCCTGTGGGTGGTGGCCTGGAGATCCCAGCAATAGTGGTGGACGACACCACACAATCCGACTACCTAAACCTCATGGCCTTCGAAAGGTTCCATGTCGGGTTAGGGAACGATGTCACCTCGTACGTTCGCTTCATGGACGACATCATCGACAGCGACAGGGATGTCAAGATTCTGCAAACTCGTGACATCGTTTCGAATGCATACGGAAGTGACAGGGCTGTGGCTGAATTGTTCAACTCTCTGTCCAAGGATACCACGCTTGATCCCGGAAATAAGCTTCTATGCGTACGCAAAAGGGCTAAAGTTCGGTGCCTGAGACCGCTCAACAAAGTGTGGGGAGATCTTATCAACACTTACTTCGTCACTCCCTGGTCTGGAATTACTCCCGTTGCTGCCACTTTGGGCCTTGGGCTCGGCATTGTTAGCACCATATTCACCGTTTTGGATTATTTCAAAAAGGACAAGAATTAATAACCCCACCTAATACTACTTGCTTGATCTTTCCTGACGCCTCTTCCATTATAAAATTGTCAACTACAGTAAGTGTTTGTACGTGTGTTAGTGACGAATGAATGAAATGTTGTATTTGTTGGAAGAACGCTTGTGATATGCTGTCTAATGTTGCTACATTCCTAATGTTTTAAGTTTCTGACTGTTAATTATGTCCATGCAATAAGCGTTGTACACTATTAGAACCTCCCTCCCTCTCTTTAGTTGCGCTGTGTAGAAGATATTATCAAAAACTACTGCTACAAATTTATATAGCAGCTATGGTAGAAAATCACTTTTCTACACATTTATGTAGCAGCTTGTTAAGATAGATGAGATAGTATAGGAGGTATTTTATGAATATCTTCTGCAACATTTTTGTATATCTTGTATGTTAGATAGAATTATTTTTCATTTGTGATCCTATATATGCGGCCTATATATTAATTGTAAACGTGTATCATCAATAAAGTCACACGTTCATATTTTACAAGGTATCAGAGTCAAAATCCTGAGAACCCTGTGTACCCTAAAAACTTTCGTCCTAAACACATTCGAAGTTGTCGTCGCAACCCTCTCTTCTCCGTCCGTCGCCGCCCTGTTTATATAAAACTCAAATGCTAAAAGATGAAGTCGTTTGGTTAAGTATATATGCATAAATAAATATATACGCATTTTCCCATTATCAAGAAGTGTATCGACGGCTTCTTGGACTAATTTTTCCTAGCCGTCGGGAAGTTCACCGCTGCCGCCTCTTCTGTCTGACACGCGGTGTTACCGTCTCCACTCACCGTTGTGTCCACCCTTCGTCGTCTACATGCGCCACCGCTGCCTCCCGATAGATCCACTCAATCACGTCGAGATTGAGAACCTTGATGTCGTCCCTGTTGTTTCCGATCCACTGCCGCTCGTGGAAGATCCGTCGCAGATCGACGATGACGCCACTCTTCGCCGAGCCCTCCACCGGCTGTTGCTCAGCGCCGATGGTTGGACCTCTTCTAACTCTCGGCGTAATGATGCAGATTCCACCACCTTTTCGGCTTCGCATCCTTATTATGTTCATCCGTCAGATCACACAGATTTGCTTATCTTCTCTGTGATCTTGAAAGGTGATAATTATAATGATTGGAGTACTGCTATTCGTAATGCATTTAATTCCAAATGGAAGCTTGGTTTTCTTGATGGTTCTATCACCAAGCCTTTACTGGGTGAACCTTTTTCTGATGATTGGATTAGTGTGAATTCTATGCTTGTTGGTTGAATTGTTCAGACTCTCGATCCATCCATTCGTTCTGTTCTGTAATTACTTAATTTGCCTCAGTTAAGGAGCTTTGAGATGACCTTCAGCAATGCTTCTCAGTTGGGAATGACCCATGTATGCGTCAGATTTGTGCGAACATTTACAACTGTCGTCAAAATGGTCAAGCCGTTAAGGATTATTTTTGTAGATCCAAGAAGTTGTGGAATGACCTGCTCGTTTATATGCATCAATGAACATGCATGTCTTGCCCAGATACTGCTATCGTTCAGGCTGAATGTGAGAATGAGATGGTTCATCAATTTCTCATTGGTCTAAACGACAGCTACGCCACTCTACGCTCATAAATCCTCGCACAAGATCCAATACCCTCGCTCGATAAGGCTTACTTGCTTATCTCTAAGGATGAGCGTTTGAATACTGTCATCACCACCCGTGATTCTGTTACTTTGGCAGACACCATAGCCTTTGCTGCAGGTCGTCTACCGCTCTAAAATCCATCGTCGCCGCTCCAGGAAGCACCCTAGCTGCCATTGTTGATCATCAGAGTGTCACTTGCACTCATTGTGGCCATAAAGGTCATGATGTTACCACTTGTTTCCGCATTATTGGATACCCGAATTGGTTCACAAAGAATCGACCACCCGGATCAAGCCCGAAGGCATCCGCAAACCCCGAGACTCGCATCCCACCTGGTATGCCGTTTGCTGGAGCTGCTCAGCTTGTGGCCATCGCCACTCCACCAACGGGCGCCGCTGCTACCGTTATCTCTGATTCCTATCGGTCTACATTCGGATCAACATTGTCCAAGAAGCAATGGAGTACGATTTTAAACATGTTCTCTAAGTTAAATCCTTCTGACAGTATGTCATGTAAGACTGCTTTACCTTAGATTCTTGATACCGGTGCATCGTATCATATGACCGGCGACAAGGATCTTCTTTATGATATTAAGGATGCTAAAAATGTTGTTGTCATCCTGCCAGATGGATCTATTTCTACTGCTGTTGAACACGACAAATTACATTTTGGAGATATTGTTGTGACTCAAGTTCTACTTATTCTGGCATTGCAATGCAATTTATTATCATTTTCCAAGTTAACTGATGCTTTAAAATGTCTAGTTTTGCTTACCAGAAAATTGTGTATATTACAGGATATCAACACGAGGACAGTGATTGGCGCGGGTGAACAACAAGGAGGGGTTTATTGGTTGCACAGATTGGGAGCTTTACAGTCTACACAATTATCCTTGTCTGTTGCTACTTCAGTGTCTTCGTCTGCTTAGTGGCATCGACATTTTGGGCATCCGTTATCTTCGGTGTTGTCTTCTATCCCGGCTATTTCCCTAAGTACTAGTGATTTGAATAAAATTGTTCCCTGTTGTATCTTTTCTCGAGCAAAACAGTTTAGACATAGTTTTCCTGTTAGTTCTGCTGAGGCTAGTCATTTCTTTAAACTTATACATTGTAGTGTTTGGGAGCCTTATGGCTCACCTTCTTCTAGTGGAGCATTTCATTTTTAACTACAGTTGATGATCATTCCCGGTCTATTTGGTTTTATTTGCTAGTTTGTAAGTCTTAAGTACCAGTGAAGATGAAGGAGTTTTTTGCGCTTGTTTAGACACAGTTCTGTTGTCCCATTTAGTGGGTTTCGGCTGACAATGGAAATGAATTCCTGCCTCTCAGACCATTTTTTTTCTGGATAAAGGTGTTCGTTTTAAGACCTCCACAGCCTACACACCTTAACAAAATGGGCGAGTGGAACGCAAACACAGACATATTCTTAATGTTGCTCATGTTCTTCATTTCCTAGCTCATTTGCTTATCGACTTCTGGGGAGAATGCATTCTTATAGTACACCAATTTGGTGCCTACCCCATCAATAGCACACCAACATATGTGTTAGATGGAAAATCACCCCATCAATTTTTGTATTGTTGTGCCCAAATTGCAACAATCTCCAGGTGTTCGGTTACATGTGCTTTGCCTCTCAGCTTCCACGGCCGTGTGATAAGTTTGCATCCAGAAGTTGGAAGTGTGTCTTTCTTGGTTATCCCGTTGATAAGAAATCCTAGCGTGTTTATAACCTGGAGTCTCGTACGCTGTTTGATAGCGGGATGTGATATTTTACGAAGCTTACTTTCCTTATGCACCAGTTTTTTACGAAGGCGCTACCTGCTGACCCACTGCCATCCCAATCACCTAATGTTTATGATGACTCCTTCCAGAGCCGTCCGATCTGATGGAGCCGTCGCCGTCCTCCGAGCCGCAGTCAGCCATGCCGCCATAAGTGCGGCCACCGAAGACTCAGCCGACCCTGACTGGTCAACGAACAACTATTCCTGAGCCACACCCGTCTGCCACCAATTCACGGTAGCCGTTGCCAGCATCACCACTTGCTCCCTCCATCGTACGGACACCCATCGCAGCCTACTTTCGAGTTGTTATCCTTCTCTCCTGAGTCCATTTAGCCAGTTTTTCTTCCAAGAACTCGTCTTTGTCAGCCTCCTGTTAAATTGAAGGATTGTAGTTGTACTAATACTCACTCGATAACCCCCCCTCCCCCTCTGCTAATCTATCGCCGCCTGCTTCACTGTCTTCAAGTACTCGTTACCCTATTACTTATTATGTTTCCTGTGATAATTTTTTGGTTTTTCATTCTATATTTTTTTCTGCATTTACAGATGTTGTTAACCCCATTACTTATGTTGAAGCCAGTCCATTGGCGTGCTGCCATGTCCGACGAGATTGGTGCACTCGAGCGGAATAACACATGGGTTCTTGCTCCTCTTCCGCCTGAAAAGAAGGCAATTGGATGCAAGTGGGTGTACCAGACCAAGTTCAAGTCTGATGGTTCTATTGAGGGCTATGAGGCTCGTTTGGTTGTTCTTGGTAATCATCTGATTAAGGGGACTGATTTCACATAGACGTTTGATGATGTTGCCAAGATGAGTTTGGTTAGTCTTTTCTTGGTTGTTGCTGCTATTCATGGATGAGATCTTCATCATATGGATGTTTACAATGAATGTTTGCATTGTGATCTAGAGAAAGAGGTGTGTATGCATCCCTCTCCCAGTTATACACTCTCGGCGCCTGGTTTGGTTTACAAGCTTTGCAAATCTCTTTATAGTCTTTTTCAAGCTCCACGGAATTGGTTTGCTAAACTCGATAATGCTCTTCTTCTCTTTAGATTTGTTCAGAGTAAGGTAGATTACTCATTGTTTTCATATCTGAGAGATGGTGTGTCTCTTCATGTTTTGGTTTATGTTGATGATCTTATTACTATTGGTTCTTCTCTGGAGATGATAGTTAAATTCAAAAAGTATTTGTGTTCTTATTTATTATGAATGATCTTGGTGCCCTGAAGTATTTCTTAGACATTATAGCTCGCCCACCTGATGGCATGTTTCTGTGTCAACATTAATATGTCTTGGATATTTTGTCATATTCTGGGTTCTTGGCAGCAAAACCCACAGATTTTCCCATGAACAACAACACAATTTGGCATAAGATGATGGTCCCTTGTTTGATAATTCAGCGCAATATCATCGGTTGGTTGGGAAGCTCATTTATCTCACTATCACTCGTCCAGAGCTTAGCTATTCAGTTCATACCTTGGCCCAGTTTATAGAGAAACCGTGGTTGATGTATTGGCATATGGCATTGCAAGTTTTACACTATCTAAAGAGTCATCCTGGTCGGGGTTTATTCTTGTCGACTGAGGGTTCACTTTAGCGTAGAGCATTTTGTGATTCTGATTGGGTAGCTTGTCCAATTATTCGAAGATCTTTGACTGGTTATTTTGTGATGATTGGTGAATCTCCAATTTTTGGAAGATGAAGAAGCATCCAACTGTTTCTCGTTCTTTGGCTGAAGTAGAATACCTAGCAATAACAGTTGCTTGTTGTGAGTTGTTGTGGCTTAAATCCTTTCTTCATTTTTTGGGCATTGGCCATCCTACTCCAATGTGGTTATACTGTGATAGCCAAGCAGCCCTTCATATTGCAGCCTATCTTGTGTTTCATGAGAGAACGAAGCACATAGAGATTGACTGTCATTTTGTTCGTGATCTTATTCGGTCTGGTGACGTGGTTACTCATTATATTCATACTTTCAGTCAACCAGTGGATTTTTTTTACTAAGGCACTTGGTCGACAGCCATTTCAGAGTTTACTTAGCAAGTTGGGCATTCGGGATGCTTATGCTTCAACTTGAAGAGGAGTGTAATAGATATTTTATGAATATCTTCTGCAATATTCTTTTATATCGTGTAACTTATGTAGTATCATTTTCCATTTGTGATTATGTATATGCTCTATATATAGTGCCCTTGCATCATCAATAAAATCACACGTTCATATTTTATAGATCAACGATTGAGATTTGAATAGGATACGAAAGAATTGCTTGATATTTTCTTTCCTTTCAAACTCATTCTTGTAACCTATATAAATTGTACTGATCATCATAAAAAAAAATCCAAACATTCAATTTTTACATGGTATCAGAGCAGTGTTAGTAACTGGCCTCATTCTTCTAAAAAAAATCTTTCTTAAAAAATTAATTTCAACCATCACCGGCCCCGATCATTTTCCAGCAAATTCTCGGCAACACCATTAATACCGTTTACTCAGTTCTGTATCTAGCTTCCATCGGCTTCCTCCAGACATCTCCAGCCTTTCTTTCAGTGTTTGTTATCCGATTTTCCCCATCTTCATCTCCGCCTACCGTCTCTCCTCTTCTCTGGTCTAATTTCTCATCGCCGGCCATTTTCCAGTCTCCTGACCCTTCTTCATTTCCAACAATGACCACTCTCTAGAGGCTATTTCCCATTCCAACAGTGACCACTTTCTCTGCGAGTCACTATTCTCCGGCTGGTTTCAGGCTTGAAGCGCTATTTGTCTGCATCCGCATGCGATTCACGCGCTCGAACAAGGAAGAAGCTTCAGCGCGTGAAATACATGCGCGCGCAGTCAGACACATCCATTGGTGCATGTAGTCACGCACGATTTTCTTGTGAGATACACTTTAGCGTGTAAAGTCACACGCTCGGCAACAATCAGTAGCGCCTTGCGCACCATTTCCAGTTCATGCGTTTTCCTCCTTTAAATCATGCAAATGTGGCTTTCTTTCGTTCTTGGATTGTTGATTCTGGTGCTACTGCTCATATGACTCCTAAGAGCATCTCCAATGGTGAACTACAAGGGATTGTAGTTTGACTTGCTATGTCATCTTTTCAAGCTAATGAAATAACAAGCTACACACTCTCACAATGGTAAGCTACATTCATTTGTAACTTGATAGGTCTCACGGGTTTTTAAAATATTCATATTTTTTTAATTAAATATAAGTGTTATATCTAACAATTATAATTAATAAAATAAGTATTATTGTTATACTATAAATAGATAAAAAAAAACTCAACTGTGTGCGAAAAAGTGAACTGTGTGCGAAAAAAAGTGCGAAACACACACCAAACTTCCTTCTTCTTCCTTTCTCCCCATCTCTCTCTGATAACGGTCTTTTTCTCTGTACTGGCCGCTGATCATGGCGTTGCCTATGCCAAACCCTACTTCAGATACTCCCCCTCCCAATAGCAAAAGCTTTCTCCAAGCTCTTAATACAAAACCTTCCCCACTCATTTCCTCTCTTCCCGATACGCCCAATTTGCATCCCATCACAGAATACAAGGGCAAGATCGCTTATATTCTCCCTCCGGAGGAAGGCGATCTTCTGGCTTCACACTATCAGAACGCCCTGGTTGGGAAGTTCAACAGAGGGAAACCATCTATGGAGATTTTACAATCTGCTTTCAAATCAATTGGTTTCAAATCTAAATTTCAATTAGGCTCTATTGATTATCGCCATGTACTAATCAGATTTTAGGATTGCGAGGATTACCAGAGGTGCTGGATGAAGGGACAATGGATGATTCAAGGCTCGATGATGAAGGCATAGAAGTGGTCTCCGGATTTCTCTCCAGTTGTTGAATCCTCCATTGTTCCAGCCTGGGTAACAATTCATAAACTTCCTATACACTTTTACAATACCTCGGCAATTATTGGTATTAGTATCCAGATAGGTAGATATCTCAAAATGGATGCTGCTACAAATGCCCTGACTAGACCCTCTGCCATTAAAGTATGTGTTGAGGTTGACCTCTTGTCTCAGCTCCCATCTACTATTGTGGTAGGAATAGGCAACAAAGTAGCTGACTATCCTATAGAATATGAGGAACTGCCTTCATATTGTACTCATTGTAGGATAATTGGTCATAGTCGGGCAAATTGTAACTTTTTGCATCCAGAAATGAGGAAAAAGAAAACTATCATATCTGAAGTTAATGAAAACAAGGAAAGAAAAGTCCCAGCCCATGTTGATACTCAGAGAGGTATAGTATCCCCCCTAAAGTAACAATAGATGTCGAAGGATCATCAACTTTGTCTGTTTCTCAAAAAG
This sequence comes from Rubia yunnanensis, assembly GCA_037428765.1. NCBI lineage: Eukaryota > Viridiplantae > Streptophyta > Magnoliopsida > Gentianales > Rubiaceae > Rubia > Rubia yunnanensis. The sequence goes on from CM075071.1 coordinate 4,006,016, forward strand.
AACTTGATTTTCAAACACAAAAAAAGACTTCAGGTTTCCAGCATGATAATAACCTTAACTCTTTCAATCTTAGTCATAAGAAAAGAAATGTTCCTTTCTACTCATTGGATGGCATTTCCAAACCAATCACTACTTTTTTCTAGAGAAAAAAGAATCAACAGGTTGAACTTTCTCCTATCCAGGAAGATTTAAGTATAAAAAACACAGTCACGATATCAAATGCTTTCCAAACCTTAGATGCCTTACAGGATGATGATCAGGAAGGTGAAGTAGTAGAGATTTTCCATGAATCTCTGGAATCACAGGAAGCTCTTGTGCTCTCTACAACAGCAGACAAGATCACAACCTCATCAGTAAGATAGTCCACTCCTGAAAACGAGCAGGTAGATCACCCAGAGTAGGTTTCAACCAAAGCACCTGACAACCCCGAAGACTTTCTTCATGGGGAAAAGATAGGTGATCTTACCTCAACAGAACAGAGCACAAATGAAGAACAAAACTCTCAGGCAAAGGTAAGTACACTCGAACTGATATCTACTCTAGATAATATGGAGAAAAGTGAGGGCAAGATTGGAAAAAATAGTAAGGTCTCAGCTACGAAACTTAGGAAACTCAGATCTTCACAAAAAGCAACCCCTATAGGTTTTAAATGATAAAATACACCATTATAGGGAATATTTTAGTCTGGAACGTGAGAGGATATGGAACATCATTGGATAGATTAAAGGCCCTCAAATTTAAACATAAGATTGACATTTTATGTTTGATTGAACCATGGCATGATAACCAGAATTTAAACAATTTGATGCATGAACTAGGTTAAAAACTTGCCCTCCCTGCCCAGAATGCAAAATTTTGGATCTTATGGAACCATGCTTTTAGTATAGTCAGTTTAAGGGAATCAAACCAATTTCTACAGGCCAGAATCTCTGAAAATGCCACATCAATTAGTTGGAACTGTTTTTTCATCTATGCTAGTGTCAGCAGACAAACGAGGGAAGCTTTATGGAATGATTTAAAAACTCCAAGGGGATTTCAATACTGTTGTTTCTGTTACTGAATATAAAGGAAGGAAATTAACACCCAAAAAAAGCATGAAACATTTTAATGATTTTATAAATAACATGGACCTGCATGAAATCCCTACAGTAGGAAATTCTTTCACTTGGAGTAATAATAGATACAGGAATAAATGCAAGGACTTACTGTTTCAAAGATTAGATAGGGGCATTGGTAATTTAGACTGGTTGGAACTATTTCCTAATAGCTCAATACAAGTGCTAAATAGAATGACTTCGGATCACTCTCCTTTACTTCTATCGGTTCAATCGGCTGAAGAACAGGTTCCAAGGCCTTTCAGATACCAAGATATGTGGTCAAATGGACAAGATTTTTAGCCTTTAATAGTATCAAATTGGAATTTAATATCCCCCTTACGAGGGATGCATAGGCTAGTGTATAAACTTAAGAGGCTCAAGATTGACATTAAAGAATGGAACAAAAACAACTTCGGAAATGTTAATCAAAATCTTTTACAATCTGAGACAAAAGTTAATGAACTAGAAATAAAATTTCAACAATCTCAAGATGAATCAGTTCTAGCTGAACTTATTAGGTCAAAAGCCTTGATTCTGAGATCCCAGAAAGAAAAAAATATTTTTTTGAAGCAAAAGGCTAGGTTAAATTGGATTCAGCATGGGGATGCAAACACTAGTTACTTTCACCACACCATTAGGGAAAGGAGAGCTAGATCAAGAATTAGTAAAATTAAAGATGGTAATGGGAACTGGATATCAGAACCTCATTTGATTAAAGAAGAAGGAGTTCATTTTTTTAAGGAATTACTTAATAAGGATGTTCCTCAAAAAATGGGAACTTACCTACAACATTTTCTAAAAGAAATTCCTAAAGTAATCACAGATCAACAAAACCTCCTTCTGCTTCAACCTTTCAATATCCAGGAACTCAAACATGCAGTTTTTTATTTAAACAAATCTAGTGCTCCTGGTTCAGATGGATTCTCTGGAGAATTTTACACCTCATTCTGGGATACCATTAAAGATGACCTTTTAGAAGCTGCAAATGATTTCCTAAGTAATGGCAATATCCCAAAAGCCATCTCTAGCACCTGGCTCACATTAATCCCCAAAAAACCAATCCCTATCACTTTTTCTGATTTCAGACCTATTAGCCTATCAAATTTTGTTAATAAAGTATTTTCAAAAATGCTAATGGAAAGGATCAAACCACTGATGCAATTACTGATTTCCCCTGAGCATAGTGCATTTATTAAAGGAAGGGATATCTTAGATAATGTCATCCAAATGCAGGAGATGACCAGAATTCTGTCTAGAAAATCAAAGGCTTCTAATTTGATAGTTAAACTTGATATGCAAAAGGCTTTTGATAGGGTTTCATGGTCATTCCTGAACTCCATCCTTCTCCATTTTGGTTTTCATGGTAAATTTGTTAACATCATCATGCATAATATAGCTGCTGCTCATTTTTCAGTCTTAATCAATGGAGTGACTTCAGGCTTTTTTGCATCCTCTAGGGGTATTAAACAAGGAGATCCACTCTCTCCTTTTCTGTACAATTTAATGTCTGAAGCCTTTTCTAGAGGTTTAAAGAAAATTTTTAGCATAGGCTGCTTACAATATTTTGTCTCCCCCTTTCCTGTTCCCCCATTTCCCATCTGATGTATGCTGATGATACAGCAGTTTTTTTGAACACTAAACCTACAAATTTAAAGAGGTTTAAAAATTTTCCGATAGCATATGAGCAAACCTCAGGTCAAAAGGTCAATTTTGCTAAGTCTGAATTCTTTGTAGCTCACACCACACCTTTAGCAACAGTCCAATCTGTAAGACGGATTCTGGGAATGGAGAAAGGTTCTTTCCCTTTCAAATATCTAGGAATCCCTATTTTTTCTGGTCGGAATTTACAGGTACATTACCAACCTATACTGGAAAGAATGGAGAAATGAATCAATAACTGGAAGAATAGATGGCTATCTACTGCTGGTAAGATCATACTGATTAATCATTGTTTTCTTTCAATTCCCACGCATATTTTCGCAGTTTTAAGTCCTCCAAAGATAGTTTTGATGGAAAAACTAGCTTCCGGTCTATTTTGGGGGAACTGTGACAACTCTGAAAGGAAAAAATTAAGATCTTGGAAAAAAATGAGTTTACCTGTAGAAGAAAATGGAGTAGGTTTTAGGGATTTAAATGCCACAGTTGATGCTTTTTCATGTAAACTATGGTGGAAACTGCAAAAAAACACTACTCAGTGGTCATCTCTTTTATGGTCACTCCCCATCTCTTATAAAAAATCTCACACATGGTCCAGAATATGTAAAATCACTGCTAAGACTAACAGCTGCTCTAGAGTTATTTATGGTATTGGGGATTGTTCTTTCTGGAATGCTAATTGGTTAGGAGATGGAGCTTTGTGTTATAAATGGCCTCATGAGATGGATATCCCCTTCGTGGATATCTCCCTAAGGTCTTTTATCAATAATAAAGCTTCTATCCTCCTAAAACTGGAGCCTCATCTGGCTACCAATATTTTCCCTCTATTGTAGGAAGTGAAACTGGAATACTCTCACGAAGATAAGTTGGTCTGGACACCAACCATAGATGGGAATTTCTCAATTAGTTCTGCTTATAGTATTTTCAGACAAAAAAGATAAAAAATCAGACATCTCAATAAGGTTTGGTCCCCTTTCATTCCAAAAAAGATGTATGTTCTTCTGTGGAGAGCCCTCAATGGTCTCCTACCTTTTGATAATATTTTATGTAGGTCAGGATTCTCTTTAGCTTCTAAATGTCCCCTCTGCCAGAATCATTCTGACACTTTGGATCATTTTTTCAATTCTTGCCCCTCTACTACTACTGTATGGCAATGTGTTAATAGCATTTTAAAGCTACAACAATCTTCTTTTCGGAGTTTAAAGGGCAAAGTGGATTATTTTCTATCTTTTAAGGCTGAATCCAAGATTCAGTCTAACATTATAACTGCTGCTTTACTAGTCACAACTTGGTTTCTTTGGATTAGTAGGAATAAAATAATTTTTGATAATAAGTCTTTCTCCAAAGATGCATGCCTTCATGATATTAAAGATATGATCTATCAAATCTTCACAGCTCACCATTTGATAGGCAATCTAGACAAGCATAAATATTGGATTCAGGCAAATATTATTCCTCAAATTTTTCAAAAGAAAAAAAATCTGTCATTGCTGTGAACTGGAATAAACCACAATTTGGATACAAAATTAATACTGATGCTACATGGATATCTGGTGGTCTATCCTCATCTGCTGTCATAGTTAGGAATTGGAATGGGACAGTGGTTAAAATGAGAGTAAACACTTTCCAGTCTTCATCTCCCTTACATGCTGAACTATTGTCCATTCAAAGTGGCTATGACATTTGCACAGAACTGGCACTAAATAGTTGTGTGATTGAATCTGATTGTTTAACGGCTGTTATGGGTATACAAAATCCAATGAGGTGCCCATGGAGAACTTTCTCCATCTACAGTGCACTTAATTTAAAACACCTCATACATCCAATCCAACATACTCCTAGGGAAGCCAATTCTGCTACTGATTTCCTAGCTAAATTTGCTTTAGAAAATAACATACAGGGTGATTTAGACATCCAATCAGTCCCCCATTTTCTTAGGGGTCTTCTATTCCTTGACAGCAATGGTATTCCTGGGATTAGAATAGGAGCTTCAATGGTACAGTAGGAATTAGAGTAGGTGCTCTCAATTTTAACTGCAAATTCTTTCTCAGTGTACCAAACAAAACTTCTATTCATATTAGAACAGAGACTTCTGCTTTTTCTTTTGTGCTTTTCAGGTCTCGAGTGATTAAAGATGGTAAAGCTATGATTTCTCTCGGCTAATCTTTGGATCTTCACCATGCTGGCCTCTGGACCTCCATCATCTACAAATCGGCTTCACCTCATTCTTCACCAGTCAGCCCTTCAAGGAACCCTTCATCCCTCGTTCGGCAGCCTTTCAAGGATCTCATACCTCACTGCAAAAATTAAATTTTTCTCAATGTAATGTAAGGTGTTACCTGGCCAAAGGGAAGAATTAACACATGGGGTGGAGATTCTTCCTTTTGGAATCGTAACTACCTTTCCCACTTTCTCCTCCTACCGTTACAACTCTACCTTTCGAGGTATATTTTCTAACACCTCTTTTGGGGCAAATATTTTGCCACTTTGTAACATACACTAGACTTCTATGTTTTTCAACATAGGCCTGGGGAACCTTAATATAATATCCCTCACCCACGGGTGTTTAAATTTGAAAAAAAAGTTATACTATAAATTAAATTTATTTAAAGTAAAAAATACAAAATATAAAAATATTTTTAATAAACTACAAGATTTTATCCTTCTCTTTAAGGATACATCAAGTATGGATGAAAGATCTAAAAAAGATCACAAGCCAATATGTGAAATCATTAGAACTAATATTGAAATATCTTGATAGCATATTGATGTAGCTTTATAATTTTGAATTTAGACAACGCAATTTAATATAATTTTCATTGCATACTTTTATATATTTATTATTTTTAAAATATATTTTATTGATTATTTTACAATTCTATTTATCATCGGGAAATAAAATAAAATATTATTATTTTAAAATAGATATATTAAAGGTTGAGTGGGTCTCTTGACATGCGTCCTATTCATAAGTTTAGAGACAATCCATGTATTTTTTACCTTATGCACTGCATTTGTTAAATTACATACCAAATTTAGAAATTTCAAAATATTATCTTTATATTATATATTTTTATATTTTCACATTCAAATACACAGTATCACTTTTTTTAACTTTTAAAATACAATACTCCCTCCGTCCCAGCTATTTCTGCACAGAATCTTTTCACGGTCTCTAATAAACATGTTTGACTGTAAATATGTGTATCTACGGACAATAACGGCACACAAAAAATTGATATTTAGAAACTAAATTTTACGACGAATCTAAACATATCTCATACGATAAAATTATTGTTCATATACCTATTCAAATATGTGGTCAAAATTTGGCATCTTTGACTAAAAAAATATTCTGTGCAGAATTGGCTAGGACATAGGGAGAATTTACATTTTATTAAAAAAAGTAAATTAAAAAGTAAAATGGAATGTCAATAAGCTTATAGACACACTCCCTTTCCTGAGACTTTTTCTTATAGCTTTTGTTGTATGTGGACAGTGTACACTTGATAATATGGAGATTGACAATTATACGTAGAATGCACTTTTTATTGTATGTGGAATACACTTTTTACAATTGAAGCATTAAATGCAGGAGACCTTAAGCAACCTTCTCCCACAAGCTACACCTGCTTGGAAGCTGCTGATGTGGATTCTGCAACAACGGTGGGCAGACCTACTGCAATTTAAGAGATTCTGCAACCAGGTCCAAAAATACCATCGTTGAAGATGCTCTAATCCTCGCCACCTTAAACATGTACAATGTTATCGTGGTTCTAATTTTATTATGTGGGTAATGGTGAATCGCTATCTATTTCGCGTATTGGTCAGTGCGATATTTTCAGCTTGTCTTTACATGATGTTCTTGTGGTCCCTTAAATCACTAGAAGTATACCTTCTATTAGTAAACTTACTCGTGATTTTCCAGGCATTGTTATATTTGATGCTGATACATTTTTTGTTAAACATAAGCACACAGGAAAGATAGTGGGCAAAGGTCATCATAATTCGTGTCTCTATTTTCTTGAGACATGTGATTCCACCTTTTAAGGTGAATTATGCTCTGGCATGTCTTTGCTACTTCTATTTTTTGTTACTTCTTGTCTTGGCATGTCTCATATGCCACTCTTTAGTTGTTGAGTAAACATGGTCATATCTTTGTTACTTCTATTTTGCATGAACCTATCAGCTGCCCTTCTTGTCAGATGGCTAAGAGCAAGCGTATGCCATTTCTACAAGTGACAAACGAGCCACTGCCTTGTTAGATAAGGTGCATTGTGATTTGTGGGGGTTGGCTCCAGGCCTATCGATAGAGGGTTATTTATTATGTTTCTTTTGTTGATGACTTTTCCCCATTCACGTGGTTTCTCCCATTACATTAGAAGTCTGATTCCTTTGATATCTTTCTCCAGTTCCAGAAATTTGTTGATACTCAATTTACTACAAAGATTAAAGTATTGCAGACAGATGGCAGCACAGAGTTCACTAATCATATACTGCAGGATCACTCTGTGTCTTGTGGCATTCATCGTCAGATGTCATCTCCCTATACACCTGCTCAGAATGATCGGGCTGAGCGAAAGCATCACCACATCACAAGGACTTTTCTTTCCATGTTATTTCAATATTTAGTGTAGGAATTTGGGGTTTTTTTATCTTCTACGGTTTATGTTATTAACTGCTTGTATAGTTCCATTCTTGGTGGCAAGTCTCATTTGAGCCCATTTTTGGATCTGCAGCGGATTATTCTCTCTTTCACCATATTGTTGGTGTGCGTATCCTTGCTTGCATGCTTGTGTGCCTCATAAGTTTGCACCTCGCTCCATTCCATGTATTTTTATTGGCTACTGCTATCGCCACAAAGGGTTCTAGTGTCTCGATATGGCTATTAGGTATATTTATGTTTCACGTCATGTCCAGTTTGACGAGACCTTATTTTTGTATCCCTCATCTTCAAGGGATGTCTGCTCTACCTCTCATTTGGAGTTTTCTTCATTTACAGAGCCCTCTGCTACATGGTCTTTTCCACCTAGCTCACGCCCTACATTGCCCTCTACTTGATTACCTTGTGTGGTTTATTTTGATCATGATGCTCCAATATTACCTTCGGCCACTCCAGTCCCAGCGCGGCCATGACTCCTTCCACTACACCTTCGCCCCAGGCTTGCACCACTCCTGCTCCAGATTCTCACGTCCCTGTCACTGATGCTTCTCCTGAGCCAGCTCTGGCTTGATTGCATCGGATGACCACCAGGACGATATGATGGAGATGCCAAGATGACTACCACCATAAATGAAGACATTCCACGACTTGATTAAATATTTAAAGAATATGATCGGGATCCTCTAAGTGACATGGCGGGACCTACGACTAGGTCAAGGGCTAAGCTTGGAGATGCTACTTTAAATGCTTTGATTGATAGTCTTTATGATGAAGAATTGAAGAAGGAGTCACCATCAACATCTTGGATTCATTATTCAAGATTGTCGATGAACTGAATACATCATGAAGAACAATATACTATTTTCCCACTAAGTTTTTAATGAGGTAGTGTGATCACCGTAAATTATTGTAAAATTATTTCATTTTGGGTTCATTAGACTGACAGTTCAGCCATGTGGGTTTTGAAGAGCTGAATTTTGAAAATACAGTCCATTAGGGTTTAGTATATTCAGTTTTATTCTGATTAGAATTAGATTTGGTAAGATTAGATAAGGTAATATTCTTCAAGGTTACTTCTTGAAGAATTTGACCAGATTACCTTAGATTACCATTTATTTTAGGTGTTTTAGTTAGATGTGATTTCAGCTTCTTAAAGCTGCCATAAGTCAATTTAGTTTCCAGTTGTGATTTGGGTTTATAGCCGAATTCTACCCTATAAATAGGGAGGCCTTATGGTTGAATTTAACACCACTTTTATCAATTAAATATACAACCTTTTTAGTTCTAACTCTTTGCTTGCGAGATTCTTCCATTGTTGTTTAACCCCGAGGGCTATTTAAGTATCAATAAAACTTGTAATCTGATCATGAGGGCTAGTTAGAGAGCAAGTCGAGATTAGGCATACCCCAAGGGCTAGACACCTGAATTTCGTGCGAGATAGTGCGGGTTTGCAGATCCCTTCACTAGATCAAAGATATTAATTTTGCAATCATGAGTCTTTGCAAGGAGATTCATATCAGTTGGTATCAAAGCAAAGCGAAAGGTCTACTGAGGCCGAAAAGAAAACAAAAAAGGGTTTCGAGTTTTTGTTAATTTTTTAAAAATTTAAAAAATATTTCGTGTCATGTTTTAACTGTGTTTGTTTGATCTTTCTTACCAGGCAGATTGAATCTAGAGTCGAAGGACGTCGAAGGGTTCGAGAGTTAGAATACTTTGGTATTACTATCCGCCTTTACCTTCATCAATCGAGTCAGGAGGATGTCGAAGGGTCTGATCGTTAACAAGTATTATCCACCTTCACCCCCCGATCAGTTTCGTAGCTTTATGTAGTTTAAACAGTTTACGTGCTTGTGATATTTTTCGCCAACTCTTCTGAAAATTATTGCATGCTCATAATCCTATTTGTTTTCTTTATCGTTCTTTGATTCTTAATTACACCTTATTAAAAGAATGTCTTGTGTCATTTTCCATATATATAGTGTCATATTCTTGATGCTTGCAATCTTGAATACCTCGAAGTTCATTTGAATTAAGAGGAAGTTGTCGTCATTTTTCTTATTCCAAGTATTTATAGGCGATTTTTGTTCCACAAATTTTAGAAAATCAAAAAAAGGTAGCATATTTTTGGGTTTCAAAATTGGAGTTTAGGATTTGAAATCTGAAATTTGGGGTGGAATTGTAATTTTCAAAAGTTTGGGGGCATATTTGTAATTTCCAAAAATTTTGGGAATTGTGACCAAACATTTTTCTTGGGGAATAAGATTCTAGTTGTGTATTTTATAGCACAAAAAAGGGGAAAACGAATTGTGGCTGAAAAAAGAAGGAAAGAAAAAGGAAATCCAATTTGAAAAAAGAAAAGAAAAGTCAAAATCCTAATCGAAAGAGAAAAAGGAAATAAAAGCCAATTGAGAGAGGGGTTTTGATCTGAATTTTCAACTTAGGGGAAAATTAAGTCATTAAAATCCTTTACCAAAAGGAATTTGGATTTGTGTTCCTATTACAATTTGTTTTCGGAAAAGTTTCTTGAATTTTTGGAACCTATTAGTCGCCTATATAAAGCCTTCTTGTTTTGATCATAATTCATTCAATACAGCTTCGATTAGTTCCATTCAAATTTCATTCTATTGCTTATTCTTTTTAGAATTTGGAATTCCAGATCGTAGAGCCCAATTTTGAGTTTATATATCTTTAAATATCGAAATAAGCTCTGCAGTACTCATCTCCATTGTTTGATTTGAATTGCGATGAATTGATCAATTTCCCTCGCATTAGCCTTTGCCTTGTGATTCATGAGTATTACACACTTGGTGAGTGAACTTACTAAACAAAGGGAAGGGGGACAATTTTTTTAACTAACCGTCTGATTTTCGTAGCAGTTTAGCAAAGATGGGAGACGAAAACCCATTCAACCCGCCTTTTGTCAGCAATCCTAAAAATTTTCCATTTACAAACACCTATAATGGTGGGCGTGGTAGTCATCCATATGAAGAGGCTTCAGATAGTTGGGAGCGACATCGAATTAATCCAAATGAAGCCAATGATCCTGATCGGTTTGCTATCGCAATAAATGCACTTATGAGTAAGGTGTAGAGGTTGGCGAGAAAAGTTGACAGCATGGCATCGCCTACACCTACATCATCGGTCAAGAGGGAAGAAACCAAGAAATATGTCAGTCAATTCAATGGTTCTGAAGTCTAGATGATTATTCTGATAATGGTTAGGAAGGGCGATCACACTGAGGGTCTTCTAGAAGGCATCGCCATAGTAAGCCTCATTCCCGAAGGAGAGTGAAGATTAATTCAAGATTTAAGTTAGGTTCTGATGAAGCTCAAGACATCAAGGGTTTAAAATATAACATCCCTCGATTTGATGGTCAACACAATCCAGTGAAGTATCTTGATTGGGAGCGACAGATTGAGAATCTGTTTGATCTCAAAAATTATTGGGAGGAGGAAAAATTCAAAGTGGTGCAGTATTCTTTCACTCACTATGTGGCTGAATGGTGGAAAATAAAAAGAAGTCACGATATCTTGCCTGAAAGAAACCTATCTCCACCTGGGAGAGATTGAGATTTGAGTTTCGCCAATATCATGTTCCGCCTACTTACTTGATGGAACAACATTCTTATTTGTCTAACATGAAGCAAGGAAATTGCACAGTTGATGAATACTGGCAAGATCTTGAGTTGACCATGAGAGGGTTGGAATGAAAAAAGATGATGCAATCATCAAAAATTGATTCATTGAAGGCTTGCGTGAAAACCTTTAGACGCTACTCAAGCTTAAACATCATATATCTATGAATGATTTATTGGTGAAAGCAAGGTTGGTTGAGAGTACCCTGCGACCAAGGAGGCCACAGATCGGATTTCCCAGTCAACGACCAGGGTTTGACTCCATAAACCCTAGTTATGGCTGCAGTAGGGGCACGCCCATGGGAGGACGAGGATTGGTTCAGACTTATTCAAATTTGACTTATAATCCTACTGAGAGGAGGGCAGCACCACCAACCCAACAGGTTTCAAAAATTCCACCACTACTTCTTCATCAAATTCTATTTCTATTAACTCTCCTACTTGTTTTCATTGTAAAGAAAAAGAACATGTCCGAAATAACTGTCCTCATGCATGAATGTTAACAAAAATTGAGGAAGGATGTGAAGAAGATGAATATGCTGATATGCCACCATTGTATGAAAGTGGTGAAGAACATGTAGATGAAGAGATCATCATAAATGATCATGGTGAACAAGGTCCAGAAACACAAGGTAACTCCGTGTCGTTAAGAGTTCTAAAATCTCAAATGGCCAAAACACAGGTACAAAGAATTAATATTTTTCATACTCGTTGCCTTGTGAAAGATAAGAATTGTTTACTGATTATTGTTGATGGTTCTTGTGCTAATATTGTGTCTAATCTTCTTGTTAAATGTTTACCGGTGACTACTCATCCATCACCATATAAACTTATTTGGTTAAATGGTAGTGGTGAAATTAGGGTTAAGAAACAATGCATGATTAACTTTAAGATTGGAAAATACCATGATTCTATCTATGTGATGTTATACCTATGGAAGCTAGTCATATTTTGTTAGGGAGGCCTTGGCAGTTTGATCGTAAATATATGCATGATGGTTACACTAACAAAATTACTGTGATTAAGTATACAACAAGGTATAATTTTGAACCATTATCTCCAGTGGAAGTTTTAGAGGCACAAAGATGCATGAAAGTCAACAAAGAGAAGTTTGCGACTGAGGTGCAAATAGCCGACCACAACCCTAGCCAGGGCTTGAAGAATATCGGCCACAAGGTGAAAATTGGAAGCAAAAACCTTAATAATTTTGACCAAAAATCGAGGGAGGCCGTCCCAGGTAAGCCAGGTAAGTCTAAGAATGATTCTGATAAGTCGCGTAAAATCTTATCTTCACATCTTAGTCATTTTCCATCGATTTACATGATGACACATGGACTTCCTAATGATTATGGTAGATCATTTTATGCATCGATTAGGGATGTGAATCATGCTTTTGCTAATCATTCTTATGTGCTTATCATGCATTTTAAAGAGAGTTACTTTGCCAATGATGATATTCTTATGCATGTTTCTCCACGGTTTGCTCAGATGTTACAGGAATTTGAGAATGTCTTTCCGGAAGCCTTGCCTGCGGGTTTACCACCCTTGCAAGGTATTGAACAATAGATTGACTTGATTCTGGGTTTGGTTATCCCAAACTGTCTGACGTATAAAGCAAACTCTAAGGAGACAAAGGAACTACAGCATCAAGTTGAGGAGTTACTTAAAAAAAGGTTATGTGTGAGAATCCCTATCTCCTTGTGTTGTGCCCATCAGTTTAGTTCCTAAGAAAGATAAAACTTGGCGTATGTGCATTGATTGTTATGCTATTAACAAGATTACAATTAAGTATCGTCGTCATATCCTTCGGTTAGATGATATGCTTGAATATTTACATGGATATGTGATTTATACTAAGATTTATTTGACTCAAGGTAATCATCATATTCGAATTAATGAAGGAGATGAATGGAAAACTGCATTTAAGATTAAGTTCAGGTTGTATGAATGGATTGTTATGCCTTTCGATTTAACTAATGCACCTAGTACTTTTATACGGTTGATGAATCATGTCTTGAGGAAGTTTATTGGTCGATTTGTTATGGTCTATTTTGATGATATATTGATTTATTCTAAGTCGACTGATGAACATATTGAGCATGCTAACATGGTTCTTGTTGCACTCTGTGAGTCTTGTTTGTATGTGAACATCAAGAAGTGCACATTTTGCGCTTCGGAAGTGGTGTTTCTCAGTTTTTGTGGTCTCTAAGGAGGGCATAAAAGTCAACGAAACCAAAATTGAGGCCATTAAGACTTGGTCGAGACCTACTAATGCCAACCAGGTACATTCTTTTTATTGTTTAGCTAGTTTTCATAGACGGTTTGTGCGTGATTTTTCATCTATTGCTGCACCTCTAAATGAACTAGTTAAAAATGATTTGAAATTTTTTGGACTGAGAGTCAAGAGAATGCATTTAATGAATTAAAAGTACGATTATGTAATGCTCCTAATCTTGCTTTACCTAATTTTAATGATACTTTTGAGATTCATTGTGATGTTTCTGGTGTTGGTATTGATGCTGTTTTGATGCAAGAGAATTGACCTATAGCTTACTTCATTGAAAAGCGAAAGAGCGGTGCTCTAAATATCCTGTGTATGATAACGAATTTTATGCAATTGTGCGTGCATTAGAAACTTGGAAACATTATTTATTACATAAATAATTTTTCATTCATAGTGAGCATGAATCCTTGAAATAATTGAAGAGTTAGATGAAGTTGAATAAGCGTCATGCTAAATGGTCTAGTTTCATTGAATCTTTTCCTTATGTGCTGCGTTACAAAAAGGGTAAAGAAAATTTTGTTGCTGATGCTTTGAGTCATAGACATGTTTTACTTACACGATTGGAATGCATTATGTTAGAGTTTTCATTCATGCAAGATTTATATGCGACTGATTATGATCATTCATCTATTTATGCTGCATGCGAAAATGGTGCTTATGAGAAGTTTTTTCGGCATGATGGTTTCTTGTTCATGAATAATAGGTTATGTATTCCTCAATGTTCTATACATGAATTAATTAGCAGAGAAGCTCATTCAGGTGGTTTAATGTGATATTTTGGTGCATTTAAAACTTATAATTTGTTGTCGAGAACACATATATTGGCCAAAAATAACACTTGCAATTGATAGGGTTTGTAGGAATTGTCTTGATTGCTTGAAGGCTAAGTCTAAAACTAAGCCTCGTGGTCATTATACTCCACTACATGTTCCTACACATCCCTGGGTTGATATTTCTGTGGATTTTGTCCTAGGTTTACCACGATCTCAGTCAGGTAATGATTCTATCTTTGTGGTTGTGGATAAATTTTCAAAAATGGTACATTTTATTCCTTGAGGAAGACAAATGATGCAAAGAATGTTGCGGATCTATTTTTGAAGGAAGTAGTTCGGTTACATGGTATTCCTGCGTCTATTGTTTTTTATCACAATGTTAAATTTTTTTCCTACTTTTGGAATACCTTGTGGCGCAAGTTAGAGACAAAGTTGCTGCTTTCGACTATCAGTCATCCTCAGACTGATGGACAAACAGAAGTGACCAATCGACCTAGGGGCTCTCCTGCATGCACTAGTTCAAAAGAACTTAAAGAATTGACTAGTTAAGTATCAATAAACCTTGTAATTTGATCCTAAGAGAGTTAGAGAGAAATTCGAGATTAGGCATACCCCGAGAGCTAGACACCTGAATTTTGTGCGAGATAGTGCGAGTTTGTAGATCCCTTCACTAGATCAAAGATATTAATTCCGCAATTGTGAGTATTCGCAAGGAGATTCATATCACGATAGATGGTTCTTAACGCCTTCGACCCTTCTCTGATTATTAGGTATCTGGTTTTTTTGCTGCATTAGTTGCTCAAGACAAGCTCCAGGATTATCGTGCAGTTTTTCGTGATCCTCACTGGATTTCATCCATTGATAAGGAAATGAATGCACTTCGCCACCATCATACTTGGGATTTGGTTTCTTGTTCACCAAATGTCAATGTTGTCGACTCCAAGTAGGTTTATCGTCTCAAGTACCGGCCTGATGGTACTATTGATTGATACCAGGCTCGAGTAGTTGCACAGGGTTTCTCTCATATTCCAGGGTTTGATTTCGATCACACCTTCAGCCACGTTGTGAAGGCTTCCATTGTTCGTACTGTTCTTGTCATTGCCACCATGCGTTCATCAATTGGATGTCAAGAATGCTTTCCTAAATGGTGTTCTTTATTATCCTGTATACATAACCCAACCGGTTGGCTACAAGGACGATGCTCATCCTGATTATGTCGGTTGCCTACCATTAGCCATTTATGGCTTAAAGAAGGCTCCTCGAGCTTGGTTTCAGCAGCTCAGCACTTACCTACTCCAGCTTTTCTTTGTTTGCAGCTCGGCAGACACATCCTTGTTTCTAGAGGTACCACTCTACTTTATCTCTTAGTGTATGTGAATGATATTATCCTTACAGGCAACGACTCTTCAGTTATTCGTCAGTTCATTGCTCAAACTGATATTGAGTTTTTCCATTAAGGACTTTGGCTCTTTACACTATTTTCTTGGTTTGGATGTTGAGTCTACTTTCTCCAATTTGTTCTTGGGCTAGGCCAAGTATGCTCGTGATATTCTCTGTAGAGTTGGTATAACTGATGCTACTGTCTTCTCTATGTTGTGTCTTTCGCAGTCTCAGCTTCACAGTAGTACCAATGGGAAGTTTTCCAATCCTACTCTTTATCGGTCATTGGTTGATACTCTATAGTATCTCACCATCACTAATTTGGATCTTGCTTTTGGGGTGAATTCCGTCAATCAGTACCTTCTTAATCCTGGGGATGATCACTTTGATGCAGTTACTCGTATTCTCTACGATGTCTGTGGGACTATGCACTTTGGTTTGTCTTTTTGCTCAGCTCGCTTTTCCAAGGTGTTGGGCTATTCAGATGCAGATTGGGCGTGTTATCTCGAGACACGTCATTCTACAGATAGGTATGTCATCTTTCTGGGTGGCAACCTAGTCTCTTGGAGTGCTAAGAAGCAACCCATTGTTTATCGTTCCAGTTTTGAGTCTGAGTATCGTGTCTTGGCGAATACTGCGATAGAAGTTGTATGGTTATCTCACCTACTACGTGATCTTTGATTCTCTCTCTCCGGTTCTCCACTTCTGCTTTGTGATAACAACAGTGTCATCTTTCTAGCTCAAAACCCTATTGCGCATGAGTGGGCAAAACACATTGACATTGATTATCACTTCGTTCGTGAGCTGGTTCCTTCATGCAAGCTTCATCTTCACTATATTCCTATGTCTTCAGCTTGCAAACATCTTCACGAAGGGATTGTCTCGTCCTCTGCTTGAGTTTTTCAAGTCCAAGTTTTGCGTCTCTGAGCATCTGACACTTCGCTTGAGGGAGGGGGTGTTAGGATAGACGAGATGGGTGATTGAGATTTGCTTGGGATATGATAGGATTGCTAGATATTTTCTTCCCTTTCAAACTCATTATTGTAACCATCATAATAAAGCATCCAAACACTTAGTCTTTACACAACTATTATTTTTTCTTTGCAGCTGTTAATTTAAAAACCGCTCCAATTACAAATATCATAGCATTTATTTATTGAATAAGCGCTTCTAGAGTGATTTTTTTTTGGCAGGAAATCATAGCAGTTGTTTTCTATATAACCGCTACTATATTTTTTTTGGTAGAAAATTAAAGCACCTGTTATCAAAAAATAGTTGTTTTGTGTACTAGCATTAAATAATGATGTGATAGATGACTACATTTAGCAGCAATTTTTACTATAACAACGGCTACAAAACTGATATGAAACCATTAATTTTGGCAAAAATGAAAAGATGGTGGTGCATTCATGAGGCTCTCATACCCATCTTCATTACTCTATAGATGTAGAATACAACATTCAATGACATTTGTAGGGAGTATATAGAGGTAAAATACAATGCTTTGATTATGAAGTACGTAAAAGTTTGGTTTGATTTGTCATGTTGATATTGTAAATATATAGTACATGATTTGACGGTACCTATAGGTTAACCCTTAGTTGATGCTCTAAAATCACTAACAACAAAGTTTACTTTAAATAATTTACGACGAACTCTTATTTGATTGTGTATATGATAATAATAATAATAATTATTATTATTATTAGATTGATTTACCTAATATATTGTCAAACGTTACTCAACTTTCTATAAACACTAATAACTATATTGAATTTAAGTATTTAATGATCAACCCTTAATTGACCTTCTCTAAACATGATTTAACTCTACAAAATCAAGTGATCAAATTTTAATTAACTTCTTATAAATACTACTCTCTCTGTCTCATCCAAGATTGCACCATCATCATTATCATGCTTAGGGTAAATAAAAATGGTAAATGATCGTTAATATGTTTATCTATGTATAATAACGGTAAATAAAAAGTTACTATTAATAAACTACTTGTACATCGAATTGAACAATATCATATACGATAATTTTGTTGTTCATATATGCGGTCAAACTTTGATACAGAATAGTGCCAAAAAAACAAGAGTGCAAGTTTAGCTGAAACAGGGGAGTAGGAACTAAATTGACTTAAAAGTGGGTCTCCTGACAAGCGGCATGTCCACAAGCTTATGGACATACCACTTATTTTTTACCTTACACTACATTTGTTAAATTACCTACAAATTTTAGAATTTTTAAAAATATTTTTTTATATTATATATTTTTTCATGTTTTCACCGCATTTCCTAAAACTTTCTCTTCACTTTAATTAATCAACCATATCAACTCCCTTTTGAATTTCTGTACATTAATTAACAGAAGCAAAATTTATTCTAGAGTAAATGTGTGTGTGTATATACTCTTCCTCTTCTTCTTCTTCTTCCCCTTCTCGAATTGCCCCTTTTATTTAACGCAATCCGCTGTTATCTCTTCATTATGCACTCATTGCTTCAGAGTTTAGTTTCGAATTTTTATGTCTTTGAAGTTCTATTTGAGGCTTGATCATGTGGAGCTTTTGTTGATTGTCTGCTTCAATGTATGTGATTGACGGGCTTACGTCAGGGTTTGTGTTTTAGCTTATGCTTGTATGTTTATGACACCAAAGTGCTCTTGGTTTTATGTAGTTCGATTGTTCGAGTGTGAAGTTGTGATGCGAAATTGATAATTTTTGGTTATCTGATAAAAAAGGGAGAAATACTTGTTATAAAGCATTTTTTGGGATGAGTTTAGACAATTTTCTGTATAACTGTTTCTATGTTTTAGCTCACTCAAGTGCCGCACCACTAGGATTGAGTATGAACAGTGATAGAATGATTTGCCGTAATTAATTGTATTATTGATATCTGAATATATAGAGAGTACAATAGAGGTATAATAAGAAAAGAACTCTAATCAGAATAAATCATCATCTAATCAGGAGTCTAATTTAGTCTAACACCCCCCTCAAGCGAAGCGTCGGATGCTCGCCGACGCACAGCTTGAACCTGAAAAACTCGAACAGCGGACAAGAGAGCCCCTTGGTGAAAATGTCCGCAATCTGAAGAGAAGTAGGAACATGAGCAACGCGCAGCTTTCCGGATGTCACCAACTCACGAACAAAATGATAGTCGATGTGCTTCGCCCGCTTGTGCGCCACTGGATTCTGAGCCAAGAAGATAGCACTACTATTGTCGCATAACAACAGTGGAGAACCAGAAAGTGGAACCCGAAGATCACGAAGCATATGAGTGAGCCAAACCACTTCCGAGGCAGTGTTAGCGAGAGCACGGTATTCAGACTCAGTGCTAGAGCGAGAAACAGTGGGCTGTTTCTTGGCACTCCAAGAAACCAGATTCCCACAAAGAAAAATTGCATAACCATAAGTGGACCGACGAGTTTCCAGACAGCGAGCCCAATCAGCATCAGAGTATCCTAACACATCAGAAGTACTAGCAGAGCAAAACCGAAGACCAAAATGAAGAGTGTCACGAACATATCGCAAAATCCGAGTCACAACAGCAAAATGGTCATCTCTAGGATCCTGAAGATACTGACTCACCGTGTTGACCGAGAATGCCAAATCAGGGCGAGAGATGGTGAGATACTTGAGGGCACCAACAAGAGAACGATAAAGTGTAGGATCCCAAAATGGAGGACTGGTAGAGTTGTGAAGCTGAGAACCAGCAACAAATGGAGTAGAAACTGGTGCTGCGTCAGACATACCGGCCCGATTCAAAATATCCCGAGCATACTTTGCTTTGCCAAGCAGTAATCCTGAGGAGATAGGCGAAACTTCAAGACCAAGAAAGTAGTGAAGAGCACCAAGATCCTTGATCGCAAACTCTCTGTGTGCCCGATCAATGAACTGGCGAAGAAGAGTCGAGTCATTGCCTGTAAGAATGATATCGTCCACATACACCAGTAGGTACAGTAATGACGACCCTCTCGAAAGGACAAACAAAGAAGTATCAGCTGAGCTGCACCAAAAACCAAGCTGTGTCAGATAACTGCTGAAACGCTGGAACCAAGCTCGGGGAGCTTGCTTAAGACCATAAATGGCCTTTTTCAAACGACAAACATAGTCTAGATGGACAGAATCCTGATAACCAACGGGCTGCTTCATGTAGACAGGAACATCAAGAACACTATTAAGGAAAGCGTTCTTGACATCCAACTGATGAAGTGGCCAGGAACGCATGGTGGCTATGGCGAGAACTGTCCTAACAGTGGAGGCTTTGACCACAGGACTGAAAGTGTGGTCAAAATCAAAACCTGGAATCTGCGAGAAACCCTGCGCCACAAGTCTAGCTTTATGGCGCTCAATAGTGCCATCTGGTCGATACTTGAGCCTATAGACCCATTTGGAGCCAACAATGTTGACATTTGAAGGTCGAGGCACCAACTCCCAAGTGTGCTGACCACGAAGAGCATCCATCTCATCATCTATGGCTGAAACCCAGGCTGGATCCTGAAGAGCAGTGCGATAATCAGTGGGCTCTGTCTGAGAGAGGAGTGCAGCAGTGAGACCATGAGCAATAACATCTGAATAATCCCGCTGCTGAATGGCACCAGTAGAAGACTGAGTGGCCATCCGATGAGTACGAAGCGGGGGCGGCGAATCTGGAGGAGTAGAACCAGCTGATGACATGGAGGAAGATCGAGCTGTGCTGACCGGAGAGTGGCCGTCGGAAGTCACCGGAGAAAGAGTAGCCGATACAGATTGAGACGTGGTGGCCAGTGGCTGAGACGGTGGCTGAGGAGTGCTGGCCAGCGGCTGAGATATGGTGGGCGTTTGGTGAGGAACCGGGTCCGGGTCGGCTGTCCAGATGAAAGATGGTGGGGAAGGAGGGGCAGTTGGAACAGGCACAGACACAGGCGTAGTGGCCCCAATTGATGAAGTAATAGTTCCATAAAAAAATGATGAAATCTCCAGATCTGAAATCGAACGACTGTCCGTGGAAGTTGAGACATAAGGGAAGAAAGTTTCATCAAAACAAACATGGCGAGAGATATAGATGCACCCAGACGTCTGGTCGAGACACTGAAATCCCTTGCGACGAGGGCTATAGCCAATAAAAACACAGGGAATGGATCGGGGTGCAAACTTATCAGTAGCAGTGGCACGCAGACATGGAAATGCACGGCAACCAAACGGGTGAAAGAGGGTATAGTCAGGCACATGACCAAAAACAACCTCAAAAGGTGATTTTCCACTCATAACTGAACTAGGCAGACGGTTAATAATGTAAACCGCAGAGGAGAAAGCTTCCACCCAATAACAGTGCGGCACAGAAGAGTGAAAAAGCATGGCAAGACCAGTCTCTGTGATGTGACGATGCTTCCGCTCGGCCCGGCCATTCTGAGCAGGTGTATAAGGCGAGGACATCTGATGATCCACATGATATGAGATGAGCCTGAAGTCGGTGATTAGTAAACTCGGTGCCACCATCGGTCTAAAAAATTTTAACCCTAGCAGAAAACTGATTCTCAACGAATTTCTGAAACTGGATAAAAGTGTCATAGAAATCCGACTTATGCCGCATTGGAAGAAACCATGTGAATCGTGAGAAATCATCAATGAAAACGGCATAATAAAAGAAACCACCGACAGATAAAACAGGAGCTGGTCCCCACAAATCACAATGTACTTTATCCAATAAACCAGTAGCACGCTTGTCACTAGTGGAAAAGGGCAAGCGGCTACTCTTGGCCATCTGACAAGGAGAGCAACTGACAGATGCAGGCATAGCAGAAGTGACAGAAATAAGGCCCCGTCGATTCAATAACTGAATAGTATCATGAGACACATGACCGAGGCGAGAGTGCCACTGCTCAAAAGAAGCATGAAGCTTTGTAGAGCGTAGTTCGCCTAAAAAACTGGAATCACCAGTCTCAAGAAAATAGAGACCAGACCTATGACGACCTTTACCAATCATCGCCCCTGTAAGCTTGTGCTCAATGGAAAATGCATCGGCATCAAATATAACACGAACAGGTAGATCACGAGTAAGCTTACTAATGGACAATAAACTTCTAGTAATCTTAGGGACCACAATGACATCATTAACAGAGAAACCAGATAAATGACATTGGCCGATGTGAGAAATAGATAATGATTCACCATTTCCAATAAGAATAGAATCAGAACCACGATAACGTTGTACCTGATCAAGATGACTGGTGTGAGCAGTGATATGAGATGTAGCACCTGAATCAACAATCCACTGTTGTGACGAAGAATGACAATTGGGACCATTCAAACTGGCCTGAAGCAACACCTTGTCCGCAATCCAATTAGTGGAGCAATCTTCCCGAGATATAGGGCCCAAATGAACCATAGCAGAAGACCAAAAAATGGCACAGAAATTGACTGGATACTGACGAGAATTGGAGAAACTCGTCGGAATGTGAGCAACTCATGAGAAACAGCTTCAACTCGCGAGAATGTGATTCAGCTCACGATAAATTGATCAACTCGCGAGAATTTGAATCAACTCGTGAGAACTTACTTCTGGACCGAGATGACTCGCGCTTGGCTTCACGCGCGGAACTTCCTTCTGGACGCGAGATGACTCGCGCGTGGCTTCACTAGCGAAATTCCTTCTGGCGCGCGAGATAACTCGCGCGTGGCTTCACGCGCGGACGAGTTCTCCTTCTCCTCCTTGACGCGATCGGCCGTTCTTCTCCAAATGGCTTCCCAATCGTACTTCGCCGCTGAACTTCGCGATCGGACTTCGCCGCTGGACTTCGCGATCGGACTGGAGGAGGAGGCCGCCGCTGAACTTCGCCGGAGGAGGAGGCCACCGTTGGACTTCACCGGAGGAGGACGAAATTTGACCGGAGCTTTGCCGGAAAAGAGAGAATGAGGGAGGCGCTGAATTAAAATTTAGGGATTAGGATCAGAACTTGCTCTGATACCATGATAGAATGATTTGCCGTAATTAATTGTATTATTGATATCTGAATATATAGAGAGTACAATAGAGGTATAATAAGAAAAGAACTCTAATCAGAATAAATCATCATCTAATCAGGAGTCTGATTTAGTCTAACAAACAGAGGTGGAACCAATGGTATGCGAGGTAGGGCTCCAACCCTACCTAGATCGCTGGCCGGAGGTAGCAGGAGGCGGTTCGGTCGTCAAGCGCGTCTTCCGGCGGAGTCGAGCGCGTCTTCCGGCGGAGTCGAGCGCGTCTTCCGGCGGAGTCGAGCGCGTCTCCGGCGAAGGCCGCGTTGCGGACTTCTTCTTTTTTAATGCCTAAGTACTAAAACGGCGTCGTTTCACGTTAGTGAAACGACGTTGTTTCATTTAGTAATATAAAAAAAATGGAATGTGAAATGGATTGGGCCAAAACTGAGCCCAATCCAATAATCCAATCTTACTACAAAATATTGGAACATAGGCGAGAGCAGCAGAGCATCTCCCTTTGGACCCCTTCCCTCCGTCAGTTCCCTCCTCAGCCGAGAGCCCTCCGCCACCGCCCTCCGCCACCAGGTCTCCGCCGCGCCGCCGTCGGAAGCTGCCTCGTCCCGCCGCCTCTGTACGTCGGACGCCGCCTCTCCAAACCACCGGTAGACTTCTTCTCTTTATGCTAAGATTTATTAATTTTAGGGTTTATTCTCTTTTTTATTTTTTGCTTCGAAACTTAAATTTATGTGAACATGATTTTTAGATTGGATGTTGAATTGAATTTATATGGTTGTATTATATATGATTGTTGAAATTTAGTTGAATTGCATATTTGAATTTAGTTGAATTGCATATTTAGTCGAATTTAGTTGGAATTTAGTTGAAATTTAGTTGAAATTATAATTGTTTGATTTATTTCATATAATTGTATGTGAAAATGAAATTGTCAATTTGTCATAATCGGTTTATGGAATTATCAATTAGGAATATTTGTTAAATTGAATTTAGATGAATATGATTTTATAAATTTTTTGTTATCTCAATTTGTTATTGTTTCGTAACTCTTTTAGATTTTTTAAAAATAAATCAATTTACATATTTTCCCTATTTGATATTTAATAGGTTATGGATAAATTTTTAATTCGAAGTGGCGGATCTCCATCTTTAAAGAGATCGAATGAATCTAATGAACAAAGGCACAATGAAGAGGGTAGTAGTACAAAACAATCTCGTGTAGAATTCAATCAGAATGATGTTATAAGTGATCCCGTGCTACGTAAACCTATTGAAGAGATTGATGTTTCTATTAGAGATGAAGTGCTAAGAGAATATATATTAAGAGGTCCTTGCCAACCTAAGAATCATACTTTTCCAAAGACAGTGTTCAATGATGAATTTAGAAGTTTTCAAAAGGGTTGGTTTGATGAATTTAATTGGTTGGAGTATAGTGTTTCAAAGGATGCGGCCTTTTGTTTTCCTTGCTATCTTTTTAAGAATTCAGCAAAGGGGACGGCATATACTGTGTATGGGGTGATGAATTGGAAGAATGCCCTTAAAGTATTTAGGAAACATGCTAAGAATGTGGATGGAATTTATCATGGTGCAGCAATCAAATTGAGAAATTTTAGCCTTCAAAAGCAAAGTATCTCACATTGTTTGGATGGTCATTTTACTGAAGCAAAAAAGGCATATCGCACACGTTTGAATGCGGTTTTGGATTTGACAAGATACTTGTTAAATCAAGGTTTGGCTTTTCGTGGTCATGATAAAGGTTGAGATTCCATCAACAAGGGTAATTATCTTGAATTGGTTGAATGGTATTGCAAGCGAAGTGAAGATGTTGCTAAGGTAATGAATGAAAATGCTCCCGGAAATTGCAAGTTGACATCCCCCAGAGTTCAGAAACAGCTCTCAAGTGCTTGTGCTGGCGAGGTAACTGATGCTATTGTTAATGACATTGGAGATAGTGTATTTTCTATTCTTGTTGATGAGGCTAGAGATGCATCAATAAAAGAGCAAATGGGGGTTGTTTGAGATATGTCAACAAACAAGGATGTATTTTTGAGCGTTTTCTTGCTCTTGTGCATGTTTCCAATACTAAAGCTATTACTTTGATAGAGGCTCTTAAGCAACTGTTTGTAGATAAGAAATTGTCCTTGTCAAAGTTGAGAGGCCAAGGATATGATGGGGCTTCAAATATGCGAGGGGAGTTTAATGGATTGCAAGCTTTGATATTGGAAGAAAACTCTTCTGCAAGGTATATTCATTGCTTCTCTCACCAACTTCAATTGGTTGTTGTTTCTGTTGCATATAGTACTCTTTCTGTGGGTGAATTTTTTGGGTATTTTGTTAAAACTGTGAATCTAGTTGGAGGTTCATGTGTTAGAAAAGAGATGCTTGTGCAATTAGAACATGCTAGACTTGTAGAAGCATTGGAGAGTGGGGAGAATGTTAGTGGAAGAGGCAAAAATCAAGAAATAAGTTTGAGACGGCCTGGTGATACACGTTGGGGATCACATTACAGTACTATTCTTCGCTTTGAGGCTATGTGGTCTTCAATTATTCAAGTGCTTCTTAATATCCATGAGCATGGCAATTTAGATGAAAATGCCTCTGCAGCAAAGGGTTTGATTGATAGAATGGAGAGCTATGAATTTGTATTTTGTATGTTTTTTATGACGCATTTGTTGGGAGCTACAAGTCAATTGTCCCTTGCCTTGCAACAAAGAGATCGAAATATTTCGAAGGCTGTGCGAATGATGAATAGAATGAAGACTGAATTGCAAGAATTCAGAGATTGTGGTTTTGATAAATTATTGGATGGAGTCAACACATTTTGTGTGAAGCATGAGATCACATTAGACGTGATGGAAGCACAACGGAAAATTCGTCACCGTTCTAGACGACGGGGAGAAATGTCAACCAATCATGATTTCTACCGTATTGATATTTTTCTTCAGGTACTACTTTAATATTTACATAGTTTAATTTATTTTTTTTATAATATTTTATATGTATTTTTTATCTTATTGTTATATTTTTTATTTTTTCAATACTAGACCGTTGACAGGATGATTCTTGAAATAAATCATCGATTTTGCGAAGCAAGCTTGAAATTACTCACTTGTATTGCATGCCTTGATCCGAGAGAAAGATTTGCCATGTTTGATGTTGGTAAGTTGCTTCGCCTTACTGAACTCTATCCGGATGACTTCTCCCTTGTTGATCGTTTAGAACTTGAGCAACAACTTGATTTCTTCATTCATGATGTGAGAGATGATGATGCCTATTCGGTCATCAATGATCTTGGAAGTCTTGCTCAACATATGGTTCGATCACGTAGCATGGTACTCTATCCATTGGTATATCGTCTTATTGAGTTAGCATTAGTTCTACCAGTTGCAACTGCTTCAGTTGAGCGAGTTTTTTCTGCCATGAAGAATATCAAGACCGATCTTCGTAATAGAATGGGAGATGAATGGTTGAACGATGTTATGACGGTATATATTGAAAATGATATTTTTGTTAAGATTGAGAATGAACCGATTATGCAACGTTATCAAGCCATGGAGTCTCGTAGATATCTGTTGCCCCCACCTTTTCCTAGTTCTACTTCTAGTAATTCGGGCGTTAGAAAGTAGTTATTTTAGTAGTTTAGTGAACTTGTAAAAATATTATTGTATGGTACTTAATTTATTATATTATGTAGTATTTTTCATTATTGTTGAGTTGAATTTTTAAAATTTATATGTAATTAATATTATCAGCCTCCCCTAAAAATATTTTCTGGTTCCGCCGCTGAGTATGAACCCATCCCGTTTGTTTCGAAAGTATTCTGCTTTCAACATTTCTCATGTGACACACTATGTCATTTACCAGGTACATCTGAAGGGGCAGACCTGATGCCGGGTTTTCTCCTTTGGTATCATAGTCGTGGAAGTGGTCTGGTTTGTTGAGTTTGATGGTGTGAATGAGAAGGTTCTCACTTATTCTGCTCAGGATAGGTGTGTATTCAACCATTTTTTGTTATTATACTCTCTCATACCTTTCTACTTTTAAGTCCAAAGTTGGGGTCGTTCTATCCATGGTGCGTCTTCCTCGTTTGCTTGGTTCACGGATGTTGTATCTGATGGACACTTACAGATTCATCCACCTTGGGATTTCTTATGGTATTCTTGATGACGCGATAACTAGCTAAAACATCCTTGGGACATAGGAAGATGACAATGATATTCAACTGTGGCATTCCACATATTTTTAGGAATTTTTTTAGGAGTGCATTTTGAACTGAAATAATAGTGATATTCACAAACACCCCGGCGTATTGCCATACATTCTCCCTCAAAATATATCTTATGGCTTGATTGATACATTTGGACATCAATAAATAGGCTTCTCGATTCACATGATGGCATATGCTCAAAGTTGTTGTTCTACAATTCGTATTTTTAGTTGTTATATTGATTGCTGCGAGTGTGGCTTCTCATAGTTATGAATTGTGCAGCTTGGATTCTGGAGTCTTTCTTTTGAATTTTTTTATGCGCAGAAAACAGAAGCAATACTCTTAAGACTTGTACCGGTATCTTTTGACATGATCTGATCCCTATATCTTAACATTTTTTTTATTAAGTTAATCCCATATTGGATAGTCAAATATTTGTTGTAGTTACCATATCAACTTTGATTTGATTTCTAATCTGATGCTTGCCTGGCAAATTAGTTTAGCCTTTTTTTATGATGTTCACCTGTTAACCCGTATATCAGTTTGTTGTTTATTGGATTGAACTTAAGTTTTTTTAAATTTTCGTTCCCTTGGCACAATGGGAAGGAATTGTATTCTAAGTGTACGAAAGATGAGTTTTTGCCATGTTTTCTTGCAATCAAGTCATGTAGAGTGCATTATGTTGGACTTTGCCTTTTTACTTTCTTGATATTGCTGTATCCTGGATCTTTTTTGTTACTTGATTCCTCATAGGCTTTGTGTGTTAGGGATAGTTTTTCATAAGGATGCTGCCAGTCACATATTTGATCTAGATAGGGGATTGAATTTCTGTGATAAAAATTCATCCTTTTAAACGTGTGTTGTAGCAATGCGGACGTAGGCATTGCTAACAATTCAGGCTCCAGGGTCCAGGGACGTAGGCATCCTAACAATTCTCTGCTTTCGTTTGTTGCTACACCATCTTCAGGTTATGCTCATTCATTTGTTTTCTACTTTTCTTCATTACTCTACCAATTCTTTTTGTTTCCTCTGCCCATTTCTTATGGAATTAATTGTTCGTTCGGTATGTTGTTTTTAATTTCAGAATTGCATTGCAGGTGTTCGATATTTGGTCGCAGAGAACAAGTACTATGCACCTCAAGATTGGGGAAATGGAATAGGTATTTGTTGAAATGAAAAGTAATTCTTCTCTCCAGGATAATTTTTCTGTGTGTTTTATGGACGGAGAGTTTACTTTTTTTTTACCCTCACCATTCCCTAAAATTATTAATCTGTATTTTTCTGTAAAAAAATGCACAAATAATCCAACCCGACGAGGTGTGTTGCTACTTAATTTACAGAGTTCTTCTTGCCTCCATATGTGTAGTAACTGTTTTTTTGGACATGTTGCCTCCAATTTGATGAGCTGCACGTTAGATGATTAATATTTGTTGCTGAGTTTGTGTTTTAGTCATTCTGGTGTAAAGGTTTGCTACGTTTGGATTGGAACTTGGCTGTTTCTTATTGGTCCTGGCTGAGGGAAAATTTTCATATTCTCCCGCTGAGCAACTACCAAGCCTGCTTGCAACTAGAATTTACATGAATTTGACATGATTTCTTCGGTGTGTCAATGTCATAGTTGAATACAGCTCTTGCCGCACCAGTTCACGCCGGCTTGCTGTAGAATTTTCTTCCACCCATTTTCTTTATCCATTCTGGTACTGCTACAGTAGACTCAGAAGCCATCCAATATATATGTTGTGCGGAATGGAGAAATAACAGAAAATATGAACGAAAATAACAAGATTTACGTGGTTCACCAATTTGGCTACATCCACGGGAGATAGATTCACTATAATAGGTAGCAGGTTACAGACGCCAAGAAATTGGTCAGATTTCTACCTATCTAAGTGCAGAACAGAATTAATGTTTATAGAGAGAAAAGAGACACTTTATATACTGTCTCTACTAAACCCTAACAAACTGGGATTGGAACAAAACACAATTCGGCCCAAATCAACATCAGTCCAAATTGGAATTGGAATTATATTCTTATCATAATTGTAGATGTAGTTGTATTCCAGGCCAGGGTCGCAGAAGCGGCTATTACAGTATTCAAGGCATACCAACAAATCTCCACCTTAACTTGAATCCTCAAAGTAGAAAACTCCAGATGCACCATTACAGTGCCAGATGAGTAGACTTCGCCCTCCACTCCCGGGACTGCCCATAGAGCACCTAATCAGCTCTGATGTTCAGCAAGTCCAAACAATGTTGAAACTTGCTATGTGGAACAGGTTTGGTGAACATATCAGCGGGGTTGTCAGCAGTTCCCACTTTCTTCACCCTGATTCTCCTCTCACTCCTCAAGAAATTATACCTGACATCAATATGCTTGGTCCTCTCATGATGGACCTGATCCTTGGCTATGCAGATTGCACTCAAACTGTCACAATACACAGTAGCCTGATCATGATGTAGACCAAGATCACTAACCAGTCCTTTCAGCCATATTCCCTCCTTTGCAGCCTCTGTCAAAGCCATGTACTCTGCTTCTGTAGTAGACAACGTCACTGTAGGTTGCAAAGTCGCCTTCCAACTAACCACAGAACCTCCCAAAGTGAATACATAACCAGTCATCGATCTCCTCGTGTCAACATCACCAGCATAATCAGAATCCGAGTAGCCTGTAACTAAGCACTCGGTATCACCTCCATAAATGAGACCCACATCAGACGTACCTCTAAGATACCTGAAGATCCTCTTCACTGCTTGCCAATGTTCCTTTCCTGGTTGCCCCATGAACCTGCTCACAACACTGACTGCCTGTGCTAAATCTGGCCTCGTGCAAACCATAGCATACATCAAGCTCCCCACCGCGCTGGCATAAGGAACCCGAGACATATACTCCTTCTCCTCGTCTGACTGAGGAGCAAACATAGTGGTGAGATGAATATTTGCAGCACTAGGAGTGTCTATAGGCCTGGCTGTAGACATGCCAAACCTAGCCAACACTTTCTGAATGTAGCCTTTCTGTGACAAGAAAAGCTTCCGGTGACTTCGATCCCTAAGAATCTCCATTCCTAGTATCTTCCGAGCTGCACCCAGATCCTTCATCTCAAACTCAGCACTAAGAAGTCCTTTCAACTTCTGAATCTCGTGCTTACTCTTTGCGGCTACCAACATGTCATCTACATAAAGCACCAGATAGATGAATGACCCATCTCTCAACCTGCACTGCCTCGGAGACTGCTTAAGTCCATACAAAGACTTCTTCAACTTGCAAACATACTTTTCCTTGCCAGGAACCTGGAAACCATCTGGCTGAGTCATGTACAACTCTTCCTCCAACTCTCCATGTAGAAAAGCGGTCTTCACATCAAGTTGTTCAAGCTCCAAATCCCGATGTGTCACCAAAGCTAGCAACACTCTGATGGAAGTGTGTCTGACCACTGGTGAGAAAATCTCATTATAGTCTACCCCCTCTCTCTGACTGAAACCTCTAGCAACAACTCTAGCCTTGTACTTGACTCCCTCTGTAGGTGATATCCCTTCCTTTTTCTTGAAAACCCATTTGCAAGTGATAATCTTTCTCCCTTGAGGCTGTTGAACCAAATCCCATGTCTGATTCTTCTGGAGGGACTCCATCTCATCTCCCATTGCAGCAAGCCATTTATCAGCATCAGTACCTGAAACAGCTTCTCTGTAAGTGGATGGCTCATGAGTATCCACCTCCTCAGCAACCTGTAGTGCATAACCCACCATATCTTCAAACCCATATCTCTTGGGCGCCCCAACTCCAACCCTCCTGGGTCGATCCTGAGCTAAACTGCGGACTGTAGCTCCTGATGGTTGGGGATCTGGTGGTGGAGATTCCGGTATCTCAGATTCTGTTTGTGGCTCTTGATTCACCTCAAATTGTTCCAATCTATTTTCACCTTGAGTGACTTCAAGCTCCACCTGTTTATCAACTCCACTAGTTTCTGGCACAACTGTGGGCTTCACCATAGATCTAAGCAAAGAATTTTCATCAAAGACAACGTCCCTGCTCAGAATAACCCTCTTCTCAGACGGAGACCATATCCTGGAGCCTTTAACTCCATCTCCATAACCCACAAAGACACCCTTCTTGGCTCGGGGCTCCAACTTACCATCACTAACATGATAATAAGATGTACAACCAAAAACCTTTAACTTGGATTAATCAACAACTTTACCTGACCACAACTCCATAGGTATTTTGCACTCTATACCCGTGTGAGGCCCGCGGTTGATCAGGTAACAAGCTGTACTCACCGCCTCTGTCCAGAATCTCGTTTCCAAACCAGCATTAGAGAGCATGCACCTCGCTCTCGCCAGCAATGTCTGATTCATCCGCTCAGCTATGCCATTCTGCTGTGGCGTATTCCTGACTGTATGATGACGAGCAATCCCTTCATCCCTACAAAACTGATCAAACTCAGACGAGCAGAATTCCAGCCCATTATCAGTTCGAAGCCTCTTGATCTTCTTCCCGGTCTGATTCTCCACCAAAGATTTCCACTCCTTGAACTTCGAGAAAGCTTCACTCTTATGTTTCATCATGATAACCCAAGTCATCCTTGAGTAATCATCAATCAGAGAAACAAAGTACCTGTGACCTCCCAGTGACTCAACTCGGGAAGGTCCCCAACAATCAGAATGGATGTAATCCAATGTGCCCTTTGTTCTATGAATCGCCTTAGGAAACTTGCTGCGGTGATGCTTCCCAAAAACGCAATGCTCACAGAAGTCCAAGCTCTTGATCTTGTGGCCACCAAGAAGATCATACTTCGACAGAATCTGCATCCCTCTTTCACCCATGTGACCAAGCCTCATATGCCATAACTTAGTCATATCATCCTGGTGAACCTCCGAAGATGCAACATTAACATAATCCATAACCGTGGAACCTTGTAGAAAATACAAAGTACCATGCAGAACACCTTTCAGAACCAGCCTAGAACCTTTGCAGACACTCAGAACTCCATCACTCCCTGAGTAGACGAAACCCTTTCTATCCAACGTAAGAAGAGAAATCAGATTCTTTGTCATCGATGGAACATGCCTGACATCGTTCAAAGTACAGAAACTACCATCATGCGTCCTGATCTTGATTGAACCAATCCCAACTACCTTGCACGCAACACCATTTGCCGTAGTAATGATGCCCTCAGCTTGCTCATAAGTTGAGAAATAATCTCTCCTTGGGCATATATGGTAAGATGCCCCAGAATCAAGAAACCACGCATAAGAATGATTATTTTGCCCAGTAACAGCTAGAGCAAAATCATCTTCAGAACTGAAATCCCCTTCAGCCACAGCAGCAGTACCAGATGTACTCCCAGATTTACTAGCCTTCTTCGGACACTCCTTTTTCCAATGCCCCTTCTCCTTACAGTAGTTACAAACATCATTGGCCTTGGGACCCTTTGAAGATGACTTCTTGCCCTTCTTCTTATTGCCGGTTCCCTTGCCCTTTGTGTTTCTGTCACTAGCAAACAAGCCAGAGACCTGACTTTTTGTACCTGTACCGTTTGCCTTATGTCGCAACTCTCTACTATGGAGAGAGGATCTTACTTCCTTCAGAGACACGGAATCTTTACCAACAATAAATGACTAAACAAAATTCTCATACGAAAGTGGTAAAGAAACTAGCAAAATCAAAGCAGCATCTTCATCTTCAATTTTCACATCTATATTTCGCAATTCTAATAACAAAGTATTCAATTGCTCTAGATGGTCTCTGAGTTGCGTACCTTCCTGCATTCGGAGACCGAAGAGGCGTTGTTTCAGAAGCAACTTGTTGGTTAGAGATTTCGTCATATACAAACTCTCCAACTTCAACCACAGTTGTGCAGCAGTCTCCTGATCTAAGACCTCGGTGATGATTTCGTCCGCGAGACACAACATAATCGTCGAGTGTGCCTTTTCTTCCAGACTCACAACATCGCCAGAACTGCTCGCGAAATCCTTCGTCAGCGGAGTCCACAAACCTTGCTGTTTCAGCAAAGCTCGCATCTTGATCTGCCATAAACTGAAACTGTTTCTTCCGGTAAACTTGTCGATCTTCACGTTCAACCCAGACATCTTTCTTCCCGATCAGCCCCGATCTGATGAGCCCAGAATCCGATATACCCACTACGGATATCGCCGGAAAAAGAAACCGCTCTGATACCAGTTTGTTGTGCGGAATGGAGAAAGAACAGAAAATATGAACGAAAATATCAAGACACAAGATTTACGTGGTTCACCAATTTGGAGACAGATTCACTATAATAGGTAGCAGGTTACAGACGCCAAGAAATTGGCCATGCAGAACAGAATTAATGTTTATAGAGAGAAGAGAGACACTTAATATACTGTCTCTACTAAACCCTAACAAACTGGGATTGGAACAAAACACAATTCGGCCCAAATCAACATCAGTCCAAATTGGAATTGGAATTATATTCTTATCATAATTGTAGATGTAGTTGTATTCCAGGCCAGAGTCGCAGAAGCGGCTATTACAGTATTCAAGGCATACCAACAATATATTTAGACATAAAAACCAACGGTGTAAAACCAAACCTTAGTAAAACCAACGGTGTTCTTTTGTTCATATTACTGGAGACATTTGTTCACTAAGAAGGTGAGAATGTTTCCGAAACTTTGTTTGTTTGTAACCCCAAGGGAAACAAAAAACAAAAAACAAATTCTATAAATTTATTATTTATTCACAAGGGATCTCCATGCATATATGCTAAAATAGGTTTAGGTTGCAAATATCAGTTTCTCATAGTTTGGGTGCATACAAGAACTTTCTGGTTGGTTTCATTCTGGGTTCTAAAAAGCGCGCTTAAAGCACTAAGCGCTCATAGGAGCGCTTTGTATCGAAAAGCGCTGGCGCAGACGGAAAGCGCGCGCTTCCGAACGCTTTTTAGCGCTTTTTTTGAAGCGCAAAGCGCTCAAAAAAGCGCGCTTTTCATTACAGCCCCAAAAGCCCATAAACATACCAAAAATTTAACTCCAAATAAATAATTACAGCCCAAAAGTAAAGGCCAAGTAATTTAACATTAAAGGCTCATTTGCATCTTGTGCTTTGCCTTGAAAGAATGGAGGAGCTCCCTAGTATTTATAGTTGAAATTTGAAGGCTAAGTCTCCTCTCTTCCAATGTGGGACTAATGTAGTATAGTAAGGCTAAGTCTAAAGCCTTTGCTGCCTATGTTGAACTTCTCTTTCTTGAACAGAAGTGAAATGCTTAGTTTAAGTTCAATGAATTCTGTCTCTTGATGCAGCATTACTTCTTTGACAATTTCATACAATTTTTTAAGTTGGTGATTGCTTATTCTATACCCACAATTGGATGAACTGATATACATGAGTGGTGAATACCACTGGGAAATCTACACTCCAAATCTATCAAACCTTACCTACTATTTAGATAACTAATACTGGAAGTGATAATTAAACTAATTCTGCCGAAGGAAAAGTTATAGCTGACTGATGATTTCAAACGAAGACAACTCAGGAACATGCATCACCACAACATACAATTTTCAACTGGTTGTATCTTTTACAGGTATGCTGCATGTCATTGATTTTGACCGAAACATTAGGAAGCCTAAATTTCTCTAGCCTTGCTATTGCTGGCAAAGTTTGAAAGTCTATCATGTGTCTTTATTGAAATAATCCTAGTATATGATTTGCGAGCGCTTTTTTCCGAAAAGCGAGCGCTTGCGCTCAGCGCTTCGCGCTTCGGTAAATTTTACCGTTAGCGCTTCGCTGCACTTTGTGATTTTTAAAACCCAGGTTTCATTGAACACGTTTGACTGAAACTGTCTGTTTCGTATAGGTTCAGGTCTAGGTTCGGAACACACTGCCAGAATATTGATAGCTGCTACTTCATACTCTTCTTAGGTTCATATTCCGATTTTATGGAGATATATTGTTCCATTAACCTTATGTGTACTCCTTTTGAAGTTTTTTTCCGCGATGTTTTATGTTTAGCCACAGCTTTGGCATGGGTTCAGATTATCTGCCCTAGCTGTTGTTCTTTTCCAACCCAGTGAATTCCGCTGACATTACTATCCTTGTTGAAGTATGTGGGTTGCTTCAGAAATATGTCCAAAATAATGTAAGCCAAGGATTCAATTTTCTCATTGGTGATGCTTAGGGAATGGGCCGTTGGTATGTGATTGTTGGCATTTTCCAAATTGCTGCACAGTTAACTATTTAGGGCAGTGGGCAGAGAAACTGGCTGTCTCGCTACTACTTAATAAGTCATCGGTGGGGGGAAATTTGTTGAGAATATTGTATATTGTGGTTTTCCTTTGTGTAAGTACGTTGATTATGGAAATTTGGAGCAATGGATTCATGGTGATGTAGGGGAATTCAGCCTTATTGCTAGATGAGAGATATTGTTAGATTCTATTCAGCATCACTTTTTTAAAAATAATTTTTTATTTACCGTTATTATATGTAATTAAAGTTATCGGTGGTCAAATATGACTTGAGAAAGTTGACAAAAAAATAGAAACATTTGATAGAATGGAGATGTATAAAAACTTATGGATCTGGGTGAAACTGCACAAAGTGCAGTATACAATACCTAGTGTGTGTGTATATATATATATGTGCATGCATTATTTTTAAGATAACTAATTAAATCACAAAGTTGGGTTTTAATTCGTCTAACTATTAGATGGGACAATTTTATAATTAAAATATAATTAATTGGGTGATTTGATGTTTATTTTCATTTATTGGAACGAGATTCCTGCCATTTTAAACATCTTTCAAATATATCTCAAAGTATAGATTTCTATAATCGAAATTTTAAAACAAGTAGAGATTTTTCATGATTGGCCTAATGACCGTGAGGTAATTAAAGCAAGAAACATTCTCTAATTAAATAGATATGAAAAGTAAAATAAATATAACACTTAATAGTTAATAATAATAAAATATTGTGACACGTCTCCTACTTTTGTGGATGATGCTCCATCATTGGAGATGCTCTTAGATGGTTTGTATGTGCAATGTGTTAACCTCAGTTACATTTTTCATGTTCCTTCGGAAAGTAGCGTTGCATTCAATGCTGGTCTGTCCCATTACTCCAACCTGGTTTTGCATAACTTCTCGTAGATATGCTTTCCATTTGGCTCCTCCATTGTTTTTCTTGCTGTCGAAATATTCTTTGGATTTATCAGATATTCCTAAGGATGTTGGGTAATTTGGCCAAAGTCGAAGACACCTAGTTGACATTAAAACAATGATATTGATAGATAACATAGCCCAAATAATTTTTTAAATTTATTTTCCCGTGAATCTGTATGTTATCGTTTATTTTGTAAGCTTGAGTGATATTTCATTTGCAACTCTTTGTACTCCTCAGGTAAAGCTCGTGCTTTTCAAGTGTTTGATAAAATGCCCCACTGAACTATTACTCCTTGATACAACTCTACCATATTCATGAAATTATAAAATCCCGTAAACATGGCCTCAGCATTTCCATATTCCAAATCTCTTCATTGTTAGTACTTGTCAAATGTGTGAATGTTCCTGTTCCAGGTGTTGCATTTGGACTGATCATGAGTATAAGGTGGCCAAGGCTTCTAACTCCCTCACAGCTCTCACAGATTATAAGGAGGCAAAGAAGCCCTCTGAAGGCTCTTGAAATCTTCCGGGAAGCGAAATCCCGGTACGCTAACTATCACCACAATGGTCCTGTCTATTCTACGATCATTCGCATCCTAGGAAACTCAGGTAGGATATCTGAGATGAAAGAAGTGATTCATCAAATGAGAGATGATTCTTGTGAATATCAGGATTCGGTATTTGTTGATGCCATCAAAACTTATGCAAAGGCTGGTCTCATTGAGGAGGCAGTTTCTCTTTTCAGAAGCCTTCCTCAATTCAACTGTGTGAACTGGACAGATTCTTTTAGTACCCTTTTGGAGATCATGGTGAAAGAGTGTGAGTTGGAAGCTGTTCATTCACTCTTCTTGCAGAATGTTTCTAGTTGGGAAGTGAAATCGCGTATCAAATGTCTGAATTTGTTATTGGAGGCTCTTTGCAGGCTAAAGCGCTCTGATCTCGCGCTGAATGTCCTCCAAGAAATGTTTTACCAATGCTGTTATCCTGACAGGGAATCGTATGCGATTCTTATGCGGGGTCTATGCGAGGATGGTAGGCTCCACGAAGCCACGCATTTGATTTACTCTATGTTCTGGAGGATTTCTCAAAAGGGTAGTTGTGGAGATGTTGCCGTGTACAGAATCCTGTTGGATGCCTTGTGTGATAATGGTGATGTTGAGGAGGCTGTGAACCTCCTTGGCAAAGTCTTGAGAAAAGGACTCAAGGCTCCAAAACGAGCCAGAAAGCAATTCGATCTTAGCCAATGTTATTCTGGAGGAAGAGCAGATGTTCCAACCACAAAGCGCTTGATAAACGAAGCGTTGATTCTAGGTGGAGTTCCCAGTACAGATGGTTACCAAACAATGGCTGTTGATCTATACTCTGAAGGCAAGATTGATGAAGGTGATAAAGTGCTTAGAGAAATGCAAGAGAGGGGGTTTAGATCATCACATTTGGTCTTTGAAGCTAAGGTGGCCGCATTGCTGGGAAATGATAGAGTTGATGATGCAGTATCTGTGGTAGAAAAAGAAATGGTGGAAAAGGGTTGTGTTCCAACAGTTGGGCTGTACAATCTTCTCATACAAGGACT
The DNA here is from genome assembly GCA_037428765.1 of Rubia yunnanensis. Taxonomy (NCBI): domain Eukaryota; kingdom Viridiplantae; phylum Streptophyta; class Magnoliopsida; order Gentianales; family Rubiaceae; genus Rubia; species Rubia yunnanensis. The sequence continues at coordinate 4,043,377 of CM075071.1, forward strand.
TTTTGCTGATCGGAAACCGGATCTAGCTATCAGTTACTTGAGGAAGATGTCGAGGCAGATTGGCTGTGCACCTGACCGTGAAAGTTATAGTCTCTTAGCAGATGGCCTTTGTAATGAAAGTAAATACCTCGAAGCAAGCGAGATATTGGAAGAAATGTTAACCAACTCGTTTCGGCCTAGAAGTTCAACTTACAATAAACTTATTAGGGGACTTTGCTTAAATGGAGGATCATATAAAGCCTGTATGTGGTTGGAAGAGATGACGAGCGAAGCTAAAATCCCTGATGTTTGTACTTGGAACTCATTAGTGTCTTCTGCTTGTTCTGGTGGAATTCCTAATCGAACATTTTGTGGAATCCTACATGTTTTAACTGAATCTTCTCGACCGCGTCCTTCTTAAGAGGTCCCCTTCCATTCTGGTTCCTTGGGAGGAAAGAAGAACTGAAAAGAGAATTGTTGCATCTTGCAGGCCAACAAACTCCTGACCGTTTTGGAATGTGCTAGTTATACTTACTAGTAAGCCTAACTTTCCCTCAAATGACATTGTGTATGCCTGAATCCACAGTTATGAATACCATGATTTCAGTTTGCTTTCATTCTCTTCCATTATGATGCCATCGCTGATGTGTGGATTGTTTAATTTGTTTGTAATGTAGTTGTCGTGTCACTCATGTTTCAGCTGATTAATTTAGAAAGATGGTAAATCCCACACAAGTAGTGTTCTTTTATGCATTGCAACCTAAGACTAATGACTTCAGAATTTATACTTGTTTGAAACTGCTTATGAAACCGGTGGTGAGCATAGCATTTCTTACATCCACTTATTTAAGTCAAGAGCATGAGTTCGTGTTCTATGTGAGAAGAAGACCCCAGAGTAGAAAGTTTTCATCCAGGAAGGTAATGTTACAGCCTGTATCATCTGGAGATCTTGGTTGAATTCTTTTTTGAGAGTCTTATTGCATGCTAGTTCATTGACTTGTGATGAAACAGAAAATTTGATAAACTCCTAGCTTCAAGAATGGAATTGCATGTCATTATCTGTAAAAGGCTTCTTGTTTTCAGAATAGAGTTTCATTGTTATGCCTGAAGAACATGTGAACCAGTTGCATTGCATTTTTATGTCGCCATTTGGCTTGAGGTTTGCTGGAAATTTGCTGTAAAAATTGTCTTGGGTATGAGTATGACTGGATTGAGGATCATATCTGGAAAGAGGAACTAGGCAAGAAACCATGAATTGCCATTATTCTAAAATCATTATTCTGAAAGCAAGGTTATAACTTTTCATCATTTGGAATAGCTGTGTGCTAGTACCATGTCACAGATAATCAGTTCTAGAATGATAGTTATACAAATGCTTAACTTCTAGAGAACATCATATTGGTCTTTTGAGAAGAGTATACTGGCGCTTTAGGCCCTCGGGAAAAAGAAACATTTTGATCATCTCGGGGTTTTTTTTGGCAGGTACATGCCAGTCAGCGGCGGAACCAGAAAATATTTTCAGGGGAGGCTCATAATATTAATGACATATAAATTTTAAAAATTCAACTCAACAATAATGAAAAATACTACATAATATAATAAATCAAGTACCATACAATAATATTTTTACAAGTTCACTAAACTACTAAAATAACTACTTTCTAACGCCCGAATTACTAGAAGTAGAACTAGGAAAAGGTGGGGGCAACAGATATCTACGAGACTCCATGGCTTGATAACGTTGCATAATCGGTTCATTCTCAATCTTAACAAAAATACCCTTTTCAATATATATCGCATTACATCGTTCAACAATTCATCTCCCATTCTATTACGAAGATCGGTCTTGATATTCTTCATGGCAGAAAAAATTCGCTCAATTGAAGCAGTTGCAACTGGTATAACTAATGCTAACTCAATAAGACGATATACCAATGGATAGAGTACCATGCTACGTGATCGAACCATATGTTGAGCAAGACTTCCAAGATCATTGATGACCGAATAGGCATCATCATCTCTCACATCATGAATGAAGAAATCAAGTTGTTGCTCAAGTTCTAAACGATCAACTAGAAGTCATCCGGATAGAGTTCAGCAAAGCGAAGCAACTTACCAACATCAAACATGGCAAATCTTTCTCTCGGATCAAGGCATGCAATACAAGTGAGTAATTTCGAGCTTGCTTCGCAAAATCGATGATTCATTTCAAGAATCATCCTGTCAACGGTCTAGTATTGAAAAAATAAAAAATAAAACAATAAGATAAAAAATACATATAAAATATTATAAACAAAATAAATTAAACTATGTAAATATTAAAGTAGTACCTGAAGAAAAATATCAACACGGTAGAAATCATGATTGGTTGACATTTCTCCCCGTCGTCTAGAAGACGAATTTTCCGTTGTGCTTCCAGCACGTCTAATGTGATCTCATGCTTCACACAAAATGTGTTGACTCCATCCAATAATTTATCAAAACCACAATCTCTGAATTCTTGCAATTTAGTCTTCATTCTATTCATCATTCGCATAGCCATCGAAATATTTTGATCTCTTTGTTGCAAGGCAAGGGACAATTGACTTGTAGCACCCAACAAATGCTTCATAAAAAACATACAAAATACAAATTCATAGCTCTCCATTCTATCAATCAAACCCTTTGCTGTAGAGGCATTTTCATCTAAATTGCCATGCTCACAGATATTAAGAAGCACTTGAATAATTGAAGACCACATAGCCTCAAAGCGAAGAATAGTACTGTAATGTGATCCCCAACGTGTATCACCAGGCCGTCTCAAACTCATTTCTTGATTTTTGCCTCTTCCACTAACATTCTCCCCACTCTCCAATGCCTCTACAAGTCTAGCATGTTCTAATTGCACAAGCATCTCTTTTCTAACACATGAACCTCCAACTAGATTCACAGTTTTAACAAGATACCCAAAAAATTCACCCACAAAAAGAGTACTATATGCAACAGAAACAACAACCAATTGAAGTTGGTGAGAGAAACAATGAATATACCTTGCAGAAGAGTTTTCTTTCAATATCAAAGCTTGCAATCCATTAAACTCCCCTCGCATATTTGAAGCCTCATCATATCCTTGGCCTCTCAACTTTGACAAGGACAATTTCTTATCTACAAACAGTTGCTTAAGAGCATCTATCAAAGTAATAGCTTTAGTATTGGAAACATGCACAAGAGCAAGAAAACGCTCAAATATACATCCTTGTTTGTTGACATATCTCAAAACAACCCCCATTTGCTCTTTTATTGAAGCATCTATAGCCTCATCAACAAGAATAGAAAATACACTATCTCCAATGTCATTAACAATAGCATCAGTTACCTCGCCAGCACAAGCAGTTCAGAGCTGTTTCTGAACTCTGGGGGATGTCAACTTGCAATTTCCGGGAGCATTTTCATTCATTACCTTAGCAACATCTTCACTTCGCTTGCAATACCATTCAACCAATTCAAGATAATTACCCTTGTTGATGAAATCCCAACCTTCATCATGACCACGAAAAGCCAAACCTTGATTTAACAAGTATCTTGTCAAATCCAAAACCGCATTCAAACATGTGTGATATGCTTTTTTTGCTTCAGTAAAATGACCATCCAAACAATGTGAGATACTTTGCTTTTGAAGGCTAAAATTTCTCAATTTGATTGCTGCACCATGATGAATTCCATCCACATTCTTAGCATGTTTCCTAAATACTTCAAGGGGCATTCTTCCAATTCATCACCCCATCCACAGTATATGTCGTCCCCTTTGCTGAATTCTTAAAAAGATAGCAAGGAAAACAAAAGGCCGCATCCTTTGAAACACTATACTCCAACCAATTAAATTCATCAAACCAACCCTTTTGAAAACTTCTAAATTCATCATTGAACACTGTCTTTGGAAAAATATGATTCTTAGGTTGGCAAAGACCTCTTAATATATATTCTCTTAGCACTTCATCTCTAATAGAAACATCAATCTCTTCAATAGGTTTACGTAGCCCGGGATCACTTATAACATCATTCTGATTGAATTCTACACGAGATTGTTTTGTACTACTACCCTCTTCATTGTGCCTTTGTTCATTAGATCCATTCAATTTCTTTAAAGATGGAGATCCGCCACTTCGAATTAAAAATTTATCCATAACCTTTTAAATATCAAAGAGGGAAAATATGTAAATTGATTTATTTTTTAAAAATCTAAAAGAGTTACGAAACAATAACAAATTGAGATAACAAAAAATTTATAAAATCATATTCATCTAAATTCAATTTAACAATTATCCCTAATTGATAATTCCATAAACCGATTATGACAAATTGACAATTTCATTTTCACATACAATTATACGAAATAAATCAAACAATTATAATTTCAACTAAATTCCAACTAAATTCGACTAAATATGCAATTCAACTAAATTTCAACAATCATATATAATACAACCATATAAATTCAATTCAACATCCAATCTAAAAATCATGTTCACATAAATTTAAGTTTTGAAGCAAAAAATAAAAAAGAGAATAAACCCTAAAATTAATAAATCTTAGCATAAAGAGAAGAAGTCTACCGGTGGTTTGGAGAGGCGGCGTCCGACGTACAGAGGCGGCGGGACGAGGCAGCTTCCGACGGCGCCGTCGCGGAGACCTGGTGGCGGACGGCTCTCGGCTGAGGAGGGAACTGACGGAGGGAAAGGGTCCAAAGGGAGATGCTCTGCTGCTCTCGCCTCTGTTCCAATATTTTGTAGTAAGATTGGATTATTGGATTGGGCTCAGTTTGGCCCAATCCATTTCACATTCCATTTTTTTTTCATATTACTAAATGAAACGACGTCGTTTCACTAACGTGAAACGACGTCGTTTTAGTACTTAGGCATTAAAAAAAGAAGGCCGCAACGCGGCCTTCTTCTCCGAGCAAACCTTGGACAGTCGCCGGAGATACGCTCGACTCCACTGGAAGATGCGCTCGACGATCGGACCGCCTCCTGCTACCTCCGGCCGGCAATCTAGGTAGGGCTGGAGCCCTACCTCGCATACCATTGGTTCCGCCTCTGATGCCAGTGTTAGAGAGGAAGCTCCCAACTTAGATCCTGATAAGTCCCAGGTTTAACTGCAGATCACCATATGCAGAAACGACTCAAGGGTGCACACAGATTGGAAGAAACTTTCAGTAGATAAAGCATGAAAATGAAAACCCTGTAATTTTGAAGAGGTGACGGATCTAACCGTTTTACTCTTTGCCCAATATCCACAGTGCGCACCCCTCGCCACCCTAAGTTCTTGTTTGAGATGTATGTAGACTACCTTCAAGAAAATTCCTAGCATTTATTGTAGTAGTTGGGGTGATGGAAAAGAATTTTAGAGCTGGTATGACCCATTTATAAATAGAGGTTTTGAAGCGGATTTCTTCATCCTTTACAAAAACAACTCGCTTCACCTAGTATGAGAAATGCACTTTTAGACTAAGGAGTTTCAAAGAAGCGTCCACCCTCAATAATTAGTGTGTTCCACCGTAGTATGGAATCATTGCAATTCATCCAATTTGGCTGAAATATTATAATCGCAATGTAGTTATATATAATGGAAGGAGAAAGTCTCAGTAAAGGCGGCCGGTGAATCATTTGCAAAATGGGGTAATCAGTATCAATTATGTTTTTTTCCTTTTTTTCTTTTTTCTTCTCTACGGTTTTGAACAAATTTTTTTGAAAACAGTGACGCAATTAATCTGTCCCTCTCACGTGAAACTCTTTTTCATCATACTCTCCTTCACTTTTTACAACAGTAAAACTATCTATGCTTTTACGCTATTGTTCTTCAATTTCTTCTCTGTTCTTCATGAAATTCATCGTCGATTTCTGCTTTTTATTTGCCGATCAACTTCGATGCAATCTCATCGTACAACTTCGTCGTCCTTGTCTTCTTTAGGGATTGAAATCAGTAAGTCCACGATTCTAGGTTTTCATATTTGATCATCTTTCTTTTGTGTTTTTGCTTGATAATCATTCGTCGTTCTGATTTAACGAATTTGCTATTTATTTGTTGTAGTCTATGGGTAGGGTGAAGGATAAAGGTTCAGGTCTTCCTACTAAAGCTGTTGCTGATATCAATAAGGGAAAGAAGGAGGTTTCTCCTAAACCGGAGAAGTTGACTCAGCCTCCTCCTTCTCCTGGTTCATTTCTTTGTTTTCGTTTTGAATATTTGGAGTTTTGCTTTTTTTTTGTTCTTGCTGTGTGTGTATGTGTGTTTTTCAGTCTTGTTGCTGTTGACTTTTTTTAGAGTATACTTATTTGTTTTGATTTGTAAGTCGGATCTGCATGTTTTGAGTCTTCTTTATAACATGCATTTGATTATTAAGATGTTGCATCTGTTAGTATAACATATGTAGTAGTTAGTTGTTCTATTTTTTTTATTGTATGTTAGCCAGTCCATTGATGATTTTAATGTGCCTTTATTGTCTTAGGAATTGCATATATGTTAGTATAACATATGTATTAGTTAGTTATTCTATTTTTTTTATTTGTAAGTCAGATCCACATGTTTTGACTCTGTTTTATAATGTGCATTTGTTGTCTTAGAAGTTGCATATGTTAGTATAATATATGTATTAGTTACTAACTATGTTTTTTTTACTAGATGATAACCAGCCCACTGATTGTTATAATGTGCATTTGTTGTCTTAGAAGTTGCTTATGTTAGTATAATATATGTATTAGTTACTAACTATGTTTTTTTTACTAGATGATAGCCAGCCCACTGATTGTTATAATGTGCATTTGTTGTCTTAGAAGTTACTTATGTTAGTATAATATATGTATTAGTTACTTACTCAGCTTTTTTATTTTCACTGGTTGTTAGCTACTTATTGTTATTCTTCTGATTTGATAAGATGTATTTTTTTCATTACAAGTTCCTTATGTTAGTTTACTATATGCATAAGTTAGTTAAAATATGTATGTCAGATTATGTTGCTTATTGATTGTCAGACTATGCATGCATTTGTTTTATTACAAGTTGCATATATTAGTATACTATATGCTTTAGTTAGTTATACTGTGTATTTTTCATATTATGTTACTTACTGACTGTCAAACTATGCATGCATTTGTTTCATTACAAGTTGCATATATTAGTATACTATATGCTTTAGTTAGTTATACTGTGTGTTTTCAGATTATGTTGCTTACTGACTGGCAGCTATGCATGTTTTTTTTAATTACAAGTTGCATATGTTAGTATACTCTATGCATTAGTTTATGATTGTGTGGTATATGATTCTTTTTAGTTGTGTCTGAAGGAGGTGAAGATACAGTTCAAAATGAAGAATCTGAGATAGAAGAAGGTGATTCTAATTTTTCTGTACTACATTTATTTACTTATTTACCCATACATTTACTTATTTAAATGTGTTATGTTGTTTAGATCCTAAGTTGTTGGTTAGGAAATCTAAAAAGAAAGATGAACCTTCTCTTCAAGATAAGCTGAAGAAGGTTCAACAGTTTTATGCTTCTGGAGGTTATTTTATTTCCTTTATATGTTGTATTTTATTTATGTGATTATGTTTGTTTTTTTAATATGTCCTTATACAGTTTTTGATTTTGATTTTTTTTTGTAGTAACTGCATTGGCACGTAGGTCTGCCAAAATTGGTGGTGTTGCTACTCCACAGATTCCAGTTCCTGTTTTTCCTAAGCAGGCAAATAAGAAAAGGATGAATGTGAGTGTGAAGAAGCTGAAGGATCGTGAAGGTGGATAAACTGTGGATGAAGATGGATCAACTTAGGAATTAGGATATGACGCCTTGCTGACTGATGTTATTCGAATGAGTAGAGAGTCAACTGGTGTTAATGAGAGTTGTGAATGTGGGGGATCTAAGGTTTGTGAGAAGGGTTCAAATATTGTTGATGGGGATTCAGTTGTAGCTGGTGAGGTCTCTACAGCTGTTGATGAGGGTGCATGCATTTGCTAGTGAAGATGGTGGTTCTCTGGCAGTTGATGTAGAGAAGGAAGTTGGTGAGGGTTCAGAGGGTTGTGAGGATGCTAAGGCTATTGATGGGGATTTAGTGGTTGATGTGGATAGGGTAGTGAAGAAAGATATTAGGGAGGTTTTGGATGTGATGATTGATAATGCTAGTGCTGGTGTTGAAGGGGGTTAATGCTAATGTTGGTGTTGAAGGGGTTGGAGTTGATGGTAAAGGTGGTTCCAGGGTTGTTGAGGATGATTCTAGTAAATAATTCAATAGATAATGATATGGTTAGAGAGTTTATACAAGAATATCTTTTTGATTTGGATGCAGTTGAGAGGGAGGAAGCCTGATCTGCTGTAGTTGTGTGTGAGAGTGAGGGTGATAGGAATGAGAGTGAGGATGCTCGACCTGATGTGGTTGTGCTTGAGAGTGAGGATAATAGGAATGAGAGTGAGGATGCTCGACCTGTTGTGGTTGTGTGTGAGAGCGAGAATGCTCGACCTGTTGTGGTTGTGTGTGAGAGTGAGAATGCTCGACCTGTTGTGGTTGTGCGTGAGAGTGAGCATGCTTGACAATCTATGGTTGTCTCTTTTGAAGGACAAAAGGAGATGTCCCTAACTAGTAAGAAAACGAAGGTAGTTGCTGCTAGTCCTTCGAAGTAGAAGTCACCGGTTGGTTTGAAGAAGAAGTTCGTACCTGGTCAATTGAGCAAGTAGAGAAATTTTTGGTGAGTCCCCTATTGTACAGTTGAAAAGGAAGGCGAAAGAAGTACCTGCAAAGTCGCCTGCTGTGGTCGTGAAGAAGATAAAGACAAAGAAAGTTGTTGTTAAGAAATTTGTTGGGGCTGTGAAGGAGTCTGGTGAGAAAGTGAATGTGAAGGTGAAGAAAGCTGTTGAAGTTTCTAAAAAACCTAGTTTGAAGAGGAAAGCGGATAGTAGTGTTGGTGAAGCTCCGAGTTCGGAAAAATGGTTGTTGCTGAGGAAAGACCGGCGAAACAACAGTGCAATTGTCCGAAGAAGCAGGTGGTTAAACGTATTGATGAGGAGGGTAACATGTAAGTTTTTTGGTTTAACAGTGTTATTTTAATATATTATAACCTGTATTTTAATTTATAAAATGTTACATTTGATAATATTCAGTGTTTACTTGTAATTCACAGTTTATATGTCATCAGGTTTATTTTCCTACTTGTTGATAAGAAACTGTATATGTTTGTTCAAATGTTGCATATGTTAATTTTCATAGTTTATTTGTTATTTATTCCTATGTAAATGTTCTTATCCAAAAATTGTTTGTCTTGAATGTTATTTTAGAAACTGTTTTTGTTTGTTTAAATATTGCATATGTTAATCTTCATGATGTCTTAGTTAAGTATATCATATGTGACTGGTTATTGTTTATAAATTGATCTTTGTGTGTTAGATTTAAACTTACGTTTTGCATATATTAATTGTATTATGAATTTATTAGTAATTTTTGAAACTATGTATACTTACTCTTTTCATATTAATTTTTTTTTTAGGTTTGCTAAAAAATTCTCTACTAGCTGCTGTCCTTCGATGCTTAAATATGTAATTGCCACCCTCAGTCCTGAGCAAAATATTGATGTTTAAGAGATAGATTTTGGTAGACTTCTTGATTTTGACATTTCATCTCTCCCTTTTGGAATTGTTCCTTCGTTGGTTGACAAGTTTGATTATGTGGGCTGATTTCATATTGCTCTATGCTGACTTCATATTAATCTAGGCTGACTTTATAGTTTTTGTTCTAGGTTTGATCATGTTGGTTGTGTTCAAGAAATAGCTAGCTCCTTGTACATTATTACCCATGATATGTCCATTTTATGTGCATAATTTAGTACTATTTTGGGTCACTTTTATGCTCTTTTATTATCAAGAGCTTATGTTTTACCTTGAAATTCTCTTAGGAGGGGTAAGAGCAACTTTATGCTCTTTTACCTCTTCTAAGTGGATTTTACGTGACAAGGGAAGAACACGGAGGCATGAAGACCAGATGCCATTAAAGATCACATTTTCGATGACTTTTGAAGACTTGCTTCGAAGACATGAAGACCGGAGGCCATCGAAGACCATTTTTGAAGACCTTGAAGACTTGAAAAATGAGAGGAATCGCTATGAAGATAAATGTTTACCACAAGAAGAAGAAAAGAAAACAAGGTTAAATTCTGGCACTCGTCGCGAGTCATGACCAACTGGTGGCCAGAATCTAACCTTATCCCTTTTGTACTATAAATAGCACTCGCTTTCCTCTCATTCATATCTTCTTCTTCTGCATTTTTGGTACTGTTTAAAACCATATTTTCTTCCATTTTCATCTTTGAATTCTCTTGTATTATGTTTGGTTGTTTAGCCTTAATTAGTATGGACTCTTGTAGCTAAATCTAGTTCTTGGGAGCAATTGACTAAGACTCCCAAGCCCATGTCTTAAGAACAATTTGTAGCCTATTTAATACTCTTACTATCATGCATTTATGGAGCATTGAATGTGTTTTTTAATGTCATTAATGTTATTGAAAGCTTGAGTATATGAAGTACTTGTATGATATGTTTGTTAGGGTTTGGGGAAATGGGTTGATTTCCCCTTTTCTTGATAGGAATCTAGGAGTATGATTTATAGCTTTTGATTGTGTTGATGGATTGATAATTTCTAGATGAATATGATAATGTTGAACTCTTTGTCATGTTTGTTGCTTGTAGCAAATGAGAGAAGTCTATGAATGTCGATCGTTCTTGACTAATATTGTGTAAATGCATGAATTGGTTAAATGCTTAGACACGGTGTAGTGTTTATAAGTGTTGCCAAACTTGTTGATTCTTCGTGCTAAATGTCATCAATGGAATACTTTTAGTCGTGTTTCGACTACGGAAGTCATTGGTGAGGTTTGGCAAAAGATGTCGAATTCACTCTTGCAAACTACTATCTAAGAAGGATAGAAGTTTAGTCTTCACAACAAGTAGTTAAAGTAGTAATTAGGTTGCATGTTCAATGATGGATAAGAGGCTTGGAAGTGGAAGTCAATTTCGCCCAAGGTTCCGTTAATTGTTGTTTTCATCGTATCTTTAGTTGTAATGCATGATTAGCATAGTTCTCTTGCTTTGCTAGTTTTTGTATTTCAATTTGATAACTTAGGATCAACCTAACCCCCTCTTGTTTACAAGTATTTATATGTATCTATGTACGTATATGCTTAGTATATCTTCTCCTATATATGTTTAAACACTTGAAAAGACCCCTGTTCTCGTGGATGACCCCGACTTGCCATTATCTACTTAATTGTAGATATGAAGCATTAGGGCTTAAAAGTATTAACTTTGAAAGGTACGACGATGACCTCCCAACCCAAAATGATGTGTTTGATGTATTTTGTATTCCTAGGTGTCCTGTGGGTCTGGTTAAGAATAATGGGAGGGGTGTGTCAAGGGATGTGGACATTAGGGATAGATGGAGGGCTGAGTTAGATGCTGATAGATATGACAATATTTCTCATGTTAGTCTTTTTGAGGAGCTGGTAAAACTGCGTAGTGGTGGTGATCGTTTTAAAAGATACTTTGTTATGTGTGTGATGTGCACTTTATTTGCCCCAACTACGAGCAATTTGGTATATTTGAAGCTTGTGGGTGCTTTAGAGAATGTTGGGATTATTAAGAGTCTTGATTGGTGTGGTTTAGTGCTGGATCGTCTGTGTGAGGGTGTTAGTATCTTTTAATCTGCTTCTAGTAAAAGAGATGTGTCATGTGTTGGTGGCTGTGTTTTTGTATTGTTGTAGGCGTATATTAATAGGTTTCCCTTTAGAGGTCAACATGATCCTACTAGATTGCCCTTGTACATGCATTGGTCAAACAAATCTTTATTCAAGAGGGCTCGTCATCTCGAGAAGATGGGTTATGATAAGGGAGTTATGGTAGAGGTTGGGTATCCTTTGAGCAAGGATGGGAGGCTGAAAGAGAAAAGTGTTAGCCAGCAATTTGAGTGAATTCGTAATGAGAATCTTGGTTTTGAGGGGTTGCGTACTCCGACTGGTGCATTTGATGGCGTTGCTTAGGAGCCTGGAATCATTTCGTATCACATTCCAAATGGTGTGATGACCAATGAGGATATAGAAAAACTTCCAGTAATGTAAGCCTTTTTGTCTTTTTTACACTTATTTAAAATTGCTGCATGTTATTTTAAAACTAATGCAGATGTTAGTTAAACTAATAGTTCATATTTTTTTTAAAACAAATTATAATTTTTTTGTTGGACTGACCTTTGTTCTTTTCTCTCAGCCTTTGCATAGGGGGCGTGGCTCATTTTCAAACGAGACATGGAGGTTATTACACGGGTTTTGGTGAAAAATCTTGAGAGAGCAAATGCCAGTCCCATTGTACAACCACAACCACAGTCACAACCCCAACAAGAAGGCCCAAATAAGGATCCTGAGCATGTCAAGACCACACAGGAAGTTATAGAAGAGCCAAGGACACATTAGTGGGTTGATAGGATTGTTGAAGAATACGTGAGGAAAACTCGTTCTTTGATTCCTTCATTTTCCCTTGGAATTGGGGGTTTTGATGATCTCTAGCTTTAGCATCTTTGAATTGTTTTCGGATGATTTGTAGTTAGCTTATTTTGTGACTGATTGGTTTGTGAGTGATATGTTAAGCGAATTTGAGACTCTGTTTTAGGATTTATTTTTATGGTTGAAGGTTGTATGAAACAAATGCATGTTGAATGTTAAGAAGTACTATTTGTATGCTTATTAATACCAAGTTGCATTTTAAATTATTTCATGTGGTTCATTGTGTTGATTTCCTGAGCTTATAGGAAAACAAATGCAATTGATAGGTTAATAAATTACAGGTGTAAGTTAAGTAGTTCTACATGTATTCAGTGATTTTCATATCACTAAAATTATGTGAAATATAATGCAAGTCGCTTATAGGAAACTAGTGTGTGTTGAATGTTAAGAAGTAATACTTGTATGCTTATTAATATCAAGTTACATTTTAGTTATGTTATGTGGTTTATTGTGTTGATTTTTTGAGCTTATAGGAAAACAAATGCAATTCATAGGCTAATGAATTATAGTTGTAAGCTGCTAAAGACAGAATTTGCTATCCAACTATTGATGTTCTCCTCAAGCCCATTATGCTTCCAGACCAAAAGACAGACAGACTAAGATAAGGCATGCAGGCGAAGGGTCGTGCTTGCTCCGACGCTCCAGTCAACCATGTACATTACGTGGGAGAATATCTCAGATGAATAGTGTTATGATTGTAAACTTACCTCCTCTGAACGTGCCTTTCCTTGATATATGCATTTTGGTGGCTGGTGGGACTTCTTCCATACGTCCTGTCCCATCAGCCACTTGTTATTTCCGTTGGAGCCTTCTCTGGACTCCCTTGCTCAATTGGGCCAAGACCATCTTTAGCTAGGCCTCATGCCCGTACATCATCAAGTTCCCCCAACCCAAGACTCATCTGGCAGAGTCAATGTTCAAGGCGCTGGGCTAAGCTCCGTCTTTTTAACCCCTATGAGCATAGGGATATTTCGGCCTGACTAGTCACAGGCAACCTATCTGCTCTTTACTACCTAGTCGGTTCATCTTTTGGAGGGAAAATTGATGGTTTTCCAACTTTGAACCATTGAGGTCGTGCAGGAGTAGTTTTTTTAAGGTATGTTTCGACGGTTACACTATTTGTTTGGATTTTTGCCACGCGCCCTCTCTCAGTCTCTCTTCGCATGCAAGCCCTTAAATTTTACACCTTCCCAAGACAGTTATTACCACACCTTTACTGTTTCTCCATCCAAGGAATTTATTGGGCTTGTCAAACCTTCCTTTTCTTTTCAAGTTCCCCATTTCCTTAGTTTCTTCTTCTTTCATCGTCTCTTTCTGCTTGTCCTGCTTTCAACTCCCCGACCGGCTTATCACTCTTTCTCAGGTACCCTCTCTTTCTCCATCTTTTGTTTTCATTAAAATGGTTTCAACAGTCAGTCCTCCTAAGGAACATTCATACTGTGATACCACTAACCTCAAATTTTGCTCGACATGTCGGGTGATTGAGGCTACCTTTAACTCCAAGGAGATCATCTTCCAAGACATTTGCGATTACATATCCCTGCCGAAATCTGGCCAGACTGTGTTGGACGCACCCTCGGGCACGATTGCGGTTTACATAGAAACCCTAGAGCACTGTTGTCTTAGGTTCCCCCTTTCCTCTTTCTTCCAGACGATTCTGGCCTTTTACAAACTGAGTTTGACCGATCTCCCTCCTAATTCTGTCGGAATCCTTTTGGGCTTTGAAGTTTTGTGCCGCCTTCTCCACATTGAACCCAGTATTACTCTTCACGTCTTCTGCCAGCCAGCTAGAATGCTTTCCAATTGGAGCTTTCTAAAGTTCAGGCAAAAAAGGCATAAATTCCTAATCGGCCTCCCTACTCATATTGAGTGGAAACGGAGGTTCGTCTTTGTAGATGAGTCTTTGGTATTGGGCTTTGATAGGCCCCCAGAGGGTCTTCCAATCGGCCCAGAGAAGGGGTAGGGGTCTTGTTCTAGTAGCTCTGAGATGGCTGTTATACAACCATTTATCTCCCGTCTTGAGGCATTGCAAGTAAAGTGTGACTGTTTCTTGCGAGACTTTGCTCTATGGGCTATTGGCCTGACCTACCTTCCAGATAGCATAGCCCCTGGCGAGGGGCCCTCTGACCTGAGTGGTATAGGTTTATAGTTTCTTCATCTGCCTGTTATCCTATTTTCTTTACCTTTCATATTCTAAATTTTTGTTTCTCCTTCGCAGAGATGTCTGTCACCAACTTTTAGGGAGACCTATCGAGGCTCCCTCGTTGGGCCGCTAATTCTCGCCTCCCACCTGTCTGCGAGGACAATACTGGCGTTGTGGACCAGAAGGCGGTGACCATTATCATGTATGAAACCAAGGTCTATGACGAGGAGCTCCCCTAGAAGAAAGCTCGATGATGCTCTGGGAGGATGACTGAGAGGGCAGGTACCAGCACTTGCATCGAAATGATTCTTGATGAGGTCCCTGAGACCCTAGCTTTCCAGTATGTTGCTCAGCCTAAGAATGTCACCCTCGGGGAACCTACCCGTTCAAGCGGTCCCCTTCTCATCTCCGTTCACCCGTGTCTCTTCTTTCATGCTAACTCCGTGTCAGCTCCACTGCGCACTGCCATGGTTCAGACCAAGTTCATTTCTCACGCCCTCCCTATTTCTCACTTCAACGCTTAGCTCAATGAGAGGTCTTTGAATGTGGCTGGGTCTAACTCTCCTGGTCCACCTCGTTAACACACTAAGCCTTGGCTCCCTGCAGCTAGAGAGAGGGGTCACTAGCTCCCTACAGACTTCCCTGGCTTGTGCTGAAGCAAAGATCACTGAGCTGGATGCCTTCTGCGATTGGGCTTTCACCTGCGGTTTCTTAAGCCTTTACTCCCAAGTTATATGGAGTACTAGGGCCTCTGAGATGCTAAGTGACGCCTTGATCAAGGTCATTCAGTTCTACTCCCAGAATGAATATGCGGATGAGGAGAAGCTACGAGCTGTGCTTGGTGGTACTTTTGTTCCTTTTCGCGAGCATGCCTTTACTGATTACTTTACCAAGCTAAATTGAGATGACACTGGCATGAGGCTAGCTGAGCTGGACAGCTGGGATCCAGACAACACCTTTGTTGAGCTGGATGCGCACTCTTCCAGCGGGCCGCGTCAGGTCGCCGATGTCGAGAAGGTTGCTGAGAACGGGAATCGGGCTTCTGGTGCTGGTGATGATGAGGCTATCCTGAAGGATGAGGCTCAGGCTGTTATGGGGGGTAGACTAACGATGCTGCTAAGCCTTTATGGCTTTGTAATTTGAATCTTTTCTTTTTTATGGTGTTGTATTCCCCTGCTAAGGGATGAAACAATTTGAATCTTTTTCTTGCTTTTGCTTTGGGGTGTGTGTTACTCCAAGTGAAATTGGATTTTGGGGTGTGTGTTCCCCCAGGTGATTTATAGGTGTGGGGTTCCCTTTTCCCCCCTTTTAGTTGCAAATTTGATGTTTTCCTTCGTATTTGATTCTGCTCATTTCCTTCATTGGTGTTGTTTTCTCGTTTTACCTAACTGTTCTTCGTAGACTTTTTGTTTGGCTTGTTTTCATTTAATGATCATTGGGATTCATTTTTTGAAAGAATGTGTCGAAATCCTTTTTTTTCTTAGTGGTCGTAGTTGTGGCTAGAACGCATCTTCAGTATTTTCTTGTTGTTTGGACTTAGCTCACATTTTCACAAGTTGTTGATGTCGGAATTGTGATTTTGCATCCTACTCAACGGCTATGATTGCAGCCGAAGTCTATTTCTTTTGCTCATTTGGACCTAGCCTACAACTTTCCTGGCTATTAGAGCCAAGATTGCAACTTTTACCTGGGTCAGATCGCTACTCGGCGGCTATGGTTGTGGTTGGGGCATGTTTCTTTTGCATATTTACCCCTGGTTTGCAATTTTCCTGGCTGTTAGAGCCAGGATTGTAACTTTTAGCCTTGGTGGACTCGTTACTCAAAGGCTATGCCTGTGGCCGGAGTTATATCTTTTGCCTGTTTACCCTGGACTACACTTCACCTGGCTGTTGGAGCTAGGATTGTAACTTTTAGCCCGGGTCGACTCGTTACTCGATGGCTATGACTGTGGCCAGAGTTATATCTTTTGCTTGTTTACCCCTGGCCGACAATTTTCCTAGCTTTTGGAGCAAGGATTGCAACTTTTAGCCTGGGTTGGCTCGTTGCTCGACGGCTATAGTTGTGGTCGGAGTTATATCTTTTGCATGTTTACCTCTGGCCTGCAATTTTCCTGGTTGTTGGAGCCAGGATTGCAACTTTTTTCTGGTTCAATTTCGTTTTGCACCTTCTTTGGGCCATTTTCTCCCCTGCATTCAAATTTTGTGAAACAAAAAAAAAGGACCAGGACGCAGGCCGGAATTTCCTTAAGATCATTCCCCTTATGGGCTTACAAAAAGACTTGATCCTCTTAGGAATCCCGCCTCGCTTGCCCGCAAAACCATATTGTCTGGCAGCATATGCCAAATAAATAATCATACTTCACAACTACTTAGGCATAGTATCTTTTCAGGTGGACGATGTTCCAAGTATGAGGGATTTGGCTGTCGTCCAGCGCTTCCAGCTTGTAAGCTCCTTTCCCTAGCACCTCAGTCACCTGGCACGGGCCTTCCCATTCTGAGTGTAGCTTCTTCTGTCCCTGGAATCTACTTCATTTTTCCTTAACGTAAGGTCTCCCACTTTTAAGGATCTGAGCCTAACCTTGTTGTCATAATGTTGTTCCATCCATGACTTGTACGCAGCCTCCTTCAACGACGCTTTCTCCCTGACTTTATCCAGCCCTTCCAGGTTTTCTCTGACTTCCTGGTTGTTCTCTTCTTGATTCATTTGCTCAACTACCTTCCTGCTGGGCACAGAAACTTCTAGTTGGATGATGGTCTCTGTTCCATAGCACAACCTGTAGGGGAACTCCCCTGTGGCTGTTCTTGGCGTGGTCTCGTATGCCTATAGCACACTCACCAACTCTTCTTCCTATTCTCCTTTTACTTGTCTCGGCCATCTTTTTAAGTCTTGAACTATCATCCTGTTTGTCACCTCCGTATGCCCTTTTTCTTGTGGATGTGCTCCTAACGTAAAATACTGCCTTATGCTTAGGCCAGCGCACCAGGATTTGAAGGGCTTATTAGCGAACTGTTTTCCATTTCGCTTACTATCACCTACGGGGTGCCAAACCTACACACTATGTTCTTCCAGGGAAAGCTTGTATTTCTCTTCCCTGTTGCACTTGCTACAACCACAGTTTCTACCCACTTTGTGAAGTAATTTATTGCCACCACCAAAACCCTTTTCTCCTTGCTGCTTTCGGGAATGGTCCTGCAATGTCAATCCCCAATTTGGCAAAAGGCCAGTGCAATCTTATATTGTTCATCCGTTCTGCAAGGAGCCATTGCACCCTGGCATGCTCCTGACATGTATGAAATTCCTTGACCATTTTCTCTGCATTCGCTCTCATAGTCGGCTAATAGTAACCTGTTTGTATGGCTCCAGGTGCAACTATCTTTGGTCCCTAATGGCTTCCACAAATTTTCCTGTGTATCTCCCGGAGGACTGTGTCTGCCAACTCAGGCTCTACACATCTGAGCCATAGCTTTGCGTATCCTCTCTTATACAGCAACCTGCCTCCTAAGGCATATTGTATCCACGACTTTGTGTATCCCCTCTTATACAGCAACCCGCCTCTAGCTTGCATATCTCCTAACTATCCTTGCTTCCTTATTGTCCACTGGAAAAGTTCATGTTCAAGGTACCCTCAGAGGTGTGTTGTCCAATAGGGAACTGCATCATGTATTACTTCTACAAGATTCGTATATATTGACCAGCTTGCTAACTCCTTGACAATCATGGATTCGGTAAAGTGCACTTGTGCTGAGGACTCTAGCTTGCTAAGTGCATCTGTTCTTATGTTTTGAGACCTTGGGACCCTGGTGAAGTTAAATTCCTCTAACCCAGATGCTAGACTCCTGACCTTGTCTATGTATTTCATCATTATTGGTTCTCTGGTAGCATATTGCCCATTGTACTGATTGCCCACCAGCATTGAGTCTCCTTTAGCTTGCAATCTCTTCGCTCCCAACTTCTTGGCTATCTCCATGCTTGCTATCAGTGCCTCATTTTTTGCCTCATTTTTTTATGCGGGAAACTTAAAACGCAAGGCGTAAGTTGCCTCTATGCCTTCTAGATATGATATTAATATACCTACTACATCGCCTTCTACTCCAGATGCTCCATCCACATAAAAACTTCCACATGTCTGGCCCCGCCAGGCTGCTTGTGCTCACAACCCAAGTCTGGTTCCGCGCATCTTTTGGTGCTTTCATTTTTTCTTCCCTGAGCATTTCTGCCAGGAAGTCTGCCATTACCTACCCACTCATTGCTCTTCTTGGGGCGTATTCGATGGCATTTTCTCCCAGTTCCACAGCCCATTTCATCAATCTCCCTGAAGCCTCTGGTTTGGTCAGTATCGCTTTCAATGGTTGGTTGGTCAGCACTGTCACAGGGTGTGCTTGGAAGTACTGTCTTGGCCTCCTTGCAGCGTGGACTACTTACTGCCAGCGCTAGTTTCTCCTGGTTCATATATCCTTGTTCCGGTTCCTGCAGGTCCCGGCTCACAAAGTACACTGGAAGCTGTATCTTGTTTTCCTCCCTTACCAGTGCACCACTAATTGCCTCTTCACTAGCTGTCACTTACAAGTTCAGGGTCTCCCCCTTCTTTGGGCTGGTCAAGGTCGAAAGATCTTTCAGGTAGGCTTTGAGCTCCTCGGATGCTTTCTCCTCAAGTTCTTCCCACTGTATTGTCTCATTTTTGTCTACACATCCTTCTAAGGTTTTGAAGAAAGGAAGTGCTTTCTCTACTGCTCGGGAGATGAAGCGATTCATGGCTGCTAGCTTCCCATTCAAGCTCTGGACCTCCTTCACTGTGTCTGGCGACTTCATTTCTAGAATTGCTTTAACCTTTTTGGGTTTTCTCTCAGTCCCTCATTTGGCACCATGTGCCCTAGAAACTTTCCGGCTCAAACACCAAACTGGCACTTGGTAGGGTTCAGCCTCATCCATGTCTCCCTGAATCGTACCAATGTTTCCCTGACATCCTCCATAAAGGTCTCGTACTGGCTGCTCTTTATAACCATGTCATCCCCATACACTTCCAGGTTCCCTCCGATAAGTTTTTTAAAAATCTTGTCCACTACCCTCTAGTAGGTGGCCTCGGCTTTCCTCGGGCCAAACGACATCATTCGATAGCCAAAGGCTCATTTCTCGGTAATGAAGCAGTTTTTTTCTATATCGCCCTAGCATGGGGATTTGGTGGTACCCCTTATATTCATCAAGAAAATATTTAATTCGATAATTGGGAAGGGCGTCTACCTTTTGGTCTATGACCGGTAGCGGGTAGAAATCCTTGCGGCAGGCCTTGTTCATATCTGTGTAGTCTGCGCACATTCTCCAGCTGTCATCCGCCTTCTTCACCAGCACAGGGTTGGCTAGTCTGGTCGGGTGGGGGATTTCTTGTAGGATCCCTGTTGCGACCAGCTGGCTCACCTCCTTGTTTACTGTCTCATTTTTCTCCCTGCAAAGCATCTCTGCTTTTGCTTTACCGACTTGTATGATGGGTTTTCTTTCAACTCATAACAGCCCACATCCTTGGGAACTCCGGTCATATCCTCTGGTTTCCAAGAAAAAGCCCTCCTGTTTTCCCTCAACACATTTACCAGCTCGTTTTTTACTTCAGGAGGGAGTGATATCCCTACTATCACTGACTGGTCCCATTTACCTTCACAGCCTCCGCTTTTGCACCCAGTTTTGATGGGCCGTTTCCACCTGTGATCATCCTGATAGGTCGGGCCTTGTTGACCTGTTTTCCTTGGCCTCCATTGTCATCCTCCTGCTTGCGCTTACTGATAACGATCTTGTGACATTCCCTAGATTTCTGTTGGTCTCCTTTGACAGCTGCTATTCCTCTCTTTGTTGAGAACTTAAAAAAATATTTAAGGTTGACACAATCCCCTTCAACGGCGCTAGGGCTGGCCTGCCCAGTATCAAATTATATAGGCTATTTGCCATCACAACTATGAATTCCATGCCCATAGTTTTGCTCTTATCTCCTCCCCCCACCATCACAGAGAGAAGTATGGTCCCTTTCAGCCATATTATCATGTCTGCAAAGTCTACCAACGGAATCTCCGTTGGCTCCAACTTCCTCTTTGTGTTCTCACCCAACTTCTCAAAATAGCTCCAGTACATGATTTCTGCCAAACTTTCACTATCTACGTACGCTCGGTGGGTCCTCTTGTCCATCACCCTTACTATTATTAACGTTATGCCTCATCCCACCGGCTTATCCGGTATGGGATCATTGGCATCAATCGTTATTGCTTCATTGGCCCCAACTTCCTGTCTGCCGAAGTCGACTGCGGTGCCTACGTGCAGTGTGCCTTCCCCTGAGACTTTGTTCTTCCTCCGACGCTTCCTCCTATGATAGTGTATATGTTTGTCACCATAGCTAGCATGTTATTTTCTGTCGGGGAATCCTTTCTTTGTCTTTTTTCCCCGCTCCTCTCCAGCTTCAGCCCTAGCAACCTCCTTTCCCTTGTCTTGTCTGCGCTCTCTATCAGGGCTTCTTGCTCTGCCATGTCCCTCATGCTTCCTTTGGAACCCTTCATGCTTATTCTTTCCCTGATAGGTGTTATGGGCCCTTGCGCTCTTTGCTAAGTGTGCGATCTCACCGCTTTGGACGCAGTCCTCAATGTTGTGATTCAAATGGATGTAATCATTCGTGGCGTGGTCATGATCATCATGGTAATCAAAAAATTGAGATTTGTTCCTCTTCTTGGGGTCTTTCTTCATCCTTGGTGGCACATCCAATATACCTTTCCCTGCGTACAAGGCAAAGATTTCTTTGGGTGTTTTGATGAGCATTGTGAAGACCCTCTCTGACTTGTTGAACCTGCTAGGCATCATCTGGGCACCTGCCTTTGTGCGCTCTGCCCTCTTTGCCTTTCTATCTCCATCTACCTCAGTCCTCCATTGGGCCTGGTTGCCATGTGTTTCCTTTATCCTCCTGTTAGCCAGGTCACCCCTGTTGAAGTTCCCTACTCTCTTCATCAGCTCAACGATTGTCCCTGGTGGATCCAAGGCGCAGTCTCTCAGCAACAGTTCATATCTTAAGCCATTTATGAATGTGTCGATGAGGAACTGGTTGCTCATTTCCTCTACCTGATTCGCCTCGTCATTGAAACCGTTCCTAGTATGCCGATAGTGCCTCTGCTAGTTTCTACCTGATTGCCAACAACTTGGAATACATCTTTTGAAACGTCTTCCTCTGCACGAAGCGTGCCAAGAAATTCTGCTCCAACTGATTGAAACTGTCGATTATCTCATCTTATAGGTTCTTGAACCACACCATGGCTGGTGCATCTGGGTGGTTGAAAACACCTTGCACCAAATGGCATGTGGTATCGCAAAGGTAACCATGTTGGTGCAAAATGTGTGCAAGTGGTACTTCGGATCTACTTCGCCATTATACTGCCCCAAGTTTACCAATATCTCCAACTTTGGGTCTGCCGTGAACGTCTGAATCCTCCTGGTGAAGGGTGAGCTCTCTTTCCTTGCTTCCTGCTCCAACCCCCTAACCAGGGCCTTGCCTTTAGCATGCTCTTTCACCCTTGGCTCCAGCACATAGCCTTCCTGTCACTCATGGTCTGCTGCAGTCTCCCCTTTCTCAACTGGTATCGTCCTTCCAGAATAGGCTCTGCCCCGGGCTATCTCTGAGCCTTTCTCCTTTCTGTTAGGTTCCTTGATGTCTCCTTCCTGTTTTGGGAACGGTTTGTTTGGCTGTAAGCCCACGCCTCTCCACCTTGTCTCTCCGTTCTTTCGATCCTCCATCTCTTTCAGTCTTCTCATTGTCTCGGTCTGAGATGCCACCTGCGCCTGAAGTACCTCCAAGTTTTTTGTGAGCTTTATTGAGGTGTGAAACTGGTGTCTCTCTCTCGTCGGCGTTAGCGTCAGGGTCGAGTTGTCTTCTAGGTGCATCACGTCCTCCATAACCACCTGGTTGAACAGGGTTCCCACCGGTTGTGCCTCTATGTCGTTCAAGCTGTGCGGATGCTAAAAAGATTATGCGATCCCCACAAATAGCGCCAATGTTAATGCCAGAATTTTCTATCCAAATGTTGATGATCTCCTTGAGCACAATATGCTTCCGGACCTACAAGACAGGCAGGCAGGCAGAAGGCCACGCCTGCTCCGATGCTCCGGTCAGCCATGTACGTCATATGGGAGAATAACTCAGATGAATAGTGCTATGATTGTAAACTTACCTTCTCTGAACGTTCCTTCTCTTGATATATGTATTCTGGTAGCTGATGGGACTTGTTATGTACGTCCTATCCCATCAGCCACTTGTTATTTTCATTGGGGCCTTCTCTGGACTCCCTTGCTCAATTGGGCCAAGACCATCTCTGGCTAGGCCTCGGGCCTTTACGTCTTCATAAGCTAAGTAATTCTACATCACTTACTTGATATTCAGTGATTTCATATCACTAAAATTTTGTGAAACAAAGATTGGTACTTGGGCAACCAAAACAAATAATTTGATAAGTTATAGTTGTAAGCTAAAACATACAGTATGTTATTCAATGTATAAAATATTTTAAGTTAATGAAAATCAAATACAATATATAGGTAAATAAATGCAACATGTATCCTAAACAATGCTACTTTTACAGTGTCTTTACACCTGGTGTTTTTGTGTCAAATTCAGTAGTTTTCTTCCTTGATTTTTTCTTTTCCATGCCTGACTTCAGCCTTTTACCTCTTCCTTTTGTCTTCACTTAGGTTGGATCCAGTATCTTAGGTCCACTTGTTATGGTTGAGTTACATTGGCTACTTGTGGTTGATTGTTCAACGGCATTGGTCTTTGATGCCAACAATTCTTCTATTCTTGTTGAGCATGTGTCAAACATCTCTTCAAGAGTGCTTCTAGATTCTGAGTTTTCTTTGCTTTTTAGAAGTAGATTGTAGAATTTGCTGGACAGATGATTTCTCCATGAAATTGCACCATTTATGTTTTATGACAATTATTTTCCTTGGCTAAGAACATTGTCTCATACTTCTGTTTTGGCCTTTTTTTGTCCATTTTTTTAGGATGCACTTCTATGGTATATATGTGATACAGTGGAGGTGCAATACTCTAAGAGTGTGAAAGCACAACATACCTGACACCTCAAAGCATTTTCATTTACATTGTATTCAACTAGCCCATCTTCATTATTGTACTCGCATGTCTCATATTTAGATTCATCATGTTTTGAGCTGACTTCATATTTTATTGACGGTGGTTCTGAGAACACTTCCTTAACTTTAGTTGTCATTGCTAGTGAAAATTCCTTTTTGAATCCTTTGTACAATGCAAGTGGTAAACATGAGCAGCATGTTTAACCAAATATGTACAGGCTCAGTTGTTGGGAAACAAATGCATACTGTAAGTTAACAATTTTGGGTTCTGGGCTAATTAATACATATTCTTAATGTGAACATACCTGCTTTGTTTTCAAATTTTGGCTTTGCTTTTGCACATGTATTTTCCTTTGCCGCTTCATCTCTCTTTCACTTTCTGATTGTTTGGTTGAAGAGCTCATAGAAGTGAGTGAGTGTTTTTGTTTTATTTTCACTGGAGCATAGAGCGTAGTTGGTGTTTTCGCTTTGCTATGATGATAAAATGCCTGCTGAGAAAATATCTTTGTTGAATTTCGTGCTCCATTTTTCACGGATACTGTATAGGCATTGAAACCAGGTGCTACTTTCCAGCGTGTAAGTGGCAATCATCGAGGTCCATTTTTTTCAAATTATGATGAATCACCACATCTTTTCATACAATAGTCCAAATCTCTTTTAAACGATTCATCTCTCTTTTAAATGATTCATCTTTCTTTAATCTCATATAATCTTGGATTGCATTCTGTTTTATATGCCATAAGTACAACCTGTGTTTTGTGTTTTGGAAGACCTGAAAGTTGTACCGAGAAATGGAAGTTGATTAATATATGAATTTACAAGTAACTAATTTGTCATATAACATAAGTTATACATGTTGTAGGCTAACAGGTGTAGAAGCTAACATTCCCTATTCAGTTTCACGCCTGTAAGCAATAAAATTTTTGAAGTTGCATCATTTTCAAGAAACCTATTTTTAAAACTAACAAGTGAAGCTGATAAGCTATTTAATACATACTATAAGGTAACATTTGCATTTTCTAACAGACCATATTCAGTGCTCAGATCTGCAAGGAACAAATTTTCATAACATACCTCATTTATTGCTTTGCCCATTGCTGAATCTTGATCTGTGAATATTGTGACAGGTTTTCTCCCTTATATTAATTTCTTGAAAGTGTTAAGGAGCCACACAAAAGCATTAGCCAACTCATTTATAATAAAAGCACAAGCAGACATTGTTATGTTCCAGTGATTGTTGATTCCAACTATTGGCACACAAATCAAGTTATACTTATTTTTTCTCTATGTAGTGTCAAATATGGTGACATCTCCGTAGAGTTTGTAGTCCTCCAGCATCATTGAATCTCTCCAAAACACTACTGATCATTTTGTTTCCTTGTCAAACTTGACTTTGAAGAAGAAATCTTTGTCCTTGTCATTGATTTCCATGAGTGTATCAACAAGTTTCTGAGTATCTCCACTTTATATTTCTTTCATTCGAAGCCGACTCACAAAGTTGAGGTGGACTTTCATCTATGCCCTAGATTTTCTTCTCCCCCAGCTTCAAAAGACATGTATTTATCATATCCTACAGTAGGTTTTAAACCTGCTTGTTCCCTTGTTGTAATGTCATTTTCCTTGTCTTTTGTAATTATCCATTCACTCATACTGAGATGCTGCCAGGCTGGTCTTGTTTACTCATGATTGTGTACGGTGATGTGGTGAGCCACGATGTAATAATCCTGCTCAAGCTTCATTCTAATTTCAGCTAGGCATCATGTTTTTGTAATCAGGCCCCTTCTCTTCCTCTTCTTCTTCTTCTTTTTAGAATGATTTTCACTATCCACGCAAGGAACATGGTTGATAATGTTAGTTTTTAATTTTTCGGTTGGACCCCAGAAAAGCCATTGTAGTACTTTTCGTGAAATTGCCTTTTGTTGTTTAGATGTTGACAGTATTTACAGTAGCTGAAACCAATAGCATTTGCATGCTTCTTACACAGAGCATGTATTGCTTCCAATTTTTTTGCTTTTACGTCGGTAAGATTTTTGGTGGCATCAAGTTCATTTAAATTTGGAAAATCTGTACATGTAACAATAAATAATACAATTTTGAATGTAAGATATGCATGTTCTAATGTAATTTGGGCAAAGTCTTCAGGACGTTGCTTAAAATTAGAAAATTATAGAAGTTATGTTTTGATAAACATAACAAATACTACTTGTAGTGTAACATATGCAAAGTGTAATGTATTTTTCACAAGTTATAATCTTCATTCAGTAGTATTTCAGCTTTTTACAACTGAATTTCATTTGTTTGGACTTGAATCTCGCTGGTTACGATTGCTTTTTCTCCAGCAGATTCCGATTCAACTGCAGTAGTTTTCACGATCAAAGCTGTTGAAATTTCATCTTCAATATAATGTAGCAATATATCTGCTTCTAATTCGCAATTTTGTTGCTCAATTCCGTCGAAATCGCACTGGTTGTTGTCGCTGGAGGACATCAAAAAGGCACCGTGGACGGATTGGTTGAGAGGAATCGAAAATGCATCAATGAGGAAGAATTGTTCGGCGTTGAGAGGAATCGGAGTACAGAAATAGTGTAGCGTGTGTTTGTGCATGAAAAGCTTATGTTATTTTGTTTACTGAATCGCGTGTTTTTTAATTAAGTTTGCAATATTTACAAGTTGTCCACTTCATATCCATAAGCTTATGGATAGATCGCCTGTCAGGAGACCTACTCTAATGAAAGAATTAGACTGTATGCAATTTTTTCAATTTGAGCTTTCCGTATAATCGAATTTAACCATCCCAATTCACTTTTCTTTTAATATTATCTTTAATTAATCATCATAAATGCACTGATAATATACTCACTCCATCTCACATCAAATTTCATGAAATCTTTTTCACGGTTATCAAAAAATATATTTTAACGTTAATATATTTAACTGCGTATAATATCGACAAATAAAAAGTTATTTTTTAGAAATTACTCGTTATAACAAATCCAACAATATCATATATGATAACATTATTATTTATAAATCTATTTAAATATGTGATCGAAGATGGACATTGAATAGTGAAGCATGAAATTTGAAATAGGAGTGAGAGAGTATCAAATTAGTATTTTGACGTTTTCCTCTGCTTCCGAGGTACAAACTGATGAGCATTAATTAAAGAAGAAGATGCCCGATTCTTCTTCACATAGTAACAGTACTAAAGCTGTCCATATCCAACAAATATCAACATCGAATCCTAAGAGAATTTAGTTGCAAAAGGCAATTATCCGTTCGTCCTTAGCAGTCCATACCAGTTGATACTTTGGTCATTCTTTTGCTTTCAACGGTCCATAGCAGTCGATACCTCAGCCATCGTATGAGAGGTAAATTGTGGTAGCCCAGCATCAGGATTAATGGGTTTGGTATGGACTCGGTGCGCACAGGGGAGCCTTGCAAAGTAAGAGCTCCCTACAGTGCCGCTGCCGAATATCGAACCTGGGATCATTGACTTACCCACCCATCTTCCAACCACTGGGTACACCCGTGGGCGTCTAAGAGAATTTGGTGGGACAGGATCATGTATTAATGAAATGCAAATGGTTAGCATTAACCTAAACACCACTACTACAAGATTAGAACAAGCACAATTAGTGAACCTAAACAACAATCGCACAAGGAAGAAATCACTCTCATTGACTCATCCGCTTTGCTTTTCTCAAATCCAGAGGGTAGAAGTGAGACGAGTTTAAACTAGTTGCTAGTAAACCTAAATAACAATCCCACAAGAAGAGAATTAGTGTCATAATCTGACCTCACTTTTGAAGCTTGATGATCAAATTGAGTAGACACTAAAGCTACAACTACAAGCACAAGAAGCCACAATATGATTCATCAAAGTTGAGAGCATAGCTGAGAGGATCATAATGAAAGCTCAAGTTCTGATGCTTCTTCTTACTGCTGCTGTTGTTCTTCAGAAGCTGCCTCCTCACCATCCAGAAAAGCCTCCTCACCTTTCTTTTTCCGAGCATGATCGCCATGTTTGCATCACAGTACACTTCCACAACCACCACATTGTCCTCCATTGCAATGTTTCTGAGAGTTTGGAGCTCAGGTAGAAACAATGCCAATTTGGTTTGGGATATAAATAGTACAGTAAATGTGGAGGAAAAGGGGTGAAAATGGGGAAAGGGGAAAGAAGAAAGGGGGAAAGCGGTTGTTTCTTGTGTACTGTGCTGAGATTAAGACAACTGCTTCGTCTTGTCGCTGCCTCTCATTGAGTATACGAAGATTTGCCTATATTCTTCCCTAGTCCCTACCCTTCAACTAGCTCTCTGCGTCACATTAAAAAAAGTGGCTCCGTTTGATAGTCCAAATGATTCTTTATTGGTGGCACACTTTTATTTTGTTTATTTCATATTGGCACATTTTCTGTTTTTGGAAAAATTTCTTTAATTTCATCCACTCATTCTACTCTTTACTTTCTATATTCAATTTCATTCACTCATTCTACTTTTTACTTTCTACATTCAATTTCATCCACTCATTCTACTTTTTACTTTCTACATTCAATTTCATCCACTCTCTTCGTTCACCTAAATTCAAGCACATGAACCTATGGTGCAACTATTAGTGGAACAGATAGAGTATTAGCTTTTTTCAATAGCCTTTTGATTGATTTTTGGTGTTTAGTATTTTAGGCAATGAATGAATATGAAAACAAGTACTCCCTCCGTTTCTTTAATAGTGACACACTTTCTAATTTTGGATGTTTCTTTTATATTGACACTTTCTATTTATAGCAAGTTTAAGGTTTTTACATCCACTCATCTTACTTTTTCTTCTTTCAATTCAATTGCATCCACTCATTTAGCATCTCCTAAATTCTAACACCAAAAATGATGTGCCACTATTAGAGAAACAGAGGAAGTATTTGATTGCTTGGATTTTACCGATAGCATTTTTGCCAAATATGAAATGCTAATAATATTAGTTTTTAGCGGTTAGATCTTACTTATAATAATTACTTTTTTAACCTTCTACATTTTAAAATCGATGTATATTCCATTCTACCATGTATCACCTCATACCACTATTACATATGTAGGCGAAAGGAATTATTGTAGAAACCAAGTATTCCATAACAATTCTAGAGTATTTTACCTAACAATTAGTAGAAACATTCTAATTGTATTTTATGTTGTTTTAAAAAATTATATTATCTTAAATTATAATCGTTTGTTGAGTGTGATCATTTTTATTGAATATTTATATGAATAATTAGATTATTTGAGTTGGATATTAATGATTTATATGAATATTTATATGAATATTTAGAGGATCGGTGTTGGATGTTAATGTTAGATTTTTAAGAATTCGTTAATTTTTTTTAAAAAAATTGTGTTATTTAAAAGATTGGAGTATGTTTTAATTTCATATATTTCGTTATAGTCATGTAATATTGTAATTTTTAGTTTAAATATAACTAAAATTTCTTATATCTAATGAAAACAAGTCAACTAGTATATTTTATATTTATTTGCTTATATTAATGCTCACAAAGAATAATAGTAAAAAAATATGAAATGAATTTTAAAATATATTATTTTTAATATTTGTGAATATGTTAAATAATTAAAAATAAATTATGTTAATATCAATGAAAAAATAATAATAATATATGTAAAATAAGTTTATAAATAATGAATGGTCGTCGTGTCCTTAAATGTCATTTTGCAGAAAATCGCTAACAGCTAACAGTTACATGTGTCAAACACTTTTGTAAACTACTAATAGTCAAACAGTTAACATAAACAACTAGCACAAATACCTGGTCAAACCAGTTAAGTGAAACAACCAACAGCCAACCACCAACAACTGATTGCCAAACAGGGCCAGTATCTAGCTCTGGGGCGAACAAAGAAGAAAAAAGGCGCAGCCTTTCTTCCATCCTTTGGAGACCGATTTCTTCAAATTTCTTTAACTTTCCACCGATTAATTATGGTTTAACGGATTCTACTCTTGATTCCGCACAAAATCATATGCAATTTGTGGCGAGTTTTTTATCTTAATCGGCCTCGGAGTAGGGCTTGAATACGGCAAAGGAGAGTTCTTGGCGGATCTTGTTCATGATTTTGGTGTTAATCTTGGATAAGGATTCGGATCAGGAGTTGGGTAGGAGATCGGATCGGTTTCCTGCTTGGAGTCCTTGTCCGAGTTGGAGATTTGGTTGAAAAATCCAATCTTTTTTGGATTTTGGTTTGGACTTGGTTGCGCAAAGGTGTATAAAGGGTTTGATTAAAATTTTCAGCACACTTTTTAATCAAATTCCTACCATCTTCATCGGATTTAGCACAAGGTTTTGGAGATTTTGATCGGATCACAATTCGGACACAAGGTTTTTGATCAGATTGCTTGGTGATCACGGTTTCCACGGTTTCCAGGTTTTTTCGATTCAACTACTTGCGGTTTGCTTGTTTTTCGATTTGGAGCATGATGTTATGTGTTTTTGAATCCGATTTGGTGTTTGGAGGACTACGGTTTTGAGTTCAAATTTGTTGTTAATTCCGATTGATCTTAGGGTTAGTTCGGTTTTGATTACAAGATTTCCGATTTGTTCTTGCTTATTTGTTGAATTCGGTTTTGGTGATTTTGTGTTTATTGTATAGTCCGATCGGTTTGGGTTAATTCCGATCGGATTTTGTGTATTATTGGTGTGTTTCCGATCGGTTTGGGCTAATTCCGATCGGATTAGTGTATATTTGCTTGGTGTGCTCTCGGTTGTTTGGTGAATCCGATCTGTCTATCGGATTTCATCCATGGCCTCTACGGGTGCTAAGAATAATAACAATCCTCAGAAGCAAGACATGGCTGAGGGTGATGGCAATAAGAGGCAGAATCATCAAGTGCATCCAAGAGATTGGAATGATCTGAAACTTGAAAGAAGAAGGAGATGGGATGATCCTGATATTCTCATGAATAAATCGACTATTGAAGTTTTTGCAAACAATGGAGATGGTGTCGATTTTGTGCTCACGGACGAAGAGATACATAAGGATCTCCATAAACCTTTTTTCGGATTCTTGGGTGTGTTTTCGGGCTTCTTCCCGGGAATGTATGCAATTCGAACTCTGTTGGTGGCCAAGTGGAAGGTGCAGTGTAATATTCAGAGCAAGCAGAATGGTTATGTCATGTTCAGGTTTAACAGTGCTGAAGATAGAGATATGGTGATGAATGGTCCTGATCATTATCTCCATGGAAATAAGTTGTTCATGATGTTAATTGACGAATCTGGGCAATACGATGCGACCAACCAGGCCACTAAGCCAGTTTGGGTAAGGATGGAACACTTGCCAAAGGCGTATTGGCACAAGAAGGCATTAGAGAAAATTGCTACTTCACTAGGGGAACCTATCCTTATGGACAATGGTACTCTCGAGTTAAGGGGCTACTATGCACGACTATTGGTCTGGGTTGTGACAGGCGCGGGCGGTCGTCGCGCCCGCGCGCCAAAAGATAATTTATAAGCCCTCAGTGCTTACTTTCTACAACTAGGTAGATAGTGGCAAATCGGGGTCGTCCAATGAGAAGAGGGATCTTCCTAAGCGTCTAAGCGCACAAATGGTTGATATACTAGGCTAGGAGTAAATAAATATATATACACACACTTAAAAGCGAGTAAAGGGGGGGGGTTGGTTGGTTGGTTGGTTCCTAAGTTAACAAAGATAAAAATACGAGATAACTAGCAACGTCAAGTGACTATGCTAATCATCAAACGAAACTAAGAAAAAGAAAGGTTTTAAACTACAAAGATAAAATGCCTTGGGGGCAACGGATATCCACTTCCACATCTAATGTAGTTCATCGAATCATTCACACATTCCATCATATAGCATTCATGACCCAACAATCACACACCCCATCTAGCAAGTACCACAACACACACACCACAAGGAGTTCTAAGTTCATGCTCGTAGATCTTCATGCAAAGGTGCTACGGAAGTTGTCACGTTCCTACACCTAAGCAATTCAACCACACAAGCACTCCCTATGCTCAAACCACTCATGGCACACATGCAGTGAAACACACCGTCAAGAGTACATAAACGCCAAACAACAAATGCTTCAGGAATGAGTTTAAATCACCTATTCAATACTTCAACTACTTGTCGTGGAGACTGAACTCCTATCCTTCTTAGTTCGTAGTTTGCGAGAGTGAGTTCGACATCTCTCGTCAAACCTCACCAATGGCTCCCGAGTCGCGACCACGACTCAAGGCGACATTGGTGGCATTTAGCACGAAGGACCAACAAGCTTGGCAATGCCTATGACCACTACACCGTGACTAGGCATTGAACCAATTCATGCAATTACACGAGATTGGATGAACGTGCAACGCACATTCATCTGCGAGCATATGACTCTCTCGTTTGCTACACAAACGAACGTGACGAAGAGTTCGACATCAATCACATTCGCCTAGCACATTGTCAACACACTAACACAATCGAAAGCTCTAATTCATACTCTCACATTGCTAACAAGAACAGGGGGGAAATTAACCCAAATCCCCCAAACCCTAGCTAGCAATTAATCCAAGCATTTCATATCATCAAGCTCTCAACAACATCAATGCAATCAACAATTAACATTCAAAGCACAATAATTACACAATAGCAAAAATACCAAATAGATAGATATAAATGAGTTCTTGCTACATAGATAGTGGAAGCTTCAATCCTTTGCTCCCAAGAACAAGAACTACTCTAGAACAACAAGAAAAGACATAATCAAACTAAGAGAAAGCTAAGAAAAGAAAGAAGAAGAAAAACCTAAAAATGGCGCCCAAAACCAGAGAGAAGCGGGCTCCCAGAACTGGAGAAGAAGAGGGAAAAGAGATGGTATTTATAGTGCAAAGAAAATAAGAAAGATTTCTGGCCGCCCGATGGTCGCGACTCGCGACGGAGTTCGTTGCGACTCGCGACGGTGTTGGTCGCGAGGTCGCGACTCGCGACGGTGTCGCGACGGCAGCCACAGTTTTGCATTGTTTCTTTATCTTCTTCATAGCCATCCCTCTCAATCTTCAAGTCTTCAACAGCTCCAAAATGGTCTTCAACGGCCTCCGGTCTTCATGTCTTCGAAGTGATTATCCCAAAAGTCTTCGAAAGTATAGTCTTCAATGTCTTCCGGTCTTCGTTGCTTCCGTGTTCTTCCCTTGTCACACAAAATCCACTTAAAAGAGGTAAAAGAGTACAAAGTTGCTTTTACCTTTCCTAAGTGAATTTCAAGGTAAAACACAAGCTCTCGATAATAAAAGAGCACAAAAGTGATCCTAAATACTACTAAATAATGCGCCTAAAATGGACACATCAAACCTCCCCACACTTAAACCTTACTCGTCCTCGAGTAAGAAAAGATTTAAGCATACGGAGGAAATGGCATATCCACATCCTAAAACCCCCAAAATAACCACACAAAATGGACATATCAAACCTCCCCACACTTAAACCTTACTCGCCCTCGAGTAAGAAAAGATTCAAGCATGCGGAGTAAATGATATATCCCAAAACCTAAACTAATCCCCCAATCAAAGCCTCACAAAAACTCTCAATCTCAAAAATCCCAAAATAAAAGCTCACATGAGAATTTTGCACACACACATCCCCAATCCTAAATCTAACCAAACCTACTACTTATCAATTCACTACCCATAAAAATATTTCACAGCCCAGAATTGATATTCCCAGAATCCAATGACACAAAATGAAGCTAAAACCATAGAGGAAGTTTTAAACACATGCTTCACCTAATGCCAATATATCAACCAAAAACGAAGTAGAAAGAGATCAAGAATTTCATAACCATACTCCGTTTCCTAACCCACTAAGCTACCCAATCCCAAGAGGTCTAAAGATATTGAGCTACCCGATCCATCCGTGTGACAACCGCAACCTTATGACTCCAACGCTGGCAATTGAGTAAAATCATAGCATTTTTCAATTTCCCTCAATTTCTCTCATTTTGCCTAGGAGCTCTTTCGAGTTTTCATCCTAGCCACACATCATGTTTCTTTAGCTCACATCTCACCTTTTTCCGCACATTTTAGCCTCTCATTTTTGCCTAGGCCGCCCTTTAAGGGTTTTCGACCTATCCGGGCCCCCAATGTTGTCTAAGTTGCCCTCTCGGGTTTTCAACTTAGCGGGTTTTCATTTTCTCTTTTTTTTTTTATTGTTTTTTTTTCTTTTTCTCATGTTTTTCCAATGAAAAGTAGCAAAAAGCATTCCAAAACAATCTAGCATGCATTGAATCCTCTAACCCCTCCCCACACTTAAAACATTACATTGCCCTCAATGTAAACACGTAAGGCAAGAAGAATAAAAATCAAGGGAAGGGAGTTAGAGTGACACCCGTGTCTCCGCAATTCGCCGGTGATATGGCGATATCCAAGTACTTGGATGGTCCCGAGATGGATTTCGGAAACGGAAGGGTGAGCAAAAATGCCGTAGAAGAACTCACCCCTCGAGAAAAGCATTGTCTCCATGGCGCCGTTTGATCAAGACTACACCACGAAGAACACATTAAACGCACAAGTACATAAGGATATGTAATACTAGGTTTAGCATCAAGAGTTAATAACCATAGTATTGTCAAAGAACAACCAATCAACCCTCAATTACCACTATAAGATTATGCATGAAAAATATCCAACATATATTGACATGTGTACAAGCATCATTATAGGATAAGAACTTACGGTCACAATGATGTAGTCGACATACTACAATCAACAAATGTACTATAAAGATGCAAGAATGTTCATATGTCAATATATGTAGGATGGTGGAAGAAATGAGAGGTATGTGATGTTCTTGGGAGTGTTGGGTGGAAAAGAAGGAAAGATCATGCAATGTTTAAAATCATTTGGAAACTTGGAAGCTTGGAAACTTGAAATCCGGGCTAAAAAAGTTTTTCGAAAATTACTGAGCACATCGCGACTCGCGACGAGGTTCGTTGCGACTCGCGATGAGCCTTGCGACGTCATCGCGACGCGCGGAAAGTACAGCCCGGGAGCTCAAAATGTTCTGAGCTCGTCGCGACTCGCGACGAAGGGTGTCGCGACTCGCGACGAGCCTCGCGAAGTCATCGCGACTCGCGGAAAGTGGAGTCCGGAAGCTCAAATTTTTCTGAGCTCGTCGCGACTCGCGACGGAGTAGGTCGCGACTCGCGACGAGCCTCGCGAAGTCATCGCGACTCGCGGAAAGTGGAGTCCGGGAGCTCAATATTTTCTGAGCTCGTCGCGACTCGCGACGAAGGGTGTCGCGACTCGCGACGAGCCTCGCGACGTCAGGGCGACTCGCGGAAAGTTGGCGCTGGGAGTGGATTTTGCTCCCCTGTTCGTCGCGACTCGCGACGAAGCACATCGCGACTCGCGACGGCAGGGTATCCCAGGCTTAAAATTTTTTCTGTTTTCTTACCAACTGTCCAAGCTTGCTTCCCTCGTTCATCGATCTCGTTCCTTCATCTCCTTCATTGCAATGCACTTCATGTTGCTACAACATCATAGAAAAACATGCCATAAAAAGAACAAAACAAAACAACAACAAAAACAAACTAAGAAACACAAACTAAGAAACAAAAACTAAAAGAAATGCCGAATTTATTTAACGTCGTCGGCACGACGAAGCTCCGTATTTTTAAGGTCGTCGGCACGACCCTAATGTTATCCGTATGGTGAAGGCTTGAAGCTCTTCACCATGAGCATCCAAAACAAGAGAGGTGGGGGCACAAAACTTCCAAGAGGAAAGTCTTGTGGAGGTGGAGATGGTTCAAAGGGAATTAAGTGGTTAGGGAGCTTGGGATAGTCCTTTGGCTCCTCTCTCGTTTCCCTCAAAACTTCCGAAAATATTAGAGTTGGTTCACTAGGTGGGAGAAGGGGTGACAATGCTAATGGATAATGTAGCACTATCACCTCTTCCTCCATTTTTCTATCCTCTACAACCAACTCCTCATCCCTTTCAAGCTCAAAATCATTTTTATTGGTGACTTCGCTCACCGAATCATCGAGTTCAAGTTGGGATGGTGTGTTTTCGGAATCACGAGCTTCCATTCGGGCCAATACCTCTAATATGTTCCTCACATTCCCCTCAATGGCCTCAACGCTAGAGGAGAGCTGGGTATCCGGCTCTTCACTAGTGAAGGTGTTCAAGTTTGCTATGGTATTTAAGACATCCTCACGTGTCAAACTTGAACTTCCTTGTTGGGCTTGGTTTTGGGGTATGGTATAGGGTGGTGATGGCCAACTAGGTTGCTCGTAATATTGGTTTTCCGGCACATTCTCATACCACAAATCCGGACTACCACTCCATTCCGGATTGTAAGAGTTGTGGTATGGATAGCATTCCTGAGCTTCTTGCCCTTGAAAACCAATATCTCCTAGCTCTGGATAGCACTCTTCATAGTACCCATGGTTTTGGAAAC
Source organism: Rubia yunnanensis (assembly GCA_037428765.1). NCBI lineage: Eukaryota > Viridiplantae > Streptophyta > Magnoliopsida > Gentianales > Rubiaceae > Rubia > Rubia yunnanensis. The sequence goes on from CM075071.1 coordinate 4,079,629, forward strand.
CAAGGGTTCTTTCTCGGTCATCGTGCTGTTCCCACAACAAAGGGCAAGATTCGGTAGGATGATCGGAATGACACATCCTACAAAACCTTGCTTGTTGAGCCTCTCTTCTCATCATGAGTTCCCTCAAGGTGAGACGCTCCATTAAGAAATTTTTTTTTTTTTTAATTTTTAAATTTTTCAAAAGTTCGGAATCATAGTGCAAGGATTCTCGATAAAATAAATTACCAAGAACTCGAGCAATACCTACTCCGAACAAAAACAACCACCAAGTAGTGGAAAATAAAAACAACTAGCTAATACACAACCAAATACACCTAAATACTTAAGAATAAACGCCTCTTCCCCGGCAACGGCGCCATTTTGACAGGCGCGGGCGGTCGTCGCGCCCGCGCGCCAAAAGATAATTTATAAGCCCTCAGTGCTTACTTTCTACAACTAGGTAGATAGTGGCAAATCGGGGTCGTCCAATGAGAAGAGGGATCTTCCTAAGCGTCTAAGCACACAAATGGTTGATATACTAGGCTAGGAGTAAATAAATATATATACACACACTTAAAAGCGAGTAAAGGGGGGGGGGTTGGTTGGTTGGTTCCTAAGTTAACAAAGATAAAAATACGAGATAACTAGCAACGTCAAGTGACTATGCTAATCATCAAACGAAACTAAGAAAAAGAAAGGTTTTAAACTACAAAGATAAAATGCCTTGGGGGCAACGGATATCCACTTCCACATCTAATGTAGTTCATCGAATCATTCACACATTCCATCATATAGCATTCATGACCCAACAATCACACACCCCATCTAGCAAGTACCACAACACACACACCACAAGGAGTTCTAAGTTCATGCTCGTAGATCTTCATGCAAAGGTGCTACGGAAGTTGTCACGTTCCTACACCTAAGCAATTCAACCACACAAGCACTCCCTATGCTCAAACCACTCATGGCACACATGCAGTGAAACACACCGTCAAGAGTACATAAACGCCAAACAACAAATGCTTCAGGAATGAGTTTAAATCACCTATTCAATACTTCAACTACTTGTCGTGGAGACTGAACTCCTATCCTTCTTAGTTCGTAGTTTGCGAGAGTGAGTTCGACATCTCTCGTCAAACCTCACCAATGGCTCCCGAGTCGCGACCACGACTCAAGGCGACATTGGTGGCATTTAGCACGAAGGACCAACAAGCTTGGCAATGCCTATGACCACTACACCGTGACTAGGCATTGAATCAATTCATGCAATTACACGAGATTGGATGAACGTGCAACGCACATTCATCCGCGAGCATATGACTCTCTCGTTTGCTACACAAACGAACGTGACGAAGAGTTCGACATCAATCACATTCGCCTAGCACATTGTCAACACACTAACACAATCGAAAGCTCTAATTCATACTCTCACATTGCTAACAAGAACAGGGGGGAAATTAACCCAAATCCCCCAAACCCTAGCTAGCAATTAATCCAAGCATTTCATATCATCAAGCTCTCAACAACATCAATGCAATCAATAATTAACATTCAAAGCACAATAATTACACAATAGCAAAAATACCAAATAGATAGATATAAATGAGTTCTTGCTACATAGATAGTGGAAGCTTCAATCCTTTGCTCCCAAGAACTACTCTAGAACAACAAGAAAAGACATAATCAAACTAAGAGAAAGCTAAGAAAAGAAAGAAGAAGAAAAAACCTAAAAATGGCGCCCAAAACCAGAGAGAAGCGGGCTCCCAGAACTGGAGAAGAAGAGGGAAAAGAGATGGTATTTATAGTGCAAAGAAAATAAGAAAGATTTCTGGCCGCCCGATGGTCGCGACTCGCGACGGAGTTCGTCGCGACTCGCGACGGTGTTGGTCGCGAGGTCGCGACTCGCGACGGTGTCGCGACGGCAGCCACAGTTTTGCATTGTTTCTTTGTCTTCTTCATAGCCATCCCTCTCAATCTTCAAGTCTTCAACAGCTCCAAAATGGTCTTCAACGGCCTCCGGTCTTCATGTCTTCGAAGTGATTATCCCAAAAGTCTTCGAAAGTATAGTCTTCAATGTCTTCCGGTCTTCGTTGCTTCCGTGTTCTTCCCTTGTCACACAAAATCCACTTAAAAGAGGTAAAAGAGTACAAAGTTGCTTTTACCTTTCCTAAGTGAATTTCAAGGTAAAACACAAGCTCTCGATAATAAAAGAGCACAAAAGTGATCCTAAATACTACTAAATAATGCGCCTAAAATGGACACATCAGGTTGACACATCCAAAATGCTCAAGGAGGAGGTGAGCTTTCGGGTTCCAAATGGCGAAGTGTTTGTGCAAAAGATCATCTACGATTATTGTAAACCTTGGTGTGCGAATTGTGGTGAAAATACTCATCTCATGGAAGAGTGTGATGATTACTGGAAAGCTAAGGAGATGGAACACAAAGACCCCACGGAATTGGTTGATAACAAAACTAGGAAGGGAAAGGGAAAGAAAAATTGGAGATCTCGATATAATGACCAAGTATAGGTTCGGAAGATGCAAACTGAAAACATAGGAGATACTCTAAGTTCAAATTTGGTTGGAGGGAGAGATCATGTGCACATTCAGGATGCCTCTTCTGACAATGAGGAGGTAGAGAGACGAAGGAAAGGGAAGGGAAAATTGGTTGAAGGTATAGTCAATAGTATTGAGAAAGCGGGAAGTGCTAAAAAGGGTCCTGGTATTACCATTGGCGTCTTGCAAGATGAGGTTAATAGGCCTATTGTTACGCTGCCAGCACAACTGGGCTCATCGCCAGCGCCTGGAATTGCAAGCACTGGCGCTGGAGTTACAAGCACTGGCGTTGGAGTTACAAGCACTGGCGCTGGAATTGCAAGCACCGGCGCAGGAGGTCGTGCACTAGCGCGCGGCAGTAGCGCCCAGGCAGCGCGCAGCAAGAGTGTCCAGGCAGCGCGCGGCAGGAGCGTTGAACGCGCAATACTCAGCAACGGCCGTGCTAAAAATTCGACCATTCCAGCGGCACCGGTTTTTGAACGGCAGCAACCGTTTGGAGATGATGATAATCCGATTGATGGTGCTGGAAAACTGCATAAGCAAATGATTCATCCGGATGCTCGAGGCTCAAAAATTCCAAGGTTGCATAGGAGCAAGAGTAAGAGTAGGCCTCCACCCACTCCAGGGGCTTTGACTAGGTCTAGAAGTAAGAGCAGGACTCGAATTAATGAGCAGGGTGTTCAGAAACCTTTTCAGCGCATGTTATCAACTACGAGGAGTCATTCAGATAGTTCTGGAAGTAAATCACTGGAAGGCGGCGGTCCGAAGCCAAAAGGGACCTCTGTTTCCCAATGAATACATCAGCAATGAATGTCAGGGGTCTATCGGCCCCTGTAAGGAGGAGGTGGGTGAAAAATATCATCTCCGCAAATAGGGTTGGACTGTGTGGGTTGTTGGAAATGAAAATGGAGGATAAGGTGTTGCGAATTTTCTTAAAGGGTTTTAAGGGATGGAAGTTTACGCACAATTTTGAACTGTGGCAGAACTCGAGGATACTCATTATCTGGGATCCGAAAGGCTTCTTGGTCGATGTCCTTGGGAAATCTCCGCAATGTATTCACCTGAAAGTGCGTAATCTTGCTTCTGGTATTGAGTTTTTCTGTACATTTGTGTATGGGCATAGTGAGGAACGTCTGGCGCGTTTACCACTATGGGAGGAATTGAAGTCATTTGGTGCTAATCTGAATTCTCCTTGGATGGTTCTTGGTGACTTTAATGCTATTCTTAGTGTTGATGATCATTATGGAGCTACTGTTCCTAGCTTGTATCCAATGAAGGAGTTCCAGGATGTTTGTGTAAAGTGTGGACTAAGAGATGCGTCTGCTTTGGGTGAGCACTTAACCTGGCATAGAGCAGATTGGAAAATTTGGAGGAAACTGGATAGGGTGCTCTTGAATCATGGTTGGGATGATGCTGCTTGTCGCACAACCTTTTTACCAATCTCGGCTCAATCAGACCACTCCCCCATGGTGGTTGATATGTCGCAGGAAATTGTTGGAAAGGGTAGGCCTTTTCAATTTCAGAATATGTGGTTAGATCATCCGAAATGTGGGCAAATAGTAGAGGATTATTGGAGTCCGTCGGTTGAGGGGACCAAACAATTTTCGGTGACCAGGAAATTATTCCGGATGAAAAACCCATTGAAGGAATTGGGTAAGCTTGATTTTAACCATATTTCTGAAAAGGCTAAGCGTGCATATGCGGAGTATAACATGGCGTTTGATGAGTTTGATGCTAAAGTTGCTTCGGACAATAAAGTTGCAGCACTGCGAAGTTTGAAGAAGCAAGCTATGTTGTATTATCTGGCGGAATCTTCTTTCCTTGCGCAAAAGGGAAGGATAAATCATATTACTCAGGCGGATAAGGGATCACAGTATTTTCACTCTATGGTCTCTGCACGAAAAGGAGGAGCTATCCCAGCAATTATAGATAGTGACAATCGGATTGTAACTTCTAATAGTCGTAAGGGAGAGCTATTTGCAGAATTCTACAAAGGTTTGTTTGGTGCAAAGAGGGATAGAGTTCCCACTGAGCCGAGAATTTTTCAGGAAGGCAATAAGCTCACGGATGTAGATAGGGCCTATCTTAATCAGGAGGTGGCAAGTATTGAAGTAAAGCAAGCTCTATTTGCAATGGCGGATGAGAAGTCTCCAGGCCCGGATGGCTATACGGCCGGATTTTTTAAGAAGCAGTGGAACACCGTGGGTGAGGAAGTTACGGCTGCAGTACTTGAATTCTTTCAAACAGGAGATATTTTGGCGCAGCTTAATCACACTTCGGTGGCATTGATACCGAAGAAGCCAGACAATCTTAAGGTGGGTGATTTTAGACCAATAGCGTGATGCAATGTGGTCTATAAAGTAATCACAAAAATTATAGCGAACAGGCTTGAAGGTGTTTTGCCAGGGATCATTGACCCTTGTCAGGGAGCATTCGTAAAGGGCAAAAATATCTCAGACAATGTAATGCTTGCGCAAGAGTTCGTTCGGGGATATGGAAGGGTTCGTAACTCTCCTAGATGCATGATTATGGTGGACTTACAGAAAGCATTTGATACAGTCTCTTGGGATTTCCTGGAAGAAGTTCTGCTTGGACTGGGATTTCCTGAAAGGCTAACTGACAGAATCATGACGTGTGTGCGCACTTCGACATTCTCGATAGCAGTTAATGGCAAACTGCGTGATCACTTTCAGGGACAGAGGGGTATTCGCCAGGGAGATCCATTGTCGCCTCATCTGTTTATGATTTGCATGGAATATTTCTCGAGATTGATGAAAAGGAGAACGGACTCTAGACATTTTACTTTTCATCCGAGATGCGAGACACTCCGGATCACGCATTTGGCTTTTGCAGATGATCTCATGCTCTTCTCTAAGGCAAACACGAGTTCAGTACACATACTCATGGATGCCTTGAATGAATTTGAGCGCACTTCAGGCTTGGGAATCAATGCTGCAAAGTCGAAGTTCTTTGGAGCTGGCATAAAGGAGGATTTGAGTTTCACAGGTATTCCATGGGCGACATTCCCTGTTCGGTATCTAGGCGTGCCACTTGATTCCAGTAAGTTGAAGGTGACACAATTTGGTACTCTACTGGGAAAAGTTGATTCGGAAATAGCGAAATGGAAGGGACATACTCTTTCATATGCAGGAAAATTAGAGCTTGTGAGATCAATTGTGGGAGGTATTGCGGGATTCTGGATTTAGAATTTTGTTATACAATCTACGGTCATGGATGCTCTTGAACAGAAGTGTAAACGCTTCCTGTGGGGAGGTAAGCATAAGGCAAAGGTTGCGTGGAAGAAACTCTGTGCACCTAAATCTTTTGGCGGCCTCGGTTTGAGAGACTTCATTACGTGGAACAGTGCTTCAATGGCTAAAAGGCTATGGGATATCCATTTGGAGAAAGATAGCCTATGGGTCAAATGGATTCACTCGTTTTACCTTCAGGGGGAAGACTTCTGGAGATTAAATCCGAGGATTGCTAATGGTAGATTGGGAGAGAGATTTTCGAGCTACTTTGGTGATCTTTGTAAGCTCAGGGATGAATTGTGCGCAATGTTTCAAGGTAATACGCAAGAGGTAATTACCCATCTCGGTCTATGGTCTAGTTCGGGAAGTTTACTAGTGCAGTTTATCTCCATATGCATCGCCATAAATATCCGAGTGTTTATGATGTTGGCCGATCAAGTGAAAAGGTTTTTAACAGTATTTGGTGTGGTTTTGTTCTGCCAAAATTCTCATTTATCACCTGGTTGGCAGCAATAAAGAGACTACATACCAAGGATAAGCATCGATTGGAGGAAGGGGAGAGTATGGAGAAGGTATGTTCTTTATGCCATCTGGAAGAGGAGACGAACGAACATTTGTTTTTCAAATGTGAGTTTTCTGAGGTTGTATGGGGGCGTATACGGACTTGGATTGGATTAAGGAGACGGACGAATTCAATTCCAAGTTCCATGACTTGGGTTAAGAGGCAAATTAAAGGTTCAAAAATGCGAAAGAAGTTTGGTATTTTAGCCTTAATTACCACGGTCTATCGCCTTTGGAGGGAAAGGAACAATGTGGTTATGGATGGTGCTCAACCAAGTTCTGAAAGAGTGGTGAAAATCATCATGAAGGATTGCTACATGGTGATGAATAGGCTATTTTCGGATGAACACTTGTTTTAGATGGAGAAGCTGCTTGGAGGTTGATGGGTGCTGGCTGCCTCGCACTAGGTGCTTCACGTTGCGGGTCTTGGTGCTTCAGTCCTGGCGCTGTGCTGGGCGTCAGGCGTTGCGCTGGATTTTGCCAATTGCTGGGATGCAGGGCGCCAGGAAGGGAGAGGGTTTGTGCGATTGACTACTGGAACTGCGCGTCACGGTTAGGATCACCTGGCGCAGGAGTTGGGTTTTTGTGGGCCGATTGATGCGGTTTTCAGCGTCGGGAGTGAGTTGCTTTGCGCTCGATGGAGTCCAGATTTGCCTACGGTTTTTTCTCGGATTTCTAGTGGCAATAGCAGGTTTGTTTTCTAGAGGAGGCAATAGGTTTTAGAGTAAGGATTTACACCCCGATGCTCTTTCTCTCAAGCCTAGTTATTTACTAATGATTTAACGGTTATTTATGCGCTTTATGCTCGCGCTACACACTGTGTTAAACTAGCATATAGCTGTCCATTTGCTCAAAATGGAGTGGGCGAGTACATACTCGCCACGCTTGGTGCACGCGGTATAGGTGCATCCATTCTCACATCCTCAGGAGGTTGATTTGATTGGGAGTTATAAAGGTTGGAGGCACGGCCTCATTAACCTTTGCCCATAGGATCAACTTCGGTGCCAAAAGAGAATGCTAGAAGGCCAATAACATCCCTCTTTCTTCATCTTAGGGATGTATATGGTAGAAGCTGATGTTCATTCGTACCAGAAAGGTGTCACTTGGATCACCGGCTTCAACTCTTTTATGAGACATCCAAGACCCGAGATAAACTCTCGGCTGCACTAGGATTCCAAATCATTTGACATTGGATTTTTGTTACTTCATCATCGTTCCAGCAACTGCATTCTTTCAAGACCCGAGACACACAACTCTCGGCTGCATTTTTGGAGCCAACATGAAGATGGCCCCATTTGTTAGGGGTAGAAGCGGATTTTTGTTGATGGGTAGTGAGTTTGTTCTCACCCCATTCTCTTGGTTGTTCCATAGCCTGTGTTTTTCCAGGTTGCTTTGTTCTCCCTTAGCTCGTTTATCTTGCTTAGGGTGGGTAGTTATTTTACATAGTTAAAGGGGGGGTGGGAGAGTGTTTATCTTTTGGATTTGCACTCTCTCATTCCCCCCCCCCTCCTACTTCTTTGCGGATTTACTCCTTAGGTTTTTTCTTGAGGTTGGACTCTTTTGTATTTGGTAGGGTCCTTTTTGGGCCCTGCTGCAGGTTCCACCGTCTATACTATTTACCTATTTACGCCAAACAGGGCCAGTAGTGTGTTTTATTCACTAAATTTTCAAAAGACTCATGTGAGCATGGATACTCCCTCTGTCCCGCCATAATATAAGTTGCATATAATATTTTTTTATAGTTTTCAAGAAACGTGTTTGACCATTAATAAGTTTAACTATGTATAATAATGACAAATAAAAATTCAATATTTAAACTACTTATTACGATGAATCCGATAATATCACATACGATAATATTATTGTTTATATATTTATTCAATATGTGATCAAACTTTAATAGTGTTGACTGTCAAATAGTAAGTGTGCAGCTTATGATGGGACAGAAAGAGTATGTAAAATTATAATGCTATACGAGGTTGATAATTAAATTATAGCCTTGAACAGAATAATCGTTAGATGAAGTTACTTTGTAATTGGTGTAACTAATGAGGTGATTTAATGTTTATTTATTTTATTCCAACTATATTCCTATTATTTTAAAAAAATAAAATGTATAATAATACATAAATGATTATAATTTGACACTAAAAATTATTGATATCAAATTATTCAAAATTATCTAAACGTCAATTTAACAAGAGATATTCCCCCTTTCTATACATTTGAATTTAATTGTCAAAATTCATACTCCCTATGTTTTGTTATTTATGACACACTTAATATAAATTAATTTTTTTATTATTAGGCACCATTTTCATTTTTGGTAAAATTATTTCAATTTCATCAATTCATTCTACTTTTCACTTTCTACATTCATTTTTTTCACTTAAATTCAAACACTTAAAACATATGATTCTATTTGCACCCTTATTGCTATTTACACCATCTTTTGTAGGTAGGTTAGCTTTATAGGTTGTGTAACTAGAATAAATATCTATTTACATCACCTCTATTAAAGTTGGTCAAGTATTAATATCTAAGTGAACATACTTTTATTACTTTTGTTTAGATTATTTGTTTGCTTATTTTTTATTTATTTTTACGGAATGTGTTTAACTTTAATTAATTTGATTTTTTAAAAAATTATGATGAATATAATATTCTTGTCTATTATCATTTATAATAATTTTGTGTAGTATCTAATGCTAATAAATATTCTAATATTATTTATTTTTTAATAACAAGTGTGTATATTTATAGAATCACACAAACAACGGAACATATCCATCATATATAGAGTGTAGTCTCCTCTCTTATAATATTTTTCCCAAATTTCAACGTAGATGTCCAAATTACTAATAGTTTAATCCTACCAATTACAAGATTGACTAAGAAATTTTATCACGTCAAAAATTATATTGACTCACATCAGAATTAGAATGATTATTGTTGACCAAGAAATTTAATCACAAAAAATAGACTGACTCAAATTTAGAATGGAATGATTGATGCATAAAATTGCACTAGAATGTAATAGTTAGTAAACTAGTAATACATTTAGCAAAAAGAAGGAATTAAAAATTAATTAAAAATTATTTAATGATACATTTTAATCTTTTAATTTTTATTAGTGTTGATTAACGTATAACGTTATTACTATATTCGGGTGTATTTAAGTAAAAAAACTACACACAATGTCAATTTGACAAATATCTCAATCAATAGATAAATGTACAACATATATAAAATTAGTGCATAAAATCTCATAATTCACTTTTGACCAAATGTGTATAAATATCAATATATAAATCTACTAAACATCAATTTTTACTTTTCCAAAGTTCTTTCCACCCATATATTTTTTTTTTTGAGAATAATAGTGACATTATATCACCAACATTGTCTGATTACAACTTGTGCAAGACTATGCGCATTCAGAACTACAGATCTATGCACTTTCATGAAGTGGACATTATGAAACCTTTGAGATTTGGTGGGACTGAGAGAAATTTGGTGATATGTGTGAGGATCAATTCACAGTCCATCCTGATACAGATGCGAGGGCCACCCAAAAAGCTAGCATGTGACATAGGTTCGTGTATGCAAATAGCTACCCCAAATGAAAAATCGGAGGGAGTAGGAAAATAAGAGTGGAAGGGGCCGTGTTTTACGTGGAATCTAATTGTAGGGCTCCATCACAGTGCCCATGCCCTTAGGCCTTGAATGGTCAAAGGCTCAAAGACGCTGATAAACAAAATAAGTGAGACACTTACCACTGCAAGTCTTGCATTAATGAATTCCAGAATAGTAGAATATAGGTTCTCTCTCCTCTCTGCTTCTTTGTTTAGTACTTGACCTTTTATCAGTTTTATTTTATTTTTAAGGAGAAACATGTACTTACTTCTTTTGTTTTGTAAATTGCTATACCGCATCTTGTATTTTACTTGATTATATCATGTATTTATACTATTTAAAATATAATATATATTTTCAATTTAATTTAAATAATTAAAACATGTTTAAAAGAATATTAAATAAATTTATTTTTAAACGCATTACCACCGCCAGTGGAGGTGTTTTCCGGCGGTGGTGCAAGCGGCCGACGTGTGATTTTGCCACAGGTGGAGTATGGCAAACGGCGGTGCTTTGCCGGTGATGGAGATGGTTGCCCGTGTGCCAGATTCCGACATCTTCTCCGATGCATTTTGCATTTTACATTTCACCGGGACGTATTTTCCGGCATCTTCTCTGGAATTCGTACCCTTTCCCGTCTTATTCTTCGTCAGAATTAGTCGCCGACTACATCTTCTTCGCCGCGCTCTTCAGATCTGATTTCCCGGTCGTCGTCCCCATCTCTTTCTCAGCCCGCTCGTCATTCTCCGACGTTCCTTCGCCGATCGTTCTCCCATTCTCCGGCATTCCTCACGCCATCCCCATCCACGACATCCCCGTTCTCCTCCTTCGGTTACTCTTGTTTTCCCCGCTCCGTTCTTCTCCTCCGGTGACTCTTGTTTTCCCCGCTCCGTTCTCCTCCTCCGGTGACTCTTGTTTTCCCTGCCTCGTTCTCCTCCACCGGTGACTCTTGTTTTCCCCGCCCTGATCTCCTTCTCCGGCGACTGTGCATCTTCTCCGGCGCCCAGCCCCATTCTCGTTGCCCCGCCCGCGGACCCATTCTCGTCACCTAGTTCTTGTTTCCTCGCCTCGGCTCGGATCTCGTTGCCCGGTTCTCGTCGGCCCACTCTCATCGCCGGAATAGAGGTTTCTCAGGCTGGATTTTGCTAGGGTGGGCGGTGGCGGTGGTTCCGGCGCCGATGGTGGCGGCAGTGGCAGTATTATTGTTTTTCTTTTTTGTTTTTGGTTTTTTTGTTTTATTTTGAAAATTTTAAATTAGTATTATACATGTATATAAATATTAGGACGTAACCTAGTAAAATACAGGGCGTGATATAGCAACATCATTTGTTTTTCTATGTTTGACACGGTAATTTTAGCAAAAATTTGGGGAAAATCATCTTTCCGTATGTATATGGGAAAATGAGGTTGAATTAGAATTATGAAAAGGTAAAAAATTTTAGTTGCAACATTAAAAATTTATTACTCCCTCCATCCCAGCCTATTCAGTACATAAATTTTTTTGGTCAAACATGTCAAACTTTGACCACGTATTTGAATGTGTATATGAATGATAATTTTATCGTATGAGATATAATTAGATTCATTGTAACATGTAATTTCTAAATATGAAATTTTGATGTGTTATTATTGTCCGTAGCTACACATATTTACAGTCAAACATGTTTATTGGAAACCATAAAAAGATTATGTGCAGATTAGGCTGGGACGGAGGGAGTGTGCCACGCACAGTAGTTATAAAATTATGACCTGATTAATGCAACCCAAATTTTTTATTTTTATTTCTTCTAATTTGCTGTTTAAACCTAGCTATTTCCATAACTTATGTAAATACTGTCTTTCAAGAGACGGACTCTGTAGCTTTATATGTTGTTTTTATATTCAAGTTAAAATGTGTGGAAAGGATTGATTGAAAAGAGTAAAAATTTTAATAAGATGTGTAGAATAATTCACTTTTTACCGTAAAAGAAAATATGTCAAATTTTAAAAAACAAATGGAGGTTTTGAAATGACTTTTGTTTATATAAAAAATTTCTAGTCTTGCATTGATCGGCCACCCTCAAACTCTAACTCTGATACTATAATGAACTTCTATCCTAATATCCATTGTCATTACGTATAAGTAACTTATTTTATCTACAATCAATGTTGGGTTCTTGAATCACTACTAGCGTTGTTATATCACGCCATTTATTTTACTATATTATGCCCTAAAATATATATACACGTATAATACTAATTTCAACTTTTAAAAAAATTAAAACAAAATTAAACTCCCTTTCCCTTGCTCTTAATGTGCCACCGCCGCCAAAAACATCCAACCCTCCTGCCCCAACCAAGTCTCCCGCTGACAGTCAAACCCCACCGGAAACAACCAACCCCCCACCCCTCTATCCCCAGCCACCCGTTGTTCCCTAGCCCAACCCCATCTTCGTCCCCATCCATCCACCGGAACCACCATCCCTAGCTAAACCCTATCCCGCTGTCCCCTAGCCCAGCCCCACTTTCGTCCCCAACCATCCCTAGCAAAACCCTAGCCCGCCAGCACCTCTGCTTTGCACCAGGTGGTTCTCGCTTGTGGAGACGAGAGCGGTGGTTCTCGCCTAGCCCCTCCCGTCCCTAGCTTAGTCGTGCTCTTAAGCGGTGGCTCTCGCCGGTTGAAACGATAGCTGACCTTGGCGTTGAAAAGAACCAAAGGCGGTGGTTCAGTGAGAAGAAGAAAGGAGAGTCGAGTGAGGAAAATTGGGCTGGGTTGGGGCGACGAGAGCGGGGCCAGGTTGGGGTGAGGAGAACGGGGCTTGGCAGGGCAAAAGAGAATGAGGCAGGGTTGTGAATCGAGAACCAGGGCAAGGTTGGGGAAACGAGAATCGGGCTTGGGTTGTGAAACGAGAACCGGAAATGTTTTGGGGTTGAGAGGGGAAACGAGAACTGGGACGAGCCGGGGAAATGAGAATCGGGGCAGTGACGTCGCTGGGGGAGGATGGGGGAGCTCCGACGATGCAAATGGAGAAGCTTCAACGACGCAACAGTAGGAGTCCAGGCATCGGTTTAGTGCTGACGAGAGCCACAACTGGTTGGGTGCCGACGAGAGCCATGGCCGGAGAAGACGAGAACCAGGACAAATGAGATTCACAGTTGGGCGGGGAGAAGAGAATGATGGCGGGACTTGGAGAAGACGGGGATGTTCGTCGGCAGATAGGGAAAACGCAGGAGAAGACGTCGAAAAATAAAAGCAAAAAAATAAATTATTTAACTTACGCTATGACCGCTCACTTACATAAAGTGCACAGCCGATCGCTCTACCACTGAGCTACCCCGACCAGTCCCAGCATCCTCATTTTTTAATGGGGTCTATGTCCTGATGGAGTAGATGTCGGAGAAAACGCCGCCGACCACCAACTCCAGCGACCACCACCGCCGGCAGATACTTAGTTAGGTTTAAATTTAATTTTCTATTATTATTAATTTTTCTATTGTTTTATTCTTTGAATGAATTCAAAATGCATTTAGTATTTTAAAAGTATAAATACATAGCGTAATTAAGTAAAATACAGGGTGTGATATATCAATTCACATCATTATTTTACAGATATGTTTAACCACCATTATTTTAATTACTTATAAAAATGCACATTAAAATTTTTAATTATATACTCCCTCTGTCTCACACTAAGTTGCACATTTAGTATTTGACAGCCAGCATTGTTAAACTTTCACCACATATTTGATTATATATATAAACAATAATATTATTGTATGTGATATTTTTGAATTCGTCGTAGTAAGTAGTTTCTATATATTAAAATTTTGTTTGCCGTTGTTATACGTAGTTAAGCATATTAACATTCAAACATATTTCTTGAAAATCGTGAAAAGATTCTATCATATGAATAAAACTCATTTAAATAGTACAATAACGTAGTTCGTTTTAGGAAAGGGATGGAATACGTAGTGATTTACTTCTTCTGTTTCTCTAATAGTGGCACATCATTTTTTATGTTGGAATTTAGGAGATGCTAAATGAGTGGATGAAATTGGATTGAAAGAAGAAAAGTAAAATGAATTGATGCAATAACCTTAAACTTGCCATAAATAGAAAGTGTCAATATAAAAGAAACATCTCAAATTAAAAAGTGTGCCACTATTAAAGAAACGAAGGGAGCATATGCACATTATAATGGCTCTTGGCAGCGGTTAATTGTTTGGGTCATGCAAATACCTTTACCTCGTGATCTTGTGGTTTATAGGGGGTGATGTAAGAGAGTGGATAACTAGATATGGTTATGTTGTTGCAGACATAGCTTAGATTTGCTGTTCCTCTGGATTCTGTACTGTATAATATTCTCGTTGACGATGCTGAATCAGACTTTACGGGACTAAATACTCCCTCCGGTTCTTTGTTGAAGACGCTCAATAAACGAGTGCTCCTCATTTTTATAATTTTAGCTCTTTAGTCTCATCTTTTGGCTAAAGGACACTGTTAGGTTTCATTAGCATCACAAGTTGCGAAATAAAAAGAATAATAATTAATAAAGGAAACGGGTAGAGTAGAAAATCTACACTATTGTCCCCCAAATAATGAAAATTGTGAAAAAAAGATAATACAAAAAAAATCATTCCAACAAAGAAGGAATGAGTGTCAATCTTAGTGAACCGAAGAGAGTACGCCTTCGTTAGAGCAACTCCAATGAACTTTATCTTTGAGTGCCATGTGGGATAATCATGCTAGTTGCTCCAATGGTACGCTAGTTTAGCTTTTGAAAAATGGCGGATGTACAGTACAACGCATTGTTGATACTCTAGATTCCGTGGCATGTTTTTTTCCTTCTTTTGTCTAATTTCGTTTCTGGATTCACATTAGTTTCTTTGAGAGTGATTTATGATTTATTATGTATAAATAATACATTTAAAATTTATTTGTTGAAAAATTCCATATGAAATGATAATTATTTTTTATTATAATTAAAGTATTTATTAATATTCAAAATCTCATACACACCTCAAGTTTCACAATTAATCTCCTTTATCCACAGTTTTAACATAAATTCATGTTTAAAAAATAAAAATAATAAAATAGTTTATAAACTCAAAAAGTTTAATTTTTGGTTTAACATAAAACTTTAATAAGTATTCTATTTTTTAATAATAAAACAAATGATAGATAGGATCTTATGATAATACATATATACAATCAACAACAATCTCTTTTTATTTAACATATTTTATATTGTTCAGTTTCTAATTATGACGTACTTTAATTTATTTATTTAATTAAATATTGTATTTATATTTTCTCAAAATATTGTATTACTAGTTTTGGAAATAAGAAAATTTCATTACCAAAAAACGGTTAAGTACCGGCGATCTAAGATCCAACTATATCTTTCCTCCTTACTATACCACCCAACTGATTCTAGCACACTTTTCTCAAAGCTTTGGTTTTAACCAAGCTCTATCCTTCCCAAAACAAATATCGTTTCGAAGTCTCGTATGCTGTACATTGTTTCTGCCATTGCCAGCTTCACCATTTATGATCTCCATCCTTTTCTTCTCCCTTGTTACAACAACCTTTGTAACTCCTTATCGCATTTTTCGGGTTCTCTTCTCATTTGCAACCATTCCAGCACTTCTTGCCATATCTTTTTAATTTCCAGCACTCAAAAAAAGAGGTGTTGCATTGATTCCTCCATGTCACAGAACTGGCATTTGTTGTCATTGATTAAGCCAATCTTCAGTAGCCAATCTTTCGTAGCTAACCTGTTTTGGCACCCCATCCATACTGTAAAATGAGTTCTTGGCCTTGCACAATTACTCCACAGTAGCTTTCCTCCATTCAACTTTCCCCTGATGTCCTCTGAGTTCTTTAAATCATTTGTTTTGAATTTCCCAGCTGCTTCCATCTTCTGCCTAGTTTCTGTCCATGAGCAGTTTGCTGGGAATACAACAATCACTGTATCAGCCCCTTTTATATAATACACATGGATCCACCTTACCCAAAGTCTATCGGCTTTCAAACACAAATTCCAGAGCATCTTAGCCAAACAAGCAATATTCCACTCCTGTAATGCTGTTATACTCAAGCCTCCAGCTTCTTTGTGGGCAAACTTTCTCCCACGCCACTGGAGATTCCTTTGTGATGTTTTCTGCTCCACTCCATAAGAATGATTGACAGAGAGCCTCCACATGTTTCAAGACTTCCTTTGGCCACGAGAATGCCTGCATCCAGTAGTTAGTCACCGCAAAAAGAACGCTTTTAATCAGTTGCACTCGTCCTGCATAACTCAACAGTTTGCAGCTCCGGTGCTTGATTCTAGCAATCATCTTATCTTTTTTATAAAAGTCATAATCATCACTAGGACGAGAGTTTATAGGGTCCCCCTCATTTTTATATTAAGCTCAAATTTGCACAAAGTGCCATTACAACATATGATATGTGATTAACCTATTACACTGAGACACTAGCTAAATATGACATTTGTAATCTAAGGTCTTAGTGGCATAAAGAGATATACACATAAGCCCCAGTGAATATTACAATACTGAGCAAAAGCATATGTGACAATGAAGGACAATTATGTAAGCTAAGACTAAAAAGGGGTGGGGGGGAAATAAGAGCATAGTGGCCAGAAACCAACGGCATTTCCAACTAATTCGGCTCGAACTAGTTGACTGCAAGCTGGTGCGCAACATTGAATCAACACCGTAATACAACGATCACTTTCCGGTCAACCTCATTAAACATTATGTAGTCTCCACTCTGAGCAAGTAAGAGGTTTTCCGGATCATTTTCACTATATCATAGGCATTTGATAGTTTATCCAACACGAACAAAGCTGAAGAATCAAAGATTTCCAACTCGTACGGTCTACAAATCTATTTCATTAGCTATGTACGGACTCGCCAAAAGTAAGTACTTAAACTACTCTGACTTGGATTTCTCCTAACCGACATATGAAACAGATCAGAAGCCAACAAAGTTTAGCCGAGCAATAGGAGCCGTCGGAAAAACTATGAATCGATAGATAAACAGTCGCGACCAATATCAAAAACAAAACAACCCAATCCCCATAGTTATCAAATTGAAACAAAATTTAAAATAAGCCTCCCACCTGAAAATAAAAATAAAAGTCGAGACATCAAATTAAAAAATGGAGAAGTACCCAGCCATGATTTCACTGGAGATGTACTCATAAATGGTTCATCCGAGTTGACTCGTTCCCACTGAGTCGGACTCGGAAACCCTCTGGCCTCGTCATTTTCCTATAGTATGTGGAGAGGAAAAAAACAGGAAACAGGAAACTCTCCACCTAAAAGCGCAGGTCACCATCGCTTCTCTCGGCCGTCGTTGGAGAAAGCTGTTGCCGGAGGACGCTGTTGCTGGAAAACAGCATTTTCGGTCTTAGAAACCCCAAATCTGGAGAAAGGTCGTCGTGCGTTGGTCCGCCGGAGTACGCCTTCTCCATCTCCGAGCTGTCACTACCACTGTGAACCCGTCTTCCGCTGGTCGTTGTGCCTGGGATTGCCTCGTCATCGCTGTCGCCTTGTGAGTTTTCAGGCGCCGATGAATACTCCATGTTGGCTCCGACGAAATTCGGCTCTCCGGGTTGACTCCGGTGGAAGACTTTGGGTTGAGGGTGATGTAAAACGGGTTTTCTTCTTCGTTGGTCTCCGGCGGGAAGCTTGGTACTGGGGGTAGGGGTGTTGGGAGGTGGGATTGGGGTGGGGGACCGTCGGGATTTGGTTGTTTCCGGTGCCGGCGGCCCCCAAGGGGGTTGAAATTAGGGTTTGGTTAGAAGAGAGAAGGGAGAGGAAAAGTTTGAAGAGAGAGAAGGTGAATCGTGAATGGTGCAGCTTTTTTAGCAATCATCTTTATCAATCAGCGGTTGACAACTATGAATTGAAAGCTTCTTGCTGGTCAAAGGCACCCCAAGGTACTTGAAAGCTACCTTCTTCAAAGCCTGTAATTCTCTGAATCTCTAGTTTCTTGCCATCCTCCATCCCACTGAAATAGGTTATGCATTTATTTGGGTTTAAAGTTAGGCCTGTTGATCTTGTAAATAGCTTGAAAGCCTCCATCATTGCCTGAACTGAATCTGTATCCCCCCTTGAAAAGAGGAGCAGATCATCTGCAAAGCTAAGGCTGATTATACTCAATTTGCTACACCTTTCATGAAACTGAAATTTAGGATTACTCCTGAGCTCCTGCAAGCATCTATTCATGTATTTCATAACCAATATAAATAGAAGTTGGGATAAGGGATCTCCCTGTCTAAGTCCCCTCTTTGCTGTGAGAAAATCAGATGGTTCTCCATTAACCGAATACCCGTATAAGACAGACTTAACACACTCCATAGTCCATTCCACAAATCTCCTAGGCATTCCCATTTCTTTCAAAATACTTTCCATTGCACTCCCTTCAACCGTATCATAAGCCTTTTGCAAATCCATTTGTATCATGCATCTAGCTCCACCACCTTTTCTTGTGTAGCCCCTAACCAGCTAATATGCCAATAGAATATGGTCATGGATATCTCTCCCTGGAACAAATGCAGCTTGGCTGTCACTCACCACTTCTTTGATTACTGAACTCAGCCCGGTAGTCAGTATTTTGGAGATGATTTTGTATAGAGTAGTGCAGCATGATATTGGTCTATAGTCCTTTACTGCCTTTGCATCCTGATTTTTTGGAATAAGAGTAACCACAGTGCTGTTAATGGCCTTGTACATCCTTCTCTTGTCAAAGAATTCTCGCACAATTTTAATTGTATCCTCCTTTATCACGGCCCAATTTGTCTTCAAAATTTTTGCATTAAATCCATCTAGGCCTGGAGCTTTTGAATCACCAATCCCTTTAAGAGCTTCCCATATCTCCTTCTCTTTCACTGGCTGCACTAGTTTTTCAAACCCCTTCCTGCTCAGTTGCCTTCCATTTCTGATTGCCTTAAGGTCAATGCCTTCCAATCTGTCTGTTGCACTCCTCACCAGCTTTTTGTAATCCTGCAGCATTTCCTCCATTAGGCTTTTCTGGTCTGTAGCTTTGGAACCATCCTCCCTTTCCAGAAATATCATCCCTGCCTGTTTGTTCTTCTCCTTTACAATGGCATGAAAGAAGCCATTGTTTTCATCTCCAAGTCTAAGCCAATCAGCCTTTGATCTCTGTCTTGCTAATTTTTCATCCAGTTCATTCCACTTCAAAACCTCCTGAGTACATGTGAAAACTTTCTGTACTTTGAGCTGGTTCATTCTGTCTCGTGTTAGCTCCTTCTGTGCTTCACTCAGCTCCTTCCTTGCTTTCTCTATTTTCTCTCTTATCCCCAATACCGTTTTCAAATGTTTCTTCATTTCAGGCTGCAATCTCAGCATTTTCTTCAAAACTATGGCCATAGCTGATCCTTTCATAGGTTTTCCCCAACTTTCTTTTACTGCTGCCTTTACTTCCACTCCATCCAACAAACAGTTTATGCATTTGAACATTTTACTTCTCCTTTTCTCTCCATCATCAATCCTGATGTTTAATAGTGCATGATCTGATACTCTGGGTTCAGCCACTTTGATCTTCACATCTGAATGTTTCTGAAACCAATCAATGTTCCCAAGTACTCTGTCAATTCTAGAATAGATAATACCATCATGGTGTTTATTTAACCAGGTCTAGTAATCTCAACTAGATTCACATTCAAATAATCCCAGGTTTTCCATCATTGTCTCTAAATCACAATATTCACTCTCCTGTACATCCTTTCCCCCAATTATGTCCTTTACTGTGAGTACATTGTTGAAATCACCCACTAGAATCCCTGGTCCCTTGCCTTGATTTTTCCCCGAAGCCTCCTCAATATCCTTCCATAACCTTCCCCTCTTATTAAGCTGGTTTGCAGCATAAATTGCTGTGAATCGCAACATTAGACTACCATCTACTGTGTACACATCACAATGTAGTAACTGATCAGTGCTACATATTCTTTTAACCGCATACATACTGGGATTCCACATAACCCAGATTCTACCATTCAGATGATCATTGTAATTATCCAAATACCTCCATCTATACCCCAACTTCTCCCTTATAGCCCCTGTTTTCTCTTTTTTTTACCCTAGTTTCAATTAACACAGCAAGGTTAGCATTCAAACCAGAGAGACGGGCTCCAATCTCTCTTCGTTTTGCTGTTTTATTTAGCCCTCTCACGTTCCATGAATTGATCATGGAAAATGTCCGACTATCTGCTTGATCACTCCAAACCTGCAGACTTCTGTTCTGTTCTCCTTGATGTCTCCCTACATTCTGCTTTGCCTCAGGTTCCACCAGTATCACTACATGTTTGCCTTTGTTTTTTTTCTTTCACCTCGTTCCATCTTTCTCCACTATCAGTCATATCAGTTTTCATTCCCCGATCCACTGCTTCCTCATTCTCTCTCTCCTTAACTCTCCATTTCTGCACAATATTCTGGCTATCATCTTTCTCCTTACATTTGTGACCTCCTACCATACATTTAACACAAAACAGAGGCCTTCATTCATACTCAACAGGCTGTTGGATTTTCTTCCCTTCCACATCCTTAATGATCACCTGCTCAAGCATTTTCTGAGTTATATCAATATCTACAAGGATCCTTGCATAAGAAACCCGCAGTTTGCTTGCAGTACATTCATCAGACACTATTGGTTTTCCCAACGCACTACCAATTTTACCTAAGCTTATAGTCCCCCCAAAGATGAAGCGGTAACTTAGGTAACTTGACCCATATCGGCATCATTCTGATCATATCTTCTTTTAGCTCAAAATTGGGTCTCTAATTATGTAAAAACATAGACATATTGTGGATGGTATAGGGCCCCTTACTCATCACCATATCCCTATCTCTTCCAGACTTGAATTTCAGCATGAAATACCCCTCATCTTTATAATACATATCAGGCAGAGCTACAAATGACCAGAACTTAATCATGTAGTTTTTCACAGC
This sequence comes from Rubia yunnanensis, assembly GCA_037428765.1. Taxonomy (NCBI): domain Eukaryota; kingdom Viridiplantae; phylum Streptophyta; class Magnoliopsida; order Gentianales; family Rubiaceae; genus Rubia; species Rubia yunnanensis. Next base: position 4,100,576 of record CM075071.1, read on the forward strand.
ATTCATAGTTAAACTACCCCCAGTCACATACATGATTAAAGCATTCACCCAGAAACTGATTTCAGATCTTACATCTTCCTCCTCTATTTCAATTTCTCCATTCACAATACTAGGGGCTTTGAATTCAATCTGCATTCCGTTTGACTGTACCCTATTCCCTTTGATTACATCAACCCAAAGTTTCATCTCCGTTTTCATAGCTTGCTTATCCATGACCACAGACTCATCAAATTCACTAACCTGGGTTTCCTGGCATTCCATCTCGTCACTCCAATCCATCACCAATTTTTCTTCTGTTTTTGTTTGACTGCTCGACTCCACGCCCATCTCTAGTGTTGCTTACTTCTTTATCACTGACAGCGCCACCTTTTTCCTCGGTCGGCCGCGTCCCTTTCCCATCTCTGCGAGTTTCCACCTTCAGTACGTGTAATCGCCCGCAGTCAGATCCATCTTCCAATTTTGTTTTACTAATATTATAGTACTAGTTATTCATGGTAATTTCTATTGAGTCCCTCTTGAAAGACAGTCTTTCCATAATTCTAAATTGGAAGAAATGAAGATAAAATTTTTGGGTTGCATGTGAAAAGATCGTCTTTCCTGAGACTTTGCCATTTTTATTTTAGAGTTTTATTAATGACTTCTTGTTATTATGAATTATATGAAATCAAATAAATAATATTAATTCAAGATAAATATATAAATGGGACAGTTTTACCATATAATGGAATATTGAAAAAGTAATAAAGTTTAGCTTTATAAAGGATATAAAGAAATATGGGCATGCCCTGTATTTTACTAGTTACGCCCTAATACGTTTACATGTATGTATTAATGTTTTTAATTTAATATTTTTATTGAATGAAAATTTATATTTAAAAGTGTGGGTTAAAATGTATTGGTAACAAAATTATGGTAAAATTTGGAAATTCTCCCTCACTTTCACCATTTTGGCTCTCCTCATCCTGAACCCGCCGCTGCCTGCGACCACCGCTTACCGCCGGAGAATGATTGTCGACCGTCGTTGACCAACACTGCCGACCACCACCGACCATCGTACATTGCTTGAATCTCGTCGGAAATGTAAATTTTCCATTTTTTAAATATTTCCCTCCTGAATCTGGTCGGATTATGTATCTGGAATGGGTTTAATTTTTCTGGCAATCTGTTAGAATTTAGAATGGGTTTGATTTTTATGGCAATCTGTTAGAATTTTTTAGAATTGGGGATTGTTAGAAGGGAAGGGAGACGGTGAAAGTGAGGGAATTGGTGGGAAGGATGGTGAAAGTGAGGGAATTGGTGGGAAGGATGGTGAAAGTGAGGGAATTGGTGGGAAGGATGGTGAAAGTGAGGGAATTGGTGGGAAGGATGGTGAAAGTGAGGGAATTGGTGGGAAGGATGGTGAAAGTGAGGGAAAGGAGGGAGACAGTGGGCGGGAGAGGAGGGAGACGGTGGTGGTGTCGGAATGAAGAGGAGGGAGGCGAGATAGGAGGGAGTTGGTTGTGGCGTCGGAAGGGGTATGAGGGAGTTGGTGGTGGCACGGTGGTGGTGTCGGGTTGGAGGAGGGAGATGGTGGTGGTGTCGGACAAGAGAGGAGGGAGACGGCGGTGGAACGGTGGTGGTGTGGGGCTGGAGAGGAGGCACAGCGTCAGTAGGGTACGGCGGCGGAGAATGACGACAACGGTGGTAGGGAATGAAGAAGATGAAATTTCTACTTATTTTTAATATTTAAAGATTTGAATTAAAAATTAATATTTTAATCTAAAAATTGTAAATAAAAATTTGTAAATTAAACTTTGAAAAATTAAATATTTAAAATTGAAAAAACTTTGAAATTAAGTAGAATAATTTTAAAAATTGTTTAGCTTAAATTTTAAAATGAAAAATACTTTAAATATTTGAAAAGTAAATATTATATTTAGAATATAATATTATTGAAAATAATATTATGGAAATCACATTTATTTTTTTAAAAATAATTGTGAAGTAAATTAAGATGATATGATTAAATAATTATTTTAATAAATTATAAAATTATTTTTTATATAATATTTAAGTAAATTATTATATAATGATTAAGTAAATTATTATATATTTTGTAAATAATAAAAATAAATAGTTCTTTGTATAGGAAATCTTGTATGTTTTGTTAAGAATTTGTTCTTTTACGTTATATTTACATTTTTCTATGCATAATATGTACTTTATTATTATAATATATGAGATAAAAAATTACATGAGTAGTTGAAAATGTATTTTATGTGCAATTATTTTTTTTCATAAGTAGTTTGAAATTATGTAGTGTTTTTTTCATATTAGTTAACATTTTATTTCTATTTATGTTATTTTATTTTCTCCTACAATTAATGAATTGTATATATCTTGTATTATAGATGAGCACTGATGGCGTCAGCCAGACAAGCGAGATGTCGCACCATTGTGCAGGAACAGTTGTAGGAAACTGTGCAAGATCACGAGGTACTAGTTGAGCAGCCTTCTCCAAGGCCCAATGATGTTTTTGATCCCATGCCAACCTGGGATGGTCCGGAACTCAACATTCTCACTGCCGGTAGAGTGCATTCAATCCGTGACGAAGTAGGCTGGTAATCAATGTTCGAATTACAGGTCGGGGATCAAGCACCCGAATGTAGCCCACTAGATGGTTGTGGTGTAGAGCCACCACTCGACGCCGCAGGGTACATGCATTGTTTCCCCTAGTGTTGAACTGTTTGGGAAAGACGTGGAGTCCTTCCTCAGGGAAGACTGGAACAGGGGTAATATTGATGGCCAAGCATTGATGGCGAGGTGTGTAACGATGAGTCAGAGCGATAACTTCCAATTCATGTGCTACATGTTGACCCTGTTTTCATTAACTATCTTTGTTGATAAGACCGAAACTAAGGTAAGAGCCAACCTGCTCCCTGTAGCTGATTCGCAATTGTCATGGGGCTCGGCGGCCTTGGCCAATTTGTATCTACAGTTGGGAATTGCCTCCAGGGCTAAGGGCCGCGGCCTATGTGGATGTTGCACGCTGCTGCAAGCATAGATCTACAAGTACTTTCCCATGTTTCGGCCGAGACTGAGTACATTGCCAGCTCTTCCTGGATGCACCAACCGGTGGCACTCAGGGGAGAAAATGGGGGAAGGATACTTAGCGACTGGTGACCATCAGGCGTCAACCAGATGCTTTACAGGCTCTCCAGGTATGACTCATGTTTTAAATTAATTGTGACAATTGTAGGTAGATTGGATGCTATATGAATGTAACAATTTTTGGAAACAACTACAGGTAGATTGGTTGCCATATGGACCTGATGTGGTCAGGGATGTGAAGAGGAGAACTCATTACCGCAACGTGATTCGATACATTGACGTAATGGAGGCGTACATGCCAGACCGTGTGGTGCGCCTGTTTGGTGTCGTACAGGGTATACCGTACAACACTAGAATTGTGCCAGAACCCTGCTCTAGGCCCGTTGATCCTTCTGGCTATTCAATGACCTACTCAGGGATGATGCAGTTGACTTTATGGGACATGGCACACGCATGGCACAGGGGTCAGCTAGCCGAGTATCCTATTGCCACCGGTCAATCTGACTGTACCTTGGATTACAAGGATTTGTTCACGACTCATTCTCACCCATTAATCACAAATCCTGTACATGATGGTACTAGTTGCAGACCAAATACAACCAATCTTGATTTACTGGTAAGTTTTCTCTAACTGTTTGCTTTAATTAATTATATTAAATCTAATTGATTCGTTATGATAATATGTTTTTCCTGTATATCAGTTGTTCAGTGATATGATGAGCAACTTGGATCCGTTTGACTCTAAAACCATTCATGAAATTGTCGACCTGCGTATGAAGGAGTTGGCTACCTGGATCCGTCGTCGCGAGGAGTATCGCAGACGCCACGGTTATGAACCCATTCCCTGGGCAACTACCCTATTTCTGTATGAGCGTACTATTTGCTTTTAATTTGTTCATTAATGTACCTCAAGTTCATTACTATTTTTGGTTCACTTATATACTTCGAACTTCTTGCTTATTTTTGGTTAATTCTGTAACCGGAACTCTTTGCTAATCTATGTGCATTTTGGTACGCCGAACTGTTTCGTTTTAGTTAATTCCATAGCCCTTGTATGATGCAATTCAATTTACTACATTATGAGAATATATAAAAAAAAGTACCGAACAAAGTTTGCAAGAATAATAGTCCCACACAACTATTAATTATGGGGCGTGTATGCTTTGTTCCAAGCCACCATCCTCATACGGAAGGGTAACTTCCAACCAACAACATCTGACTTCCTCTATGTGGTCCACAGGTTAACCACAGGGGACATGGGGCAACTTTCCTTCACATGTATCCTTAAAAAATGGCTTGCACTGCGAACATATACAATGTATAGCTCTCTCCTTGTTCAATCCTCACTCCCGCCCACTCTCAATGGCAGGACTGTACAACAATAGTCTGCCGACCCATTCTCTAGAATGTAGTATAAAACTACAACCGTGTTGTAGTAGGTGGCGAAAGAAACATATCCGCAGTGACCACAAACCAATGTTCACATCCGCATGGACCTTTGGTGTGGTGAATACGGGTTCTAGTTAATTCAACGTTGTCCTTCGAACCGTATATGGGAACATAATCAGGCCAATGAGTCAATAACTTGTTAAATACTGCTCGACGCACCCCAGACCATTAACCTTCACCATCTACATGGAAGGCATCAGCAACGCATCTGAAGCCACAATTTCCATCACTCAGAACATCGTTCCAACCCTCGATGTAACGCCTGATAATGTGGGGGACACTTTCAAGGTACAGGAATGTCGCTGCAAGAGAAAATATTAAGAATATTTCCAGTCTCACGAAGTGGGTTTACTATTAACTTGGATGAATAATTGATAGACTTACCGTGTCGGCTACCTCTCCCCGATGACCTTGAACGCCTGCTTAGAGATGGCATGTACCACCTGCTCATGTGCTCGTGGTAGCTTGGTGATCGCCTAGTTGATCTTGACCGGGGGACCTGCTTGTTTGGTCTTCCACATGCACTAGTAACATTGTCCGGCTCTCAAATGCCACTATCCTTTGGATGCTACTGCTCGTCTATGTAGCTTGAAACCCTACAGAGATTTGATGGGTCGCTGCAGGCCAGCTCCTCCAATTGACTGTTGAACATTTCTTGGTCCTAATCACCCCTACAAATATTTTCCTTGTTCTGCAAGTCATCACCCAATACCAGTGTCTTAAATAATGGATGAATGTTGTCTAAATACAAGGGGTTTCCTTGTTCAATTGTCATCCACATGATGCAAGCACATGGTATTCTGTGTGTCGAACGCTATACACAACCACAATATGCATAAACCTATGCTTCAAGTGTTTCAATCCTCCTGTGCTCAGATGTCAATTTATCCAAACAATATTTTGACACATTATTGAACAAGTTGTTGAAAAGGACTCTACGGTACAATCTACCAATGAGCGTTCTTGATTTCCCGAGGTTGTCCTGGATCATAGTAATTTGCCCGGCTATCTGCAGGTCGACACGCCTCCATATCGTATCCAGGGAACCATTTGATGTTTGTAACCACCCTTTCAATGATGAGTGTGCACTTTTGACCCGACATGTAGTTGTGTTCCCAAAATGCAGAAATCTATTCGTCCATGCTCAGAAAAATTTCTCCTTATAGGGGTTGAACCATGTGGTCTCAACGTAACTAATAACAGCTTCGCTCCAAGACCAACCAGCCCTCAGATATACCAATGCAGCTTCGTAGGCAGTAACAATGGAGGCATTGCAAACCTGTGACCATGCACCATTCTTGAAAGATGCCCCATTCATCTTATTCCCTGTCAACACAGTAACACGTGCCTCCACATCCTTGTTAATATGCCAAGTGCAAAGAAAATGCTTTGAGTCCGGAAACACTACCCGAATCGGCCTAATCAACCCCATCTCACGACCGGTGACCACAACCTCAGGGAACGGTCCATCGACAAGAAAGTTTCTAAGTGCATTTAGAACCCACTGATAACTATCTATCATTTCTCCGACGACAACTGTGTAGGCGATCAGGAAATTTGTGTTGTAAGGAGACATACCAACCATCTCAATGAATGGCATGTCGTATCGATTAGTCTTGTACATTGAATTGATGACCACAATTCATGGATAAGTTCGAAATGCCACAACAACTTCGGGATGAGCCGGGAATAAATGAGTCAAAGTACCATCAAGTGCTGAGTGGTGACTAGTAACATACCCACTGGAGGTGGCAAGATGCAAACAATTCTCAGCTGTGTTGCGCCCGCCTCGCCTTTCTTTTCCATAGGTCGATCGCTCATTGTACACCTGCCTAATGGTCTGATGTAGGTCTGGAAATGAATGACTGAGGCTCACATTGATATGCCTGGGGCTGTCTCAGCATTCTTCAAATCTCTTATCATTTGTTTTGCCTCTGCATGGAGCCTGTTTCTCTGTCTATGCCCCTCAGCTTACACTGAAAATTGGTGGTTGTGCATCCCTCGTCGAGAATCCTTGCACGGTACTACATTCTAACCCTTCCTTGTGCTACTCTCTCTCATGACAATCATGAAAGGGCAATCAAAACTTCTCGTCGATGTGTTACTTCATCAGACAACATCTGAATCACTCATATCGTCAACCTTATCATTTCAACCCCGATTGCAAATACAATATATCCTAAGGAGACCATTCCTATTTCTTTTGTATGACCCCATGACAAGTTTAAATCCTACATGACGAGCAGTCTGTTGCAGGTAGGAATACGCTTTGATGTGACTTGGAAACACATTTGTGGTTGCGAATGCTAAGTAACCATTCCCCTGCAATCGCTCCATATGACTCATTGTCATCCTTAAACAACAATATATATCAAGTATTTAGTTCCACTCAAATATAATACCAAACACAATGATGCCATAAATCATTCTAATAACTAATAAAATATACAGGGCGTAATTTTTTTTAAAAGCGCATAAAAGATACCTACAGATATTTAAAGTATAATAATTCTCACTACTAGTATGAAATCTATAACCACATTAAAAATATACAATTTTTTTATATCATCATTGGTAGAACCATATGTAATGAACTAACGTATATCAATCATTAGTAGTCCCAAATTATAACATATTAGTAGTACCAAATGAACTAACATATTAGTACAATCAATTTTAAACTAAAAAAAATCACCTAATTAAGATAAATCATCTATCAAATGAACTAACGTAATTTATGTTCCAAATGAATTAACGTATTAGTAGAACCAAATTATAACTAAGATAAATCATCCTACAAATGAACGAACGTATTAGTAGAACCATATTATTTAACAATTTAGTAGTACCATATTAATGAACTAAGGTATTACTATCTAATGAACAAAAAAAAATACACGTAAATAAGATTAAAAAAATGAATAAAAAAAAATTTCACTCGAAACGACTTGCTCTCTGACTAGGTGCGAAAACACACTCTGAAGGTGCGATTGTGCCCTAACGGCTCTGCGCCGCCTGTCTGCTCAGTCTCCGGCGCCGCCGCCATGGCGGAGCCACCGCCTGCGATCTCCTACGCTCAGGCCGTAACCCAGGAGCTACGTGAGGCTCTGAACATCGCTCCAATGTCCAATCTCGCAGACCATGTTTTCACCCCAAAAGCCAAAATCGATCATTTGGGTGAACCGGGGCTCCACTTCTCCGACGAGGAGTGCCTTCGACTGGAAGCTCCTCTCAGGTGGACGCTGATTGGTAAGTTCTCCCGTAGCCGCCCCCAGCTCGAAAAACTCCGGAAAGATTTCCATACGGCTGGCTTCAAAGGGAGCTATAATATCACTTTACTCGATAATCGTCAGGTTCTGATCTCTTTCTCCCTATCTGATGACTATTATCGATGTTGGTTACATAAGGTTTGGAATTTCGGAGCTTATTCCATCAGAATGTCTAAATGGGTGCCTACTTTTAATCCCAATGCTGAATCCCCCATTGTACCAATCTGGATATCCTTATATGGCTTACCCCAGCAGTTTTTCGATTATAGTGTTCTCATGTCGATTGGCAATTTAATTGGAACCCCAATTAGGGTAGACAGAGCATCCATTAACAGAACTAGGCCACATGTTGCTAGGGTTTGTGTTGAGCTTGATGTTACTAAGCCTAGACTGGATAGAGTTTGGCTCAGTTTCAGGGAATGTGGGTTCTGGCAGTATATCGAATATGAAGGAATCCCTTCTTATTGCTCAAATTGCCTTGAGTTAGGGCATACTGACTCTGTCTGCAGGTTTGACAAAAATACTGCCAAGTTTATACCCTGGAAACCACAGAGCAAATCCACAAGGGAAGGTAATAAAGCCATTCCCAGAGACGAACAGGGAAGAACTCAAGGTAAAGGAAATGGAATTGCTTTCACTGGTCTATCTGTCCCCAAAACTAACCATGTTTACAGGCCAAAAGATGACCATTCTGGAAAACAATACTTTCAAGCCCCTAACGCTGCCAGGAACCCAAAGATGAACACAGTGACAAGTACTGAAGCATTGAGCCCTTCTCAGGGCTCTCAGGTATCACTAACTCCTACTCCAACTATTGTTAATGCTGCAGCTTTACCAAAACAGCATGTTTCCACTGGTTCACCTATACAAAATGCTGAAATGAATGAAACAAACCCCCTCTCCCAAAATGATATAACCAAAACCTCTACAGCCTCCCCCTTGCAGTCACACTCAGGAACACAACAAGCCCCACTAACAAAACAGCACACTCCCCTTCCAATGATACACAAGCTGATTGCTGCCCAGAAAAGCAAAACCTGATGCAACAACAAGCCAACCATTCTGTTTTTGTCAGCTTAGATGTTTCTGCTGATGTAGAGGCAGAGTATCAGCAGAACATCAAAAATCAGAAAATCCCTCATTTTTTTCTGAAACTTTCGAGCACAATCTGACTGACTCAAGCCTCATCAGAAACCCTTACAAGCCACTCGACTGGATAAACACTGAAACACCTACTAGAAAACCGGAAAACACCTTAGAAATTGACCAATTTAATTTTGAGGAAATTAAAAATATATTACTTAAAGATCAGATAAGAATTAACAAAATTCTCCAAGCTAACCCTAACCAAACCACTATTAATCAGAGGAAACATACGAAAAAAGATTATTCCTCAATACCAAAAACGGTTCACACCCGTTCCTCACTGAAACTTTCCAAAACCTTTCCATGAATAGTATCCACATTTGTGCATGGAATGTTAGAGGAATAGGAAATAACCCAACCAAACTTCGTATTAAACACATCAAAAGACACAACAGGATAAAAATCTGTGCCCTAATGGAACCTCTTCTTAGCCCTGATCAAATACATACAGTCTCCAGAGAGCTTGGTTTTATTAACTGCTTTGCCACTCCCATCAACAAAATATGGATAATGTGGGATACTGATATCTCCATAGACTTAGTAAAAGTAGAAGAACAGATGACTGTTGTCAAAATCAAATCTGCTTTGCTATCTTCAGACTGTCAGGTTGGATTCATTTATGCTAAACACACTATTCGGGAAAGGAATGAACTGTGGCAAGCCTTAGCACCTTTTAAGAATGAATCCCTCAGTCTGATAGGAGATTTCAATGTCATCAGGACAAATGAGGAATATCTGGGGAACTCCATACCCAACCAAAACAGCCTAAAAAACTTTAACTCCTTTCTAAATGATCAGAACTATACAGAAATCCCAACCTTTGGCAGTTTATTCACATGGACTGGCATGAGAACCAAAGGGAGGGTCTGGAAATGCCTCGACAGAGGAATTTCCAACCATGAATGGTGGCACAGATTTCCCACCTCAAAAATTAACACACTCCCCCGTGAAGGCTCTGATCATACACCACTAATCTTAACTGTCTCAGACACACCTCTCTTGAACTCCCCAAAGCCTTTCAAATTTCAGGAGTGCTGGGTAAACCATCCAACATTCATGAACCTGGTAGAAAAATCGTGGAATACACCAACTCATCTTAATGGAATGAGTAAATTGGTCTTCAAACTTAAGACCTTAAAAGCATCGTTGAAAATCTGGAACAAGGAGGTTTTCGGAAACATCTTCGATGCTGTCCATGAATGTGAGGAACGCTTGATGCAAGCTGAAAGAGATGTCCAGCGAGGGGAATCCATTATAACCATCCAAGCTTTAAGCCAAGCACGGGCTAACTTAAGAATAGCCCTCAAAAACCAGGAAACCTTTCTCAAGCAAAAATCAAGACTTAAATGGATGAAGGAGGGTGACGCCAACTCAAAGTTCTTTCATCAATCTATCTCAAACAAGCATAAAAGGCAAACAATATCCATGATAAGGAATAAAGATGGTAACTGGTTGCATAAAACGGAAGATATTGAAAGGGAAGCAATCATTTTCTTTACAAATCTCCTCACTGAAGAGACACTTGATCCCTCAGGTATCAACTCAGCATGGATTCTGGATAATATACCAAAAAGTGTAACACAAGAAATGAACAACCACCTCCTCAGACCAGTTAACATGGAAGAGTTAACTAACATGGTCGCTTCCATGGATAGCCACTCTGCCCCGGGGCCAGACGGTTTCTCTGGCTTTTTCTTCTAACAATGCTGGGAATTTATTAAACAGGATGTCTTGGAAGCAGTGAAATATTTTTTCACCGGAACAGCAATCCCAAAAGCAATCTCATCGACACTCATCATACTAATTCCTAAAAAAGAGATATGCTCATCTTTCGGAGATTACAGGCCCATAAGCCTAAGCAACTTCACGAATAAAATCCTTTCCAAAATAATCTCATCCAGACTTAAAGCCTACCTTGATATCATAATCACCCCAGAACAGTCAGCCTTTGTATCGGGTAGAGAGATAGCTGACAATGTCCTCCTCATGCAGGAATTCACAAATCATCTCCATTCCAAAGCTAGGGGACACAACATGATCCTCAAGCTTGACATGATGAAAGCATTTGACAGAGTATCGTGGACATTTCTAAAAAACACCCTATCTAAATTGGGTTTCTCCTCCATCTTGGTCAATCTCATCATGGGAAACATACAAGCCGCACACTTCTCAATCCTGATCAACGGCAAATCTGCTGGATTCTTCCCGGCCTCCAGAGGCTTAAAACAAGGGGACCCCCTCTCCCCCATGTTATTCATTTTAATGGCCGAAGCATTCTCCCATAACCTGAATTTCCTATACCAGTACGGGAACATCCATCCGTATAAGCTTCCCAGAGGCATGAAACCTTGCTCACACCTCTCATATGCTGATGACACAGCAATCTTTATGAAATATACGAAGCAAGGACTTCAAACAGTTATGAAATTTCTGAAATCATATGAATTGGCCTCTGGACAGAAAGTCAACTTTGAAAAATCGACCTTCTTCATCTCAAAACACACACCTCACAGAATCACTCATCTCATTAAAAGTGAAACAAAAATGATGGAAGGATCCACACCCTTCAAATACCTTGGAAGCCCCATTTTTGTTGGCAGAACCAAAAATGCCTATTTCCATAACATGTTACTCTCAATCCAGAACAAAATCAACCACTGGAACAATAAACTCTTATCTCCGGCCGGAAAAGCAACACTTATTAGGCATGTGTTGGCATCAATGCCAATACATCTCCTAACTGTTTTAAAGCCAACCTCACACATCATAACCCTCACTCACAAGGCTTTGGCAATGTTTTTTTGGAACAACAACCTTGATAAAACCAAAAAACATAGGACCTGGAGATCCTACTCTAAACTTTGCTTTCCTCTGATGGAAAATGGCCTTAATTTTAAAAACCTTTACACACTAACTGAATCTTTCTCAATCAAACTTTGGTGGAAACTCCAGAGTAGGAAATCCTTATGGGCTTCAGTATTGTGGTCGATGAGTGACAACCAGAAAACCTCTAGAACCTGGAAAAGAATCAAGGAGGTAAACCAGATTGCAGTAGACAACAAAAAAGTCATACTTGGGAATGGATCTGTCTCCTTCTGGCATTCCAACTGGACATCTATGGGTCCACTGTCTGACTCTCTGATCAACCCCCAAGTTTTTCCCCACCAAGCACTCACAGTAGCTGAATACTTCAACAATAAAGCCACAATCTCTGACCAGATCAAACGAGCAATACCTGAACATCTTTTCCAATGCCTGGATTTTGAATATCACATTACTCCCGGCTATGATGATACTCTCGTCTGGAAACCAACCCAATCAGGTAACTTCACAGTTAAGTCGGCCTATGAACTAATCAGGGAAAAGAAAAACAAAATCCCATCCTACAGCCACCTCTGGTCACAACTGTTACAAAAAAAAAATCTCTTTATTTAACTGGAAACTCTTGAACAGGTTAGTTGCTTTCCCTGATGTCTTGGTGGATTTCAATTTCCATCTCCCCTCCAGGTGTAGTCTATGCTTGTGTAAATCAGAATCTATACACCACTGCTTTAATTCTTGTGCGAAAGTACGGCAACTCTGGAAAATGGTGAACTCTACTTTCAATATGCCTGACAACACTTTTCAACTCTTATGGGATAGGTTTTACTTCTACTGGAATTTCCAGTCTCTTGACAGACCCATCACCAAGCTAATTCGCATTTTACCATGCATCGTGAATTGGCACCTGTGGTGTGCTAGGTGTTCATATACATTTGAGGGCACAAAACTGGATGTTATGATCATATATAGGCGTATTCTGTATCATTACAATGACATCCTTTTGGCCTTCAAATTGGATTTTACATGGGTTATGTCAAACATCCCTAAGTTGTTGTCCCCGAATTCAGCCAAACAAAAGCCACCTAAAATTCTGAAATGGTTACTGCCTTCGGCATTTAAACTGAATACGGATGGATCTTATCTTAGCAAAGATTGTGTGGGAGTGGGGTGTATCATTAGAGACCATATAGGCCATGTAGTAGCAGCTCTCTCTAGAACTGTTGTGGCAGACAATATCTTGCAGGTTGAAGCTCTGGCTTTGCAGCACGGACTCCAGCTTACTAGGGACAAGGGCATATCAAGCGTTGACATAGAAGTGGATTCAAAAGTACTGATAAGCATGATTAGACGCCAGTTCAAGATTCCATGGACACTCCTGCACACGATCAGGCGGATCTGGGAACTTCTTCAAGGACTCAAATTCACTCTCAACCACATCTTCCGGGAAGCAAATGGAGCAGCAGACATTTTAGCTAAAATGGCCAGCCGGAGTCAGGTTAGTAACTTATATAATTGTGCAGGTTTACCTCCACTGCTGGCAGCCAAAGTGAAGCTCGATGCGCAAGGCATTCCGTATGTTAGAGCAGGTTAATCTCAGCCAAAATGTATCATTATGTATCAAACTGATCTATGAGAGCCCATAGACTAGATATAGCATTTTTGTATTAGGTTTAAGGGCTCATCAGATGAATCAGTCGAGGTCAGGTATTAAGCCCCCCTCTTTCTTTGTACTTTTCTTTTAAATTTAATAAACGGGTAGGGGTCTGCCAAACCCCCCGCCAACACAGGTGGTTTTTTTTTAAAAAAAAATGAATAAAATTTAACTATAATAAATCATAAAAACTTATAAATTAAACTATAACAAATCATAAAAACAAAATGCATGTAACTAAGATGAATAAATTTAACAATAATAAATAAATAAAACTTAATAAATTTAACTATAACAAATCATTTAAAAAAATTCCCATCACTATAATTAAGAAAATTTAACTATCAAAAATCATAAAAACTTAATAAATTTAACTAAAATAAAAACTCAAAAAAATATTCATGTAATTAAAATAAATAAAATTTAACTATAATAAATTATAGTATGAGATAGAATATAAGTTTCTACTTGAACAACTAATAAATTATAAATTTAATTATTAATTATTACAAAAATCAACACTTGAATTTAAATAATACCTCAAAAGACATGGAACTTCCAACACCCAAATTTAGAGTAAAAATTCAGATATTTCTACCCAATGAGTATTTTTACAGCCTATTTTATAGAAATTTTATTCACTTTTTTTAAATTAAATGGAGTAAATGGCATTAAATATGGGCAGATGGTAGTTAGGTAAAGGAGAACCGCGCTGGGGAATGAGAAGAAAACTAGAAAAGGGAAAGGAGAACCGAAAATGAGAGGAAACGAGAAGAAGGCTAGGAAAGAAAGGAGAACCAGAGGCAATATATGGAAAGGAGAACCGGGAAGGGATTGGGATGAGAACCGGGAAAGGAGTTGGAAGAGAACCGTGAATGGAGTGGGAAGAGAACCAGGAAGGGAGACCCGGTTTGGATCGAGGTAAGGTGAACCAGTCAAGGAGACCCAGTTCGGCTCTTACAAGAGAGAATGAGCATGGATGAGAAAAGGATAGCAGGAGAAAAACTGGAGAGCCGAAGAAGAGAACGAGGTCGGAGAAGAACTGGAGAGCTGAAGAAGAGAACGGGGTCGGAGGAGAACTGGAGAGCCGGAGAAGAGAATAGGGTCGGAGAAGAACTAGAGAGCCGGAGAAGAGAAGGGGGCCGAAGAGGAAATGAAGAGTGGGGGCCGGGGAAGGGAACGAGAACGAAGGCCGGAGAAGGGAAGGAGAATGGGCGGGAGAATAAAGGAGAACAGTTGGCACGTGAAGAAGAGGAATACCGGAGAAGAAGGGGAAGACGCTGCCGGAGAATAAGGGGAAGACGCTGCCTGAGAAGCTGAGGAAGATACTGCTGGAGAAGATAATGCTGCCAGAGAAGACGCCGGTTGCCGCAGAAAACGAAAACACTGGATTTCGAACTCACCGGTGAATTCCAGCGCTGCCGTTAACCACCATCGACCACCGCCTGACCACCGTTGACCACCTGCTGCCGTTGACTGCCGGCGGTGGCACTGACCACAACCTGCTAAGCCATTAATTATCATTGACCAACCATTAATTATCATTGATGGTTAATTTAATACTAATGTTAATATAATTAATTATCATTGATTTACAATTTCATTTAAATTAATACAAAATACATAAGTATATAAATTGTACAAAATACAGGGCGTAATCAAGTAAAATACAGGGCGTCATATAGCGATCCACATAAATATTAGAAAGATATAGAGTAAACTGTTGCAGTAAATACATTGTAGCAACTGTAAAAATTTACTGTAGCAGTAGAAAGATAGAGGAAACCATTGGAGATGCTCTTATACTTCCTCCATCATATTTCAAATAGTTTAACTATTCATTTAGTTAAAACTTCTTAAATTTGATCATAGAAACGAAGTAGTATATAAGTATAAATATTATTGTGTGATACCTTATTAGATTCATTAGAATATATATTTTCAGAGAGTGGGTCTCCAGGGAGGCGGCATGTCCATAAGCTTATGGACATACCACTTATTTTTACCTATACAACGCATTAGTTAAATTACATACTCCCTCTGTCCCAGGGGATTCTACAGAGAGATAAAACAAAGGGTGTAAATGAAAATTTTAAGAGGTAATTTTTTCGAGTCCGTCTCTTGAAAGATGGTTTTTCCATAAGTCATGGAAAGACCAAGGTTTAAAGTGCAAATTAGAAGAAATGAAGATAAAATTTTTGGGTTGCATGAATCAGGTTATAAACTTTATAACTACTACACGTTGCATAATAAATTTTAAATATTGCAACAAAGATCTTTTACATTTTATTATTCTAATTAAACATTGTCTTTTCATAAGCCTATGAAAAGACGGTCTTTCCCAAGACTTTGCCAATTTTTTCCTCCATTTCACTAAATATTCCAATTCCAGCCAAATTAAGTAGCTGGAATGGCGCCAAGTACATTTTCAGAGTTACTGTTCACACGAACAGTAAAAAAAATGAACATTACATTTTTCACTGCCTATATACACACCACTAAATCTGTACAAATCAAGAACCCTAAAGTTACATTTCTATAAAAAAAATTCAAATATTCAAACCTAAAAAATGGTCTGATTTCTCTTCCATTCTGAAGAAACCCAACCCAAAATTGTTGGGTTTGGTTGGGGAACCCTCATATTTGAAAGTTGCAACCTCATCAAGCCATCCCAAGCACCTGGATGGGCTGATTGCTTTCAATTTTTTGTATCTATCCTTTCCTCATAGTGTTTTTTTTATCATAGTGCAAAGGGGGAGGAATCCGACGAACAAGCAGAGGCAACACTTGGCTGAATATCCGTTGGAGCACCATGAAAATAGGAAGATCTTGCATTCGAAAAGGCTCAAGGCAGCGGCGATGTTCAACTGCAGCATACACACTGTAAGCACAATTTAGGCTATTGCCCAAGCTCAAATGGCAGTAGGATCTCAACTTGATGTACATTGTTGGATGGTTGGTCACCCTCCGCAAAATAAGAAGGCCATTGACCTTGAAGCTTTGAGGGTACTTCCTGCAATAAAAGGCACACAATAAGGGGTAGAACAACAAATTTACACTTAGGGAAGAGTATGGTCCAACGAGCAGTAGTTGCGAAGATCATTAGATGCCACACAAACAACATTAAACCAGCAGTAACAAAGCGCAACAAGGTGCATCAAATGATTTTTTGTTTAGAAAAATTGGATGCCGATCTAAGATACGGTAACACGGACCACGTTATTCACATAGACAAAAAGTGGACCTATTTAAGCCAACCAACTGTGAGATTTTTGCTGGCCCCGGATGAGCCGGAGCCTTACCGCACATGTAAACATAAGTCTCACATACCAAAACTAATGTTGTTGTGTGCGGTTAGTTGACCAATATGGGGGGAAGATGACACATTATTGTTCGATGAAAAAATAGGCATGTTTCCATTTGTGTAATAGCTACTGGCTATCAATAACAGCAAAAACAGGTCAGCAGGCACAATCGAACAAGTTTCGGTGTCAAGTATTACAAGAGATGTAACAAGAGAAAAAATCATCAAGGAAGTTATCCCAACTATAAAAAATAAGTGGCCAGCACACATTTTGGGCAAGTACACCAGCATTCAACAAGACAACGTGAGGCCCCACATAAAAGATTAATGATCCCGATTTCATGGTTGTAGCTAATACAGATTGATTCACAATGAATATGGTAAGTCAACCAGCCATGTGTCCTGATTGTAACATTCTAGATCTAGGGGTTTTCGATTCCATTCAGTCATTGCAACATGAACATGCGTCATCAAATGTAAGCCAACTACTAGAGACTATGCACTCAGTATTTGAAAGGGAAGATGCAATGACTCTCAACAAAGTATTCGTCACACATCAACAATCCATGATTGAAATACTTAAAGCTAGAGGATCAAACCGTTACAAGATGCCACACTTGAACAAAGACACTCTACCAAGGCTCCTGTAAGTGAGTGAAGAGGTGGAAAGGGGCCGGGCAGCATTGAACACCTTATCACTAAAGGGGTTGTACATGGTGGCATCATTCCATTGATACATTGCCTAGGTTATCAATGGAATATGCCGCAATAGTATCATTTTGGGGGTTGGTAGGATGACAAATTTTGTAATCCAAAAACATTCCACTTTTGGTGTGAATGGGATGTTCCAAAATCAACCTCGGTTAAATGTTTCTTTTCCATGTAACATTAACCACTTTTAGCTTTTTTTTAAAGTGTGTTTTTGTCAATCTTTCGTAACACCCAACAAAACAAAACACCCACTCAATTAAGGAAGATGCAAAACAATCTCTTTTATTTCCTTGATTGTTAATCAATGCTACCAGCAAAAACGGCAACCAAGCACAAAATATGCAACAAAATAGGCGACATAGACGATGCAAAAGGCAACCGAGCACATCACATGCAGCAAAATAGGCGACACTGATGATGCATAAGACAACAAAGCACAAAATATGCAGCAAAGTAGGGGACATAGAAGATTAGGGCTTGCATTTTGAGCCAAAATACCGTACCAACCAACCGAAACACGTACCATTTGTACCGAATATGTTGATAATCGATGATGTGGTATGGTAGTACCGTACCATACATTTATGATGGTATGGTAACGGTTTTGAGAAAATATTGTCATGGTATTACCGTACTGTACCACACATTTATATTGAAAGTATAACTAATATTATGTAAAATTTGAGCTTTTATTTAGTTAATTAGATTTAGTCACTCGTTAATATTAGAATCAAATCAATAGTTTAAAATATATAATTTATATTTTGGTTTGAACATGTTGGATATTGGTAAAAGTTTATTTTTTTTTAAAAAAAGATTTCTAACAACTGACATTTTTGTTCTAAACCTTACAAAAAAAATTAAATCATAATTCTCTTTTATTTTTTATAACTTACTTATTACACAAAATCTTTTTTTAGACCGACTAACCATTAGATGTGATATTTTTATAATTGATGTAGCTAATGGGTTAATTTGATGTTTGTTTTTATTTATTGCAAACAGATTTCTAAAATTTCAATTTTTTTTAAAAAATGTATTGTAATGTATCAATAATTAATTTTGACCTCAAAAGTCATTGAAACGAGGTTTTTCATGATTGGTCTAATTGTTAGTCGGTTTAACAAGAGGCTTTCTCTACTTATTATAGTTCTTAATTTTATGTTATTTTACTTTATTATCATGGATATAGAATATTTAATTTTCTAAAATTAAGATTATACAATATAAAATTATAATTATTTGTAATTAGGTTTATGAGCAAATAATTAATTCATTATAACTTATATTTGGTGGTATTCTACCATACCATGCCGATACCAACAAACTTTTTGTGGTTACCGATGTGTTGGTATGCCAAATATTTGGTACAGTATTGGTTTTTAAAAATAATGTGCCGACATTAATGGCACATGGTATTAGTAAAAAGTGTTGGTAACCATACCAAATCTACCCCTAGCGAAGACGCATAAGGCAACCCGAGAATATAAAGCATCAGAATAGGCAACCGGATATGTATAAGGGAAGATACAAATCAACAACAAAAATGCCGCAGAAAAAATGCAACATCGAAACCAGCCTCACAATAGAGTCAACCCGACAGAACAGAGGCACCAACGGAGTTAACATAGCCCACAAGGCTCAATCGAAAGCACAAATCATTCATAGGCACCAACAGATTCAGCATAGCCGGCAAGACTCAATCAACAACAAGTTAGTCAAGAACGTTCAACGCTCATAGACCTCTCCTATTTGCTACAATAAACAAACATGACAAAGAGTTCGACATTATCACATTCATCTAGCAATTATCAACACATCAAAAATCATTAGAAGCTCTAACTCATGCTCTTGGATTTCATATTAAAGGAGAGGAACCTTAGCTACTTTTTGCCAACCCTAACAAGCAATCATATAAGCAATTCATATACTTAAACAACCAACAACATTGATGTCATTAACAATGCACATTCAAAGCTCAA